>CM052898.1:140397139-140530384 GCA_028534135.1 Potos flavus | reverse complement strand
TTTGCCTTCAGCTTGGATCACGATCCCAGCGTCCTGGGATCAAGCCCCGCATCAGGCTCCCTGCTCAGCGGGAGGCTTGCTTTCCCTCTCCAACTCCCCCTGCTTGTGTTCTTGCTCTCGCTATGTCTCTCTCTGTCAATAAATAAATAAAATCTTAAAAAAAAAAAAAAAGAAGGAGGCAGGATTTACTTCTCTAGAGAGGAAACGGAGAAAAAGATGTCTCACACTATTGTGAATTTGCGATTAGGAGGAAAGGCAATGTAGAGGGACCACAGCCCGGAGCTATGCCCAACCAAAGGATGGGCATCTCACCAGTGGCCGTGAAGCCTGGTGTGCAAAGGCACTATGTGCACAGCCTGGCCACACACAGCCTCTCAAACCTGCCAACCAGAGACTGCCTTCTCTCCTCCACACCTCAGCCCCTCCCCAGATGCCAGGGCCCAGGGGCGCCTCCAACCCCCTCTCACTCAGACTTCAGCACACTACACTGCCCCGCTCCATCACCTGACAAGAACAGCGGAGGAGTCTAAGGCTCTGGGCTTGTGCAAAGAGGGAAACGTTGCCAGGAAAAAGGGCCACAGAAGAACAGTCTCAGCCGCATTGAGATGCCAAAAGAGTATTTTCTCCCTACTGTTTTCCTTCTGAAATAAGGTTCCCGAAGAGCCGGAAGGTGGTGATGGGGGAAGGTGGTTTGGAGTGGCAAGAACAAAGGAATTTGGAAGTCGGCTGTAGAAAGGCAATATTTTTTAAGTATTAAAAATAAAAAAGGAGAGAATGAGAAGTCTGGGGACTTCGGAGACACCATATTCGGATCTACGGGAGGGCTATAGAAGGAAAAGGAGGCACAAGGAGGACCTCAAGAGAGTGGCTGAAATCACTCCCTTAACGATGTCGACTTCCCTTCCACAAACAATAATTGAGCAAATACCGGGTGCCAGGTACTCTGCTAGACTCAGAGAAATGCATAAGACGAAATCCCTGCCTTCAAGGAGCCTTGAAATATATACAGAAGAAAATAGAAAAAATTTTGCACATTCCTCCCAAAATGACATCTGAAGAAAGGAAACGAACAAAACAACTCCCAAAGTTTCTTTAAACACTTGACTCAAATTTGAGGTGGGGGGGTTCAGTGAACAGTGGTAATGCAGATTATCCACTCCCCACCCCTCTCCTTTACACACACACACACACACACACACACACACACACACACACACACTTTCGCAGCAATCATGTCCTTGACCAGCTGGCCGGCCAAGGACGGACCTAGTTGCTGCTGGTCCTGCCATTGTACTCCAGTCTTGATCAGAAAAGCATTAGAAGTAAATCAGAGAAACAAATCCTAGATTTCCTGGTGTGTAAGCCAACTCCAACCTACCCTCCTTTCAATGAGGTTGGGGTGTAGGAATCTGACAAACACTGATTTCATTTCCTGCGAAATGCACAAGGGTTTAGAAACTAAGAGAGAAGGAGGATTTGGACAAGTACATTTGGCTTTTATCACACAGAACACATAAAACCCTTTTGTGGTGTTTATCAAGCCCCAGGGCCCCTGGGCTTCACCCATCCTTCACTTGCGCATACATTCTTTGTCCGCTGTCAGCCCTCCAGGCCCCCACTTGGGACTGCCTCTTCCGTGGGAGAGAGAAGTCAAAGCGACCTTGTTGTGCTGTGATGGCTGGGACTTAGGTCACACTGCTCCTAAGACATCCGTTCCAGTGGTCACTTTCCCAGGTCACTGTCTGACATTCACACTTTCTCTAAATGTGAGTGGGTCAGTTACTAGGCAGAGGCAGCAAGGGAACTCTGAAAGGGGCCCCTTTGTTACTCTCCCCGCACCAGCCTTCCAGGTGCTCCGAATCTGCTCACTTGCCCCCTGAAGGAAGAAATGAGCTTTGAGTCCCTCTAGGGCCTCTGCTGATATTTATTTCCCAGCTCAGTTCCAAACAGCCAAATGCATTTTTCAGAAAGACTACAGCTGGCTTGTCAGGGCCCAGGTAACAATATTAAAAATAATCAAGAGAGGAAAAATCCCAGAACCCTTTGGGTGTTGTTTTCACAAAGTTTTTTTTCTGGGCATCCTTACACGCTCAGGGTTATTCTTGTTTCCTTGCTCTTCTCCTTCTTGGCCATTTTCCTCTGCTTCTTCTTTTTTCTCCATAGTGTTCCCCAAAGCATAAGCTATGCGTCTATGATCCTCAACAAAGTCGATGCCAAACTTCTTTTTTTTAAAAGAACGTTCTTTAGACAAAACACAACCCTGGCTGCAGCTGGAGGCTGCTGGGATTTCTGTGCCTTGTTTTAATGTACGGCCCCTTTCATGAAACCCGGGAGAGTTCATGGAGGCGGTGGTGGAGGAAGAAGAGAAGGAGGGGGAAGAGGGGCGTGAACCTTTACACCCAAAATGGGACTTCAGAAGAATTTACAGCCGTCTTTTCTGGAGACCGTTAAGATTTTATTACCCTAGTACCAGCAGTTACAATGCTCCATGGAGCTCAGAGCTAAGCCCATGCCAAGGATCCTCCAGCTTGCTACTCTGGAGAGAAGCCAACTTTATGGCAAAGTTCACTTCGGGAAGAGAGAGGGAGCCAGCTTCAGTGGGAGGTGGGTCTAAGGAAAGATAGAAGCCCAGAAAGTAAGTAAGGCATTATAAATCACAACCTAGGCTCTGCACTCAAACAGAGCTGGCTCGGGGTGACTCGCCACCATTTACTAGCTTATATCAAACAAATGATTTAACCACTCTAAGGCTGGGGTTTCCCATCTGTAAACTGGGGATCATAACAGGATCTACCTTCCTGGATTGTGGTGAGGATTAAATAAGACAAAGCCTGTAAAGAGTTTAGTACAGTGTCTAGTTCAGAGTAAGAGCTGAATAGCTATTATTTTATGTTAATGCAATTATAAGTAATGGCATAGCAGGGAGAGACCACCAAGTCGAGTTCTCGTGTTCTTTAAATGTCAGCGTGTATGGAGAGGAAACACAGTTTCTTTCTTAGCTCTAAACAATCCCTTCTGTGGCAACTCTCCCGCCCAAGCCTGCTGGGTACCTGGGGTAGGTGGGGAAAGACTAGGAAAAAGGAAAAAAAGGGAAGGGAAAAAGATGATAAAAGCAAAGGAGGTTTCTGGGGGAAATAATGGAGAAAAGACATGCAAAAGAAAACTAAGGGAGAGGAAAGAAAATGGGACTTGCTAAAGATGGAAAGAAGTTTTGCAGCAGGGCATGGACTGAGCAGGAAATGTGCACGAGAGGAGTAGGAGTCTGGAAACGCACAGGGCTGGTTTGCTGGCCCGTGCTCCTCTGGGGAGGTAATGATTCCTAAAAGCTGTGAGCCTGTGGATATTTAAGGGAAACTTCCTACAGACCATATGATCCCTCTTCACACTCGCTGCCAATCATAGTTCCTCCCCCACAGCCTGCACCAAGCCACCGGCGGATAGCCCACCCCTACCTAGCACAGTCCCATCCCTGCACACTTTACTGTACCCTTGAAGGCTTTGCTCCCTAAGGTAAGGTTTGACATTTTGTGCTGTGGTCCCTCTGTGAAGAAGGGTAGGTTTAAATTGTCCTGTGCCCAGACTTTGGTCACTGCCCACAAATGTTTGTTGAGGGAAGGAGTAACATTGTATACTTGAGGCAGGCCTACATACAAGCAACCAGGTTGGGGGTGGGAGTTGGGTGAACAATCCGGTTGTTCTGGAATTAGATAGTGGTGATACGTGTACAACCTTGTGAATGTACTAAACCCCCCTGAATAGTGCACTTTAAAATGGTGAATTTTATGGTATCTCAATAAAATAAATAAAAAGCATAAGCCATAGCCTTGGAGAAGCAGTCATGATTAGCACCTCTCTTCCCGTGTACTCTTAATGGTGGGTCCTCTTCCCATCTCTGCTCCTTATCAGAATATAAGGACAAAATGATTGTCTTAAAAAGTCTTTATCAAGTCTTTCTTGGATTTTCAAGTTCTCTTGAAAATTAAATGAGACCAAGAATGGTTAGATCTCATGAGTCCCTGGGGGTTCAGTAGGTTAAGCGTCTACCTTCGGCTCGGGTCAGGATCCCGGAGTTCTGGGATCAAGCCAGGCATCGGGCTCCCTGTTTCCGTCTGCCCATCTCCCTGCTTGTGTTCTCTGTCCCTCTCTTTCAAATAAGTAGATAAAATCTTAAAAAAAAAAAAACTGGTTAGATCTCGGAAATGAGTGGCTAAGAGGGGCTCAGATTCCTCTTCAACATTTCTCTAGGAGCTGTGAAAACTTTTCATGCTTGAATAGACCTGAAGCCAAAATTCACTTCCCTAGTGAACCTCTTCATATGGTCCTAACCACCTGATGCTCAAGCATTGACAAAATTCTAAGAAATTGTTGGCAGTATTATCTAATTCAAATTTATGTTAGCTTTGAAGTGCTTTCA
The DNA here is from genome assembly GCA_028534135.1 of Potos flavus. Lineage (NCBI taxonomy): Eukaryota > Metazoa > Chordata > Mammalia > Carnivora > Procyonidae > Potos > Potos flavus. The sequence goes on along the minus strand of CM052898.1, from coordinate 140,525,970 downwards.
CCTTATTTTTCCTGCATTTCCTTATTTTTCCTTACTTTTCAAGGGCATTCAAATGAGCAGAAATAATTTTCCAGATGGGACAAAGGAGAAAGACAAAGTCTAGCAATAGATTCTCCTGCTCTCTCAACTTCCCTGTCCACTCAGAACCTGCTTCCCCACAAATCTAGACACGCATCGCAAACTTCCTAGCATTGGAAAGTGTTGTTTTCTATGGACACTTCAGTCCATGAGATGGTGTGGTTAATTTATACAGGGTGCTATTCTCAAAGGTTACTTTGAGTAGCTTGTTTAGTATTGATGAAGGAAACTGCTAAATCTTAAGCTATCATTCTTCAATGCATCAGGAACAGATTGCGTAGTAAACAGGATTTCAGGTTTGGGGGCCGATGTCTGCTCTCTTCCTTAAACATCAAGAAGGAATGAATCCATGCATGTCTGACTTCCCACTCTAAGAATTAGGCCAAATGCTAGGTCCCCAAGAAAAATAGGGAAAGCAGGTTATATTCTGTTTCAAGTTCTTCTCCAACATCCTCTCCTAAGCAGGATAAAAATGTGAAAAAAATAAAATGCTATTTATTCAAACCTAATCTTGAACTAAACAGGCAAACATTAAAATCTTCATTCATTCAGAGACTTTACTTGAACTGAGCGACTGAAAGTTTGGAGTTTCTAAAAAGCCCACCCAGTCATTCTATAATAACTTATCACACTCACTGAGAATCTCCCTTACCACATGTACAAAGTGAAATTTAATGTAGACCTCAGATTCCCAGTTTTGTCACCACTAAGGTACCCATTCCTCTATTTTTGCAACGATGTCATCATCGGCTGACCAGAGCCCCATCAACGCTAACAACTGAATCGTTGGGCACGTGATCAGTTGGAGAGTTTGTTGGAAGTTAAATGTATGATTCCTTTTAGGCTTTTATAGTTATCGGAGAAAAGCTTTTAGAGCCACAATTTTACCTTGGAGGATCCATCCTCTCCTACAGTTTGAGAGCTGCTGGCCAGATGATATGTGGGACCCTTCCCAACTTCAAAATTCTCTAAGTCTAGAAATTTTGAGGACGAATGAGTAAGTCATGAATTACCCGGATTTGCCCCTCATTTCAGCCCACCCTGAAGATTCTCCCTGAAAAGCAGAGTTGCTGGCCGGACTACCCACTCAGAACTAACTATGGCTGGCCTTGGAGTTAGTGGAAATAAGGCAAAACTGAAGACATAGTCATTATTTGGATTTAAATCCTGGTTGTTAATTTCCTCCAAACATCTTTGGTCTTGAAATTTAAGGGAAACAGTTTTTCCTTTGTCTTTTCGAACAAGACTTTGTAAATATAGGGGAGGGAGAGAAAGATTCTTATCCACTGTGCCCAAGATATTAAATTGAAAAGCTCTTGAATCAGAGGGACTCTAGAGACTCCTTACACAGAGAGGAATGGCTAAAATTCAAGAGATAGGGGAAGAAAGGGAAAGAAAGAAGACATCCAGAAACCCAGAGATTCTATATCTTCTTTCCCCAGTCCCTGTCCCCTTGTAAGAGGACAGACATCTAGCCCCCGCTCTCCCTTCCTCTCTCCTATAACTCTTGATAGTATATTTGGGGTTTCCAGACACTGTGGGTGGCAACCCTCTATTATTAAACCTCCATTCATGCAGAAAATCCAAAGCAGTTCTCTTTGCTGTGAGAAAGTGGCCCTCATGATCACAGGTGCTCTCTCCAGTCTCAGCAAGCTTGTAGTGTGACCCCCTTGTCCACTTTTACTAAAATGTTTACTTTGCCACGCCTAATTTTTAGAGACCAAGATATATTCTTTCATCTCAGATCTAGGAGCTTTTACTCATTTAGGGGAGGAGACATTTCTTCAGCATATCCCTAAGTGATCTAACTGATTCACTCAGAGAATTTAATCTTCTCTTTGGAATCTCAGGGGAAGTCATTTCTGACAGCCCCAATTTGTTTCGTTTTCAGCGAACCTCACTAGCCCTCGCTCTTCCTTCCCAGAGCACCTTAAGCATTGTGGCTCCTTTCCTGAATGCTCCTTCCAGGAACTGCTTCATGATTCGGGTTAAGCATGTTATTTAGTAAAAGAATATATGAGCAGGTTTCTGGGAAGTTAACCCATTTCCTGGCAGCCCCCTGCAGAGGCTTTGTATAGTATTTGCTTATTGGATTGATTTTGTACTACTCCTCCAGAGAAATTGGGAAATCAGCCAAAGAATTTCTGGAAAGTAAGTATTGCTAAAACACTGGTTTTATCATCATCATCAACGTCGCCCTTACGCTCTCTATCATGGTGCTTTTATACCTTTTTGTAAACAGATAATCAAATGGACTTCCAGTGTTACAATAGCAAGATTGCTTGCCGTTTTCCACGTCTATTGACAGTGCGCTGGAGCATGAATGTGAAGCAGACCCAAGTTTAAACTCCTTGTATTTGAAGGAAGTAAATGACACTCAGGACGTTGAAACTTTCCCTTCAACTCCTATCCTGGGCAGCATCTTCAAGTACAAAGATGAAGAGAGAGTAGAAATAACTCATGAACCCTACTTTATGGCATGGCCTATGTCTGTGTTATCTCAGTGATTCTCCCCACAAACCCCTGAAGCTGGTGCTAGTAGACACCTTGTCCACACTTCGTCCCCCACAGTTGCTCGGAGCTAACTACTTTATCGTCTTTGGTTTGTGCAAAGCTCCTATCTTCATTTGTTTATTCTCCCTATCCCCATAGTCGCACCCATCTCACTGCCTCAGCCCGTAGGCAACACATTTAATATGCTTTTGAAGGTGTTCTCGCAGAAGATATTACCCTGTGTGCATGTGTTTTTATCTACATCAATGGATGCTAAGACAACATGTTTTTCCACATTTTAATCTCTGACATCGGTGTACACCTTGCAATCAGTGGTATGTCATAGCTTAATTGGCAGAGTTTTTATTTTCTTAATCAAGACATAAAATAATGGTGCATGGTACAAGAAAAGATAGTTAGATTTGATGGAAATATGATATATATTGCATTCTATTTCTTACCTTTTTCCCCTGAGTACCAGTCTGAGACCATGCATGTGGCCATGTACTCATCTCACCTCTTGCTTTTAGTTGCTACATAGGAATCCAGGATGGGCCTCCCTCATACTTTATTTACGCACCCCCAAAGACTACCAGGTTGGGTCTCAACTCCCTGACACCACAGACAGAACTGGAATAAACTTCCTTGTATATATCCCCTATGGAATATTGAAAGTATTGCACTTGGGAGAATATCTCTAGGAGTAAAATTGCTGGCTCATAAGTTTGTAAATATTAATTTGACTACATAGTGCTAGATTGCTCTCCAGAATGGCTACCCTACGCATGTTCCACCAGCAGTGTATGAGGGTCTTCTGTGCCCACATCTCTGCCAACACTTGGCGTTATCCAGCTTCCCCATTTTACGTATAGGCAAAGAGAAGCTTACATGGATGGATTCTCTTCCCTCTTTTTTTTTTTTTAGATTTTATTTATTTATTCGTGAGAGAGAGAGAGAGAGAGCACAAGCAGGGGGAACAGTAGGCCGGAAGAGAAGCAGGCTCCCTGCTGAGCAAGGAGCCCAGTGCGGGACTCAATCCCAGGACCCTGGGACCATGATCTGAGCCAAAGGCAGATGCTTTACCAACTGAGCCACCCGGGTGTCCCACAGATTCTCTTTCCTCTTATCAAGAAGGCGTAGATGTAGCTAGTGGTACCAGAGCCTGGACTACGCCAAGATGCCACAGGGGAACCATGTGATTTCTTAGTCTACATTTCTTCCATTCTTCCATCATTTAAGAATGTTCCTTAGCTTCCCTGGGCATCTGTGTGTTCATTCCTTAATATGAGTAGTCTTTGATGCTGTCCAGGGCTCTTTCCAAATCTCTAATTCTCTAATTGATACTCTCTAATTGAAAATTTCTAATTGATACTCTTCAGTGCATCACTAGCAGTTACCCCTAAGTGCCAAGATGTTGGAAGTGATGGGCTATTCTTTGTACCTTTCTGTCTAAGTGACCAAAGAACCTAATGAATAGCCAAGCACCCACACCTGATGCTGTCTCTTTCATATGAACCTCCTCTCCCAATCTCTTCCCACCCTCAACTGAAACAATGCCCAGAAAGAAGAGACAAGGTACTCAGTGCACTTTTGCAGAGCCCAAGAGTATGTTAGATTAAGTTCTGTTCCAGTCTGCAAAGTGTTATTTTCCCTGTTCTGGTGAGGGACGGATCACATTATCTCACTGAAGCGAAGTCCATACACAGAAATGACATCACCCCAATGGAGAAGCCAAGAGTCTCTCCTCAGCCATTTCTGGAATAAGGATGGAGAAGTGAGATATGAAGTTGGGGGTTGCTCCGAGAGCTTTTATGGCTAAATGCTCACTCCCCACTGATTTTTCCCTCCACTGGATGAGGTTCTGCGGACTCTCTGGCTTATAGCCACTGTCTGAAAGGGCCGTTAGTGCAATCTATAACAGCCTCACAGGGATCCATTTCTGACAGCTCTCTAAGGAAGACCAGCCCTGCTTGGGCCTCACAGATGACAGTTTGGGAGTTGGTTTCCACCAGCAATCACCACATCCACACCTATCCTCCCTTTCCCACATTACACTCTTGTCAGGTTTCCAAATCTCGGAGACCTGGAGGTCCTGTATTTTTGGCTGAATTTCAGCTCCCTCTTATCAAGAGATGAAGGACACTGTTCACTACAGAGGGAAATTCCAGGGACCAGATATCTCAGGCCCTACCTCAAGTCCCCAGAGCTGGTATCTCTTCTGTATCTCCTCTTCTGCCCATACAGCTCCATTTTGAACACCCAGTCTACCCATCGATCCCAGTGGTTTAAGGGGCAGGGTAGGAATTGTTACTGAGGGCTGGCTACTCAATGAGGCATTCATGCCTGTGCTATCTCATGGAATCTGAACATCTTGCTATCCTAAACAGAGGACACTCAGCTGGCTGTTTTACTCTTGCCTTTTGCATGAGCTGTCCCATGTCCCGACACTTTTGTCGGCAGCAGGATTCAATCTTCTCCCCTCGATAGCCAATTTGGGAGAATTGTTTTGCTATGCTATGGCCCAAATTTGCTTATTGGGAAGAGTTGCTTAGCCAGTTTGCCTCAGCTCTGCTGGAACCTGGATGGAAAATCTAATATTGGCCCACATGGAATCTTGCTTTGGCTTAGCTGCAGGACTATGGTTCAGAGTTCCAACATGCTTGTCTTCACTTATTCTGCAGGGTCACCACTGGGACACAAGGGGCCCTGCACCACTCAGGCTGGGAGGGGAATGCTCTGGTCTACGGGTTATTACTTCTTCTTTAAACTTTAAGCAATAGCATGTTTAGCCGAAAAAGCAGTACACAGGAAGTTCTATTGTTACTGATCACCCCAATTGAGATAAATGAATATTATAACCAGCCTCACAGCAGTTCATCCCAGGTTTGTTTTTTTAAACCAAAAAAAAAAAAAAAACCCACAAAAAAATAGTTTTAAGGGAAAAAACATTTTGTGATTTTTAGAACTCTTTTTTTAGATGGAAAAAATGCATATAAGGGATTGTGGACCTAATTAATGGAAAAAGCATGCTAAGTGTTTGGCACCAGAAAGATTAAGATCCAAATCCCATCAGACTGGAGTTGCCTAACTGCTATCAGTTTCCTCATCTGTGAAAATGAAGGTTATCATGACTACCTCGCAGCATTATTTGGAAGATTAAATGAAACATTGCAGGTGCAGCACCGAGTTGGCATAGGATAAGTACAAAGGGAAAAAAAGGTAGCTGTTAATTTTAGGATATGTGGAGGGATACAGGGATGAACTAGAAAAATCAAATATGGGGAGAAACAGGAAACTTAGGTCTGGGAAGAGGGGACTTTAATGGAAAGCCTTACCCTGAGAGCGGGGAAGAGTCTTAAGGATGGACACTTGAGAGTGGGCTATGATTTTTCAAGGTTTCAGAGAAGGCTGGAGCCTCGAAGGCGGTCGTCTCGAACTATAGCAAGAATCCAGCACACTGGAGCTAAAGGATGGCCATAAGGTTCAGCTAGAAAAGTGCAGAACCAGCATGAGGGAACTATTTGTGTGCTATCGATATGTCTCAAGCAACAAGTGAGTTGTTTCACTAACACCAGACTTTTACTCACCTGCGTACATGTCTACCCCAAGATTTAATTGCACTACACGCCAGGTGACTAAATTCATCCCACACCAAAGCCCCCAAGGAGAACTGAGAAGTAAATGGTAACAGCTGTTAGGTAATGCCTGCTTACCCAGAGGGCGAGGCATGGGGGTAGGGCATCTTACCTCCGTCACATCCTTAAATTCTCAGCATGCCGCAAGTGCAGTATTATTTACTATATACTAAAATGAGGAAACTGAGGCTCAGAGGGGATAAATGATTGCCCAAGGTCACGTGGCTAGTAGGGGGTGGAGTTGGAATTCACCTCCAAGTCTGACTGACTGCAAGAACCACTACAATATCTTACTTCCTGCTGGTAAACAAGAAATGTCAGTCATAGGTTTTATAAAAATCCATAACCTCTCAGATGTTTTTTTATGGAAGGCGACAGTAGTGGAGCTTTTGTGGGGAGGACCTTGGGTCCCCTTCGCCACAGTCCCTGCCCCCTTAGCCATGTCCCAGCTCCATGCCAACACCCCCTAGATGTGCCAGGCATGGAGCTAGGAACCCACAATCTTTTTAAGGATCCATGAAAATGTTTCAGTGTATTATAAAATCGGAGAAAAATGAATATAATGTATACCAACAGTTATAAAGGGTAATTTTTAATAATTTTATATGAGGAAGGGACACACGTAGGCAAAAGTACCTAGGGCCCATGAAAATCAAAAGGTAGTCCTGCCTGCTTTCTTAAATAATCTGGAAAGCGTATGAGTATAATTGCAAGCTTTGCATAGCACCACCTCCTCTTTCATTCATTTGGAGAGTTATATCATTCTAGAAATCCTCAAGTAGGGAACATATGCTTCTCTTGGCAGGCTGTTCTCTTTGGCCAACATAAAAGTTGATATAAATATGTCCAAATACTCAGATATACAAACTTGAACAGATACTTAAATCTCAAGATACATAAGCTATACCCAAGAATTGTGTACCCCAACTTATCCATGGGCATAAATTTACAAGCACCAGGAGCAACCCTAAGAACTTCACTGTAAACATATTCACCAGTATACACACACACACACACACACACACACACACACACACACACACACTACTCCAACAAAAGACAAATGGACAATCAGCCAAGAAGATCAAATTACCATCCCATGAACAGTTAAAAAGAGAAAAATCCCAGATTTGGAGACAATCTGCGGTAGGTAAATAAAGGGGCAGGAGGGGGTGGGAAAAAGGATAAAGCTGTGCAAATTGAGTCAATGCGTTGATTATTTTTTTTCAAGGTCCAAGACCAGAGTGCTCGTTAATGATGACTCTCAGAGATTCCCCAATTAGGCAGCCCCTGCCCTTTGAGGGGTTCCAGATCTGCACAGCCCAGTAATAACATCAGATTTGAGAACTGAGTTGGGGGTTGAGAAAAAGGGAGCAGGTCAATTCTTTGTGAGTAGCTCCATGGTTAAATGCAAGTTCAGCTGCAAAGCCTTAGAAGAAGCTCTCATTAATTGGACCCTTTCACCTCTGTCCTTTCCATTCTTCCCACAATTCTCCCTCCACAGAATGTACCCAGGCAGAACAGTTGAAAGAAAGGGATTATCTGCCCTGTTCTTCAAAGCCAAGTTATTTTTGGTTAATTGGGAGTGAAAATGTGAGGCAACCTCTGGGCAAAGATATCTTCTAGTCCTGCCTGTTTGGAATCAAATCCCAAATCCTTACTGATAAGAAGATGTGTACTCATAAGGGGGCCTCAGGCCTCAGCATGGTTCCTGTAATATTCATTTAACTACAACTTTGGGAGATTTAGCTTCATTGATTCTTTCCACAAAGATACAATGCCACCTACGGAAATAATAGTAATAGAAATAAGTGATAACAGTGATCTCATTTAATCCTCACAGCTCCATGAATTAGGCATTGTTAATACAGAGAAGGAATTTTACAGACAAGGAGATTGAGCCTTGGAGATGTTAGATAATATACCTAAGTTCTTACAGATAGTAAATTGTTTACATGCAGTGTAAGTCAGATCTGTTATTGTTGTATAATTTACCTTGTGTTTTTTCTCATTGTTATTCACCATTTAGGGTTTGGTTTTTGTTTTCATTTTGTTTTTCAAATTTTAACTATTATAAATAATTTGACAATGTACTTCTTGTGCACAAAGCTTTTCTCTTATTTTTGACTATGTTCTTAGAATAAATTTATGAGTAAGATGTCTGCATCAAATGGTTTAAATATTTTTTGTTCTCATTATGTAGTATAAAATTGCATTTTTAGGGTGCCTGGGTGGCTCAGTGGGTTAAAGCCTCTGCCTTCATCTTGGGTCATGATCTCAGGGTCCTGGGATCGAGTCCCGCATCGGGCTCTCTGCTCATCGGGGAGCCTGCTTCCCCTGCTCCCTCTGCCTGCCTCTCTGCCTACTTGTGATCTCTCTCTCTGTCAAATAAAAAAATAAAATCTTAAAAAAAATTAAAGAAATTGCATTTTTAAAAGTTTTGCTTATTTACACTGGGGACATCGCCATACAAATGCCTTACTTTTCTCAGATCCTTTCCAACAAAGTCAATTTGCTGATGAGATTTAGCTGCTCTCTGGCCACTATTCCATGTTCGATGGTAAAGATTCTCTGAAATTCCATTTCAGTGGTCCATAGCATGGCAAGGCTGTGAATGTGCTGGATTATAATGAGCCCCACAAAGATCTATTATCTCTTACCCCCTTTTCTATTTATTGGCCAATACCTATAATTCTACCATTAGAGCCTCATCCTTTTGGCTTAAGGCTTAGAGTTTTTCCGAAATGACCTCTGGAAGGTGTTATTTCTAAATGGCTATCAGCTATTTTTATTCTATTGTGAAGATGAGGAACCACATTATTTTGAGGAGAAGGAGGAGGAGGAGGAGAAGGAGGAGAGGAAGCCAGGAGACAGTGTTTGGAGTTGGAGACGGAGAGGGTAGAAGTTGGGGAGGGACAGAAAGCCAAGAAGAAAGAAGGTGCATATCCTTCCCTCCCCAATCTGTTTTTCTTCTTCAGTGCTAATGCAAGGGAATGTAATTTTCATTGATTCATTGATTCATTCATACTATAAAAAAAGGTTTTTGAGTGCTTACTATGATGTAGACAGCATTATCAATGCTGGACAATAATACATCAGTGAACAAAAGATATGTCTAGATATGGGGTTACTGTCCTACAATGAGAGCCACAGAGCTCTGGCAGGCCTTCCTCTCAGAAGTGTCTCATGGTGGGAAGAGTAGATGGCCCTGGAGGTTAAGGCTCACCCTGACTAGCTACTGTCAGGGTGACTGCTCCACACTGGGTCTCAGTTCAGCAAAATGAAAGGTTTAGATGCTAGGAGGAAGGTCTCCATCGTGCCTTTCAACCTCAGCCCCCTTTTTCCACTCCAGCTTGCATTTCTGCCAGTGAGCTCTCCAAGTACACAGCAGGATTAATCCGTCAGCTTAGCTGGCCTGGGAGAGGAAGGGAGGCAGGCAGAGGAAGTATCAATGATATTGCACTCCAGTGAGCACTGAAGAGGCTCCATTCATGGGCCAACAAAACCTGGGAGAAGCCCCTGACTTAATCAGCCTAGGAGGCTCCAGTAGTAGGAACAAAGGAAATCAAAGCCTTACTTGGCAATCCAGACACAGCTTCTGCAATCTCCCTGAGACCTGAGCCCACTGACTCCACCAGGACGCACACAGGCACACACACACTCACCCCTACACACACACATACAGAAGCAGGCTAAAGGATTACAGGTTTCCAGAAGGAAGGGGAAGATGAAGAAGCAAAACACCTGAGGAATTTGGTGATAGCTGATATGACTCTACAGGAGCCTCATTTTAATACTACCATTTAGGCCACACTCTAGGAATGTTTATAGTTTAAATTTTTAAAAATCAAGATCCTTTTTACACTTAATAATCAAAGAACTCTTTGATGAGGTTCAAAATGAAACTCTTGCTTGGACTTCTGCATAAAACCTTTTAGGGTCCTGGAGTTAAGTTTCTTACCATATTATAGCAGTCGTGATGCTTTGTACCATGCCTTTCCATAAACTAGCTAGCTAGGCAGACATCTAGACTATCTGACATCCATCTAGTAAAGTAGGTAGAGATTATGCATTGCCCCATTTTATAACTGGGAAAACTGAGGTTGTGTTTCTTATGGCTGCTTTATGTCCATAGGATGCTGCTGTGATCACCTGGGCCAACTTCATCAACAGGCGTGATCATTGTCCCTGAGCTGATGGTGATGCAAATGCGCAGACTGTCATCACTCTTCCACAGGTAAGTGCCAGAATGAGGACAGGCAGTTAGGATGCCACACACACACAGCAACTGGTAATTTTCCATGCTAATCTCAATGCCTTTGTCAGATGTTGAAAGTAACTGGAAGATTATATTATTAGAATGACTCACAAAACTCATTAATTACTTGTTTTTGTTTTTGTTTTTGTTTTGTACTCACATGGTTGTGTGTGTGTGTGTTTGTGTGTGTTTATGCGACCTTCTGCTGCCCTGTACTATCAAAAATTACATCTTTCTGAAGGCAAGTCTGAGTAAGTTTGCATACATGACTATGTATCAGTAGCACTTCAGTGAATGGGCATTGTCTTTAAGAACTTGCTGGAGTTGTCAGCAGTGTTTCATGAGGTCTTCAGCTACGATATTTACTAAATAGCTTCAGGGAAATATTTCTGGCTGAAAAGTCTAACATTAAAATGAAAAGAATTTTGCAAGCAAAGAATACAGTTTATTGTGTTCAGTTATTTCTCCATAAGGAATGGGTAAGAGATGGGGGGTTAAAAATGTGTGTTGAGCTGCCATGACCAGTAGATGATGGACATGGCTTCTTCTTTTGAAATATGATACCCGTGGCCCCAACTAATGGTAGGAAAAACCATGGAAAAGATGTTTCTTTCTCTTGGATTCAGCAATTTTCCTGTTCTGTGCTTGTCTCCCTGCTAGTGATTTGTTTTTACCTAGGAATTAGGTGACCCTTGACATTCTAGCAAGATGTTCTTGATGTAGCTCTACCCTGAGATGATTTGCCTGAGCAGTACCCCTGACTTAGGACCAAACCCACTTCCCAACCTTCATCAATACTTTCCAGCGCAAGGTCCCGATTTTCTAGTCCAGATATGACTTCCTGATAATTGGATAATTTCAGGCATTGTCCCCAGAACAGAAAACTTTGGGGGCCAAAGAGCCATTAACACAACACTCCTCTCAACTCCTCATGGAGGGTCTGCTTGTGAGTTGAATCTAGCACCTTAAGACTTCTATTCTCCACATCACAGAGGGAGCCAGAGCTCTTGGCTGGGCTTGTGAGCAAAGCAGAGGAAACTCTTGTAGTTGTAAAGCTATTTTGAAAGTTTTTTTTTGCAGAGAAAGAGCTTCTGGTGGCCCCCTTGTTTCCTAATAGTTCCCCTCCCACTCTCAATGATGTGCATGCAAATTATCCAGCAATCTTCAGGCCCCTTTTTCACCACATGTCTGGCCTTCCTGCTCAACTCTTTCCAAGTAAGAACATATCCTCTGCAGACCTTCCAGCCCCCTCAAGTTGACCCCTCCATCTCCAAAGTTACTTCCTTCTTTGGTAGCATCTTTCATTGGAAGGAGCTGGAGGTGTCTTACACAACCGGCACACGGTGGGCACAGCATATATGTTGGCAGAGTTGAACAGACTGCCAAGAAAGGGATAGAATCCTTCTGCTGAAAAGTTCCACTAAAACATGGCCTGCATCTGGGACAGTGATCTTCCAAGGGTGGTCTAAGGCTCACAGTGGCTATGAGGATCTACCTTGTGAGCCTTGAAAGGATTCAAACGTCTTTGTGGGAGCGGTATCTTCATATGGTAGAAGATGGAGTAAGTGCCTTTTGCCATAGTCAAAAAAGTTTGAGAACATTGGAGAAAAGTATAGTCTTGCCAGGAAGCAAGATAAGAGTACTGGTCATTCACTTTGGCATGATAAGGATATTCTCTCAGAATGGAGGGAGGGAGGCAAGCTTCAGAAGTGCCTCTCTGGTAAAAAGCTTTAGTATAATCTCATCAAGTCAGGGGCCAGGAAGAGTTCTATCTGGGAGGGTGCCTGAGTGGGTGTCCCAGAGTTTGCCTCCACAAAGCCCCTTATTCTTTACCTCTTATGGCTGATAACTTCTCCTCATCCACCCCACTCCCCAGACAGATACATTCTGTCGCAAAACATTCTTCAAACAGTGTGCAATCTGTTGGTTGGGTTCTCAGTGCTGTCCTGCCTGCTTCCCTGAGATTTCTCCTAGTTCATCTTGATCAGAACATTATGTATTCCCAAGCCTTTGACACACACATTTAGGGATGATTTCCTGCTTTACTTCCACAGGAGGCTAATCACATCCATTGTGTATGGATTTTAATAATTTAACTCTTTGATCAAACTGTATTTCCAAAGTCTTAGAATGTATCTCCTTGTGGTCTCAGGCCCTACAATGTCTTCTAAACCTGTGGTCTGTTGGTAGGAACAAACTATCCCAAAATCACAGTTTCTAGGTGGCAGAGATACCCACCGAATTGGTATATTTTGTTTATTATCCCTCCTCTGAATTAGGGAGTAGCCTTCAACCCTTCAGTGAAGGCAGCTCTAGGCATTCTCCCCATGCTGCACATATGGAGCTGGAACAATATTTGGCGGGCTTCCCTAACAGCAACTTTGTGAACAGCAGAAGAATCAAGAGATGAAAGCAGCTGCCAATAAATGCATGTACAAACTGAAAAGCTAGCAGCCCAGGCCCCAGCATAGGGCAAGGGCAGTAAGTCTTCTCTCTCTGGATGCTTTCAGAACAGTCCTAGCTCCTGAAGAATCACTTGCTCAGCAAGCATCTACTGGTAGCCTCCAAAGTGCTTGGCAGGGCGTGTGGGTGTAGGATGGGTAAAAGACGAGTAAGACACAGTGTGTGCACTTTTGGAACTCACAGTCTAATGATGGTGGGAACATTGGCTTACTGGCAAGTGGTTCCTGGAATAAGTTAAGGATAATGACTGACAAGAAAGAGAAGGAACATTTGGAATCACCTGGAGGCACATTCAACCTTGCAGTTCTTCCAGCAAGCACAAGGCTGTTTTTCAGTGCCAGGAGCCCTTCTTCCCTTCTTCCTCCTTCTCCATGCCCTCCCACTCTTTCCTCTTGGCCTGTGGAGTCTGGTTGTTGGCCTGTCTGAGAGCTGTGGCCACTGCTTTCCAGGATGAGTCATTCCCACCCGCCCCCACACACGGAGCAGCACTCTGTCCTTGAAAGGAACAGGGATCTTCGGATTAAGCTTAAGTTTGGGCTGATTGATTGATTGATTGATTTTAAAGAGGTTGAAGAGTGAGAACTCTTATTTAAATATGAACAGGCTTCGACACTCTTTTTTAAAGCACAGAAATACTGTTAATTTTTAAAAATGAATCCACCCTCGTGTCATGAGACCCCAGGGCTAGAGAACTTGGACTAGTGAGGGAGAAAAAGTAAGTACACTCTCCTGCTTTAAAAAGCTAGCTAGCAGAGCTGTATTCATTTTAGCTAAAGTAAATTCTAAAACCAAGTGAAATGTCCCAAGAACAGACATCCCTGCATATTCTATTATCCATAAAATGATAATCCAACATATTATAAATTTGGCAAATATTTAGTTTCAGTCGCCTTGCGAGCCCTGGAAATACTGCCCAAGACACAGTATCAACCTCACTGTTGCTTGAGGATGCTTCTTCAAAGTAAAAAAGCACAGCTTCCTAAAGGTTCTGCCAGAACGAAGATACACACACCCTCTCCTCTCTATCCTCTCTCTGTCTTTCTCTCTCATTCTATGTGCATGCATGCATGCGTGCATGCGTGTGTGTGTTCCTCCTTCCTGTCTTTCTAACCTTTACTCCCCTTTCTCTCTCCCCTCATACTGGTGATAGTCATGGCGGAGTATATTAGCACCTACCACACTGACAACCAGGCACCACTTTGTATGATCCGTGATTTGCTACACGGTTGTATTAGTCAGGATAAACTGGGTTATGCTGTAGTAACAACTCCAAAATCTTAGTGGCTTAAAACAATGAAAATTTATTTTTCACTCAAGAAATATATTCATCATAAGCTGGCAGGGATCTTTGCTTTTTGTATTTACTTAGAGACACAAGCTGATGGAGCAGCTACCATCTTGAACGTTGCTGGTTATTGTAGCAAAGAGGAAAGAAAGCTCTGAAAAGTCTCAAAAACAGGCTCCAGGATCCAGCTTGGAAGTGTCACATGTCACTTTCACACAAAATTTAAAGGCTGTACCTAGTTACAAAGTTCCATTCAACTATAAAGAAGCCAGGAATTTCAATCTTACTTTGTGCCCAGAACTGAGGAAAACGGAATATTTGCCAAATAGCACTAGTGACTACCCACAATGGCTTGTAGTGGATTTTACAGATGCTTCTCCAAACCCTAAGATGCTAGGCCACTAGGCAATTTCAGCCTCACCATAGTGAATTCTGTCTCCTCAGCCTCAAAGAAAAATCACGACTACCGCTAAATCTCCAGAACAGTCTGATCCCAGGGTGACCCTTCATGCCATTCTCCAACCATATAGATAGACATGCCAAAAACATGGAGATAAGGTTCCGGGGGTGTGCGTGGCTACAGTAATGATATGATTAAATAAAGAGGTTTCAAAACCAGGCCAATTTGGATTTGCATCCTTGTTTCACCATTTACTACCTATGTGAACTCAGGCAAATTTTTTAACTTTTCTGGGTCATGGTTTCCTCATCCGTAAAAAGGACTAACAAAAGCTTACCTCATAATTTTATTGTTGTGATACACTGATTGAGATAAATCATGTAAATTCCTTAGTACTCGATGAGTGGCACCATTATTGTGAGTGTTAGGATTGGAATGTAAGTAAATGTATGCGGTGTCTGAGAAATCATGTAGCAAATCTGAAGGATATTTTAAAGTTGTTGCCTTTTCCTTGAGACTTTCTACTAGGTGTCCAGAAAAGGAGTGTGGGTGAGATAGGCATGAGTAGCAACAATGATGCTCACGACAAAAGGCCTTTGTATGGCTGTGTATGAAATTCCACTATGTGCACTTCTAAATACCTTCTAAGATTAGAGAGTCTTCTCTAGTCTCAAACCTTTAATGAGTGCCTCCTATGCACAGGCACCTCACACATATTATTCCATTTGTTGTGATAATCTCTCAGCTCGTATTTGTATACCCCTTTAGTAAATGGGAACATACGCTCTAGTGTCAGACTGCCCAGATTAAAATTTGAACTCTACCAATAACCAACTATGTGACCTCAGGCAACTTACTTTACCTCTTGTCCATCTGTAAAATGGGAATAACAATTACATGTCTCAGGATTGTTAGAGTAATTCGATGAGACCATGTATGTAAAAGGGTCAGCACTGTGCTTGGCATGTAATAAGGGCTCAATGGATGTTATTTAGAATCAAGACTCCAAAAACTTAAATCCCTTGCCCTAGATCACACTGTTAGTGATTAGCAAGATTTAAACTCTGGCCTTTGCAAATCCAAAGCACATGTGCCTGCGTTTTACCACATCATTCCATTATTTCCACTCATGCAATTGCCCTTAGGACAGCATCACTCTTCTGAAATTTGGGGCAGGCAGTTCTCAGGCATAGTTGAAGAAAAGCAAGAAATCATGCAGAAGCAGACTATGACAGTGACAGTAAGTAAGTGGAGTCATTCCATTTTCAATCCTCATCCAAATAGACTCCTAAAGTTGCTTTAGCCTGAGAGGTGGGAGGGGCTACTTCCCAGGTTTTGATGACCTAGTGTTAGGTACCTGTGGGCCATCAGGCTCTGTGGTAGGTGACTTCCCTGTTTTCTCACTTAATCTTCACACAGACTTTTTTTTTTTAAGATTTTATGTATTTGTCAGAGAGAGAGAGCACAAGCAGGGGGAGTGGCAGGCAGAGGGAGAAGCAGCCTCCCCACTGAGCAGAGAGCCCGACATGGGACTTGATCCCAGAACCAGGACCCTGGGATCATGACCTGAGCCAAAGGCAGATGCCCAACCAATTGAGCCATCCAAGCGTCCCTTCACACAGACTTTTGAAGGAAGTATTTCTTTTCCCAATTTTTTTTGGGAGATAAGTTCGAAAGGTTAACTAAGTAATGTACCCAAAGTCACACAGATGGAAAATGGCAAAAGATGAATTAGGTTGAAAAAAACCTTTACATACCGAACATTTTAATAATCTTATTTTTAAAATGTAGTACATCTCCAGATCGTCAGAATAATAAGTGCTCATTATGGAAAGTGGGGAAAGTGATACGAGGTATAAAGTAGCAGGGAAAATTATCCGTGACTCTGCCACCCAAAGTCAATCACTATCAAGTCCTTTAATGTATTTCCTTCAGGTCTTTTTTCTACCTTTCTTTTTCATTATGTAGTTAATATCATACTGAACAATATTTAATGCTATGTTTTAGGAGACCAAGAATAAATTCAGTAGGCATTTCTAGTTAATATAACAAAATCTCTGCTTAGAAGACTTTGGAAGCTGATAATAATAGCTGCCTTTATTTACTATTTCTGCATGCTTGGCACTGTGCAAAATGGTTTTAATTAAAGTATCTCTTTTTATCCAGACCTATGAAGTAGGTATTACATGATCAAATAATCAGAATCTTTATGCAACCGGTATTTTGATGCACTCCATTTTTTTAAGAGAAAGAAATAAAAGACAACAAATGAGCTGATTAATCTAATTTATTTTACAAACCCAAACAAAACACTGCCAGGTTGTAGCTTGTGGTCACCATAAATTCCCTCCTGTTTTCCACCCCTTTTCATCTGCTGTACAGTGGGGACTGGTGTCCATCATGATGACCACAGTGATGATTCACAAGCATCACAGGTTAAGGATGTTAACGACGTTTCTATCCCTTAGCTTGTGTCTGGATAGACCAACACATGAGTAGCCCAGCTTAGGGGACTGCTCAGCAGGTATGAGAAACAAGCAATGAAACACATCTCCCAGTATGACCTGGATCATGTTCCAATTTCCTCCTTTGGTTATTTTTGCCGGTTCCTCACTAGCCCTCTTGTCCCCGGATCTGGACTTCAGGACTGCCTTCTCTATAGCCCTGAGAAACTTCCTTGACCAGCCACAGACTGGGTGGAAAATGGTAGTTGGTTGGCTTGGGGGGGTGTGGGGGGTGGTTCTTGTACTGTGGGATATGAAGAAAAAGACAGGAGAGGAAAATCTCTTTGCGATTAATGAAAGTGCTCTCATCAAGTAAAATCTAAAAATAGCCTCAGAGTGATAAGAACACCCAACCCCTAAGGGTCCAAAAGGGAGATGTTAGGGGAGGGTCCGGCTACAGAGAGGCTAAAGGTCAGAAGTAGACTTTGGGGCTTTATTGTTTTATATATTTAAATACTAGGTCTGTGTTTTGATAACTGAACTTGCTAATAGCTAGCCACTTGAATTGCTGCTTCCAGCTCTTTGTTTGTTTTAAATAAGAAGATTCAGCCAGTAATAATGGGAGGAGCTGCAAATGACTTCCCCAGCTGGGAGTGCCTGCTTGTTTTTCCTTCTGCCTGGGCATGCTGATGTGCAGGCCACACTCACACACTCAGACATCTGAGGATATAGCCTAAGGGAGCCCTCAATCTGTGTATTTATGTAGGAGGTGTGTATAAGAAGGCCCTCAATTACCAAAATATATAGATAACTGTGGGTAAAAAGAGGACTTCTGTTGCAAGAATTCAAATATCCTTTCTTATACATTCATTTCTTTCTTCTTTCATTTGGCAAACGTTAAGTGAGCACCTAGTGTGGAAAGCACTGTGCTCTTTGCTGTGAGACAGCTGAGATTTCTTTAAAAAATGGGCCTTTACTCCTCCCCTTCAAAAGCTTACTATCTGATGGGAGTACTCTGATCATCCATTAAAGCATACCCAAGTCACCCACAGTGAAAGATACTATAGGAAAAATGCATAAGGAATGATACTGAGGGGAGGTGCTGTAGGAATCCAGAGAGGTAAATGTCCACTTCTGGCTCAGAAGACACTGAGGAAGATAGGAATAGGGGGAGAAGTGGGCTAGGAATGGAACAGCAAATATCCAGAAGCCAAAAAAAAAAAAAAGAAAAGGCCTGGTACACCAGAAGACTGGTTTACCTGGAGAAGAATCACATAGGAATGTGTACTGAAATGAAATTGGAAGCTAGGGGCCCAATTGTATAGAGCCGATAATGTCAAGTTCTGTTGACTTAGACACATATAGATGGGGGAGGGTCAGGGAGGTACCTCCTAGGGTCTCAGAAATGCAGATAGATAAGATAAGGGTGACATTAGAGCAGAGAACAACAGCTCCTCAGTTTCAGAATGTCTGCTAGGCCAACAAGTCATAGCTGTACCCTAAGGAAATACATTAACATAGAATGCATCAAAGTTGTAGAAAGAGCATAATAGCCCTTTAAATTGAACCAATTAAGAAAAATTCATTAGATTCTGCTTATTTTTTCATCATGGCCCAGTGAAAAGTTAATCACAGCCATCGATGTGCCTAAGTCCCTTGGCCCAAGTCCAAACTCACTAAGGAAGATTAAGAGTAGCATATGAATCTATAGGAGAAGATGGCACTGGAGGCTACCTTGGCGCACTAGCAGCCACCCTGGCCTCGCACACTGGTCTCTTTAGAGCTTCACTAGCAGCAGTAAGTGTCCTCCGGGGGGATCAGCTCTTGGGACACCACCCAAATCACATTTCGAAACCTTCAGAGCCTAAGACTAAACCCTAGATTTTGGTGAATTCAAGAAGGAAAATGGACCCTTCTAGAATCTGATCTGGGCAGCTCACCAGCTTTCTCTCTGGGCCTCCTTAGAGAGCACCTCATCATTCACAATACCCACAGTGCTAATTATAGAAAAGTTTAGTTTATAGACTTAACTCTATTGCATATGTGAATTACCAACAAGTGAATAGGATGCATTTGCATTGAAAGAACCTAAATGTTTACCTTTTTTGATGATTCAAGAATACTTCACCAAAGGAGGCATCTAGAATATATAAGAACTCTCAAAACATCACAGAAAACAACCCAGTGCAAAACAATGGGGGGTGTAAAATACTTGAACAGGCACTTCACCAAATAGGATATCTGGATGACGAGTAAGCACATAAAAAGTTGTTCAACAACATTAGTTATTGGGGAATGCCAATTAAAACCACAACAAGTTACTGTTGTACATAATGGCTAAAAGAAAAAATATCGACAGTATCAAGTGCTGACAAGGATACAGAGCAACTGGAACTCTCATGCATCACAGGTGTGAATGCAAAATGGCAAAGCCACTATGGACAATGGTTTGCCAGTTTCTTTTAAATGTGCAGAAGCCATCTGATCCAGAAATCCTATCCCTGGATATTTACCATAGAGAAATGGAAACTTATATTCACATAAAAACCTGTATGTGCATGTTTATGGCCACTCTAGTTATAATTACCAAAAACTTGAAACACCCCAAATATCCTTCACTAGGTAAATGGGTACATGGAAACTACTTCAGAATCTTACAGTACAGTATCATGAGGTGGTACCATAGAAGGAAAATGGCCGTATATTTTCTTCTACTGATTAAAAGATTCCAGATAGTGTAAGGATTTTATGCAATTACAAACATGAGGAAATGTGTAAATCATCCACTGATGTCTGCGTTAGCCATATAGTGCACACATGCATGAGTATGTCAAGTCTAGGTGTGTGACTACCGAGTATGAAGTATGGATTTTGAAGGAGCAGAGGGTAATGTATGTGAGTGAGAGGAGCGAGAGAAAGTCTGTGTGTAGAGTAAATGAGTCTCTGTCAATGTTGGCTTCAACTCCAGAGCTAAAGTGAGACAACTGCCTGCGTGCGTGTATGTGTTTGATTAAGCTTTTAAAAAATTAATACTTAAAATCATTGAGTTTTTAAAAAAATTGGTCTTTTGTGTGTGAGACATAGAAAAACCCTGTATTTATTTTTATTTTTTTAACATTTGTTTATTTATTTTATG
The DNA here is from genome assembly GCA_028534135.1 of Potos flavus. NCBI lineage: Eukaryota > Metazoa > Chordata > Mammalia > Carnivora > Procyonidae > Potos > Potos flavus. The sequence continues at coordinate 140,505,778 of CM052898.1, read as the reverse complement.
TAGAGAGAAGAGAGAGAGAGCACGTGAATCGGAGGGGGGGAGGGACAGAGAGAGAGAATGTCAAGTGGACTTCCGGCTGAGCCCGGAGCTGGAGCCATTGGGGGCGGGAGACTCGATCTCACCACCCTGAGATCATGACCTGAGCTGAAATCCAATAGGACAGTTAGACCAAGCCACCCAGGCGCCCTGAGAACCCTATATTTAGATGAACTCAAGAGAGTAGACAAAGAATTGGCAGGGTGGGTGGCACTGCGGGAGGGAACTGTCCATCTCTTCATTTTGGTGCAGTCTTTTCCATTCACTGTCCTACGTGCTGAGGGACATGATGGGTCATGATCCATCCTCCCCATGTGTCAGCTGCTGCATCTGTAAACTGAAGTCCTAACGCAGCAGCAATTCTTTTGGGTTCCAAAATGCGTTTTACCCGCAGTGGGAAAGCCATTAACTGAATGAAATGAGACATAAGTTTACCAGCAGGTGGCAACAGAGGTAATTGTGTATCTGGAAAGATTAAACTTGTATTATTCATAAACCAGAGCTGGGGACCATCAGAACTTGATTGAGCCCCCAGCTTCACTCCACTGTGCCTTACACTAGCATTCTGTGAGATAGAATTGTTCAAGCCTTAGAAAATTTAGTGAAACACGTCCCTTTCCCTGACTGAGCTGCTGTTGTGCTCGGATTTCTAATGGAGGCTCCTCTATGAGTCTGATAGTTTTAGTTGAAAAAAATGGATATAGTGGCAAAATCATTTATAGTCCCATAAATTAGATGTGCTTGTGGTGAAGGGAGGCTCAAAATGGTGGAAAAAATGCTATGTTCAATTATAACCTCCTGGCATTATTAAATGAGTCTTACCTTAACTCTCAAAGAACAAAGATAAAGCAATTTGACTGCTTTTGAAAGTCAAAGGGACACTAAGTGAATTTCTCAGACCTTTGTTAATTCCTTCCACACAGGAGAAAACCCTTAGATTTCAATGGGAAAATAAACTTTTTATTTACACATAATTTCTAAGGCAAGTGGAACAGAGAAATTCGCTCTGAAACTCACGTCCCCAGTGGATAGCAAAGTGTTGCAAGAATGCCTCACTTGACTGTCCTCACCTTAAAATTTACAGACTGCCTATTTACCTTCCTGCTTAACCAGCTCTCCCTGATTCTCCGGCTCTCTCCCTCTCGATGGCTCCTAGCTTCCTGACTCTGTCTCATTCCCCGTTGTTTCCCTGTTCTCCTGTGGTTCGTTGCTCCTTTCAGTTTCCCACAATCTCTCCTAGTTGAAAGGGAATTTGGAATACATAATTTAGAAAAATTAAAATTACTTTTGCTATATTTCATGGTCTTCAATTTAAAGGTTCATCCAATGCCATGATATTTCTAAAACTCAGAAATAAATTACTTTTTCAATGACCTACCTTACTTTTTAAAATAAACACATTCATGTGAATCAGAATTCCAAAGATACGAAAGGGTAAAAATGTTCTTCTTAACCCTTCTCCCACACAGCTCTCTTTGGAAGCAACTAATGCGACTATTTTCTAATAAATACTTCTGGAGATATTATATGCATAAACAAGCAGTTAAACATATATATTTATATGTGTGTGTATGTATAGGTATATGTGTGTATGTATGTGTGTATGTATATATATGTACATATATAGTATATACATCCTTTATTTTACTTATTCTTACACAATCACAGCATATTTCATTAAAAGCACCCTGCTTTTTTTTTTTTTTAACTTAGCTATGCATCTTGGCAATCATTCCATATAAATTCAGAAAGAACTTTCTTTTTCACAGACTCAGAGTATTACGTTGTATGGAGGGTCCATAATTTAACCTGACCACTATAGTAAGGATGTTTCCAATTGCATGCCATTACAAACAATTCTGCCATGAATAATTTTGTTCATATGTCTGAAGGATAAATTCCTAGAAATAGAATTGCTGAATTAAAAGGCATGTGCATTTGTACACTTAATAAATACTGTAAAACTGTTCTTAGAAGTCATACACCGCAGCGGTATGGGAGTGACTGTCTCTCTGCCCCATCATCAACCAGTCCTTTCCATTGCTCTGTTTTTCAGAATTCTCCTGACGATTCTTATTTTTCTTTCCCTATGGACTTCAGAATCAGCTTCTCTAACGCCCCCCCACACACACACACACCAAACACAAAAACAAAATCAAAACCCTGTAGGAAATTTTATTGGAATTGCATTAAATATATAAATTAACTTAGGGAGAATAGATAGTTATCTTTATGATGATGACTCTCTTTACAGATGCTTTTCATTTGGTAAAGTGTTCAGTTCTTTCCTCAGTAGCAGTTGGATATTTTCTTCATATGGAGCTCACACGTCTCTTCTTTTTTTTCCCCCCAAATACTTTTATTTTATTTTTTCAGTGTTACAAGATTCATTGTTCATGTACCACACCCAGTGCTCCATGCAATACGTGCCCCCCTCAATACCCACCACCAGGCTCGCCCATCCCTCTCCCCTCCAAAACCCTCAGTCTATTGCTCAGAGTTCACATCTCTTCCTAAGTTTATCCCCTGGTGTCTTGTTTTATTGTTGCTGCTATTGTCCATGGGATGTTTCCTTCTATCTCTTTTAAGTGATTGCTGTTGTATATAATACATATCAACGCTTTGATTTCTGTGCCTGGTATCTCACCACCTTACTGAATTCTCATATTATTTGTATAAGAGTCTGTTAGGTTTTGGGGATATACCATAATATTGTGACTCAATAATGATAACTTTATCTCCTTTCCATTTTGTATGACTGCTTTGGACTGAATGTTTGTGTCCTCTAAAAATTCATATGTCAAACCCTAACCTTCAATGTAGCTATATGGGGAAATGGGGCCTCTAACAAAGGAATTCAGGGTAACTGAGGTCATAAGGTCAGGAGCCCTGATTCCATAGGATTAATATCCTTATCAGAAGGAACACCAGAGAATTCTGGAGCTCTCTCTCTGGCTCTCTTTTTTTCTCTTTTGCTCTCTTTTCACCATGTGAGAACACAATGAGAAGGTGGCCCTCTGCAAGCCAGGAAGAGAGTCCTCACCAAAAACTGACTCTACTAGACTTTGAGCTTGGACTTCTAGCCTCCAGAACCATGAGAAAATAAATTTCTGTTGTTTAAGCCACTCAGTCTAAGGCATATTGTTATGGCAGCCCTAGCACGTTGATACAACCTCTATTTTCTTTATTTTATTAAATGTATTGCCTAGCCGGAACCAGAACAATGTTAAGTAATAAGGATAATTGTGAACATCTTTCTCTTATGTCAGAATTGAGAACAAATGTTTCTAGTGTTACCCATAATGCTGATTTTAGGTTGATAAATATACAACCATATTAAGAAAGGAAAGATGCTTCTATTTTCATTGAGTTTTTTTTCTTAAGTTTTTAAATTTTAATTCCAGTATAGTTAACAGACAGTATTCTATTAGTTTCAGGTGTACAATACAGTGATTCAGCAAATCTATTCATTACTCAGTGCTCATCATGATAAATGTATATTTTCATTGAGCTTTTTTCATATGTTTGCGGTATTTGTTGAAAATTAACAAATGCCCTTTTAGCATCTATAGTGATTGATGGTCAAATGCTTTTTCTCCTTAGATCTACTGATAGAAGTTAATATCTTTCTATTTTCAAGCCACGTATGTATTCCTAATGAATATCACACTTGATTATAGTACATCAGTCATTTTCATTGATGTTATATTCTGTTTACTGATATTTGGTTTAGGATTTGTGTATCGATATTAATAAGTGAGATCAGCCTATATTATGTTGCCGTGGGTTTGGGTGTCAACGTTATCTCAGACATTACCTTCTTTTTCTATTTCCTGGAAAAATCTTAAGAGCAGTGGAAGAGCCTGTTTCTTAATGGTGTAATTGAATTCTCTGTGGCTTCCTAGTGCTTTGTCATTGTCTGGTTGTTGGGAGGATGATACTTCTTTAAAAACGTGACTATTGTTTTAAAATGATAATTTGTGTAGATATCCAATTGTCTCCAGGAAATATTTTAAATAAGCTTTATTTTTAGAAAATTATGTATTTCCCAAGATTTCAAATTTATTTGCAAAACTTCAATAAAGGTAATCTCTACATTTCTTTTATTTTCCCCTGTATTTGCAGTTATTGTCCCCCTTTGTGATTCTTAACTTTTCTCATTTTAGGTATTTCTGTTTTTCTTGATTAAGTACATGATTTTGTCCTTCAAGGAATTAGCTTTTGAATTTAATATGCTCTAATCTTGTTTTTCTTTTTCTTTTTCTTTTTTTTAAATTTATTTATATGACAGAGAGAAATCACAAGTAGGCAGAGGCAGGCAGAGAGAGAGGAGGAAGCAGGCTCCCTGCTGAGCAGAGAGGCCTATGCGGGGCTCGATCCCAGGACCCTGAGATCATGACCTGAGCCCAAGGCAGAGGCTTTAACCCACTGAGCCACCCAGGCTCCCAATCTTGTTTTTCATTAGTTAAATAACTTCTGCTTTAAAAAAAAAAAAACAAAAAAAAAATAATAACTTCTGCTTTTATTTGATTAAATTCTGCTCGACTCTTTCTTTAGGTTTATTATTATCCCTATTATCATTCAGCTCTTTTTTTTTTTTAACTCCTTGAGAAAGATGCTACTTCTTTCATTTTTAGCTTTTTTGTTTATTATTCTACATATGTAAGACTATGAATTTTCCTCTGAGCACTCCTTTAATTGCACCCTGTAAGTTGTGGTATGTAGTATTTCGAAACTTATTTGTGGCACAGAACTGAATTGTTGTCTTGATTCATGGCACACCGTCATCATTGGTCAGTGAATAGCCCTCTTTTATTTACTTATCCGTTCAGTGTGTTTATTTTAATGTGAAGAATTTTAAAACTATGGACTCACCACTTACCATGTGTCTTTACAATAACCTATATCTACATATATTGTCCTTCTCATTGCCTCCATCTGCCTCCTTCTCCCCTCACTCAATTAGAGATAAATATCATCCTGAATTTTCTGTTTTTATTCCTTTTCTTTTTTTACATAGTTTTTTCGTATATTTATTCATATCATATATGAATTCATATTCATATCATATATCAAATATCATATATTTATAGTTTTTCATATATTTATTCATCTAGTCTTAAAATATATTTTATTTTAGATTTTTAATTTTTATAATTTTCTGAAGTCTGTGCTTTTGATTTTGACTTCTCTTTTACATAAGCTTTGTTTTAAAGAGAAATTTGTTTTCTTTTTATTTTGCAAGTCACAGGGTATTTCGTTTGTTTTATTATCAACATTTAGTTTTACAACATCATGAGCAGAGAATGTTATCTGCACTATTTCTACATTTTGGAATTTATTGATGTTTTTCTTTCTCGTTTAAAATCTGGTCAGTTGTTGTGAATGCCACATAGCTCATGAAGAGACAGCATAGTGTCTAGTGTAGAGTTTGATACATATCAATCAAATCTACCTCATTAATTATGTTATTTAGGTCTTCTATGTCATGATTTTTTGTTTCCACCTGATCTGTCATGGACTAGGGGCCCTAATTAAATTTTCCTGCTTTTGAAGATCCAGAACATCGTGAGCATTAATTTATAACTTAACTGTCCGTGCTTTTACTGTCAACTAGCAGAATTTTTGTTTCGTTTTACTTTGATTACTGATATTTACTGCAATTTATTAAGCAGAACTCAAGGGCAGGCGCAGCAGATCAGGTGGGCCTGATGCTGCACCTCAGCGGTGGTCTGGATGCTGGCCTCTGAGAGGTAGGGCTCAGGGATCCAAAGTGCCCTCACATTTTCATCCATGTCTGCCCTTCATGCTTCCACTTCTTCCCTCCACAGCCCAGTCATTATATATATATAATTTGAATGTATATAATATATTGTGAATATGTAATATATATTACAGATATATAAATTGAAGAATACTTTCAAGCCAAAAATATGGATACCGAATCTGACACTGAGTATTTGGATTTTAGGTACTTCCTGTACTCTGGCCGGAATGACCACTGTCAGATTGTGTCTTTCAAAGAACTGGTCTGTTTCTTCTAGGTTATCAAATTTGTGGGCATAGAGTTGTTCATAGTATTCCTTTACTGTCTTTTTAATGCTCATGGAATCTTTGCTAATGTTCCCTCTTTCATTTCTGACCTTAGCAATTTGTGCCTTCTCTCTTTTTTCTCTTAGTTAACCTGGCTAGAGGCTTATTGATTTTATTAATCTTTTCAGAGAACCAAATTTTGGCTTTGTTGATTTTCTCCTTTGATTCCTTGTGTTCAATTTAATTGGTTTATGCTCTAATTTTTATTATTTCTTTTCTTCTGCTTCCTTTAGATTTAATTTGCTCTTCTTTTTCTAGTTTTCTAGGTGGAAACTTCTATTATTGATCATTTTCTTCTTTTCTAATATATGCATTCAATGCTATAAATTTCCCTCTAAACACTGCATTTCCTGTGTCCTACAAATTTTAATGAGTTTTCATTTTCATTTAGTTCAGATTTTTTTTAAAAATTTCTCTTGAGATTTCTTCTTCGACCCATGTGTTGTTTACAAGTGTTTTGTTTAATCTACAAGAATTTTGGAAAGTTCCAGCTATCTTTCTGTTATTGATTCCTAGTTTAATTCCATTGTGGTTTAGGAGCAGACATCATATGATTTTTATTCTTTTAAATGTATTAGGGTGTGTTTTATGGCCCAGAATGTGATCTATCTTGATGAATATTCCATGTGAGCTTTGGACGTTTCATGTATATTCTACCATTACTAGCTGAAGTAGTCTATAGATGTCGATTATACCCAGTTGATTGGTAGGGCTGTTGAGTTTAGCTATGTCCTTACTGATGTTTCTGCTTACTGGATCTGTCCATTTCTGACAGAGGGGTTTTGAGGTCTCCAACTATAATAGTAGTTTCATCTCCTTGTATTTCTGTAATGGACTAAATGTTTGTATTCACCACCACCACCACCACCAAATTCATATGTTGAAATCCAAACCCCAAGGATGATAGTATTAAGAGCTAGGGCTTTGGGAGTGATTAGATCATGAGGTCAGAGTCCTCATGAATCGGATTAGTACCTTTATAAAAGAGACTCCAAGATATCTTTTGCTCCTTCTACCCTGTGAGGTTACAGTGAAAAATAGCCATCTTTGGACCAAGAAGCAGGCTCTCATAAGATACCAAATCTGCACTTATTTTGATTTCAGACTTCCCAATATCCAGAACTGTGAGAAATAAATGTTTGTTGTTTATAAACCAAGGTTTATGTGTTTTTTTTGTTATAGCAGCCCAAATGGACTAAGACAAGTTCTGTCAGGTTTTGTCTTACATGTTCTGAGCCTTATTGTTTGGTACATCCAGATTAAGGTTTGTTATATCTTCTGGGGGGAATTGATCCTTTTATCACTGTGTAATGCTCCATTTTATCCCTAATAACTTCCCTTGCTCTGAAGTTTGTTTTGTCTGAAATTAATATAGGTACTCCCGCTCTCTTTTGAGTAGTGCTAGCATGCTATACCTTTCTCCATCCTTTTACTTTTGATATCTATGTGTCTTTATATTTAAAGTGAATTTTTCTACTCACTATCAAGAACATATGTGTTGGGTCTTATTGATCCACTCTGACAATCTTAGTTTTTTAATTGGTGTATTTAGATCATTGATGTTTAAAGTGATTATTGAAATAATTGGATTAATATCTACCATATTTGTTATTGTTTTTTATTTGTTACCTTTTTTCTTTATTCCTATTTTTGTCTTCTGCTCTTTCTCTGCCTTTTGTGGTTTTATTTTTGTTTTCTTTTGTGGTTTTAATTGAGCATTTTACATGATTCTATTTTCTCTCTTTTCTTGGTATATCAATTACACTTATTTTTTAATTTTTTAATGTAGTCACCCTAGAGTTTTCAATATACATTTACAACTAAACCAAGTCCACTTTCAAATAACACTATACTGTCTCATGGGTAGTATAGGTACTTCATAATAATAAAATATTCCTAATTTCTCCCTCCTGTTTTTTGTATCAGTGTTGTCATTCATTCCACTTATACATAAACACATATATGTATATATATGAAGAGAGTGAGGCATAAATCAGGTATGTTGTAGCTATTTATCATTTGAACAACCGTTATTTGTTACAGCAATTAAGAATAAGAAAAATAAACATTTTTATTTATCTTCATTTATTTGTTCTCCAATACTCTTCCTTTATTTTTGTAAATACAAGTTCCTGACTTTATCATTTTCTTTCTCCCTGAAGAAGTTCTAGTAACCTTCCTTGCAAGGCATGTCTACTGGACAATTTCCCTCAGAGTTTGTTTATCTCAGAAAGTCTTTGCTTCTCCTTCACTTTTGAAGGGTAATTTCACAGGGTACAGAATTCTAGGTTGGTTGGGTTTTTCCTTCAACACTTTAAAAATCTCACTCTAGGGGCATCTGGGTGGCTCAGTCTTTAAGTGTCTGCCTTTGGCTCAGGTCATGATCCCGGGGTCCTGGGATGGAGCCCTGCCTCAGGCTCCCTACTCAGCTCCCTACTCAGATGGAGAAGGCTGCTTCTCCATCAACCACTCCCGCTGCTTGTGTTTCCTTTCTCACTGTGTCTCTGTCTGCCAAATAAATAAATAAAATCTTTTTAAAAAATCTCACTTTACTCTTTTGTGTGTGTGGTTTCTGAAGAGAAGTCAGATATAATTTTTATAATTTTTATTATATTTATATTTATTTGTATAAATTTTATGTTCACTCCTCTAAAGGTAAGGTGTTTTTTTCTCCCACTGATTTTTTTCAAGATTTTTTTTATCTTTGCTTTTCTGAAGTTTTAATATGATGCGTTTAGGTGTAATGTTTTTAGTATTTATTCTTAGTGTTCTCTAAACTTCTGCATCTGTGGTTTAGTGTCTATCATTAATCTGGGGGAAATTCTCAGTCATTATTATTTCAAATATTTCTTCTGTTCCTTTATCTCCTTATTGTCTTTCTGGTTTTCCTATTAAGTATATGTTACTTTTGTTGTTGTCCCACTGTTCTTAGCTATTCTGGGGTTTTTTTTCAGCTTTTTTTCTCTCTGCCTTTAAGTTTCGGAAGTTTCTATTGAGATATCCTCAAGTTCAGAGGTTTTCTTTAGCCACGTCTTGTGTACTAATAAGCCCATCAAAGGTATTCATATCTATAGCAGTTTTTTTGACCCATAGCATTTCTTTTTTATTCTTTCTTAGAATTTCCATCTCTCTAATTACATTAACCATCTGTTCTTGCATGTTGTCTACCTTCTCCATTACAGCTCTTAGCATATGAATCATAGTTGTTTTAAATTCATGGTTTGATAATTCCAATATCCCTGCCATATCTGAATCTGGTTCTGGTGCTTGCTCTGTCTCTTCAAACTGTGTTTGTTGTTTCTGTTTTGTTTACCTTTTAGTATGCTCTGTAATTTTTTGTTGAAAGGTAGACATGATATATTGGATAAAAGGAATTGTGGCAAGTTGGCCTCTGATAATGTAGTGGTAAGATATAGGGGGAGGGGAAGAAGCATTCTATAGTCCTATGATTAGGTTTCAGTCTTTTGGTGAGCCTGTGCTCCTAGCCTATGACCTTACCCAATGCTTTTCAGTTCTCCCTGCCAAAATTAGAATGGGATGGATAGAGAAGCCTGGAATTGGGCATTTTCATTCCCCTATGTGAGTTAGTCTCTCTGATAATACCCTAGGAGGTTAGACTCTGGCAAAAAAAAAAATTTCTCCTGAGGTGAGGACTTGTTAAAAAGAACCAAATGCTCTGAGCCTATTTCAAATGGTTACTCTTCCCCCCTCTTTGTCAGAAGCCCACAGGGATTTTTCTCATATCCTCACTGTGAATGTGTGATAAAGCTTCCAGAGTTAAAACTCACGATAAACAGAAATGTGAGGGCGACACCACCTCCTCCAACCATGACTGGGCTCCTCCTGTTGTTTTTATCTCTCAGGCTTGTTCACCTTGAACCTCTAACAATTCATCAGTTACAGTTCAGGTTTTCCTGCTCTGGTACTGGTTCCCTCTCAGAGGTTGCTGCTCATGGGTTTCTGTCTAGTAAGTTCTGATTCTCTGTACATTTCTGTCTCTCCAGTTTTGGGGACAGCAGTTTGTTCTGTGATCTCAGTTAAAAAGATTTGTTGATTTTCAGTTTTTTCAGCTTTCTACTTGTTGTTAGGACAGGGTGGAACCTTCTAAGCTCCTTACCTGTTGGACAGGCTTCTGGAAGTCTTTAAGTTAGTATTTTAAAATCTGTATTCAAGTAATAATAGCTTCATCCTCACAAAACAGGTCTTACGCAAATCAGCATGACTCTGAGATGATGTTTAAAACCCAACTGACACAGAGACACTAAGCAAGTTATCCAAGTGCACACAGCAGGCTAGAAGCTGAGCAGGGATTAGATCTGGAGAGCCTAATTCCCAGCTTTGTGTAATAGACCACACTGGCTACAAACATACTGGCTAACAGCTAAACCAGATAAATGTGCATGAAGTGAGCCACTTGTGGCTGCCAGACTTGTCATTTTGTGCATAGTCAATAAGCCAATGACCCAAAAGTCAGGGCCTTTTGCACACATGTAACAAGAACCCAGCCCAGAGAGGCCATGCTCCAAGGTCTAGGTACCAACTATCTCTGGTGGTCATCATAGTGATTATTCATTGCATTTGTATGATTCTCCTCAGTTTCTGAAACATTTTTATTCAATTTATCTCAGATATTGCTCCAAATCATACTAGAAGACTGTGAAATATATTTTTTCTTTCGTTTTCTTAAAAGTTGGTGAGCCAAGGATGCCAGTAACCCAGCACTGGGAGCTGAATCTATCCTAATGAATATGAGGAAATAGGCAGAAGGCCTGGTTTTAGATGAGCCAGGAGGTGATCCCTGAGGTCAGATCTAAGTAGGATAGACAGCATTGGCCTGGCAGGGGACAAGGTGGAGACATCGCATAGGTAAGGGAACTGTGCATCTCTTGGTTACCAGACGATAGGAAGGTCCAGTCTATGAGAGTCTAAGCCTAAGTATATACCATGACCTTCAGTGGTGGGTACAGGATATGGCATATAGAAGACAATTAGTAAATGCTTGAAGAATGAATGAATGAACTATTTTCTTCACACCACTGTCATTTTATTACTTCCTCTTCTGAGGGGATAAGTGGTTATTAAGCACTAATCAAGTTAAGAATTAGATGCTGCCAAGTAGATTATTTGATTTGCAAAACATCACTGTAAAGAGTTTGTTGTTTTCTCTACTCCTTATACCAAGTCTAAATACCTCTATCTGATAATACCTACCTCTATAATCTTTCACCCCCCCGTCACTCTCCATATGTCCTGATGCTCTTATTGTTCATTCTGGCCCCTTCTACCTGGGCTGACACACTTTCCCCCCAACTCTTTCTAAAAATGCTTTTATTCTTTAGAGTTCAGATCAAGACCCACCTCTTCTATGGAGCCTTCTTTAACTTGGCCCTCAGTGAAATTCCCTTTTGAATTTCTATAACTTACAAAGTTGACATCATATATTTTACACTCATTTTTCTCTTATGTTACGGAGTTATTTTATGTACCTGTCATATCTGACTATTTGGGTTGTAAGTTCTTTGAGGATAGAGCCTGTATTCAGTGGCTAGCTCAGATCCAAGTACAAAATGGGAGCTCAATAAGTAGCTATTAATAGACTGATTGATTAGTTTTAAACACATAGCTGAAGAAGCTAGCTACTATCTTCACTATTTGGAAATTTCCTGGAAAACATGTAGTATTCAGGGTCATAATATGTCTGTCCACGACTAGGTGTTAAAAAATTCTTCTCAGGCCCAAACAAACTATCCTCCTCTTTCTTCCTTAGTCTTCTGTCTGTTCTGCTCTTCAGATTAACTTCTACACAGGCCCCTGGCCTCACCCTCTCAGTGACCTCTGGCCTTCTGCATTATCTCTTCCAGTCCTCTAAATTAGCTGCATGGTTCTGCCTCTTGGGTCTCCCTGCTCACATACCCTTATGTCCTTGCCCTGAGCTTGAACCGCATACCTGCTATCCTTTCCTAAAGTGGTCATCCAACAACATACCTAGGAAATCACAGAATTTTTATAGATATTAAAATAGGACTATGAACAATAATGGTAAAAATAGAAATAGAATTACGTCATTGTGGCAGTCTGCAAGTTATCCGTTAAAATCCTTTGTCCCCTCCTCCTGGGCGCATAGCTAGACTATATTTTCCAGTCTTCCTTGTGGTTAAATGGAGGCATATAATTAAATTATTTCCAGTGATGTGAATGGAAGTGCTGTATACACTTTCATAGGTCTGAACCATAAAAATTATTGTGTGTTCTTCCATACCTTTTCTGTTGGTTGGATGTTGTGGCCCTAATGGTTGGCATAACCACAGGGTCTAAGAAGCCTGGGTTCCCTAACTACCTGTGGAAGAGAGCTGCAATCCACCCGGCAGCCCCTCCCTTGAACAGTTATATGAGAAATAAACTTCTATTGTGCTTGAGCTATTATACATTTGGAATTTATTTGTGGTGGCAGTTTAGCCTACCCTAACTGATAAACCCATCAAGTAAATGAAAACAGGTAGAACCATCATCCCACCCATATCTAACTCTAGAGAAGCATATATTGAAAAGGATGAGGTTCTTATAGCAAAGACCTGGGGTTTTTAAAAAAAAATTTGTTTAAATTCTAATTAGTTAACATTCAGTGTAATTTTAGCTTCAGGTGTACAACATAATGATTCAACACTTCCATACAACACTCAGTATTCATCACAACAAGTCCACTCCCCATGATCTATTTCACCAATCCCCCCACCCAGCTCCCCTCTGGTAACCGTCAGTTTGTGTGCTATAGTTAATAGTCTGTTTATTGGTTTGCTTCTCTTTCTTTTCCCCCTATGATTATTTGTTTTGTTTCTTAAATTCCACATATGAGTGAATGGTATATACACACAATGGAATATTACTCAGCTATAAAAAAGAATGAAATCTTGCCATTTGCAATGATGTGGATGGAGATAGAGACTATTATGTTGAATGAAATAAGTAAGTCAGAGAAAGACAAAGACTGGGTTTTTGTTTTTGTTTTTTTTTAGACCTGGTTTTTTAATGGCTAATAGTCTCAGTGTGAGCTACTGTTATCCATTGCATGAAAAATTTCTTGAGGACAGTTTCCTTGTTGATATATGGGCCTGACAAATATTAGTACTTAATAAATACTTAACTTTAATAAAATCAAGATCATAGGAAGTAGGCGTCTCAACTCCAACCCATTCCAATATAGGTAGTTCTGAGGACAAAACTTTTTTAATATCAATAAAGTCAAATGTCCAGAGAAGAGAAGGGAATCAAGCATAGTAAGGTCTTGGAAACCATATAAGATGGGGAGCATTAGGGAATGTAAATGTCTAAACTAGAGTAGTAGGTGCACATGTATGCATATGTGTGTAGGGATGGGGGCCTGGATAGAGAAGGAGTGAAAGGGTAGTGAGAACCACAACTGTCTTTAAGTAATTTGAAGAGTTGCCATGGGGAAGAGGAGCTATATTCCCTTCCTTAAAAGGTAAAACTGGTTTTATATAAAAAGAGCTTTCCAACAAGTATAGCTGTTGGACAATGGAACAGTACCTTAGAAAGAACTAAACTTCCCCTCAGAGGAAGTATTTCATCCAAAGCTGGCTGCTGCCAACTGAAGACATTGTAGAAGGTTTTCCTGCACTGGGTTTAAGATTAGACAGTGAAGGTCCCTTCCAAAGATTCCTTTGGAATTATCCCGCAATTTATCCTTTCCTCTGAAAGATAATCCTCAAGAGGTCTGCATTAATAAGACATTCGGGAGATGCTGTGTTTGGGGATCACATGTGTTTTCCAGTAGTTTCTGAGCCTCTCTCTCAGTCTTTCCCACAGAGTGATTATTTGGCCCATTGCAAGAGAAGGGGACAAAGGAGGTCCAGGAGAAAGAACCCACGTGCTAAGTCAGAGAATCCATGATCGAGGCAGTTTATTCAAAGTCTAGTTTCAGTTAGGAGAGAATAGCTGATAGAGATAGACAAAGCCATTAGCCCCTCAATATCTACCTTACCAAATTATGCCAATTTAGTCCAGAATACCTTCTGGAAAGATAAAGCTAATTAATTAGCCACATCTGGTTTTAAGAGATCAGTACCTGTTGAGAAGGAGGAAAAGCTAACTTTATCATATGAGTTTCTTGTGATGATCAGGGCCATTAGAGACCAGGGACAAAAGGTCTAAAGAGGACAGTATGAGGGTTGGGGTAGCCAGGGTGTTGGGGAACCATGGGGGTGGGAGGAGGAGTAGGGAAGAGTTTGCCTACTTTGCAGTTTAGCCTGGGGCCTTGGTGTATCTCTGAGAACTTTCTCTGGCCTGATGACATTGTTTGCCAACACCCAAGTTGGGATGTCAGGACTTGTTTATAAATGGCAAATACCTTACTACGGCTCAGCCCAGTCTTCCCTGTCTAGGCCAGTCTTGTCTCCTTGGGTTCAAGCCTAGTTTCCTTATTCCTCCCTCTGGGAGAAAGGAGGAAGAAGGGAAAGAAGGATGCTATCTGTGCTAAATATTTGCCCAAGAGGAAGAGCATATCAGCTGTCCATTCTCATGTTAGTCACACTACAACCACCACCTCCCCACCCCGTAATTTATCCTTTCCACATCCAATATGATTACTCCACAGTTTCCTTGTCAGGGGAGTTTTGGAACCCATCCATAAGGAATCCTAACTGATTGGCTCTCAAACATCCAGAAACCTAATAAGAGTACTGCATAGTACAGAAATCTAAGAAGAAAGACAAGAAAGATAGTACAAGCCATTGGAAGAGAAACTGTGGTGAACTTCATAGTCAAGGAAGTCTTCACAGAAAAAGAGGAAGTGAACTTGAATCTTGAAGAATGAACAGATCTCAGTTATGCAAAGAGAAGGTGAGAGAATTTCAGGTTGAAGAGACTATGCAGGGAGAAGAGAATGTGAGAGCCAATGAATGAAAGAGTCAGAATGGATGGATCTTTTGAGGAAATTCAATGTTCAGTGCAACACTTCTCACAGACCTCTAGCTTTCATGTACCATTCCAACTCTACTCATGATTGTTTGGGAGTCCCTAGACAGGAGTGAGCATTCCATGGTTGAGGCCGTAGATTAGGGAATGCTTGGAAAGGTTTATCTGCAAAGAACCTGGAAAAACCTCCATGAAATTTTTAAATCAAGTAGAGAAAAGTTGATTGGATAAAAATATAGTTAAATAAATTTATAGCTGTTCAATTACTGGACAAAAACTATATTCATCTCTTACCCCCAAATCTGCCACCGCTCATGTTTTCTCCCAGTTCTATGGCTAGTCACTTACCCAAGTAGAAGTGGTGGTGAATTCTTTTTTTTAGAAAGTCACCTCCATGCAATACGTGTCCTCCTTAAAACCCATCACCAGGCTAACCCATCCCCTCTTACCTCCCTCCCCTCTGAAATCCTCAGTTTGTTTCCTGGAGTCCATAGTCTCTCATGGTTCGTCTTCCCCTCTGATTTCCCCACCTTCATTTTTCCCTTCCTTCTCCTAATGTCCTCCATGCTATTCCTTAGTAGCTATTGTCCTCCATGCTATTCCACAAATAAGTGAAGGCATATAATAGTTGACTCTCTCTGCTTGACTTATTTTACTTAGCGTAATCTCTGCTGTTTCTGTCCATGTTGATGCAAAAGTTGGGTATTCATCCTTTCTGATGGCTGAGTAATATTCCATTGTATATATGGACCACCTCTTCTTTATCCATTCATCTGTTGAAGGGCATCTCAGCTCTTTCCACAGTTTGGCTATTGTGGACATTGCTGCTATGAATATTGGGGTGCATGTGGCCCTTCATTTCACTTCATCTGTGTCTTTGGGGTAAATACCCAGTAGTGCAATTGCTGGGTCATAGGGTAGCTCTATTTTTAACTTTTTGAGGAACTTCCACACTGTTTTCCAAAGTGGCTGTACCACCTTGCATTCCCACCAACAGTGTAAGAGGTTTCCCCTTTCTCTACAACCTCTCCAACATTTGTTGTTTCTTGCCTTGTCAATTTTTGCCATTCTAACTGGCATAAGTGGTATCTCAATGTGGTTTTGATTTTAATTTCCCTGATGGCTAATGATGATGAACATTTTTTCATGTGTCTGTTAGCCATTTGTATGTCTTCTTTGGAGAAGTGTCTGTTCATGTCTTCTGTCCATTTTTTGACTTGATTATTTGTTTTTTGGGTGTTGAGTGTGAGAAGTTCTTTTTTTTTTTTTAGAAGTTCTTTATAGATCTTGGATATCAGCCCTTTATCTGTAGTGTCATTTGCAAATATATTCTCCCATTCTATGGGTTGCCTCTTTGTTTTGTTTACTGTTTCCTTTGCTGTGCAGAAGCTTTTTATCTTGGTGGAGTCCCAAAAGTTCATTTGCGTTTTTGTTTCCTTTGCCTTTGGAGACATGTCTTGAAAGAAGTTGCTGTGGCCGATGTCGAAGAGGTTACTGCCTATATTCTCCTCTAGGACTTTGATTGATTCCTGTCTCACATTGAGGTATTTCATCCATTTAGAGTTCATCTTTGTGAATTATGGAACACTATATCAAAAACTAATGATGTACTGTATAGTGACTAACATAATAAAAAAAATTTTTTTAATAAATAAGTAAATAAATAAAAAGTCACCTCATACCAAGATCAGAGTACCACTGGCATTTCCCACAGTATGAGTTGCCACAGTTAGAGGTACTATTGGCCTTAAAGGCAGTCACCTTTCTCCAGGACCTAAAAGTAGACCATGAAAAACCATGGTCCTGTATGTGTCACATAGTACATGGGAAATTTATATTTTCTAGTTCTTGAGTAGTGACACCTATTATTCAAATGACATTTAGGTGTGCTGGACCATTTAAATAGATCAATGTTTCCAGTTGGACCAATCATGTGATAAGAATGAGAAGCTCAAATGCCAATGCCCCACATAATGTTCTTGCCATTGAAAAATATGAATTATGTTGTTTTCCTACTAACACTCACTGACTAGCACAAACATAGTGATTGACCTACATCTAGCATTCTGTGTAAAGCACAAGCAAATGAGAAGACAACAGTAGAAAGACAAGAGAGGACTGGTCATTGGATGGAAGGAATGGTGGGAGATGTCTCTTATACTTCATCAACACACAAATAGAAAAAAACACAAATAGAGATGACTCATTGTTTTTGTTTTTGTTTTAAGGCAGTGGATCCACTGAGAAATAAGTAAAAATTAAAAAGAATCTATAATCTAAAACAAACAAACAAACAAAAAGAATATATAATCTAAGGCATGACCTAGAAATGTGGAACATCATGATCAAAAAGTACCAAACCATCAGAGTCCAGGACACAAAATCATAACATGCCAAAGTATCTTTTCTCTAGCATGACTTTGAAAGGTTGACAATTGCTTTCCTGATGTGTCTTGAGGAATTAGGACCCAGCAGCCGTCTGACCTAGACAACAAAGTAGGGAGATTTAAGTACTCTTGAAATCCCTTCTCTGCCCAGTCTCTTGGGATTTCTGGTTGAGTTAATGGGATAGAAGTTTTCAGAAATCACAGGAATGTGTGGACTATTGATGAGCAAGGAAAGTCTTCATTTCTAAAAGAGAGATTCTTCCATGGGCAAGATGAGGCTACCACAGAGCTATAACCTGGCAGTCTGAGGAGATTGTGACAGAACCCATCTGAATTTGGTCAGGAGTTTCTTCCCAAAGGGGACAATATCCCTGCCCCTTTTTGCAGGGAGAGGAGGGGTTTGCACTTTTCTTTTTTTTTTTTTTTTTTTTTTGCCCTGAAGTTCTTAAAGCACTAGTAATAATTATTTCCTAAAGGAAAGTTGATGTTTTTGTTAGCATGATCTTTGAACTTTCTCTCTAATCCTTCTGACACAGAAGACTTGTTGCTGAGTTGATGAAGAAGGTCAATATTTGAATGAGATAGAAGAGCTTAAGAGAAAACCCCCTTGAGATAATTAGGGGGATTAGAGGCTTGTCTTTGTTAATAAGATGCTTATGGAGCACAGGACCCACTATAATATAGAGGATGGTTCTGTAGAATGACCACGCAGCCACTTGTTTTAAACTGAGATAGGAGTGAGTACACAGAATAAAACAAGAGGGAGGGACACAGTGGAAGGGGGGAGTTTCTACCATACTGGTCATACTGGCACCCTCTTGTGGCTCTGCCTATGTTTAAGGGTCTGTGAATCTTTCTCGATTTATTATATACCTGAGGACTTGCTTCATAATCAGAAGAAAGCAGTCCATTAACCAACCACAGGTCCAAATACTTGACATTTTCACACACTCACCAACCCCAATGGGCAATGAAGTCCAATGGCTGCACTTTAAAGTTTAAAAAAAGTCCAATTAAAATGACTTTTGAAAAAGTCTATCTTTATACCATCTTTCACTGTTACACCATCTTTCAACAAACACACTATAGTCTGTTGGGTATTTTTCTTCAGTTGGGTAGGAGATAAAGTAGTGGACTTTTTACTTAATGGATTGTGTCTTATAAAATAAATTCCTGTTCTTTAAACACAAATCAGCTCATAATATATGTCTGGGACCAAGACCAAGGGACGAGTTAGAGTCACATCTCTCATCTCAGCTCATCTAATATTTTTCATTGAGTTGAAAGGTGGGCAAAACATCTTCACTATTTAAATGGCCCTCTTCCCATTCTTTCTTTCATTTTTTTTCCCTTTTCCTAACACATATCATTGAATTTGTGTCAGTTAAATATACTGGGGCTTGACTCATGGACATATTCTTATCTAAGAACCTAAGTGAGAGCTAGAGATAAGAGGTAGGGTCTGATGCTTCAGCCTTTAGCTTCAGGACAAATTGGCTTCTGGAAAGTGCTTTGTTGTTGACTTCTGTCTTTCTCAATGTGTGCCCCAGACTCCGGCCCTTGGTTATCACCCTTTTCCCATTGATGATACATCCTCCTATCTTTAAGTGTTCTTTACACAATTCTTGTATGATACTTTAGGTCCAGAAAACTTTGATTAAGAAGAAACACTGATTTATGGGAGAGGGACCTGGAAAATTTCAAACAGACACATCGTTATTGCAACCCTCTGGATCTGTGGGAAAGAAAATAGGGCCCACAAGGATCGGCTCTGAATTTACTCCAGCTCCAGGCTTTCAGTCACTCCCTTCTCTTCAAGCTCCCCATATGAGCCAGCATTTTAATCTTCCCATCTCGCTCCCTCCTTCATCATCCCCTGTTTATTCACCTTTTCCATTCCCTTGTCTCGTTTTCTCATTCTTTCTGATTGCCCCACTCTCTCACACTCATATCTCCTGATGTATCATCTTTCTGTTGGAGCCTGTACTGATGGCCTCTTTCCAAGAGCAGCAGGTTTGAATCAGCTCCAGTTTAAAATGAAGGTGGGGGGTGGGGGTGGAGCGAGGCCAGGAGAGGATATCAGCTCACTCCTGTCCAACGTGCAGAGTGCACAGCCCTCCCCCAAGCCTCCAGGCTGGCGCTCACACTCCCAATCTCCCTCCCCACCCACCCTCCCTTTCTCTCTGCCCAGACACCTCTCCACACACAGGTATGTGCAAGAAAAGGCCTAATAATCCCTGGCAGGCAAGGCCAGAGACCTCCACCCTCAATCAGGCAGCTGGTTTCCATTAGATGTTCCAAGCCCTAAAAATATTCTCTTTTTCTCACTTATCTCTTATAATTTTTCCTTTCCCTTTCTCATGTTCCCCCTTCTGGGTTCCCTCCTGGGAGGAGACCTAAATTAAGAAGGGAAGGCATGCCAAGCTTTGCATTAACCATCTTGTCATGCCCCAGGCCTCTGGCAGAGTAGAACCCAGAAATATTGGCTTCTTGTTTGTCTAGTTTGCTGCTCCACACACTGAAGGTTGAAGTCCTCCCAGGAGAGCAGAAAGTTTGAGCTCAGCCTGAACCAGAGAATGCTGCCAGGCTCACCCCATCGCGTGCTCTCAGTTCTGCTCCTGGCTGAGCCCCTTGAGCCTGCTGTCGAGGTTGTCTTGTGCTTAACCCTGGATGGTAAATGGTGTCTTGTGTACAGCTGTGGAGAGCAGCATTGTGGGGTGCAGACCCCAGCCTCTGTGCGCAGGCAGCGTGACTTCAGGCAAGTTACATAACTTCCCTCATTTGTAAAATTGTGCTGATAACACCTACCTCAAAGGACTGCTAGGAGGATGAAATGAAGTAACTAATGGGAAAACATTTAGCTCAAGTCTGCACTCAGCAGATACTGGCTCTCTCCTCTTGCCCCTTCCAGTAGGATTTACTGTGGATAAAAAACAAACGTGCCCTTCTCTACTGCCTCCTACACCTTCCAAGTAAATAACCGAGCAATTAGAGAAGAATTAACCCTTAAATACCCAAGGTCTGAGTTGGGGAGTGCAAAATGTTTGCTTCTTGATGGATGTTTTCTAAGATAAAAAAGCAGAGGAAGAATGAATGTAAAATCCCTAAATTAGAACAATGTTTATAATTGTTTACTTCTTATAAACCTGGCAACAAGAAGCTATGTCATTGTTGGGTCAGTGACCCCAGAGCAAAAGCACCTCATCCCAAGCCATGGCAGTTAAGAATGCAGCCTCCGGGATCAGACTCTCTCTGGGTCTGGATTCAGGTTCCAACTCTTCCTGGCTGTGGAGTATCAACAAGTTTTTTACTTCTCTGGACTTTGTTTCCTCTTCTGTAAATGAGCATAATAAGAGTACTGACCTCCCAGTGTTGTTGCAAAGATTGACCTAACACGGTTCACTGCGCTTCCACCAGGGCCTGGCAGAGTAAGGGTGTGGTCAATGTTAGCCATCCTTCTCACCCAGCAAATCTTTCCTATAGTCTTGCTCCTCCATCATGACCATTCCCAAACTGACCTGTGTGTTGGGCAATAATCCAGCAGCGATTTGCTACTCCCACCTCTGCATGTTTCTCGGGAGTCCAATCACTTTGGTGGCTCTGGATAAATCCCAATCCTCACGGTGAAACAAACTAGAAATTCCTTAACTGGCCTGTCCATAATGGAATGAACTTTGGGAGGACATGCACAGTGGCCAGTAGGGATGACTTTACTGAGCCTCAACCATCCGCATCCACCAACTCCGTAGCCTTCCTGAGACCAGAGCCTTTGTCTGGGAGTGCAGTCCATGACAAACAACAGAAATGAGCAGCTCAGAGCCAAGTCTTCAGACCACTTCAGAGGGATAGTGGTGCTAGGTCTGCCCACTCTGCCTGGCTCTGGGGCTCAGGGTGAATGAAGAGTACTGCCCTCCCAGCTCAGAGCCAAGTATAGCACAAAATTCCAAGGTCTTCAGCCCACAGAATTGACTCCCCTGTTCCCTGAACATAAACCAGTCTAGACTATTGGGAACTTTATTGTTGTTGTTGTTGTTGTTGTTTTTATTTCTTTGACCTATTTATACATACCACACACTGTGGAGTCAGCTAGATGGGTTCTGTCACTTCCTCACTTTGTGACTTGGGTAAATTGCTTAATCTGAGTCTCCATTTGTTCATATATAAAGTGGGGCTAACAGCATTACAACTTTACAGATAGATCCCATCATTTTCAATAGACTTTAGCCATGGCTACTCACCTCTGTGACTAGTTACTCTGTTACCTTGTTCATTAAATTTCGTTAATTCAATTCCACTTCCTCTTATTCTATCTTTAGTGCCGTCAGAAAACAGCTGGTCAACATCGTTCCTACATACAACTACCTTCCAGAGACCTGAAAACAGTTAATAAATCATTCCTCAGCCTTTGAGCTCCAGGCTAAACTATGCCAATTTCTTTAATCTTCTTCCCAAGAGCCTATCTGAAAATCTTGAATAATTTCATTTTTGATCTCTCTCTAAATTATTAACATCTCAGGTTTTAGTGCCCGAACATGCATGTGTTATTTTAATAAGGGCCTGACAAACTGGTTGACCATAGTGTGTATTAAGTTGAATTCATCTAATTCATGCTCAGCTTGGGTGCCCACTAATAACCTCCATAAATATGCATATAAATGTTAAACTATGCAAATAGGAAATAGAGAAAACAGATCAGTGTTTGTTCCTTTAAGAAGGCAGCCCCACAACTTCTTCAGTAAACTTGTCCCATTTGCCCAGGGAGGAGAAAAAGAACTACCAAAAGGGACTCTGAAGGAAATCATTAAAGTGAGGAGAAAGCTCTTAAGAAAAGAGACGTTTTCTGCCCTCTGAACCTTCCTTGCTTGAGTCCGTTCTCCCATGGTGACAGAGCAGCTAATATAAGTCTGTGCTCCTCTAGGCCCCTGCCGAGCAGGGGTAGGACAGGAAATCACCACTCAGAAAATAAATGACCTGTCCCAGAGTCTTTTGTTAATGAGTCCAGGGCATAATAAATCAAGGTGACCCAGTCTCAAGAAACACAAGCCTGTTAAAAAAAAAAAAAAAAAAAAAAAACACGAAACCCCCAAGCTCCAGAGGTGAAGAGGAGGAGAAGGGAGAGGGGGAACCGCGGGGAGTCCTTATAAATCACACCCAGACGAAACTAGTGCAGATGTTTTCCAGTTTTGGACCCACTCGAGAGGCAGAAAACAGATGCATGAAGATGTCAATGGAAAGGGCTATATGTTTGTGAGGAAGATGGGACAGTGGCCCCCAGGGGACAGAGTCCCTCCTCTCACATGGTGTCCTCGGGGCTTTTCGTAGCCCAGTTTCTTCCAGCTGTCTCATCCGGATCTCTCATCAGCACGGCCAGAGTGTCTTCTTGTGTCAAATGTGGGACCCAACTTCCCACCACAGCAGGTTTTTGCAAAAAGAGAGGGTGGTCAGGTCAATCATAGGAGGGTCTTAGCTTATTGAGTAAACTGCAGGCTCTTCGTGGGGGAAATGTAACAACACAACAGACCAATGTCAGATTGGAAAGAAATACTCCAGTATGTGATAGAGAAATAGGAGCCTATCAATCTGGGTGAGCCTCTCATACAAGACGGATATGCAGAGGGCCTTCACAGAGAGCCCCCATAGCCTGCGGAGACACCTCGTCAACGATCTTACGAATGCAGAAACAGAGGCAAAAAGAGGCTAAGGAGTGACAACAAAAGGCATTTGCGTTTGTGCAGAGTTTTCGCCAATGTTATTTTGTTTGGAGACACCCTGTGTGGTAGGTGAAACAAGTGTTCGTCCTTTGTTACAGATGAGGAAAGCCGGCCCGAGGGACATGGGGAGGCCTTCTCTGGGCCACGCAGCTAGTGTGGGGAGGAACTAGGAGCCATGCTCAGGTTCTCGAATCTGTCTGTTGTCCTTCCTGCTTGGCCACAGCTGTGTGCCGAGGTCCCAGCTGAGAAGTGTGCTGATAGGGAAAGGGTGCTGAAAGGGGAAAGGTACCCTGTGGCCAAGGTCCACCACTGTTTGGTGGCTAGTGGTAGCTGGAAGGTAGGTGAGTGCACAAGAGGAAGTTGGCCTCCAATTTTTCCCATTCTCCCTGTCATGTAGAACCCCATTATTTCATCATTAGTCATATCCCTCCCTCCCTAGAAGCATGGCCTCTGCTGATCTCTCCCTCCTGCTTGCTGTCCTTTCAAAAGAAATCATGTCACACCAACTGCTTTTGTTTTTTTAATTGTTGTCTCAGGCTGAATTCAATTTCAACCACCATCATCGTGATGGCTAGTTGGTCCACACTTTATATTTCAAAATCCTTTCATACCTGTTTCCTCCTCTGAACCTCTCAATCAGAATTGTTGGAGAAACTGTGACCAGAATGGCTTGCCCATGCTCACTGCACCCGTGAGAAAGGAGATCTCGCCCCCTTGCCTGGACTGCCTCCAGAGTAAACACAAGCAGTCAGATCCCCTTTGCCATCTGCCCTAGGTCTGCACCGAGAGCTATCTCCTTCTCCCAAATTCTCTGTAGACTTCCCATACCGGCTCTGCCTCCTCTTGAAATAAAATAATGAGCATTGTGCTCTAGTCCAAATTGGAGTCCCAGCGTTTGCCCAACCACACAGTGTCATCAACCACAACAGGAAGATGCCACAGCGGGCTGCCTAAAATAAACCAAAATAAACCCATAGCTTTTCATTGGTTTGGGACCTAGATCTGTAGAACAGCAGGCACACCCATGAAAATTAGGGCTGTTCCAAGTATTTCCTGTTGAACAGCGGCCTTCCACCAAGGCAGAACACTGTTTTAGGTTTGCTTTCCTTGCTTTTTTTTTTTTGGTTTTTCGTTTTGGTTTTCATTTTGTTTTATTTTTTTTTCGTTCCGCTCTATGAGTCCAAATCTTTCATACTCAGATGTTGATTCTCAGCTGGGTCCCCAGAGGCAAAACCCCCAGGATGTGGGTATATCAGTTTCCTGTTCCAAGAGAAACTGTTAAATTTCATTCAACAAATATTCGTGAATTCCTACTAGTTACCGGGGACTATGTTAGTTGGTGGAGGTGATTGTGACTTACACTTTATGCCAGCCTTGTGCTAAACAGCTGGGGGACCTTGAGCAAGACCCTCCCCCTTTAGGGAGTTCAGTTCTTGGCTCTGTAAAATGAAAAGGGTGGATCCTTTCTAATCCTACTGCTCTATGGCTCAGGGGAATCTGCTGATGGACGAGGCCTAGGTGCAGCACCTAAGAATAGAGTGTCTTTTCATTTACTGATGCAAAGAACTGGAAAAGGAGGAAGTAGGGGTGCAGATTATATTTTGCAAGGACATCAGACTTTTCAGTGTATGGGGGCAAGGGTAGAGGAGTGGCTACTGACTTTAAAGAATTCATTATACATGTCATAAAAAGATTGTCAAATGCAAATATGTGTATCACTTTATGCTCTTTTCTGATATCTATTTTATATAGCTGTAATCAGTTCATCCATAATATTTTTTGTTCTTTGTTTTAACTAGTGTTGTTTTGTATAAACATTCTGTATATCATACAAAGTCTTCTAATTTTTTTAGTGGATAAGAGCATTTCATCCTATCATACCCATTTATTTCTTTATCTACTCCCAAACAATAGAATATTTGGACTATGTCCAATATTTTTCCTTTGATTAATAAATCTGTTATATATTTTTCCTAAGTTATTTCCTTTGGGCATTCATTTTAAAAAAAGGAATTTCTATTGACACCTGGGTGGCTCAGTCGGTAAAGCCACTGCCTTCGGCTCAGGTCATGATCCCAGTGTCCTGGGATTGAGTCCCGCATCGGGGTCCTTGCTCAGCGGGGAGCCTGCTTCTCCCTCTGCCTGCTCTGCCTGCTGCTCCTCCTGCTTGTGCTCTCTCTGTCTCTGACAAATAAATAAATAAAATCTTAAAAAAAAAAAGCCTTTAAAGAAAAAAAAAGGAATTTCTGAATCGGTGATGTAATCAGATTCTAAAAGACCCAACCAGTTTATAATGGCACCAGCAATTGATGAACATTTGTTTTCCTTAACCCATCTATATCACATGTAATATTTTTTATTTCTTTTTGATGGCTTAAAAATTGTATAATGTTTCTAGGAGCTTCAATGATGTTTATATTTTCATTTTTTCAATATTATTGAGGCTGATTGGTTTATGTGTTGAGTAGTCCGTATTTCCTCCTATATGAATAGTTTATTCATGCTTTTGACCTCAAGTCTAATAGTTTTTGAAAAACATATTAAGGCTTTTGTGGGCCAAATTCTTAAGCACTACTGCGCTTGTGGGCGCCCAAATGTGAATACATTCATCATCGGGAAGATGGAAATTTCTGTCTGTTTTGTTCACTCGAGTATTCTAAGCACCTAAAATAATGCCAGGCAAACAGTAGGTGCTCAATCCATAATTATTGAATAAGTGAATAAATCATCACTTAATATTTACGAGGTACCCATTTGTGTTGGGACAAATATGAGCATTCAGACATGCATATGAGCATTTGACATGGAGGAGACGAAAATAAGATCAAAACAGCCAGAGGTAGAAGGAAGGGATGTTTCTCACTTCAGAATTTTAAAAATCCACATAAGATGAAATGGCAAGGTAAAAAGCTACTGAGGCATCTCTTCAGGTAATGACTTGACATTGCCAAAACATGTCACACGTATCTGTGTGTTTTTGTCTCTCCCCCTTGTTACTGCGTGCATTACTAGTGTCAGATTAACTTTAATATTATCACAGTGTGAACTTAATTCAAGCAACAAATGTTTTCTCAGCTTTTACTATAATGTGCAGGCACTGAATTAGCTACAGACTAGGGAGTAGGGCATAGAATGCGGTCTCTGTGTATCTATGCATTGGAATCGAAACCTCAAGAAAAAAGAACAAACTACTGACACAGATTACAATGTGTATAAACTTCAAATGCTTTATGCTAGGCGAAAGAAGAGAGATGCGAAAGAATACGTATTGTGTGATTCCGTTTATATGAAATGTCCAGGAAAGACAGATTTATCATGATAGAAAGATCAGTGGTTGCTTGGGGTTGGGGAATAGGGTGACCACAAAAGGGCACAAGGGGTCTCTTTGGGATGGTAGGATTGTTCTAATGCTGGATTGCGGTGATAATTGCACAACTCTGTAAAATTACTGAAAACCCATTGAATTGCATACTGATGATGGATAGATTTTACTGTTTTAAAATTATACCTCAATTAAGTGTTTTTAAAAAGAGTGGCTAAAATGACCTGGCACTGACAAAACAAAGCAAAACATAGTGCCCAGAGCAGGCAAACATTTAGAACACCATTGGTTAAGGGCTGCCAGAGAGGCGAACCCGGGGGCCTATGGGAGCAGTCAGGTGCCTTACCCAGTACCGGCACTCAAGGGAAGTTTCCCAGAGGAGATGATGTCTTGCTGGGAGAAATTGTTCTAAGAAGAGTAAGTGGGAGGATATGGGTTAGGTCAGGCACACACTAAGTCAATGACAACAGTTTTCATGTCATGGGAGATAGTGCTAAGGCCAAAGCTCACCTCCTTTTGAATTTAGCAGGTTTCAAGAAAGTTAAACACTGAACAATGCTTTGTATATTGGTTATAACTACCATTTGTCACGAGTCAGGAGCTTTTTTTTTTTAAAGATTTTATTTATTTATTTGAGGGAGAGCAAGAGAGAGAGAGCATAGAAGGAGAGGGAGAAGCAAACTCCCCACTGAGCAGAAAGCCTGATGTGGGGCTCAATCCTGGGACCCTGAGATCATGACCTGAGCTGAAGGTGGATGCTTAACTGACTGAGCCACCTAGATGGTGCATGAGTCAGGAGCTTTCCATTCAGTAACAACAGTCTTGCAAGGCAGCATTATAGACCAAGAGACTAGGGTAAAAGGGCCGATGTTACTTGCTAGGGATCACTTCCCCAGTATGAACATCAGAGCTGGAATCCAAACATAGGTCTGAGTCTAAAAGCCATGCTTTTCCCATTCCGTTATCTTCTTTTACCTCCACATAGACATGTGACTATTACTCTACATAGACATGTGACTATTACTCTACATAGACATGTGACTATTACTGATGGAGGATTAATGAGAAGGATATAGGTTCTGCTGATCCACTCTGAAGAATACATAAAACCCCTCTACAAAGAATTTTGCAAATGCAGTTTGACAGGGTCTCAGAGCCATGGCCTTTGTAATTTATCACTGTCTCTAGCACACTGTATACAGCAGGCAGGCGTTTGAAATGTGCGGTTCTCTATTTAGCTTCGGTTGTGCAAGTAAAGTTCAATAATCCTGGTTCAAGATAAATTAAAAGACATTGACTTCCTGATTTAAGCTAGAAAATTATGAAATGCCATAGAAATCCAGTCTGCACCGCATAGCCCTCATTAAATGCCTTCATTAAATGCCTTTTAATACTAATTTTACATGGTCACACAAAATATTTAAGATGATATGACCAAAACAGAAACATGATTTCTTTTAAAAACGTGTTTAGTTTCCCTTTCAGAGTTTTTGAGAACTGTTCCTTCCCCTCACCTTTGGCGTAAGTGTCTGCTCCTTATGGGAAATTGTGAGTTGGCTTGGGTGAGGCAAAGACACACATTCTTTTCTGGAAAGAATGGATTTGCATTCCTACAAGTAAAATAAATTAGGCCCAGTTTCTCCGTCCATTAATTATGTGGAATAAACAACCTTCCCCTGCTTGGAGAGAAGTACAGGAGCCCAGCACAAATTTCCTCCTCAGACTCAGGGGAGAGATCACTTGACTATCCAGGAGAACGCCTGTGACCCGAGAGGGCTCAGAGGATTGGAACAGGCAAGGCTCTGCAGCCAGATGTTTGTAAGAAATCCACTGATAGAGATAATCCCATGATACAATCCACAGAGGACTGCTGCATTGTGGGGAGAGGCTAGAAATGCAGCAAAACAAGAGAGAGAAGGAATTTGCATCCAGTTCTGCCCCTGGGAAATTTCCCAACCCTGAAGACAGCCTGTGGAGTCTAGGGAATGTACTGCCCCCCGGGTAATTATGTTATTTTAGTTAGAGTCTTAGAATATGCCAAGAACATCACCCCAGTAGGAGGAGGGTAGTTCAAGGAAGGTAATGCAGGGCCTCTGGTGGTCTAGAGTCAAATTGAACCAGCTGGGATTTGCAAGAGAATGGACCCTCACCACTACCACTCTATAGACAGAGAAATACACGAATGAGAGAGAAGTTTCAGAGTTGGAAATGTGTTTGTGTTTTTGGCCTTTACACACTTGTGACCAGTACTGCTACTCATTATTCCTCGCTTCCTTATTAAGAGAACCTTAATTTTATTAAGGGATGCAGGGCTGCTCTCAGTTAAAACACTCAGCTTCCCAGAATCCACTGAAGCTGGGAGAGGCCACGTGATCCACTTTTGGCCAATGAGATGCAAGCAGAGGTCGCTGCATCGCGCTTTGGGCAATCACGTCACTCTGGTCTCTTGCCCTTTGCCCTTCCCTTCCCTTCCGGAGGTTCGTGCAGACGTCCGGCCGCCATCTTTCACCGTGAGAAGCATGGCTGAATGCCAGACGGAGCTACCTAGGTCTTCGGTGATTCCCAGCGCACACTGCGCTAACCCTGGCCTGACACCTCTGTACTTTTTATTATGTGAGTCCTATCTTGTTTAAGCTGCTGTTTGTTGGGTCTGTGTTACATGCGGCCAAACAGAACCCCTAACTGATAACAATATGAATGCAGTTAAATTCAGCAGTGTTTACCTATGATGTGCTAGGTGCAGGAATACAAAGATAAGAAACTCGCTACCCTTAGAAAATTCACAAACTAGTGCATGAGCGAAAATACATAAGCAAATCGTTCTAATGTAGTCGATGTTTTCTACAATGGAGGTTTGTTTAAAGTATTATGGGAACCAAGTCTTCAGTATTAACAAGCAAAACATATGGGAGTAAATTGTGTGGAATTCTAAATTATTCCCATACCTTAGGCTACATGTGCATGTATAGGTAAATCTGATGCCCTCCAAATAGCCACCATTGTTACTATTGGTATAACCTGCCAAACCATGAAGTCACAGCTCTTTTACCCTCCCTTAAGTACCACTTTACACTTGTTTATTTTCTCTGGTGGGGTCAGAGGACCTCCATGTTTCCTAAGTAAATTTCTCAAGCCTTTGTCAATTCCTTATACACAGGAGAAACCCCAAGAAGCCCAAGGAAAAATAAACTGAGTCTCAGAGAGCAGTAATGAAGGACAGTTTGGTCTGATGCACACCCGGAAGTGAATGCCAAGGTGCAGTGGCAGCATTTTCACCCACTGCAGCCCCTGCTTCTGCAACTGCTGGCTCTGCCTGTCTCTTGACTTTGTGATTCTCTCCCCCAGTCCTGCCTAACTCCCCATCAGACCTCACCAGCCTCCTAGATGGCTCTGTTCCTCCCGCTTTCTCACACCCCATCTCTCTCTCCCTTATCCAATCATTAATTAAAAATAATGAATTTTTTAAAGGTTATTTGCTGCATTTCTTGAGAGGATTTTTATCCAGGATTTTAATTTTGGAAGCTGATGATTGGATTAATTGATATTTTACAAAAACAAAAATACTTTGCCTAAAAAAAAATTTTTTTTTTGTAGCGATAATACGTTCACCTGGGACAAAATTTAGGCAGCTTGAAAGGATATACGTGAATCTGCGACCTAGCTCCCTTGCTCAGGGCAACCAACTTTGCTAGCTTTTTGTGTATTCTTGCAGAGCGACTCTATATACAAGTAAGTACCTACACCTATATCCCCACTTTGTTCCATAAAAAGATGGGCACACTTTTTTGCACCCCTTTTTTATTCACTTAATATGACTTAAAAATCTTTCAGCACATGAAAAAGCATTCTCATTCCTTTTTAGCTCAAAAACAATCCTTTGCATGAACGTATCATAATTTAGCCCTCCGTTGATGGACATTTGTTTCCAACCTTTATTTTTTAAAATAATGATGCAATGAATGGTATTGTATATGAATCATTTCACAGAAAAGAGTATATTTTAGGATAAATTCATAGAAGGGAGTCAAATGATATAAGCACCTGTGATTGCGATAAGTATTGTGAAATTTCTGTTTGTAAAAGATACTATTTCACACTTCTACTTGCAATGTATGGCCATGCCTATTTCTGTAAACCCTCCCCAACGTGGTTAATCAAACTTTTTGGACTTTGTCAATTTGATTGGTAAAAAAATCGTCTACCAGTATATTTTTAATTAGTTCCTCTTATGAATAAGATTTTTCGTCTTTTACACATTTCAGAGCTATTTGTGTATTCCTTTCTATTAAATGTCTATTAATATCCTTCATTTTCATCTCTTAGGTTTGTAGTTTTTTTAGTTGATATTTTCCAAGTTCTTTATTTGTTAGAGAAATTAAACATTTATCTGTGATATAAGATGCACATTTTCCCCCACTAGGTCATGTGTCTTTAGATTCTGCTTATCAAGTATATTTACATTGCAAAGATGCTTAGTTTAGATGTAGTCATACATGTTCATCTTTTCATTTCCAGTTTCTAGGTTTTGCTTCATATTTAGAAAGTCCTTCTGATAGATGGGGAGTTTTTTTGTTTTATTACCTTCTTATTCATGCATTATATTGGGTGTCAATAAGTTGTTTCTTTAGTACAAGTTAGACAGCAACCAGGAATCAAAGCATGGGGGGTGGGGAGTGAATGCAAATCTGAATTCATATCTTCTCTACTTGTGACTATATTGCTAGGCAAGAGCACTTGGACTTACTCTGATGTCCACCCCACCTACTTGTCTGCAGTGGGCAAATGAATGTGCCCACAGCTCTGCAGGCTAAGTGTATGTGAAAGGAGGATGCTAAAATGCTTTGGTGACATGTGTGCATAAACATTTGAATTTCTTCTCTAAGCATGTCACAGCGGCACATCTTGCTGGACATCTATATGCTGCCTGTCTACATATGTTAGTGTTACTGTTTGTCCTCAAAGAATAAGATTCTGGCATGAGAGGTATAGCAAAACTCATTACAGCTTAAAAAAAAATGTGTTACAGAGAGTGTAGGGCTCAGAAGAAAGTCAGTCAGTATGTGCGCTCCTTGGTTGAGCAGGGCTTGAGAGAGAGCCAAATTAGATGTGCGTAATGAGGCACCTATAACGAGCTAGGGCCATTCTGTCTCTCCCACCCTCCCTCTTCCCCAGGCACAGCCTCCCAGCCTTAAGGATCCCAGCTCCTTCCTTCAGATGAGGTCATAGTGCCAGATAGGCACCCGAAGTGGGAAAAGCTTTCCTCCAGCAGGATTGGAAAACCGCCACCAGCCAGAAAGGGCAATTCTGAAGATGGCAGCATCCAAATTTTTAGAAGCAACAGCCCCTTTAAGTGTCCTTACAACACTAGCCAAGCAGAGAAGCTGGCCACCTGCGAATCCAAACTCTGCATATGAACCAGAGTATCTTGACTTACTTGCAAGGAGCACCACTCAGGCTCTTAAGACCTATCGTCGGTCTTCTTATTTTTAGGGCATTTTGAAACTATGCCCTTCATACACAAGGTTCTAAACTGAGAGTAGAGGCCAGAAGCCATTGGGTCATACATGGTAAGTGACTTTAAGGATATTAGCCTTGGTCATCAGGTGCTCCCAGGGCTTGGGCTGGAGGAAGATGAATGATGGAGCTACTTGGGTCCAGAAGAACAGAGTGATGGGAAGCCACCAAAATCAGAACTAGGAGATTTGGGTGCCAGGAGGCCAGGTCATCTCAAGTCAATGTCATGGACTCTATCTATGTCATAGACAGAATCTTGGGGCAGAGTTAGAAGTGGGAGCTCAGGGATAGAGTAGGTTTATTATACCCAGAGTCACAGCTCTGTGTGAGAGCCAAGATGGTACAGGTGTGGAGATGCTCATCTGCCCGGGACCGTCACCAGCTGGATATGTGATAAAGTCCTTTAACATTTGGGGCAGGGCGCCTGGCTGGCTCAGTCAGTGGAGCACGCAACTCTTGACCTTGGGGTTGTGAGTTCAAGCCCCACACTGGGTGTAGATTACTTAAAAATAAAATAAAGTAATTTTATTTTTAAGTAATCTAAGGGCACAGTGAGCCCAGGGACAGGCAGGAATGTGCTGGGTGCCACAAGGAGGCCACTGTGGCTGGAAACAAGGGAGTGAGTGTGGCATCATAGGGAATAAGATCACAGGTTGGAGGGAGTCTCATGGCACAGGCCTCATAGGCCTTGCAAGCTATGATAAAGATTACTTAAAAATAAAATCTGTAAAAAAACAAAAAAAACAAAACACATTTGGGGACATCAGTTACACAGGTGAGACATGGCTAGCCGCACTGGTTTTAAGAGAGCCCCACCTGTTTCTGAGTTGGGTAGGGAGAGGGGATCCATTTGAGTCAGGGACTCAGGATTGATGAGGACAATGCTGCGCCCAAATGCAGAAGCTGCTATATCCAAAGGAATTCAATAGACAGGTCCTTCCACTGTTCCCTGATTTGGGATTCAGGTCATTTGAGGACATTTTCTATCTGAAACTACGGCAGCGACTCGAGGCTTAAGTGCAAGTAGAGATCAAGAGTCCCAAGAGAAATGGCTCTAAGTTGTGGACTGAAAGGTAAAGGTAATCAGCATGAAAGGAAAAGAGTGGCCATTCATTAATTCAGCACTGTCCACTGAACCGCGAGGGCCAGGTACTATTTAAGATGCCAAGGACAGAGCAGTGCACAAAACAAAGTCCCTACTCTCATGGTACCTCTCCTATATTCTAGTGGTGGTGACAGATGATAATTGAGATATATATGTATTTTTAAATATATATTTCTGTATTTCTGCATTTATATATGTCTTCCCTCCATCCCTATCTGTCTGTCCCCTTTGCTGGCTCTATTCGTACTTACCCCTACTGCCAGGAGGATGCTATTGTGGATGAGGTGGTCATAGAATGCTTCGGTGGTTCCGGTGGCACATTTGAGCAGAGCTAGAGTGAAGTGAGGGTGGGAGCAATGTAAACACAGAGGGAAAAGTATCCAAAGCAAAGGGCACAGTGAGCCCAGGGACAGGCAGGAATGTGCTGGATGCCACAAGGAGGCCACTGTGGCCGGAAACAAGGGAGTGAGTGTGGCATCGTAGGGGATAAGATCACAGGTTGGAGGGAGTCTCATGGCGCAGGCCGCATAGGCCTTGCAAGCTATGATAAAGATTTAGGGATTTCTTTTGCGTGCAGTGAAAGGCCAGTGGAAGATCATCTACTCATCAATTTACTAGAGGGCCTGAATGACACTGTGCCATCACGTGAATGGGATTCTCCAGGGCTGTACTTACCTCCTAGCCTGTGAAAGATTGTGCCTCCCAAACCCCAGTTTTAGGGGGAATGGTTGTTTCCTTCAGCCTCCAATTGTGTGCTTCTGGGCTGTAGTGGGGCCTAAAGAGGGAGAGAAAGACATAAAGGCTGTGAACTGCAGGCAGCTTGAGCCAAGCCTTCCTCATCTGTACGGTGGTAGCTACAAGCATGGCCTTGTGGGTAAGGGTGGCCTTGCCCTTTTACTTGAGCTGCATCTTGCACAAGTCAGTGGCTTTTACTTCAGTGTTCAGAAAGCAGCTTCTGCTTCCTAGTCTCTGAATTCTTCCTCCTAACCTCTCCATAGACCAGGCCTCTGCATAACAGAGCCTAGGAGGACACCTGCTATGTCCATTTTCTTCTGCCTGGAACAAAGTACCAGTAGGCCCTTCACAAGCTTCTTCCTTACATAGGAAGTGAGACATGCCCTGAATTCCCCATACAGTTAAAGGACGAGCCTTGTCTATGAAGTTTATAGGCTCAGTTGGGAAAACCCTGCACTCCACATATGATTCAAATGCATTAACAGATATGCACCACAAAGGAACCCAGATTCCAGAATCTGATTTCTTTCACAGGTGCCCTTCCTTGAAGGCTTAGAAAATGCAGGCAGTCTTGTCGTCATTTGTATGTTGTGTGTGTGTGTGTTTGGTTTACAACAGTAATATTTCTTGCTCATGCTACTTGTCTACTGTGGATGGTTGTAGGTCTATGCTGTCCTCATTCTGGGCCTGAGGCTGAAGGCATAATCCCTGTGTGCAATGCACTCCTCCTCATCAGAATCATTTCCCACTGATGGTTTTTGCAAAACGGGATGGAACGCCGTGCTTTCTTTTGCAGAAGAAACCCATACTGCCTGTCCCAAATCACCATCTCACTCCTGTCTCCCTGTTTTGTTTTTATCATAAAGTTATTATGTCATAATAATATCATCAAAGACTATTTAATGACCTATGAGAAATACACACATGAAAGAGTATGTTCAGTAGAGTCATGTGTGTGTTCCAAGTAGAGGTAAATATGCGTCAATATTTCCAGCAAAGTGGTGGCGTTGTGGGTGATTTTTGTTTTCATCTGTTTCATGTCTATTTTCAAATGTAAAAAATAGTTTTACAAATCCTAACATACCAACTACCTGGAAATAATGTCAGAAAGTTACAGTCTCAAACTCCCATCTTTTCATCTAACAACTCTTCACAAGGCAGGGCCTTCTAAGCCCTGCCAACAAATCCTCCTTTAAATAGAGCACGTGTGTGTGGTAAACACTCATGGACTGATCCTCTAAGCCACTGACCAGCCTCCTTTTGTTAGGCACCTGTCTGTGGCTTGGAACCATTCACACACAAGAGCACAGAATTGGGAGAGATTTCCGAAATGATCTTGATCCTGATTGCCCGCTCAGGTCACAGCTCTCCCTACTGCATCCCTGACTGGGGCTTGTCTGGTCTCCGCTTCATCATGTCCTAGGACAGGGAGCACAGGGGCAGGAGACTGGCTATTGGTGAATAATGGGCTTAGTTAAGAAGGGTCGCCCTACGGAGAGGAAGGAACTCTCTCCCCAGAAATCCCACCATCAGATTCTGGCCCCCAGATCCCCGGCACTTCACAGCTTTATGCATCATGGGAAATAAAAGGGGGACAGGTGGCAAAGAGTTGAAGTTCACATTGTCTTTCTGCTGTTTTGATTTAAACATCTCTTTTAGTTCATCTTAGTTTCTCTTCTGTGCTGCCTGGCATGACTCAAAGGTTTGCCTTCTTCTCTGTTTCTCCTTTTTTCTGTCTGTGATTTCTTCCTCCCCTAAGTGAAACGTTATCAGCAGCTTTTTTCTCCCCACTTCATCCTGGCCGCTTGTCCTCCACAGCCGCCCCTGCACTTGCATGTCCTACCCTATACGGAACTGGCTTTCTTTGACGTCCGCCCCTCCTATCTTCATCACCCTTTTTCCTTTCTTCCTTAAAACTTCTTCATCTCTCTTTCCCATTCAGGGACATAGGAAACCAAGACGTTATAGTAAGACCCCTCCAAATGTGACTCAAAAGCAGTACCTAACCATAAAACAAGTTTATGGAAAAACAGATCGTTTTTGTTTTAAGATTTTCCCAGTGATGATTATTTCAATGTTTTTTTTTTTTTTTTGCATTTTTATTGTAAAACACACACAACATAAAATTTACCATTTTAAAGTGCATAATTCAGTGACGTTAAATACATTCATGGTATTGTGCAACCATCACCACTCTCTAGTTCCAGAACTTTTGCATCACGCCAAATGGAAACTCTATGCCCTTTAAGAAGTCCCACCCCTTCCTGCCCTCTCCCCGCCTCCGGCAATAACTGAACCATGTCCTGTCACTCTGGGTTTGCCATTTCTGGATATTTCATGTAAATCAAGTATAGTATGTGGCCTTTTGCATCTAACTTCTTTAACTCTGCATAATGGTTTCCGGCATGTTTTTATCACAGTTGTAGCACGCATCAGTGCTTTTGATGCATTCATTCAGCATGCATTCATTTCTTTATATGATGGGATAATGTTCCACTCTGTGAATATACCGGTTTGTTTATCCATTCATCAGTTGATGGATATTTGGGTTGTTTCCATCCCTCAGCAATTGTGAGTAGTGCTGCTGAGAACATTTGTCTATAGGTTTTTGAACTTGAACATAGGAACACAAATGCTTTTTTTTCCCTGAAGTAGTAATTTTTGTCTTCACAACACAGGCTTGTTTATTTGTTTCTTGCTGGAGGCTGGGGTGGGTGTGCCACTACTTTGCTGATGCCCCAAGCAAAGCTCAGCCTGCCCACTGGCAATGTCCCATCTGTTTTCTGTTCTTGTGCCTCTGCTAATCTGTTTCCCTGTTTCCTTTCCTCTCTTTTCCCTGCACAAATTTGCATGTGCAATGGTTTGGGATTCATATTGGCAAATGGGTTTCCTCCCTCTTATAGAGGTGTATGTGTGTGTGTTTTTCAATAAGTACAATGAATATGTCTAATTCAGAAAGGCCTTAGGCCTCAGTTCTCAGCTTCCCCTAACAAGGCCCCTTTCCAACTCAATTCCAGGAAAGCAGGCTCCAAGAGCTCAAGCCAGGAGAGGCTTTTCCTCAGGCCTCAGCTCATAAAACCAAGGTGTGTCTGGGCCCCAGGACGCTGTCAGACTTGGAACTTGAGCCTTCACTTGCTGGCTGCTGTCAGAGTTCAGTGCTCCCTGCCAAACCCTTGGAAAGCTGGGGGCCACAGAGAAGAGAGAGGCATCAGATTACCACCTCCAGAAATGTGGGGGCTGCCCTATCTGCCATTCCCCATGTACAGTGTCTGTATGAGCAACCACAGGCATCATCAGCATTTGGGATCACATCACAAAATGCACTCTGATTCTCTTGCTGCCTCTCAGCGGAAGCCATTGCTCCTTTCCCTTTTGCCTCCCCCACCTTTCTCCTGGGTTTGCCTTTCTCCCCCTCTCCCACATCCCCTGCTTTTCCAGATCAGTTTCTCTGTTGATTTCCCCAAAAGGCTCTCTAGTTCTCTCCTGTCTCTTTGATTTCCTCCTCTCCTTTCATCCTCCAACCTTTTTCTATCTACTCCCTGTCTCCTTGCCTTTCTCGGTGTGTCTTTCGGATCTGTTTCCTTTGACACTGGTCCCAGGCCCACTGCCAAGTTTCAGACCCATTAGTGAGGTGCCTTGCTGACTGAAACACAAATCAAGACTGATCCGAGTACAATTAGCAGCTGCTCACACCTCATCTGGAAAGCATTAGCCAGCACTGAGAGCGGAGGGAGGGAAGTATTGATGCCAAACAGAATAGATCTCCTATTTTGGAACATGAAGGGATCCTGACCCAGTAGATTCGTAACTGAAAAAAAAAAAAGATACAGAGAGACAAAGAGGCCCTCATAAGAAGCAAAGATGAGGGGCCCATTAACTGACTTTGGGTACCCTTCACCATCTACGCCAGAGATACAGACTTCCCCACATTCGACTCAGGTGTGTGACTGTCATCCAGGAAAAAGGGCTGTCTGTTCCATTTAATCGGATATTTAAACACTTGCATGACCCAGAAGTTTTCTGCTTCCGCTGCGTACTGTGTTACCTCCATACTGCTAGAAATCTAATGTGCTGTAAGAATCACCTGGCACTGAATTTAAAATGCAGATTCTGATTCACTAGGACAGGGGAGGGGTCTGAGATTCTACCTTTATGACAAGCTGGTGGGGGAACCACACTTTAACAAAGGGTCTGGGACAGTTCCGCTCCTGTAGCTTTGGTCAAATGCTTCTGTGAGAGGCTTCTCCCAGTACCCTCATCCTCCTCCTCTTTAGCACTCATGGTTATAATTAAGGATAAGTGATGTAATTAGCTGTTTGATGCCTATCTTCCCAACTCAAATGCAAGCTGCCCAAGGGCAAGGACCAGGCCTGTCTGGCTCACCTCTGCATCCCCAGTACTAGCCCCGTGTGTTACATGTAGTAGGTGTTCAGTAAACATTTCACAAATGAATGAAGCAGCTTAATCCTCAAGGCCCTCAAAAAATCTCTCCTCTTTCAAAGAGCTTTCCTAGTTCAGCAGTCCTCTCTATCTGCCTGGTGGCATTGATAATTTCCCATGTGTTTTAGCCCCTCAGCTAGATCATTAGCTGCTTGAAACTGAGACTTTATCTTCTGAGTTTCTGAACTTTTTTTTATGCCCTTTGGAGAAACCTCGAACCCCCACCCCCACCCCATCTTAGTACT
The DNA here is from genome assembly GCA_028534135.1 of Potos flavus. NCBI lineage: Eukaryota > Metazoa > Chordata > Mammalia > Carnivora > Procyonidae > Potos > Potos flavus. Next base: position 140,467,259 of record CM052898.1, on the reverse strand, counting down.
GGCTTGCTCTAGTAGGCATTTAATGTTAGTTGATTGAGAGACCCTAGGATGATGCCAAGTTCTATTTAGACCTCAATTATAATGCCCAAGGGGTGGCTGAATTTTGGCTGGGCCCAAAGCCAAGGTCTTACATGCCCCAGTGGAAAAACCTTTAATACTACCTAACACATTCATGGGGTGGGAAGACTGAGACATTATGTGTACACAAAATCAAGAGATATAATATCGTGAGGCTCCCAAAGCAGTTATAAATCAAGCCACTGCAGAGGGTTGACTGCACAGCTGTGGCCATTACCTCACTCCTATTTTCTCCGCTGAAAACGATGGCTCACATCGTAGGGTTTTACTTGCAGGAGTGGGGGCTGATCTCTTCCAGGATTAGGCAGACCCTTTCTCTTGGAAACACAGAAAACTGGCTCACAGCATTCTGCCATAGATAGAAGAACCTGGTTTTGTTCAGAATTCATCAGATGTCCTATTTTTCAAACATTCAGGGCTTCGTGAAACCCAGTGTGCTTTTGTCAAGCACTTTCTCCTCATAATCTTAAAACGTGTGTATTTTAAGGGACATTTAATGCATGTGTTTTGGATTTATTTACCCTTCAATCATCAAAATATTGTTATGCAAGACCTGTTTGATGTGTAAGAAACTTTATGAGCATTATTTGGAAGTTTAAAAACCTTGCTTTCAGGGTAAAAAACAGGAAGTGGTGTTTTTCCAGAAACGCATTGCCTTTAACACAAAAAGATTTGAGAGCCTTTCCAGAATCCTAATTTCACAGGGCTCAAGGGCTTTAGAGCCAGGACAGCCCAAGCTCACATCCCTGTCTCTTCAGTGAATCAAAGCAGAGTTGCAAGTCCCAGGCTCGGCAGACACAGGCTGCCACGCTTGACTGGAATTTGTGACCCTTCCAATACCCAGTGGTGACAAAGCTTAACCCGTCTGGAGACTTCCAAGCATATTTTACAACCAGTACCCGAGATGCATGTTCAGTGTGTATTCCTGCAAAATGCCTGGCTGTGGCTTGATTATCTTCTTAAGCAGATAAGGCATAAATCTCAGGTTGTTAGACAGCTTTTGAAGTTTGAAAGTATTTGGCAAAGAAAATCCACCAGAATGCAGCTCAAAGTTGTAATTCTGTGAGGTGGATTTTCAATGATCTAACTGGTCTCAGGTGGGACGTGAGGCAAGGAATGAAGGATGTCCCTTGTGGCCTGTTAAGGCCCCATCCCAAATTGACTCTAAAAACTGAGGACTACCACCTCGGTCTCTGAGTTCTGATATACTTACAGGTGAAATGACTGGGGTGGGTGAATTTCAAAGCAATGTCGATGTGCAGATACACAGAGTTTATATGTAATATCTTGTATAAGCACAATGAGTGAGCAATAGAAAATATAAGAAGAGATTCCAATGGAAAAAAAACTGTGGTGTGCCTAACACAAAGAAGAAACTCAGTGAACAGTTATTGAGTGAGGAGTAACTACATATTGCAGAGAATAGATATCAAGAAATCTGGATCCACGGCTGTCAACTCAAATAATTTTCTTACCTGCTACAACTCAGGGATGTGGAAGTTTGGGGTAGCAGGAGGATGGAAGACGGCTGCTGAGCAGGTAGCAGTGGCCTATGTAAGTGGTAAGAAGCAGAGGCATAGGGAGGCCCATGTTCCCCAGGCCACATGGCCTGCCTCCCCATTGTCCTCCTTCCTCTGCAGGCTTGAAGCCCAGCCTACAAGGAGCAGAGCCCTGCCTGCAGAAGGAGTCCCCCAGGAATGATACTCGGCAGCTGAGTTAACCACTCAGACAGTATCACTGAAGGGCCCACCATCTGTCAAGCGTGGCATAACCATCTCAGAGCCACAAAGGTGGCAAAGATGCAATTCCCCCCCTCAGAGTTCACAGTGTGGCAAAGGCAAGTGGCCAGCTTCCTGCCTGCCTAAAATTCAAGTGAGTGTGAATGGAAACAGCAGGACAGAGGAGAGATGAGCAAGAGATGGAAGCAACAGCACTACCCCCTGAACAGATGTGAGGGGCAAAGGAAAAGGCAGCATTAAGAACACCATTAAAGTTTCAGGTCTCAGCCTCTCAGAGGATGGTGGTGAGACTAGCAAAACTGGAGATTATAGAGGAGGAAAGCAGTTGAGAGTGAAGATGACAGGGTCAGTTTGAAACCTACCTGCTAAGTCTTGTGGGGTGTCTCTCTAAGATGGCACTAGGGATTCTTTTCTTTGTTCATTTTGGGAGAGAAAATGGCTGCCCCAAAGATTCACACACCAACAACAAAAAGGAGAGGAGAATGAGCTTGAAAACCCTCATTGAAGGGGTTCCATTCTTGACTGGTGTGCCACCCAGAGACCAGCAAAAACAGTCGGCTATCTTGGCCTGGGCATGCCTACATCAGAATTAGCACACCAGTCTGTCTCACTTCTGATCATCACAAATATTCTCAGAATGAAAGAAAAGAGTAATCTCACACCCCATTAAATGGATCAGATGTGTGTGCTTAAGTGGGTAGTGGTGAATCTACATATGGAAAAATGTATTCAGAAATGCCTGACTCCAGCACTTAAATTCCATGGCACACATGGAAGGAATTGAGGAGATAGCCAAATTTCCAAATATTCCACCCACACTGTGTAATATGGTGTCCTGATGCATCTGGAAACTGAAGAGTAACATAACATGGTGGGAAAACCTCTTCACAGCTAAACTTGGACACCTTGAGCAAGACTAAATTCTTTACCGGATTTCTGTATCACTATGGACTTTGCCAATTCCACAGTATTCTGAGGAGTAATGATAGACAGTCACCTCTGGCTATCTAGAATGCTTTGGCAAATTCACTGTTTCGAAGAGCTAAATGTTTCAGAGAGCAAAGGGTTTATCCTTTAAGTACCCAAACTTTATTTCAATGATTTCGAATGAAATCTTTCCCTAAAGAATATAACTTTTCCTCTCACATGTGAACTTAATTCACTTGAAGAATGTCAGTTACAAACTATGCTATAATAAGAGATATGTTAGAAATAAGTACATGCAAAAACTGGTGAAATCCAAAGATCTGTAGTCTACTTGATATCATCATACTGATGTTAATTTCCTCACTTTGATAATGGATTATACTTATGTAAGATGATCTCGATGGTGGAACCTGGGAGAAATACATGGGGGCTATTTTTGCAGCTTTTTGTGAGTCTAAAATCATCCAAAGTAAGTTTCATGTTTTTTTAAAAGTATCTTGTGATTCAGCGATCAAGTGGATGAATAGAAGAAGGGAAAAAGGAAGAGGGGAGGGAGAGAAGAAGGGAAAAAGAAGGAAAGAAAGAGGGACAGGGACTCAGAATGTTTAGGGATTTAAAAAGCTGCATGGGAACAGAGTGTGAAGTATCAGAAATGTGGAGGCTTTACATGTAGGCAGGCTCTGAGGTCTACCCCCTTCCTAACTTTGTGACAATTTCTTTTTTTTTTTTTTTAAGATTTTATTTATTTGAGAGAGAGAACATGAGAGGGGGTAGGGTCAGAGGGAGAAGCATACTGTCTGCTGAGCAGGGAGCCCGATGTGGGACTCGATCCCAGGACTCCAGGATCATGACCTGAGCCGAAGGCAGTCGCTTAACCAACTGAGCCACCCAGGTGCCCTTTGTGACAGATTCCTTAAATTCTGTGAACTTCCACGTTTACCTTCGTAGTATCAGGGATAAACATACACCCTGCAGAAGATTGCTGTGAGGATTAAATTAAACCATATGCCCAATACACCCAGTAGATGATCCGTCACCCAGTGGGTACTCAATAAATTACCCTATTCGAAGTGCTTCGTAATGTGTGGTTGTAGTTCTCTGTCTTGTTTCTATAGCTCTGGTTACCAATCATCAGGATTCTGCTCTCACACTTCAGTGCTCTCTGCTTGCTTCCCAGTTTAGTTGGCTGTTCCCGCACCTGCTGTTAGCTTGATATAGTTCCATATACAGTATTAAAATAGGCTCAAAACAAGAACCTCATCTGTGAATACAGTATTTTTGTTTCAGCCCACAGACATTAAGTTTAGCTGCTCAGAAACCTTTTTCATTTGACTTTCTACTTTGGGAGTGAGTTCCAGATGAATGAGGTCACGATATTAATAATCATAGCCACCATTTATTGATCATTATAATGCTAACTATGCTAAGCATTTTATGTACATTATCTCATTTAATTCTCACCACTATTCTCTGAGGTAACTGTTTTAGTCACTACACTGGAGGAGAATTTCATTCCTTGTCCAAGGTGCCAGAGTTCATTGTCGGCAGAGCTGACATCACAAGACCTGGCTGACTCCAGAGCCCAGGCTCCTGTCACTGAAGATATGGTAGCAGCTTCCTATTCTTTCATTGCCATCGGAAGTACGTTTTTTTTTTTTAAGATTTTATTTATTTGAGAGGGAGAGAATGAGAGAGAGAGAGACCACGAGGGCGGTCTTGGGCCTACCGCAAGGTCAGAGGGGGAAGCAGACTCCCCGACCTAGCAGGGAGCCTGATGCGGGACTCGATCCCGGGACTCCAGGATCATGACCTGGGCCAAAGGCAGTTGCTTAACCAACTGAGCCACCCAGGCGCCCCATCGAAAGTACTTTTAAACGGCCCAGTCCTTAGCATGGACACTGGGCCCCTTTGGTGAAGAAGGTAAAGGTGGGGTAAGAAGAAGGGAGGAAAAGAAATTAGTAACCAAGAATCTAGCTATTTAAAAACCTTGAAAAGATAGCAGTACTGGAAATAGCACTGTTTAGACTGTAGATCCTTCGTAAGTGTGTGTTGAGTGTCTCAGTAAAAAACAAACAAACACGCAAACAAAAACACGGTTTCCCCGAACTGCCTACAGAAAGAAAACTTTCTTCAAGAAGTTTCCTTCCTTCTATATCCTGACACCCCCTCGACCCCTGTGCCGAATCTACCTCCTCCTGCACAGCACAGCCAGCCAGGAAACATCTGTCACAGAACACGAAGCTGTAGGATTTGAATTACATAGTTTTGCTCTCTCTAGGCAATCTCTTAGGAATTGCCTGCTATGCATTTTGAAGAATTCTTGTGTTCGGTGACCGGACATCTGAAGAAATGCTAATGATCTCGCCAGACGTCTGTAGGTGTTCATTGCTCATGAGCTTAAGCCCACAATGGGAGCCATGCTGGTACACACAAAAGAAGAAAAAGAAGGCAGAGCATTTGGGCTACGAGGCATGGCATGGAGAAAATGTGCCTATTCTGTAAGGGAGCAGACGCCAGAATCCAGCAAGGTTGCAGACCTAACCAGCTATAAAGTCAGAGGAGTCCTCAAACAGAAAAGGTTGCTGGGCCTTGGCACATATTTTGCAATGCGTTGTGGTGTGAGGGATGTTTGGGACAACTGTCAACAGGAACTGCCGTGTCCTTATTAGGAATAATCACTTCTCCAGGCCGAGAGTGGCTGTTGACGCTGTGTCTGTGACCCCCTTCCTTTCTCCAGGCGCCACCCTCTCCTCCCCATTGCTCCTGTAAGAACCCATTGAGTCTGGATCTATGGTCGCTCTTGGAGATTGCTGCCCAGCAGGGCCCAAGAGAAGAAAAAGCCAGAGATTCCATCTGGCTGGGGCCACCTTGATCCCAGCTGCTCACAAGAGCTGTTTATTCCCACCAACACTGAGCCTAGTGTAGCCCTCCTCCCTACAGGGTGGCCTCAAGAGCTGTCCAGCAGGCCTGGCAAATTTTGTCAAAGCCAGAACACTGGGCAGGACTTCAGGGGGTGGGCCTGGGTGCTCAGCAGCCTGGATTTGGAGAGGCAAGAGCTCAACAGAAGGTAGAGGCTTATGAAAAGAGCAGATCGGTGCCTCAGCATCCTTGATGGGAAGTGCATGGAATCTGTCAGGTCTCAGTGCCAGAGGTCATTGCCCAGGGGTCACTTTGATCCAGTATCACCTGTATGTAGGAAGTTAAAAGTATAGGCTGTGGTAACAGACAATATGGGTCAAAATTCTGGGTCTGCCTCTTTTTAGACACATGTTACTGGGGATTAAAGTAAGACTTGGCAAGGAGCTGAAGAAGAGGAAACAAAGAGCCTTTTAGAAGTCTAGGCATAGGCCAAACTGCCTCAGACGAGGTGAAGGTCGTTTATAAAAATTTAAGATTAAGGAGACGGAGCAGATTTAAAGATGAATATGAAGTTAGTTTTTCACATTTTGAGTTTCAAGAGCTACTGAAATAAATGAAAATGCCAAGTAGAAGGACGAAAAAATGAAATGGAGTTTAGGAAAGAGGTTAGAAGTAGGTTTTCTTCATCATTGATCCATGCGTGACCCCACTTTATTTCGTGTATTTTACCTTTAACAATATAATGAACGCTGTGACCCTATAGCCCAACTAACCATTACCAGTAACCCACACCTACTCGGGTACAGGTGCACATCCACGCCCCATGCTTTCACCGCAGAGGAAACCATGATCCGGAATCCTTGTCTATAATTCCTTTGCTTTGTTTTCTGTTTCATTACATACATATTCTTGTCTAAAAAATAAATTGATTTTGCTTGTTTTTGAACTTTATAAAGAGGTAACACTGACGTCTGTTGAAACTTGCTTTTGTCACTCAACCTTATGTCACTAAGATTCAAACATGTTATGTGTAGCTAAGTACCATTAAGTTTCACTACAATATAACTTTCCATTGTGTCAAAATTCAGTTTCTGTTATCTGTTGTCATTGGACGTATGAGTAATTTCCAGGTTTTTTTGTTTTTGTTTTTGTTTTTGCTATCCTGAACAGTGAGCTATGAACATTTTCTCATGTCTCCTAGTGTTCTATGCATAAGAGTTACTGTTGGGCTTATACCTAGGAGTGGATTTCCTGGGTCATACAGCATACAGATGTTCAACTCTTCAAGATAATGCCAAAGTATTTTTCAAAGTAGTTGTGCTAATAAGATGAAGAATTGAAAGGTGTCACCAGGGCAACCATTAGTCATAGAAGCAGATGAGTTTTTCCGGGGAGATAGTGTTAAGCAAGAAAAAAAGGAGAATTGAAGCCTGATTCATAGAAATATGTACATTCAAGTATGTACAGGAGGAAGGGGAGCCAGACAAGGAAACAGAAATGGATGGTCAGAGGGGAGAGAGCACAATCAGGAAAGAAGAGAATCAAGCACTCCAAAAGAGAAGAGTTCCTTGAAGACTGGGTAACCAACATCTAAGAATGCTGCAGAGACAAGAAGCATAAAGGTAGAGAAAAGGTCATTGATCTTTAAGAAAGCTATTTGTGGGCTTATCCGGATAGGAATGCGTTAAATAATTAATCAAAAGCCCCAGTTTTCTGGGAGGCCATCAGATACAACTCTGGTTTATCCTACCTCCATCAATCCCCTCTTCACCCTAGCCAACCGCAAAAGAAAGTAGAAAGGATATTCCCCCTCCTCGAACCCCCTCCCCTACCTTCTCACCACATTCATTCCGCATTCTTCACACCAGCCTTTCTTTTTGCATCCCTCCCAGCTCCTCCCCTCACATGCCTCCCACTCTACGACGTGTACACACACACACCCCCCCATGTCATTCCCTCCCCAGAGGACCATCATCTCTGCATGCTCTCTCCCTGGCTGCAGCTCCTTGCTTTCCCAGACTGAGAGAAGAGAAAGCCTGTTTTCAGTTAAGCTTTGGTCACACACAGATGCCTTTTCCATTACTCTTGTTTTTCCTCTTGAAGTGTAACATTTCTAATTAACTCTCCACAGGGGAGGAGGCCCTGCCTTAATCACCCCCATGTGAGGGGGGCAGGGTCCTTGGAGGCCAGCCCTGGGTTGCCTACAGCTAACCCCTGAGCAGGCTGCAACAGGAGCTTCCTTTGCTTTGGGGTAGGGATGATGACCCTGCGGACACAGTTTGAGGGCATGTCACAGGTTCGCCCACTGCTGTGGCTAAGGTCTGTGAAACGGGCACTCTTCCAAGCTCCTTTACTGACTCGACAGCCTGAAGTCAACAAGTTAACCTTGTTTGTGTGAGGACATGGAATTCATCTTGCTTTATATTAGAACCTAGGGGAAGAGTTAGAAAACAAGGACCGTAACAGACTTGTGAAAACCAAAGATCTCCTCATAGATCTCTAAAGCACAATTGCCCCCACAAATTAAAGGAAGATATAACTGAAAATGTTAAGGAGTCCCTTCTGTCCCCTACAGAGAGTTTCTATCACTGCCCATGTGATAAAAGGAAATACACAAAGTTGCTTTGAAATATAGATGCTGAACGGTTGACTTAGCTCAATCATGAGACCCCATGGATTAGCCACACACACAAGAAATTCAGATTTGGGCCTCAAGAAAATGAAAGACACATTTCATAGATTCTAAAGGTTGGCCACAGCTGTAAAAACTGCAAGTGCTTAACTTGTGATTGTCAAGCATTGGTTGTGATAAGTCCTTGGTGTGATTTTTATGAGCTACAGTAGGCCAGGAGTTGTGTTGGGAGCTTGGCAGTCAGTGTGAGTTCCGCCAGGTGGGTTTTGTGTTGGACAGGGACCACCATGGGGAAATCCCTTCTGTGCAGAGGGCCTGGATTCTGCGTCTTTGCCTAGTTGGAGCTACACGTCAGGAATCCTTGATACTGGGTGTCATGGGCTGGAGATTCACCTGACTGGTTCTGGGGCTGGGAAAAGGAATCGAAGCAGTACCCTATCAGCAGCAGGAAGAACAAAAGCAATGGGAAGTGGGTGTGGGAACAGCAGGCGGGTAGGAGGAATTCGTTTGACTGGAGGGACTGGAGACTCTTGTCAGATTTGAGGCCCAGAGAACTCTGACAAGTGAAGGACCCATGCTGTTTATAATCATTAGTTAAGTAGGCTTGATTGCACCCCGAAAGCTCTGGGCCCCCCCCCCCCAGGCTCCTGGGTCCAATTATCTAAGGGCCCATCTACCTAGAAGAGAAGCGGCATCTGGCTCTGATTCCCAGCTTGACTGCTCTCTCTCTCCAGACGATCATCCTCTTTCTGACATGAATTTAAAGGGATACAGGTGGTAGAGGGGGCCCTGGCTATTGACATACACCCTCTAGAAATATGTCACTGTTATATATTTTACATCTGCCTTAAGTTGGATCACAGCAACGTATTCCTCTCTACAGTTCACCCTTCAACAATGTCTACACAACGAGATGCTAATTTTTTCCCAGCTTTATTGAGATATATAACATTGTATAAGTTTAAAGTATACAATGTCGTAGTTTGATATATGTGTATGTTGTGAAATGATTACCAAGATGAGGTTTGTTAAGGCTATTCATCACCTCACGTAGTTACATTTATGAGAACTTTCAAGATTTACTCTCTAAGAAGCTTTCAAGTATATGATACAAGATTGTTAACTGTAGTCGCCATGCTGTACATTAGATCCACGGGACTTACTCATCTTCTAACTGGCATTGTGCAACTTTTGACCATCTTCACACATTCCTCCTCCTCACCCCCACCCCCATGCCCAGGCGACTAGCATGGATCTAGAAACTAGATCTGTTTCTATTTCAGTTTCTTTAGATTCCCATGTAAGTGGTATTATACACTATTTGTCTTTCTCTGACTTATTTCATTCAGCATAATGCCTTTAAGGTTCATCACTCATGTCTTAAATGGCAGGATTTCCTTCTTTCTATGGTTGAATAATATTCCAGTGTGCATGTGTGTGTATCCCATTTTCTCCATTCATCTGTAGATAGACACAGGGTGCTTCCGTGTCTTGGCTATTGTGAATAATGCTGCTATGAACACAGGCATGCAGGTATCTCTTCAAGATAATGATTTCATTTCTTTCATTTTTTTTTTAAAGATTTTATTTATTTGAGAGAGAGAGGGAGAGAAAGAGAGAGAATATGAGCAGAGGCTAGAGCAGAGGGAGAAGCAGACTCCCTGCTGAGCAGGGAAGCCCAATGTGGGGCTCAATCCCAGGACCCTGAGATCATGACCTGAGCCAAAGGCAGCCACTTAACTGACTGAGTTGCCCAGGTGCCCCCCCTTTTTTTTCTTTCTTTTTTCTTTTTTCATTTCCTTCAGATATATACCCAGAAGTATGATTGCTGGATCATTTGCTAGTTCTATTTTTAATTTTTTAAGGAACTTCTATACTGTTTTTCAGAGCGGCTGCACCAATTTATATTCCCACCAACAGTGCACAAGCATTCCCTTTTCTCCATATCTTCACTAACACTTGTTATCTCTTGTCTTTTTGATAATAGCCATTCTGACAAGTGTAGGGTGATATCTCATTGTGGTTTTGATCTGCATGATTTGATGATTAGTGATGTTGAGTACCTTTTCATGTACCTGTTGGTCATTTGTATATCTTCTTTGGAAAAATGTTCAGGTTCTTTGCCCATTTTAAAAATAAGATTTTTGGGGGCACCTAGGTGGCTCAGTCGTTAAGCATCTGCCTTAGGCTCAGGTTGTGATCCCAGGGTCCTGGGATCAAGCCCCACATCAGGCTCCCTGCTTGGTAGGAGGCCTGCTTCTCCCTCTCCCACTCCCCCTGCTTGTGTTCCCTCTCTCGCTGTGTCTCTCTCTGTCAAATAAATAAATAAAATCTTTTTTAAAAATCAGATTTTTGTGTGGATTTTGTTACTTGTTCTTTTTGGCTGTTGAATTGTATGACTTCCTTATATATTTTGGGTATTAGCCCCTTATCAGATATGTGATTTGGAAATATTCTCTCCCATTCTGTAGGTTGCCTTTGCATTTTGTTGATAGTTTTCTATCCTGAGTAGAAAGAAGCTCTTGAGTTTGATGTCGTCCTAGTTGTTTATTTTTGTTTGGGATACTTGTGCTTTTGGTGTCATATCCAAAAAAATGATTGCCAAGACCAATGTCAAGGAGCTTTTTCTCTCTGGGCTAGGAGTTTTATGGTCTCAGGTCTTACATTTAAGTCTTTAATCCATTTCAAGTTAATTTATGTGAGTGGTGTAAAATAAGTTTCATTCTTTTGTATGTGGACTATTTTAAGGATATAAAGGGGATTTGGGCAATATACAGTGCATATTCACTGTGTTCGGATCACAGGAATGGGCACTTTGGAGACAAAATAGAAAAATATAGTCTTAGATGTCAGGGTGCAAACTTTCCAAACGAAAAGATAGAATTCACCCAATGTGGAAAACACAATTAGATGCTTAAACATGGAGACTAGTTGGGGAGGGGATCTGGATCTTCTTTTGATTTGCTAGTTAGAGAAAGGTTGTCTGAAATGATACATTTAAGCTAAGACCTAAAGAATAAAAAAGCCCGTCTTCGAAAGAACAGGTAGAAATTCTTTCCAGGAGAGAGACCAGAATGTGCAAAGTTCCTGAAGCTGGAAAGAATTTGTTCAAGGAAGTGAAAGACCACTGTGACTAAAGCTTGTTTTCCAAAACATAATGAAATAATATTGGATATAAAATTTTGTTTACTGTATTTTCACTTAATATAAAAATGCATTTCCTATTTTTTAAATACAGTTTCAATGACTTATTCCCTTCTCTAAATGTAATATAATATGCATAACTACATCCTTCAAAAAGTAGGGTTTCTAGCTTTTTGCTTTTAGAAATAATGGCAGCATAGGCAGCTTTATACATAAATACATAAATATGCATATATACATAAATATTTGCTTAAACTTTTTACTTTTCTTTAGGAAAAATTGCCGGCAGTGGAGCAACTATTTGGTAGATAAACATTTCAAAACCAAATTTCTCTCCAGAAAGTTGGCCTATGCTACTCTTCCATCAGCAATAATATGGAGTTCATTCCAGAAGCAGTAATAATTTGAGCGGGATTTTAAAATGTTAACTATTAAATAGAAATCCTCTTATTGTTAACTTTAAATTACTGAGAAATGTTAGGATAGAAGTTGCTTCAAAATACATAAACTTGGGGTGCCTGGGTGGCTCAGTTGGTTAAGCATCTGCCTTTGGTTCAGGTCATGATCCCAGGGTCCCGATTTTGAGCCCCTCACATAGGGCTCCATGCTCAGAGGGGAGCCTGCTTCTCCCTCTCCCTTTGCCCTTACCCTGTACCCCCCTTTGTGCTTTCTCTCTCTCTCAAATAAAGAAATAAAATCTTTTTTTAAAAAGGTGCATTCAAATATATGTAAAAATCTGTATAAGATAAAAGTGGTATCTCAAATCAATACATGGCTTTGGGAAAATTGTTTATTTGGGGAAAAAATGATCTTCTTACCTCATATCATATACGGAAATGTATTCCATGTGGATTAAAGAGGCAAACATAAACAAAAAAAGGTAAACCATGAAAAAAAAACTCTAAGAAAATAGAGTGTATATTTATTTTATAAAGGAGGAAAAGCAAAAAGTCAAGAAAGAAAACAGAAAGGAAAAAATTAGTGGATCTAATTGCATACAGATTCAAAACTCTTCTATTTCAAAAGTCCCATCGACATAAGTTCATCCTCTGAGAATAAAATAGGTACACTAGGAGTTTTCTAAACAGAAACAGTTAACATGCAATGAATGTTTGCCAGGCACTGGCTAAGTACTTAATTTGCCTTTTATCATTTAATCCGGCAAGGTGGATATCATTACTATCGGCCCCTGGCTCAGAGGCGCTGGGGTCAACAGCAGTAAGTTGGGCTGGATGAGGTGGTATCAGTCAAACATCTGTCAGCTCACCCAGGACATTTACTGCCCTCCAGACTCTGCTCACTCTCCCTTTGCAAAGCTTCTTCCGACCTAAGCCTGGCCTGCTTGGCGATCACCTGCCCCTCGATGGCGGCAGAATAGCACATTGACAAATGATCTCATTTATCCCCAGGCCAAAGACTGCTGGTTTTTTGGACACTGGACCCCTCCAACTTTCTCCTCTACTGTCTAAGCCAATCCAGGAAAAGTCACCATAGAAAAAGAAAATATTATTAGAGCTTGTATCACAGACCGAGGGATCGTCTCCACTGAGCTGAGACAGAAAACTAATATGTTTATCAAGAAAGATTACACTTGTCTGCAAAGAGTCTCTTTCAGACTGTAGGATAAACAGAGGGGGTCGCTGGCTGCCCTCTGGGCTGGTGCCTTCTCAGGGCGTTTGCACGGAGCTGGTAGTAAGTGTGTGCTCTGTCTACCTCTGGAGAAAACAAGCTGCTGACTTCATCCAGCTTCCAGTCCTGCTCCGGAGAGGCCCAGACTCTCAGCCACAGGCAGCTTCCTCCACACTGTTTCATTATAAGATGATATTCAAGATGTTTGAGGGGATAGAATGAAATGATTTCTCAGAAAAGATTTAAAAGGCTAAATATGTGTAGTATAATTAAACAATGACTAACACTGGCCCTTCTGCTCCCTGGGAACTCTGTTGGGCCAAAGCATTGTTTAGGCTGGCCTGCGGGCCAGTGATCAGGGGATGGCTCACCCCCACGTGGCCTCCATGCATCCATCAGCTGCCTTGTTCCCATTTACTTGTAGAAAGAGCACGAACCCAGACCTGGGTTCAAGTCCTGATGCTACTTATTAGCCGTGTGGTCTTTAGCAAAATCCTTGACCTAAAACTGGATCCTTAATCTCAGTGTCATTATCTGTAAAATGGGGATAATATTGTCTACCTGTTGGAAATGTTTCAAGGATTAGTGAAAATAAGGCATTGAATAAATATTAACTTATTTTCAGAGTAGAACTTATCTTCCCAGTTCTATTTTTTCTGACTTCTCTCTGTCCCTCTTTCATTTTCTTACTAATAAAGAAAATTATCAAAGTAATGAATATACATGGTTGAAAAAACATATAATACTAAAGAGACGCTGATAAGAAGTATCAGTCACTTCTCCCAACCTTTCCAAACCTAGCCTTGCTCTACAGAAGGAACTATTGAATATTTTCTTCTATTAGTTATTTCCATATCTATGATAATATGCTCATATCATCGTCCACTTCTTTTTTTAAGTAAAATGTGCACATGGTAAAAAACAAATCCAGAAGTACAAAAAGAACCATCTGTGGCTTTTGTGAAAACATCTCTCAGATGTCTGAGTAATTGACCAAGGGTTCCAGGTGCTATGCTCTCAAATCCATATCCATGTACAGAGGCCGCAATTTAAGTATAGCAGGGATACGAAGGCAGGGAGAAGTGGGACTCCTCAGAAAGGCGGCTTTGATCCAAGAACTGCCTATCAGCTTTGCTAAAACTTCCTTGACTACACCTTGTCTAAGACTTTTCTTGCCCAACCTTCCTTCCCTCACAGACCTGCATCCTATCTGCTGGTCTTCTCTGTCTCCCTCCACATTTTCCCCCAAAGATGTTGCCTAGTAAATCTCATGCACACCTAATCCTATTTTGGCATCTGCTCCTCAGAGGACTTATATTAACATAGTGGTACCAGAAGTGATCCAAGAATAGGGGCAGTAAGTAGGATTCTGAGGCTGACTCCTCCAATGACGAGTGGGCAAGAGGACACCATCGGAAGTGATGTGTGTGGCACAGATGATCACATAGTAGTGGTCCAGTGGCTGAAGATTTCACAGCAGGTGAAAATGTCTCCGTGTAGAGAGATGCCATGGCCGGTGGGATGGGTCAAGTACTTGAAAAACCTTGGGGTTTCAAAGTGTCTACAAAGACAGTGAATCTCCAGTTACTACTAAGAGGTGTTGACTGCCTGCAGAGGGCTAATGAGAAATGGGGCCATTAGGAAGCAGGGAAGGACAATATGAGAGGCCTCTTTTGTAGCTTACAAAGATACAGCTAAGAGTAGAATGAACAAAAGCCGAATCTCACAGTTAAAGTTGCAGAGCTCCAGCAACATCTGAATGTTCAGCCAGGGCAGGTCTGCTACACTAAAATCAGGGCCCTCGCTGGAAAATACTAGGACCCCAAAACATAATATGGGATTATCAAAACAGATGTCCCTGAAGGTTTTGATTCTACAACCACTAGTCCCTTAGACCTTCAGAGTTTGCAGAGGTAGCTCACTTCTTAGAGATAGCATTTCCCCTGGAAATGCTGGAAGATGCTGCAGAAGCCTGTCCCCTGGAATGCACATCCCATCAAGAGCTGCCCCCCCAACTCCTCTCCTTGGGTGATAGGCCAATCACTAGGGTTAAATCCTAGAGTTAGTTGGGCTGGGGAGTTGCTGGCCTTGATAAAGGATGAACAAGACAAAGTAGATGGGTAGCCAGCAAGGATGCTGCTTAATCCCTAAAATTAAAAAAGTCAAGAATGGAGGAAAAGGAGGCTGAGGAAATTCACCCTAATAAAAAGTCATGATCTCTTGCCAAGTTCCTGAACTAAGCCTATTTTAAGATCTAGAACCCACTGAGTCATGAGATGTGACATAGCGATTATGTACTGTGAACATTTCCATCATCCTTCCCCTAGAGGGATCTGTGGCCATTTATTTATTCAGTGACTGTACACTGAAGAAAGGGGGACACCCAGATATTTTGAGGATTATTGGATACAGGGTCTGAGTAGATGCTGTTGCTTGGAGACCCAAAGCGTCATCATGCCTCTCTACCCCCTTAGAATGGGGGACTATGAGAACCAGTAATAAAGAAGTCTTGGCTAAAGTATGGCCTAGGGTATGCCCACTGGGTCTCTGGATGCCAACACGGGATCATTTCCTCAGTGTCCAAGGGTATAGTTGGAAATGATATGCTTGCAACTGGAGTAACCCCCTCATGGAGTCCTTGGTCTGTTGAGTTATAGTGGAGAAAGTCAAATGGAAACCTCTGAAATTTCCCCCAACCACCTCCAATGCCAGGCCAAGATCATAAATCAAAACCAAGGAGGGAGTGTGGCAGAAATTATTGCCAACTTTAAAGACCAAAGGACACAGAAATGGTAGTCCCCATCGTATCTCCATTTAATTCACCAGTCTGACCCTGGCAGAACCCGGTGGATCCTGAAGAATGCTACGGACTGCTGCAAGGGCAACCAAGTAGTAGCCCCAACTGCAACTGCTGTGGCAGACCTGGTATCTTTCCTAGAACAGATTAAGGTGGCCACAGCACAAGCACATGGTGTGTGGCCATTGATCTGGTGAATGCATTCTTTTCAATTCCAATAAGAAGAGAGACTCAGAAACAGTTGGCATTCATGTGAAACAAACAGCAATATTCATTTAGTTTGCCTTAGGGCTATGTTCATTCTCCTGCTTCTATCATAATATAGTCCAAAGAGATCCAGACTACCAGGCCATCTCAAAGAATATCATATTTTCCATGGGTGACCATGCTGATTGAGCAGGAAGAACAATGTGATTCGTTCACTGGAGGTCTTGGTAAGACTTGTGCTCTAGAAAATAGAAGATAAACCCTATGAAGATTCAAGGACCTACTATTTCTGGAAAGCTTTTAGGGATTCAATGTTTAAGGATGTGCTGGGTTCCAAAGCAAAAGACAAATTGCTGCACCTAGCATCCCCTAGCACAAAGTGCTCTCATTGGAAAATACTGCCAACTGCCCGGTAGGCCTCTCCGAGCTCTAGAAGCAACTCATTCCACTGTGGCAGTGTATATGCTGGAGGAAACAAAGCTGCTTTCTTTGAGTAAGACTCAGAACAGAAAAGGGTTTTGCAGCAGGTCCAGGCTATAGAGCAGGCACCACTGCCTCTTGTGCCATATGGTCTAGAAGACTACAGTGTTGGTGGTGGGAAGACTTCCTGATATGGCAAATAAGAAATTAGATCGCTTATGTCATCCACCACTTCTCCTGCTTATTTCCATTGTAAATATTACCTGTATGTATAGTTCTGTCACCTGCAGACTGTGTTTTTTGACTCCCTGCTTTGAAAATAGAGATATTAGCACCCTTACCTTTTGCCATTTTCCATCTCCTAGCTTCTGTCCTCTGTCCTTTAACTTCTACATTGTCGAAGTTGGTAACGTTTGGTCTTCAACCAAAACTGTCTTCCATCCTTTATATGTAGACTGACCCTAAAAATTTAAAATTAATAAACCATATTAACAGTATTATGGCTACGTAATAATTATTCACTACTACTGTAGTGTTTTGTCTGGTTTTGGTATTAGGATAGTGCTGACCTCATAGAATGTATTTGGAAGTTTTCCTTCCTTTTCTATTTTTTGAAATAGTTTGAGGAGAATAGCTATTAATTCTTCTTTAAACATTTGGTAGTATTCACCCATGAATCTGTCTGATCCTAGACTTTTGTTTCTCGGTAATTTGTGTTATTACTGAATTCAATTCAATCATGTCCTGGATTTTTTTTTTTTTTTTTTGGTTATATTTTTATTATTGATTCAATTTCATTACTAGTAAATGGTGTATTCAGATTTTCTATTTCTTCTGGATTCAGTTTTGGAAGATTGTATGTTTCTAGGAATTTATCCATTTTTCTAGGTTGTCCAATTTGTTAGTATATTATTTTTCATAGTATTCTCTTACAGTCTCTTGTATTTCTAGTGTCAATTGTTACTTTTCTTTCATTTCTGAAAGAAATTGGGTCCTTTCTCTTCTTTTCTTGATGAATTGGATAAAGTTTATTAATTTTGCTTATCTTTTCAAAGAACCACCTCTTGATTTCATTGATTTGTGTGTGTGTGTGTGTGTGTGTGTGTGTGTGCACATCCATGTCATTTATTTTTGCTCTGATCTATATTATTTCCTTCCTTCTACTTACCTTGGGCTTTGTTTGTTCTTATTTTTCTAGTTCCTTTAGATGTAAGGTTAAATCGTTTATTTCTTAAGGTAAGCTTGTATTGCTCTATATTTCTCTCTCTTCTCTCACTGCATCCCAAAGATTTTGGATCATTGTGTTTTCATTTTCATTGTCTCCATGTTTGTTTTCTTTTTCATTTCTTCTTTGATTTCTTTGTTTACCTATTGGTTGTTCAGCAGCATGTTGTTTAGCATGTACATGTTTGTGTTTTTTCCAATTTTTTCCTTGTGATTGATTTTTAGTTTCATGTCGTTTTGCTCAGAAAACGTACATGATATGATTTTAGTCTTCTTAAATTTATTGATACTTGTTTTGTGACCCAACATGTGATCTATCCTGGAGAATGTTCCACGTGCACTTGAAAAGAGTGTGTATACTGCTGTTTTTGAGAGCTTGTTTGGAGGTTCTAGCAGGCGAGCACAGCTACTCGTATACCCTTGACCGAAGGACAGTCCTTTCCTCTATCGGGGAAGGTCGTCCTCTTTGACTGAGTGTGCAGCTTTGGAAGGGACGCACACGGAGTGGTGAGGGAGGAAGGGGACACCCGCCTAGCCAGCCAGATCAGCCGAATCAACCCTGGCGATCAGTGGGGTGACAGATGTCGCAGCCAGATCACCCTCACATTCTATACTGTTGCTTTTGAATGGAATGTTTTGTATATATCTGTTAAGTCCATCTGGTCTAATGTGTCATTCAAAAACACTGTTTCCGTATTGATTTTCTGCCTGGATGAGCTCTCCGTTGATGGAAGTGAGGTGTTGAAGTTCCCTACTATTATTGTATTACTGTCAAGTTCTCCCTTTATGTCTGGTAATATTTCTTTTATGTATTTTGGTGCTCCAATGTTGGGTGCATAGATATTCACAATTGTTGTATCCTGTTGTTGGATTGGTCCCTTTATCATTATGTAATGCCATTTTTTGTCTCTTGTTACAGTCTTTGCTGTAAAGTCTATTTTGTCTGATGTAAAGTATTGCCTCCCTAGCTTTTTTTTTTCACTTCCATTTACATGGAATATCTTTTTCTATCTCTTCCCTTTCAGTCTATATGTGTCTAGGTCTGAAGTGAGGCTCTTGTAGGCAGCATATAAAATGGGTCTTCTTTTTTAATCCATTCCCTCACCCTGTTTCTTTTGATTGGCACATTTAGACCATTTATATTTAAAATTATTATTGACAGGTGTGTACTTATTGCCACTTTCTTTTCTGGTTGCTCTTGTAGTTTTTCCGTTCCTTTTTTCTTTTCTTGCTGTCTTTGTTTGTAATTGATGACTTTCTGTGGTGTTATATTTGTCTTTCTTGCTCTTTATTTTTATGTAACTGTTATAGGTTTTGGGTGCGTGGTTACCATGAGATTTTTATGGAACATCCTAAGTATATAGCAGTCTATATTAAGTAGATGGCCACTTAAATTCAAACGCATTCTAAAGGAATTTCCATTTTTACTCTCCATCTCCATGTTTTATATATATGTTGTCATATTTTACATTGTTTTAATCATAATTTTCCTATGTGCAATTATGGCCTTTTCTTTTTCACTTAAAGAAGTTACTTTAACATTACTTGTAAGGTCAGTTTAGTGGTGATAAACTCCTTTAATTTTTTTTTTTTTTTTTTTTTTTTTTTGTCTGGGAAACTCTTTATCTCTCCTATTCTGAATGATAATCTTGCCGGGTAGAATATTCTTGATTGTAAGTTTTTAACCTTTCAGCACTTCGAATAAGGTTGCCACTGCATTCTGGCCTACAGTTTCTGCTGAAAAGTCAGATGATAGACTTATGCTGTTTCCCTTATATGTAATTTGTTGCTTATCCCTTGTTCCTTTTAAAATTCTCTCTTTATCTTTAAACTTTGACATATTAATTATTATGTGTCATGGTGTAGACCTCTTTGGGCTCACCTTGTTTGGAACTCTGTGTTTCCTGAACTGGATGTGTCTTTCCTTCCCTAGGTTAGGGAAGTTTTCAGCTATAATTTCTTCAAATAAGTTTTCTGCCCCGTGTCTGACTCTAGTTTTTATAAGTGTTCAATTTCTATTCCTTAGAAGCTTTTGGATCTTCTGTTTCGCCGTGATGTTCTAAAATTTCACAGATAGATGTCTAGGCGAGCACCTTTCTCATTCACTGTGTTTAATGGGAATTTTAAATATGAGAACTTGTGTCCTACTGTTCTGTGAAATTTTTTCTTTTATTTCTTTTATAATTTTTTCTTATTTTCCTCTGTTTCTTAATTTGGTATTTCTATTAATCAGATATTAAAACAATTGAGGTGATATTTTGTCTTTTTCCTCTCATCTTTTATATATTTTTGTATTTTAAATTTTACTTTCTATGAGATATTTTCTATATTTTGCTTTCCAACCCAGAAGAGAAATTTATTATCATTATGGATATTTCAGGCATCCATAGTTTTAAGTGTTTTTAAATAGCATTCTACTCTTGCCTGTCTTAAGCTATTACAAATTATTGTATTCTCAGAATGATTTGAGAACCATGGCATTCATAAAGCAAGACTTGTACCTTCTTTCTACAATTCTGTTTTCATTCTCTGTATTTTTTTCCTACTTCCAGTCTTTTCCTTTTAGTTTATCTCCATGTTTCTTCATATTTTAAGATCTTTGGTTCCTCACTTACATTAAAATATAAGGTAGCAGGTAGATGGGTTCTGAGCTCTGTGTATGCAGATAGAACAAATCAAAAGAGGGTGTTCACTCCAGTGGTGAGGGGACAGTAAATAGGCCATCATGCTTTGAGATCCCTAAATGCCAGAGGTGTCAACTTCCATAATAGTTTCCTTACCTTTTCCCAAATAGTTTGTTCTGTTTCTTTAGAGTAGATTTATCCTTTCTTCCATTTGTTGGTACCTGACTGTGTGGTACTTCTGCACATAGTTGGTGGGGAATATGTTGAAAGTTGACTGTTATGTCTATAGACTTGCTTTTTCTCCCTATACTTAGGCCCTGGCCTCTTGAGCTCTTGAGCTTCTCCAGGGCTCTGAGACCAACTTCCTGTGCGTGTATATTTTCAGGTCTGCTTTTTCGACACTGCTTCACCAGTCACTACTCTTTGATATACTTTTAATCTCCCATAAATATTTTGAAAACTTTTGTGCCCTAATGCCCCCACTTTCCATCTTGGTTAAAGAGGATTGATAATTTTTATTATTCTTTCAGTATCATTTAATATATTCTTGGGAGAAAAGACATAAATGTGCATGACCAACCAACCATCTTGAACCAAAGTTTTGTATTTTAATATCATTACTCTCTAAAACCTCAGTTCAATTAGAAATTAATATATTTGCCCATTCTTTAATTCCCATTTCTACTATCCAGTTCGGACTCTCATTATATTCCCACTTGGGTTGTTACAATAACTACTTCATTAATCACTCTAGCTTGATTTTCCATAAAATATAAATCATGTCACTTTCCTGCTCCAAAAGAAAGGGTCTTTAATGGTCTCTATTGACTGCAAAACCAAAACTAAACTTTTCCTAGCATTGAAAGTTCCTAGTAATCTGTTCCCTGAGCAATCTTATCTCTATGTCATTTATCAGATTGCTTTTTCCTCCTAGAATGTTCCTACTTCCCATCTCTATAGCTGCAAGTCTTTTTCTTTTTTTCCCTTTATTCACACCACAACTAGCCTCCCTAGGTTACTATCTAAGGCGCTACCACTTTCTGGAAGATTTCATTTATTTTTTTACTCCCTCCCCATGCCTTTCTCCCAACCCCCAAACTCTGGGCTCTCCCAAGACACTGGCTGAGCCTCTTTCAGAACATCTGTTACCAAAGCCATGGATGAGCCTCCTGAGGGCAAAGAGCTGCCTTATTCATCCCATTTCTCCATAACCAACCATATAATGTAATAAGAATATTATAATAAGATTTCAGAAATTATTACTTGAATGTACTTGGAGGGGAAATAGAAGCTAAATGCACAGGTATGCTTGTATGTTTTATGCACACACACACACAGCATGAATGTTGGATTACACATAGCACTAAAGGGATCTTTTTCACTATCACTCATCTTTCTTTTTGCAAGCCAGAAGTAGGTCATACAATCTTCTGTCCCAATGTCTTACAGTATTCCTTCAACAACCCAGGGTTTAAATCATAGGTTGCGGCCACTCACAGTTTTAAGCCAGGACCTTTCAGATGAAGAAACGGAGAATCTGGGCTCTCGGGAAAAGTCTCTTGAGTGGGGTGCCAGGAGGGAGAAGAAAACTTTCTTGTTTCACCACTTTTCTCTCTCGACTTTTCTAGGTATGATCCTGTTGTGAGGCCTGGGGGCCTGGAGCCAGGAGAGGGGTTAGCAAATATTTCCCTCTGTGTTCCTGAGGGATTCCTGACAGAGCCCAGCAGAGCTGCCTTTTATCACCGCTGCACGCTTTAGTGCATCTGTCATGGCTCTCAGACATCATGTTCCTGGCTGGATTACTCCTGCTTGCCTTCATACTCAGGATGTGGGACACAGGGAGGGAGGGGTTGGGAAGGGGGGTGGAAATAAAGCGAGAGGAGAAAAAGAAACTTTGAAAATACCAAGTGACAGACCTAGGATGAAAAACAAATTCATTTGCAAAAACAGAGGGAAATACAGTTTTGACAAATTAAAGCTGAAGATCTGACAAGAGAACAAAGGACTAAAAAAATTGGGTGAACTCAAAGTCCCAGAATGTGAGGGACTTTCAGTACTGGAGTGGAGAGACTCAAGCTGCAGGCTAGTGCTGTCAGAGGTGGTTTAGTATTTTTAGAAGATTATAAAGCTGATTGATCATTCATGGATTCATTCTTTCACTTGGCACACACTTAGTAAGGACCTATTATGTGGGGGCCCCAGGCGAACACGCACTTGGAGTTCTCCTGTACTCAGTTCTGCCATAAGCTCAGTCTCAGACCCAGAGAAGGAAATTTAATACATCGGAGCCTCAGTTTTACCTCTGTAAAACTTGTAGCCAAATCAAACCTATTAGAAAAGCACTTTCACATTCCTTTTATAATAGACATTTTAGAAAGAAAAGGAAGGCTGGCTGGGCACACAGTTAACTCCAGTTATTATGGGGCCTACCACGTATCTTAATGCCTCCCCATCTGGACTGGCTGATGCTTCAATCTCTTCCAGTGCTGTGGGTCTGGGTCACAGAGACATTAGATCTCTGTCGCTCTGAGTGAGCACCTTGAGGACAGAGACTGAATCTACTTCATTTCTATTTCCTTTTTGCACGGTGAACCGGATACTTAATAGGTACTCAGTTAATTTTGTTGATTGATTGAAAGGGATCAGGAAAGGCATCAGAGAATCCATAAATAGGAGTTGGGCCTTGAAGCTTGAATGTACAGGCTGCGTTTAGCACTCTGAAGGTACTCGGTAAAGGAAACTTAGTAAGTTCATGGAGAGGAAAAGAAGAGTAAGGCACAGGGACTGAGAACTAAAATGCATGCTGAATTCAAGGGACAGTTTATTGAGTAGGGCTAGAGCAGTATCTTCAAACTTTTTGTGTTTATAAGAATTGCTACAGGAGTTAGTTTTGACACGCGGAGTCCTGAGGTCTCCACACCCAGAAATTTGGATTCAGTAGCCCTGAGGTCCAGCAAGGATATCTGCATTTTAAACAAATGCTGTCAGTTTACTTCCTTACAGGTAGTCTTCAGGCTGCACTTTGGGAAGCACAGGCCCAGAGATTTGGGAGGGGCGGGAGAAGGTGGGAGTGGCAAGAGCCTGTGGAAAGATGAGACCAGGGTTGGTTGAGAGGAGTTTGGCCTCTATCCAGGAGGGGAGCCCTCTGGGGTTTCTAAGCAGGGGAGTGACAGGGCCAGGTCTGGGATGGAAATCAACTGTTCATACTAAAGCTCAGGGCATTTTCTCTTTGCTTCTGCTCCATTAGATATCATTGCTTCAAGGGCCCTGAACAAATAACGTTCCATTAAGGCCTCCAGGTTTTGTAGGACCCAGAGTTCCAGTTACCAGTGGAATGTGAAGTTCACAGGCCCCGTTCAGGCTTGCAAGGAGAGGATTAATTAGGTAAAAAGGCAGTTGCACACATAAGTGGGTGCCCACACCCCAGTCTGGCCTGGTGTTTTGGTGCACTCATTCAGGCATACAATACTCTTTTCAATTCTAAGCGCCACCTCTTGAAACAAGTTAAAAAGCGAGTTCCAAGTGAGATGCCCAAGTGCTCTGTTTTACACAGACTAATGATCAACAGCCTTTCTGTTTTTATGGTCCTGGCAACCAGACTGGGCTCACTGCTAAAGAAGCTATAGAAAAGAATTGTTGCATCTCACATCTGACTACATAGCTAAGTGCTGAAAAATATGTTTTAGGTTAAAAAAAAAAAAGTGATTGCTTTACAAAAATTACTTGTTTCTAAAAATTTGTGCCTTGTGGGTTTAGGTTTGGTTTTTTTTTTTTTTTTTTTTTTTTTTACATTTAAAAAATGCCATATGTTTCATTGTGTTGGGGCAGCGAAATTAAAATTAACATTTGTAAAGTGTTTTACCCTTTGAAAAGTACTTTCACATGGAATATCTCCATGGATTCTCCAAAAAATCATGTGAGATAGGTAACAACCATTATCCCATTTTACAGATCAGAAGACAAGCTGTAAGGCTTAGTGATTTGTAAAAAGCCACACAGCTGGACAAATGTGGTGCCAGGCCTCCTGATCCCAACGCCCATGATTTTATGGTGGCTGAGGGAACCGGGGCCATCAGTGGGAATGCAGATACGTCAGTTATCCCTCTCACATCTCAACACCATACCGAAGTTCAGCTTCACAGCTGGTCATCTCCACATCTTGTTCATTTCCGATGTCTTTGAGAGAGAGAGAGGTGGATGCGATCATGGACACCATGTCTGTGTTGGTAGTTCACCAGATTGGAAACGGGATCACCTATGAGGATTAAATTATAACATAAACGCTAATAGTTAACAAAAGATTAACATTGACAGAAGATATTCCAAGTCACTTTAGAGGTAGAAGAGCTTCCAAACCTGTAACACGTGATTACCTGAATGGATATCTTAATGTGTCTAAAAAATATGGCAGACCAAAAGGGGAGTTGGTCATCATCCCAGAAACAAAGTTTCAGGACCCACTTGAGCTCTTCTTAGGAGAGGAGGTATCATGACCTAATGATCTGACCCATGCAGGCATCACGGTATAGACAGCTTCACTGCAGTAATAGACTCCATTCGACATTTGGACCAAGAAAGATAACCCTCTTGTGTTATTTCCATGGTCATTGAGGCAACTTGGAGATTTGACTTCCCTATTTAAGATGTCTGTGGGGTCTCAGATACAGGTCCCCAGGCTCTCTAGGTGACCTCCAACATGACCCTTGGCCAAACTCTCACTTATGAAACATCTAAAGCAATCCTGGAGCTGATGTTCCTAGGTCCAGAATAGGCCTTAACATTTGACGGCCAGCACTAGCTCATGGCTGCTTGAATTGTCCTCTGGTTTTTAAATAAGTGAGAAACGGTGACTTTTTTTCCATTACATTTTTTAAGAAAGACAAGACACAAAAACAAAAACATTTTCTGCCTCCCTGCTCCAGTGATCGATTCTGAACTCTCCTTCATTCCCACAGTGCATGTTGTTCTCTTTCAGAGATGCCTTCCCCTTTCTTCTCTTGTCCCTCCTCTCCCATTTTACTTGCATGATCTCCCCTGATTTTTTTCAACATTGTAGTTTAAGTAACTTTACAGAACAGTTGCAAAGATAGTACAATAAATTCTCATATACCCTTCACCTAGTTTCTCTTATCGTTATCATCATTAACAACCAAGTCCAATAATCAAAATTTAAGAAACTAACATCATTACAATACTATTAACTAAACTATGAACTTACTTAGATTTCATCACTTTTTCCACTACCATCTTTTTTTCTGTGATAGAATTCAATCCAGTATCCCACGTTACATTCTGTTGTCATGTCTCATTGGCTCTCAATCTTTAACAGTTCTTTAGTTTTGCTTGACCTTGACACTTTGGAAGAGTATTAGTTATTTTGTAGAATGCCTTAATTTCAGTTTGTCTGATGTTTTCCATTTTGGGGCAAGAATACCACAGAAGTGATACATCTTTATCAATGTATCATACTGGGAGTACATAGTATCAATATATCTTATTATTAATGATGGCAACATGAATCACTTGATTGAGGTGGTACCTATTCTCTCTCTTAACAGTAAAGACAGTTAAAAAAAAACTTCATGATTAATAAATATCTTGGAGGTGATATTTTGAGACTATGCAAATATCTTTTGCCCATTGATTTTAGCATCCTAAAAATTATTTATGTGGTGTTCTAATAAAGATTTTCTATTTTCCTAACTCCTCATTCATTATTTAGGAATTATTCTATAAGGAAGAGCTTCTCCTTTTATTCTACTTTATTCATTCATTCAATCAGTTACTTATATCAGCATGGATTCAGAGATACTTATTTTGTTCTATTAGTTATAATCCAATACAACTGCTAGTTATTTTATTACTGAAACTGTATCCAGCTTTAGCTGCAGGTTGGCTTTTTTGCCCTTTCCACATACTCCAACCCTTTTTCGAGTACTTCCTTGTTTTGTTGACAACACAAGATGTTCCTGGCTCATCTTGTATTTTTCCTGTCGTAGCCCTAGAATCAAATACTTTCCCAAGAATTTCTAATTCCTTTTAGTGGACAATGGTATGTAGAAACCACAATTTGAGTGCTGGGTATGCACACTATTACTGGGATGTCATTGCTCTTGGGCCCTCTCCGTAGACAGAGCTAGGAAATGTCTGTATGAATACTAGGAGCATACTAGGTCCTATACACATCTGTGTTTATTTCTGTATATCTCTCTCTGTATATATATTTTAAAAACCATGAGTTCATACTGATACCTCTGACTCTTATTCAACACCACAGAATTCATTCTCTTTTTCCCTTTTTCCTTATTTGTAACTTCTTTCTCTGACATTGAAAAGCCTGGCTTTCATTTCTATAATGAAATTTTATGTTTCTACAATGTATTTAGTTCTATATACATTCTGCATTTCTACAACGTATTTATCTGTTCAACCCTAGTATATACATAAAGTAGTTTCAGAATTGCTAACCCATATCCCTGTGAGAAATAAATTTACTAACTAGAATACCATTTTTATGTACCTTTTTTTTTTTTTGCTTTTAGCCTTATAATATCTAACCAAATACTGTTTTCCAGAGAAACTTGGGTTAGTTCTTTTCTTCCCCACCTCCTACATTATCATTTTATTATTCATTCATAATATAGTTAGGTTCAATTTGTACAGTTTGTGTTACATTTTTGATTCCCCCTCATCCTAGTTGATTTGTAAAAAAAAAAAAATTGTGTACACTAAAATTCTCTTCGTGGGGTATAGTTTTGTAAGTTTCAACAACTGTATGTTATGCTTTTTTTTTAAGATTTTATTTATTTGAGAGAGAGAGAGGGAGAGAGAGAGAGCACCAGCTGGGGGAGGGGTAACGGGAGAGGGAGAAGCAGACTCCCCACTGAGCAGGGAGCCTGACACAGGGCTTCCAGAACCCCAGGATCATGACCTGAGCTGAAGCCAGACGCTTAACTGACTGAGCCACCCAGGCGCCCCTATGTTATTGCTTTTGTTTTTCTATGTCCATGAAACATTTTTTTCTTGCTTTGTATTTTTAAACATTTCTGTTTGTTTTCCAAAATACTGCATGGTAACTTTATGAATTGGTCATTCTCGAGGGAGATAAGTATCAGCATTTCTGTGTTTGATATCAAAAGGCCCCAAGTTGAGAGACCAAACTGTCTGTACACAGCCACTGCTTCAAATTTGGTCAAATCACTATTTCCCATCACTTAAACCACCTGTGCCTGCACAAGCAGATTGACTGCTGTCAATACATAGTAGGCCCTAAACATCAAACAGCTGAGGAAGTGGGGAGACTTTGTGGAACCAGGGCTGGGAGAGAAAGAAATTCTATACACTGGCAGCTACGATTCTTCCTCTCTTTCTCTCTCCTTTCCTTCCTTCTTTAGCAAACATTTGCCTACTGCCTGCCTTATTCCAGAAGTTGTGCAAGGCATTAGGACTACAGTGGTGATTAGAGGGTTTCCAGGTGATCACATCAGTTGGGGAAAACTGAAAATACACCACAGTGTGAATGGCATCTCCTATGGTTGAGAAACACAGTGGCTTAAAATACTTAATTACAAAACAATGCAGTAGGTACTATAATAAGGGTAAACACCAAGGGATGTATGAGTCTTGGATCTAAGCACCCATCATATTGGGAAACCATGGTGGGTGAGGAAGGCCAGAAGAGCTAATAATTGAGCTAAGTTTTGCAGGACACATGGGAATTTGGTGCAGCAGGCAGTAAAGGTGCTCCAACAAGCTTACCACATATGCAAAGGCCTAAAGACAGGATCCTGGAACATTCTGAAGAAGTTGTGTAAAGCAAGGGAGGGACCAAGATCGGGGTAGGGAGCAGAATAGTGGGAGACCACACTGAGGAGATACTTGCTCAGGACTTGTGTAAAAGGTTTCAGGTACTTTGCACAAGAGTGTGATTTCAACCTAAAAGTGGAGAGGTCCCTGAAATTTCAGGTGGTGAGAGAGAGAAGGCATCATCTAACTTGACATTCCTACAGATATCGCCATCAGTAATGTGAAAAACAGACCAGTAAGGGAGGCCGATGGGAAGTAGGGCAATTAATAAAGAGGCTTTTGCAATATTCCACATTAAAAAAAATGATGCAGGTCTGGACTAGGGCAACTGTAGAGTCACGAATGCAGTTAATGAATTCTGGGTTTGGTGTGTTCAGGCAACTTCATGGGTGTGTGGCTAGTGCAGTTCAACAGAGCCTTGCACTCAGGCCCCATGCTTGGTTTTAATCTCCGTGGCTGCTCTCTTGACATTTTTGTCTTTGAATCTGTGTTTTGTAAGGGAAGTTCAACTGGACAATGGAGTAGGCACTGGAGTTTTGGAGTCTCAGCTCACGTGTGGTCCTGACTCCCACTGCCTCCCTGGGACAGAGGCTCAGCTGGCTAGTTCCATGACCCCTAGTGCCCTGGCCTTCTCCAGCCTTCCCCACCCTATACTGGCTTCAGTCACCCTCTGCTCCTGATGGGGGCCTAGGCATAAGTGTGGGGAGGGTTGGGGAAGGGCATGTACCCTATTGCACCTCAGGCAAGGGTGAGGCAGTGGCTCTCCCCCCAACTAAGCCTGGCAGTTTCACAGTGCTTTCAGTAGACATCTGGACAGGGGTCTCTAGCCCATTCCCTAGAGTATCTTGGTATGCACATTATAACCCCTTGGGGTTTGGCCATCTGCTGTGGGTTTAAGAAAGGGGGATGGACTTCGCCACTCCTGACTGGGACCCTGCATTTTTATTTTGTACTAGACTCTGCAAAATATGTAGCCCGCCCTGATGTGTTGGCCGATGGCAGAGAAGGGTGGATGGAATTGTTCCAGCTCATCATGCATCATCCAGGAAGACTGCATCCTTTCTTGTCCTGTCAGAGGAGGAATAAGACATTCTACAGTGGGGTCTCAGAGGGTGCAAAGCAGAGACTGGATCAGGGATGAATCCTGTTGCTGTAAGCTTTTTGGGAGAGACTCAAGCCCTTTATCTATGGGGCCAACTGGGCGTAATCCTGACTTTTACTGGTTGTGGCCAGACATTCAGGGGCTAGGCTGTCCAGACACAATAACCTACAAATCGTTTCAAAATCATATAACTACCTACAAATGAGTGTGCAAGTAAAACTGGCAAAATCCGAATAAGGTTGATAATTGTATCAAACTCGATTAAGATATTAAGACATCTTTGATTAAGACACACTACTATAATTAGGCTAGATATTGTGCTGTATTTACAGGAAAAGTAGGTGAAGGGTATACAGGAACTCTCTGTGTTATTTCTTACAATGCATGTGAATCTATATCTCAAAATAAAAAGTAAAAAAAAATGCAGCTGAAAGTCATATGCTTTCATTCCAAATATACTCTCAGCATCTAAATGCAGAATGCTGTATGGTAGCCGTCCGACTTGATCTAAGACAAAGCAGTCATCACTTGCTTTTAGGTAAGGATCTGGTTTTGGTTTTCAAACTATGATTCTACCCCAGGCGCAGTACTGGTTATTGGTATCCTTTCAACATTCCAGACCACATAGATCCATTAGGCTTCAACTGCTGTGACAGACATACTTGATTTCATTAACTCTTTATTCATCCATTCGATATATTTATATATATTGGGCACCCACTATGTGCTAGGTGTCGTGCTAAGCACTGGGGGTACAAAGATGAAACCGGAATTGCCTTTCCGCTTGGGGATATTCCAGCTGAGGGAAGTTAGATGGGCCCAACAACACTGCTCATGGTGGATGCTGTGATAAAGGAGAGAAGAGTGTTCCATGGGCAGACAAATGGAGTCGGGGAGGGAGGGTTCAGGCACGGGTTCCTAGAGGAGGTGATGCTAGTGGGAAGTTTCAAAGAATAAATTAGAGGTAGATAACTGAAAAGAGAAGAGTTTGAGTCAGACAGAAATTGGACAGGTTGCGAAGCATGAGAAAGTATGATCTTTTGAGGAAGAGAGAACAGATGCTAGAGCACAAGACACAGGTAGGGGCGCCACTGGGGGGCCCGGCTGGAGAGGTGGGCCGGATCAGAGCAGGGAGCACTTGTCCCCTATAGCAAAGGAACTGGGAGCCACTAAAGAACTTTAAGGTAGTGAGTGATATGATTGATCCTGGCTTCACCTGTCCTGGATAAATAAAGACAAGGTTTATGGGGTTTTTGTTTGGTTTGGTGTTTTAATGTTGTTGTTTCTTTTAAAAGAACGAAGAAATCATTGGGGTGGACTATGATTAATTTTTTTAGTCCTTCCTTATCCCAGGCAAAGGTTCATAGGTAAGGCACTTGTCAAATTGGGTCCACCAGACCTCAAATGATTCCATTTCTTAGTTGATGAACCAACAGAAGGCAAAGAAGATGAAAGTGGTAATTGAATCTGAATGGGACTGGGAGTAAGAAGTAGGGAGCCCCAGTATCTCTGTCTTCCTCCTAACTCTTCTTCCTTCCTTGTGGCCTCCACCAGAAGGGCTGCTCCCCAGAACCTAAAGAAGTGGGGTGGAGTGAAGTAGGCTGGGACATAGCTGGTTTTCTGTGGCCAAAAGTCCCAGTGAATCCCTGGTACCTCATGAGGGAGAAAGAAAATAATACAGTGGGAGCAAAGCAAGGCAGCACATTACCTATCTCTGAGCTTGCAGTGGCAGCTTTGGCATTTGATTCTGTCCTGCTCAGTCCCTGGAACGCTGATTCCCCTCTGTGGAAGCATCCCATCACTAAAAACCCTTACAAGATGTGTGAGAAACTCCTTCCCTTTTAAATGGCTGACTGAACAGATTTAACGGAGGCTGTTACCCACTGAGTTTGGTATCAAAGCTCTGAGGTCCAGTCCTCTTTGAGTTTTTGCTTTCATCTGGAGTCTCTCGCCCCTTGCCCTAGGCTGCCTTCAGCTGCACAATATCAAACAGCTGGAGTCTGGGCAGCTCCGGGACCCAAGTTTCTCAGCCTAACACATGAGGGGGGCGGGGACGGGGGAGGAGAGCAGACAGAGGGAATTGTAGAAGGTAGATGTTTCATGTGGGACTAAATGGGGCCTGTGCCTACTTCAGGGAATCTGATATCTTGGAAAAAATGGAGTATCTGAGAACTCAGTGTCAACATATTCTATTTGTCTGGGACTTAAGGAGTGTGCAAAATCAAGTATGTGGCACTGGTCACAAAAATGGCCTTGGATTATCCTGTTTTCCATTTCTCTGTCCTAGCTTTGCCTCTGACTCAAACTTTTACTCATATAACTGCCATTTATGAAGTGCCTACTAAAAGTCATAGTTTTAAAAATGCAATGGGCACTGCATGACCTATCAGAACAGGGGCTAGCCGTAAACAACAGGTATAATTGTATCAGAGAACCCACTAACAATCATATACCGAGAGAGATGCTTCATATATATTTCTAATTTCCACAGATGAAGAAACTGGGGTTCAGAATGTCTGGGCTCAAAAGCTTGTGTAAAGACTGTATCCAAACCCAGATTTGTCTTGCTTGCACAATTTCACTTTTTTTATGTCATCCTCCCCCTAGAGTACCCTTATCTGTAGGCAGCCTCAGGGAGATCTGAAGACTGATCCCTTAAAGTCCGCAGAACACAGTGCGAGTAGGAAAGCCTGAGTTGGCAGCACTGGACTGGAGAAGTCAGTCCCAGCCAGCTCAACTCATTTGGGGAGTAGATGGCATTGTACCAGGCTTACCTGTAATTCTGCCTGAACCATGCAATTTAGGGTTTAATTACATGCTGTCTTGCATTGTTTACTAATTGTTGCAGAGGTCAATCTTATACTTTCATTCATCATTCAGTCATCAAATATTTTGGAGCAACTGTGCACACTTCTTCTCCGGCAGCCCTTGTGATACTTGGCATGGAGAGGGAGGCCAACTCAGATAACTAGTAAATGGCCCACGAACAAGCAAATGAGAGCTAATTTTCCTAGTAACAGATTAATGATTTTTTGTGTTTATTTTGAAAATGTCTTGGGATATGCCCTTAATAAATAAAAGCTTGATACGTTCAATAGCTAGAATTTGAAACTAGAAAGTTGGATTCAGTATTTTATTTCTAGCACCTCTGATTAAGATAAAAATGTTTATCCAAACATTAGCTTTGAGAATAGGAATGTATACAAAAACCAATTTACTAATTACTATTAATACTATGAATTTTAGTATCTAGCCTTTAATCTTAACTCCTACATCAGAGCTCCATTCTCCTAAGGTATATAGTCCTTGGGCTTTTCTATCAATTACAGTTTGTGAGTTACCCCAGTTCTTTGAATGAAGTTGGATGCCCTTAAGAAAAAAAAGTCAGTCATTCAGAAGCCCAGAAAAGATTCTTTTAAGGGCTTGACAGAATTTAAGCATCTTCTGAATATGCTTTTCTTACCCCACTAGGTAGCCTTTAGCTCATGAAACAGTTACAGGAAATGTTGCGCTAGAAAAACCTCAGGTTTAGGCATTAGTACCACCACTTAGTTGTTGGGGATCTTAGGCAAGTTGCTTATTTTTTCATATCTGTAAAATGGAGTGAATCAAACCTACAGTAAAGAGTTATTGTGGGCATTCAAGACCGAATGTACACACAGAACCAAGCAGAGATGCTGTGAGGGGTAGATGCTCAGTGAATGTTACCTTATTTTTCAAGAGGTTGTTGGAAAGTTTATATAACTGAGCTCACACAGTAAGCAATTATTGTTCGCTTTTCTCACTTGAGTGTTGTCTCCAGTGTAGGGAATACTTGGCAGTTGTTTTCTTTATCTGGTTAGTGCAGTCATCCAAACTGGATAATTCAATCAAGTCTCCACTTGGGGCCTTGTGTTTGATGATCTCATTGTTGTGGAGATCTGAGAGATGAAAATGTACATTGGAGTCACTAGAGGACAATTTCGCAATACCAGCCAAAAGCCTTTAAAATGTTGTATCTGTTGATCCGAAGCTCCTACTCATAGGAATTCACCCTTAGGAAATCATAAGAATTATAAATAAAGATTTATGACAAGATGTTTAGTTAACCGTGATGCATTATCATAGTAAAAATGGACAATCTAAATATATGACAATAGGATAATGGTTGAATAAATAACAATGTCTCTATTTGATGGAATAGTACACAGCTGTTAAAGCCGAACTTTGGAGAAGATTTAATCACATTAGAATGTTAAATCTAAAAAGTAGGATAACAACTTCTATATACAATAAACACAATTTTGTAAAATATGAAAGTACAGATAAATCAATGACAGTACTGATTCCTGCTTAAATTACCAAACACATAAGAAAAAAGTACAAAATATTGACTAAAAGTATCTGTTTATCTTGTCCTTTTAAATATCTTCCAGTTCTGATCAATTAGAATCATATACTCAGCATAGACAAAGTATGATTTGTATCGATGAGGGAAAAAAAGAAAAATGACTAGGAAAAATGCCTCTATTAATAGTGCTATCCTTGGGTAGTGGGTTTAAAATGATTTTCTCTCTTTGTACTTTTCTGTAGTATCTAAATTTTCTTCAGTGAACATAGTTTATACTCAGGAAGACAGATTTATATTAAAAGAAGGAGAATTATCAAGTCTCTAGTTCTCTTTGTCTACATCTTAGTAATTGTTCTCAGTGCAATCCTCTCCAGATATGCTTCACAACGAAGGAGTTGTCTGTTTATACTATAATGGGTGGTGTGTCGGCAGCACACTGAGGAGGAATACCCATCTCTTGATGTCACTTCACTCACTGGGACTCCTTCCAGTTCGCTCTGTAAAACCTTAGCCGTATAGTGACTTATGTAGACCTATATACAGTCCCTTCCTTCTCCTCCTCGACATAATAAATGTGATGATCACTTTCATACTAAATGCTGCTTTCTTGAAGGAGGCCAGAAAGCCCCCAAGAAAGCAAGATGCCAAAGGGAAGTCACCATGAACAGAGTGCAGAGTAGCAGGAAGCACCTTACCACAAGCCCGGACTCTTATATAACTGTTTTGAGATAGCTGGGAGCTAGTGTTGGGTGGGGAGGGTTAAGATAGGGAAACTAACAGAGAGGGGAGAGGAGAATTAGACAAGGATTGCTCCAGGCAAAGGGGGAGAGTTCAGAGATACAATGATCTTACTAAGTAATAATAATAAACATAATTATGTTAATACAAAGAGCCATAAAAACAAACACTTCTAAGGTGCCAACAATGTGCTTGATGCGGCTACAGAATTAAACCCTCTCAATTAAGCTGTGATGTACATTCTGTCTAAACTCTCTGTGGGAAAGAGGAGTAGCCCCGTGAACAGCCTGGGATGGAGGGAAGTGTAAGGCCATGGGTCTTTATCCTGGCTACATGGTGTTGGTAGGAACTGTGATCTTTGTTCTCTTGTTGTGCTCTGACTTGTCGAATCAGAGCCCAGGGCGAAACCCAAAGACAAGAATGGAGGGAATAGAGAGTCCTAGGACAAACTCTGAGGAAGAGCACAGTGTGAAGGGGTAAGGGACATCTTTGAGATGTTGAGCAATGATTAGTATGTATAGAAATATAGAAGAGTCAATCTAAGACTTTCATGCATGGTGTTTGCATTGGAATCCCACATTGCCAGTGGGAATGGTACTACTAGGAATCACCTTTGAAAAACAGACAGCTTGGATACCCTGCTCGGGGCTTGCAGAGAGGGAGTGTTTCACTGCAGTGGAAGGCCGCTGCTCTATTCCCTTGGGGAATTAAGAGTTCTATATCCCGAGTGGACTCCAGGCCTTGTAGTCCTGAATTGTGCCTTGGGATGAGGACAGTAAGAAGGTGGAAGCTAACAAGGTCATTGGACAGGGAGGAGAGTAGGTCTTGAAGAATGCTGGGGGAGAATGTGAGAGAGTACAAGAGAAGGAGAGTGGGGACGGAGGGAACTGGAGAAGAAGGAAGAGGAAAGAGTACAGGTGCACAGTTCAAAGAGAGAGTTCATTGTCTTTTTCACCTGTTGGAGATGGATCATCCCTTTTTTCATTTTGCCCCAAGGACAGGCCCAAAAGTTCAGGCACACGTTGTCGAAAGTACCAGATAAATCAATAAAAAACTGGCTGTCTGCATTACCAACTAGAGGAAAAAGGAAGCAGTACAATGTATTGAATACAATGTTTATGTTGCCTCTTTAAACATCTTTTGATTCAGATCCGATTAAAATCATATACTCATGTAAAGTATGTCCTTTTTACGGATGAGAAACTAAAGAAAACAAAATTGAGGCCCAGAGAGGTTAAGTTTATGTGACTTTCTCAAAGTCATCCAGTGGCTTCCTGACTCCCAGGGCAGCTGTCCCGCCACAGAAGGGAGGCAGCACCTTCATTCCCCCACTGTGGGTCTTCCTGGCCAATTCCGAGGCAGCTTCCTTCCCACTTTGGTACAAATTTGAGGTTCACTTTGAACAAATGCCTTAACCTTTCTGGGTCTTGGTTTCCTGAGCTGCAATATTAGGGTGTGGACTTGAATGACTCTTCACAATCTTTGTTTTCATCCCTAAAGAATAAGAAGGGGACCCAATTTGCCAGCAACTCAGTATATGTTTAACTTCTCAATACCCCAGAAAGGTGTTTTTACAATTTGGCCCTAAGTCAGCAGCATCACCTGAGAGCTTATTAGAAATGCAAATTATTATGCCCACCCCAGACCCTATTGAATCGGAAAACTGGGGGCAGGACCCAGCAATCTGTTTTTAGTAAGGCTCCAGGAGGTTCTGATGCCGCTCAGGTGTGAGAACCGCTACTCTGAATTGTTTTTGGCCCAACACTAAAGGGAGGGTTTAACACACGCGCATACACGGCGGTAACTAACTTTTCTCTATGGCCACTCTCCCTCCCTCTCCCTGCCCCCTCTCATCCTTTTCCTGCGTCGCTATCCCAGGATGATGAATGGAGGTCAGGGCAGGGCGCTGTCAACACAGGACCCGGCAAACCCTCCCTCCCAAACCCACCGGGTGTGTCGGGGTAGGTGGCGTCGGGGTTTCCCCGAGACTGGTTTCCTCATCATTTTCTTGGCAACCGCTGCCCCACTTTGGGGAGGGGGGACGTTTAATAACAAAGTTTTGGTTTTAATGCCTTAGCCAATAGTTTGCAGAATGAAAAAACTAGAGAGGAGTGTCGGAAAAAGTCTCGGGGAGAAGTGACTGGGAGGGAGAAGAGAAGGATAGCGTTGGAGAGCAAGGGTCTGAGGTGAAGCTAAAGAGAAAATGAGGGTTCAGGGGTGTGGGAGGAAGGCAGAGGGCATTGCTCTTGGTATGGAGAAAGAGCGCGGGACTAGAGCGCAACAGAAAGAAAATGGGAGTTTGGAGAAAAACTGAGTTTGGGGGACTTTTTTTTTTCCTCCAAGCTTCCTTTCCTTTCCAAGACTTTTTCTCTGCTCCATTTTGCTCCTCCCCCTCTTCCCCGCCTCCTCTGCTTCCCCTCCTCCTCGCGCCGTAATGGGAGGCTGCTAAACAGGAGAAGCAAAAGAAGGAATTGTTTGCGAGTTCAGTCATCCAAAAAAGCTTCTTCCATATGGAGGGACTGGGTGCGCTACGCGCGGCGTCCCCTGCCTTGTCCTCCTGCAGCCGTCGCCGCCGCGACCCCCGCTTCCTGCCG
Organism: Potos flavus; assembly: GCA_028534135.1. Taxonomy (NCBI): domain Eukaryota; kingdom Metazoa; phylum Chordata; class Mammalia; order Carnivora; family Procyonidae; genus Potos; species Potos flavus. The sequence goes on along the minus strand of CM052898.1, from coordinate 140,430,409 downwards.
CAGAGACCCTGAGCCCCGGCCCGCCGGTGTCAGCCGCGGCGCGCGCACGCACATTCACCCTCACACACACGCATACACACACTCACGCCCGCCACAGCCGCACGCGCCCGCACGCGCCCTCCCTCCCCGGCCGGCAACTTCTCGGGCCGGGGCTCCTTTGTTGCTTCCGTGGCGGCCGCTCTCCGGTTTTGTGAGCCCCTGGGTGTCACTGTGCGGGTTGTGTGTGCGTGCGGCGCGGTGCCGTGTGGCTCCCTCCGCGCCCACCGCGCCGGCCCTCGGGCCCCGCTCGCCCTTCCCAGGAGCCGCTGCACCAGAGGTGAGTCACGTCGCTGAAGTTTGTTTTCTTTTCACAAAAAGTTGTGTTTCTCTGTTGGTTTTGGGGGGGGGAGGGGGAGGGCGGGAGGCGGTCGCAGGCTGGACGAAGCCGGGGGAGAGCCGACGGCGGGAGCGGGTCCGGGCGCTCGGCCCGCGGGCTCCGGCGGGGGCTTGCGGCCGGGGCGGGCGCGCCGGGCGCGGGGACGGAGAAGTCGGGCCGAGCGGGCCTCGGGGTGCCGGGCAGCCGCGGCCCGCCGGGGGCCGCCGTGCCTGGTTCCCTGCAGCGCACACTGGCTGGTCGTTCCCGGAAGCTTGTCGGTGGAAGCAGGGCCCGGACCGCCTCCGAAACTTGCCCCCGAGCCTGACACCGGCGCTTCGGCTCCGTGCGGAGGGGTCGGCGGAACCCGGGACCGCCCAGCACCCGCTGGCCTCTCCGGGGGAGCGGGCTTACCGCCCTGGCGTTTGAAAGGAAAACCCCGACGTGAGGGACCGAACCGACCCGGAGCGAAGCAGCCCTCTGAAGAGCATCCCGGGGTGTTGGGGAATCAAGGGGCGAGGATGAAGTGGGGTGTCCAGAGGTGTCTGTGGGGTTGGGGCAGCAGCAAGAGGGAGTGTGTGAGTGGTGGTTCCCGCGCGAGGCATCCTCCCAGAGTTGTGTTCTTAGGGTTTTTGTTTGTGTAACTGGGAGAGGTGGGCAAGTGAGCCTGTGGAACAGGTGGGAAGGGGCCATAGGGAGGGAGGGGCAAGGAGCCCAGGCAGAATTTTCTGCTGCATTTTCGAAGGCCTTGCTTCACTTGCATGTTGCCAAATGTTAGCTCTTCCAGGTGATAGGAGAATTTTGAGAGGTAAGGGAGGCAGCGGACTTGGAGGACTAAAGGGAGCCCTGGGATTCCTTTAGTTTTGTTTGGGGGGATGGGGGTGGCAGTGGCAGGGGCAGGGTGATTTGAAAGGTTGTTGTGTTCTTCCAGAGATGTGGCAGTAGAGCTAAGAATACCCAAACCACACACCAGCAATCCTAAACAGGCACTTTATGGGTGTGGTGGGGTATTCTGCCTCTCCTCCATCCCTTCTTAGCAAGTTCCTATGGGTTCGAAGAAGTTTTTGACTCAGTTACCTCTTTAAGTGGACTGAGTGAAAAGTACACTTTGGGTTTCAGGCCCTTGTGCCACCTCCAAGTACCCTGTACCTGACTCACCTTGTCACCTAGTTCTTTGTTTTTCAGAACTTTCCAACTTTATTGGATATTGAATAAATGTAATTTTCAAAATTCTTGAGTAGCCAAGTATTTTTTATTTATTCCACAACTGGACCCTACATGGCTCAGCTCCCTGATGGTTTTTGCATCCCTCTGGTTACAGCCAATAAATCAATCTCTATTTCCTCCAGGTCAGCGTGGACAATATTATAACCCAGTCTTGTTAGACTGAGGTGGGGGCTGGGGCCCCTCTACATCTGGGTGACCTATTTTCTGAACTTCACTTAAGTGAATCTGAGGCAAGAGCTTGGCCGTTTTGAGGTGTGTAACAGGTTTCCCAGGAACATTTCTGAGGTCTTATAATTGGCACTTTTTAATGGTCTCATAATTGAAACCCAGAAGGTTCCCATGGTAATCTTGAAGCACCTTGGGGTCAGTGGGACAGAGGCAGGGTGGAAGCAGCAGTGGAGTTATGATTTTCCTCCCAGATGAGTTTTATTTATTTATTTTATTTTATTTTATTTTATTTTTTTCCCGGATGAGTTTTAGAGGGAGTTTATGTAAGAGGTAAAAATGAAAGAAGTTAAGAGTTGCCACATTGTGCCACTTTGCTGACACTGCCCAAACCCCAACCCCCCCCCCCTCCCGTCTTTATTTGTCAGTTTGGCTCTTCAAGAGACTGGAGGCTGTCTATTCCTGTGAAATCTGAGGATTGAGATGTCAGACACTGGCCCTTTCATCCTCTTTCAAGAGATCTGAGAGGAGTAACATTACAAGAGACATTTCCTCAGGAGAAATTGCCCAAGACACAGATATTGGCTTTACTCTGGACAGATTGCTAGAGGCCATGATGGTTGATTCCTTGACTGACCACAGCTAGGGGTGGGGGACAGAGGACCCTGCTTAGCTGTGGATTGGTTGGCCAACTTGTGATAAGAGGGTGTTCCCTTCCATCTTCTAAATGGATTTGGAGATTTTCCTTTCTTTGAAGTGTTCTTTCAAGTGTTTGGGCTCCCAGCTCTCTTCTGCAACTTATCTGTGATTTCCATTCCCCAAGAAGGAGTAGGGAATTTTACTCCTTAAATAATTCAGTTGACTTCCCCAGAGACTCCCAGGGCTTAAGCAAGAAGAGCAAGAAGTGAGTCTGGTGGTCACAGTATTCCACGAGACCCTAGGGGGTCTGGGTTCAGACTTCAGCAAAGTCACTGGTGGGGTTAACGAATAATGGGTTTTCTCTGTGTCTTTCAAACAAGTGGGAGAAGCTGAAGAAGACCCAAATGCACCAATTAATTGATGTCCAGTACTCTCTGGCCTCTTGAGTAAGGAAGTATTAACATGGCACCAAAAGATATTATACATTTGTAGTCTGCTTTCTGGGGAAATAAGAGCAACAGGAAGGGAGTGGAAATTGGGGAGGCAGAGGAAATAAAGTGATTTGTTACATTTAAAAAAAATCTGTTTACCTTATCATTTAGAACTTCTTGTCATCTCCATACTTCAATTCAGCAAACATTTCTAGTATATCAGATCCTGGACTGGGAGCTTTCTTGCCCCAGAAGAATAAGCTTTCTTAGTTAAAGGGTGATTTTCCAAACTAAACCCTCCCCCCAAATTTTTATTTATTGCATAAGCATCTAATAATTAAAAAATGTTCTTTTAAATGGCTCACATTCACATACTATAACACAACTTGGTTTTCTTCATCCATGTGCGTACATACTTTTCACATAGTTGTGATAAAAGTATAGACGTTTTTGTAGTCAACAGTGAAGCCTCTAGAGATTTTTGTCCAAAGACTCAGAACAGATGGTCCATCCAGCCTACTTCACTATTGGTGGGAACAACATAAATCCTAAGAGTGGTCCCCCATGGAGCCTTCACATGTAATGTTTTCATCATTTATGAGACCGAATCAAATATTTGGGATGGGAATGGAAGTGGGTGTTTTTAATCTAGAAATCCATGGTTACAAAAAGCCTCCCTAAATAGGGCTTTTTGCCTCCTTGGAGCCCGCAGGGTTAGTATGGGTAGAGAAGGGGAGGAAGAAGGTAGGAGGTAAGGTTTAGAGGATCCATCTCAAGGGGCACTGTGGTGGGGTTTCAGGAACTTGGGTTGAAGCCCTGGCTCTTAGGATTCCATTCACAGTGATTCAAACCACTGAACTAACTCATCCATCCTTGCATCTCCACTGCCACTGTGTTAGCCTCCCTCTCTAAGCTTGCCCCACCGGTCCTGCCCTTCCTTTTTTTCTTCCATCTATACCATCTTTTCCATGGCTGCTACACTAGGCTTCTTCATGTCCTTGGCAATTGTTGACACATGGCTAGACTCCCACTGGCTACCTATCACCACACCACCCATCCTCCATCAGTCTCATAAACAAGTCCCCACCCAGCTTCAAACAGTCTCAGTTTACAACCCAAATTTCTTAGCCTTCTCACATGTGGCTCTGTCCCACCTCATGATAATATTACTTTAGGAGGAGCGTTCTGCTCCAGCCCGAACCTAACTAGTAGCTGACCCTTGATTTTTGCCGGGTTCATTCCTTGCTTGATGCCTTAACACTCCAAACCCCATCCTGTAAGCCCCCCTTACTTTGTATGAGACCTGCTAATAATGTCTTCTTGAGAGATATTTGGTGAATATTGATGAAAACGGGCTGCTAGTTGCAAAGGTAATGGTTTTATAACATCAGACTTTTTTCAATGTAATCATTGTTCTTAATCCATGGCTCATTTCATTTCTACAAGGGACCAGGTAACTGGAGATTTAAGGAAGCCTCGGATCTTAGAAAAACTGCTTTTTCTGTTTTCTTATTTATAAAATGGATTAATAAGGAATTACTATGGTTTACAGCAGTGCACCTTATAAAAAGCCAGTACTTCAGAACTGTTTATTTTGTTGTTCAAAAGATAAGACACTTCTCTTTTTTCCCAGTCCCAGCACAAATTTCCTGGAACCCATGACCCATGAAGTCTTGTCAACACTCACACCATCTGAGGGTAGCAGCAATGAAGTAGAAGAAGCAGGTGAGGTTTTCTGTCCACAGTTTAATACTGCTGCCCTATTGGGTCAGTCTTTTTTTTTTTTTTTTTATGTTTTGTGTTGCTTCTTGAGGACAGAGTGTTTCTCATCCTTTAGCATTAGAAGGGTCTGGCTCAGTGGAATCTGGACCAAACAGGTTGATTCTAGTTGAGGTCAGACACTCTTTTAGTCAGAGCCGGGGGTGACCTCCTTCCCCTGGGCTGGGTGTTTGAATCTTCCTTTCCTCGAGGCAGATCTGTTCAACATGTTGGATACAAACCATTTCCCATGGAGTTTGGAGTCTGAGGCTGCTGTAGAAAAATCCTGCTTAGGTTTGGGTGAGGAAAGCCCTGTGTTTATGTCTCTGTCAGTGGTATTACAGCGAATGCCTTGTGATCCGCTATACTGGGCAGTGTTTATCTCACAAAACCCAGAGGGATTCTGTGTCATCCCAACTTTTGAAATAAAGTTAGGAAATAATTTCTCCTTTCCTAATAGTGAATTTGGCCTTATCTTCAAAGAAGGCCTTTGATGTTTGGGATAGGATTATTGGGCAGTAAGAGGAAATCATAGGAGAGAGATCAGAGCCACATAATACACAGTCAACCTCACTTGGTTGCCAGAGAAAATGTTGAGGAAAGTCTCAACTAGTTCTCCTGGTAACAAGAAAGTACAAAACATGGCCAGGGTGAGTAGAGTTGAATTAAAAAAATAACTCGAGGAGCTGAGCAGCAGAAAGTATGGCAAAGGAATGTTTATTCTTCTCTAAAATGAGTTTGGACAGCATTGGACAAGATGAGGCTGATGATGTATGTGTAGGCTGGAGCCTTCATCCTTTCAACAAGCTTTTATTGGGCACCTGCTGTGTGCCTGGGATCAATACCAGAGCCCATGCCATCCAGAATTGCATTACTGAAGGGAGGGGAACACTGCAATACAAACTGTAGTGTTGAAGTACTTGCACAGGGTCAGTTAAGAAAGGCTTCTTGAGGGAGAGTCAGTATCGCAGACTAAGTCTTAAAGGCAGAGATGGGACCGGCAAGACTGAATTGTTCTTTGATCTCTGCCTGTACGTGTTCATGACTTTCTCCCTGAAAACTTACTTTTCTTTAGCAGATGATAGGCTCAAGTGTTCTTGAGACAGGAGATTGCAAGTTCATAGTACTTTTATTAATTTTAAAAACTGGAAGTTCTGCATTGAATACAGAACCTCAGAAATTTGAGTCTTACTTAGGATTCTAAAACCAGTTACTGAATAGCTGTCAGTGGGGGGCGAAGTGGGGGAGGAGAAATGTGTGGGTTTTTTTTTCTTTCTCATCCATGTCAGATTTCAGCTGAGAATTTTAGAAACAACATGCCTGAATTCAGCTTTTTACCTTTCAGTTTCATTTGCCCTTTGTTCTACTGTGTGCACCAGGTTTGCTAACTCTGAAATCCTTTCCAGAGTAGCCAGTGAGGGGACATTTATTTTAGGGACCAATAAAAGTCGCTGGGCTCTCCACTTGCCCAGGACCCTCCTTGGCTGCTGAGAGGTAACTGTCTCAGGATGGGAGCTACAGGTAAGAGGAAGATGGCCTGCGGAGCTGACTGACCTTGGAGGCCACCCTCCCCACTCTTCACCCCTCCCCAACCCCCCGCCAAGCAGGGCTGGAATTGGACTCTGGAATAGGATGCTCCCACACCTCCCCTGGCCCAGCCAGTATTTTTCCAGAGTAGTCCCAGCCAGGTGCCTTTAACTAGTCTGAGTTTACCTAACATTACAATCGCAGCAGCTTTATTAGGTAGGGGTCACAGTTAATCGGAAGGGAAAATTGGGGGGTTCTGGCTTTATTACTTTTCTGTGAAAGAAGGGGCTGCTCTTAATTATTTCACAGATCATCCCTGCCACTTGACTCTCTTTCTGCTCTTAATGACTATCATCCCACAGTGACTTTATGCTCGCTCTTCCTTTTTATGTACCTGTGTCCACGTGAGGGCGATTTCATAATGCAGCCAGTCAGCACAGTGAGACCACAGAAAGCAATGGAAATTCATGGCTGCTTACCTCTGTCATTATGAATGGACGTTTTGTAGTGAACAAGTTACATAAAAATCTACTGTGTTATAGCCAAGAGTTAGATTCTAATGACTCTTCCAATGCACAGGCCTTCCAAGCAGTCACCTGCAACCCTTCCTTGACACCAGTGGTGGTCTGCCGTCGCGAAGGCTGCGTCCGCTCCAGGTGAAAGCCCCACGGTCAGGTGCTTTTCATTCTACAGCCTTGTGTTACACAGATGGAGGCTGGGTGGTTAGGCCCGGCTCTCGCCTGTCTGGACTGTGGCAGCTTGCCAGCAAGTTTCACTGGGTGGTCTTTGACAATGGGAGAGAGGAGGGGTGGGGGAGCTCAGCTCTCCTGCCCAAAGGGGAACAAGAAGGTTGGCAGCCAATCTCCCGTCATTGAAACACCACAAAGGTCTTGAGCACTGGTGAAAAAAAATAGAACAGGTTGCTGAGGGTGGTATTGTGAAGAGGTTCATTTGTGTTCCCCTGATTTTATAGACAGAGCCTTGCATTTATGTGGCAAGGCTCCCGCAAGAGGGTGAGCACACAGGAGCGGCAGGTACCCTTCATCATGGGAGGGGAGAATTCCTGTTCTCACCCCATTCCCGGTGCCAACAAGGCAGCCCCTCCTGCCTTTTCCATTCCTCCGGTGGCGTGCAGAATGTTAGCTGCCATTCAGTGAGCACCGACTGTGTGCCGGGCCCTGTGCTAAGCCTGCAGGTACTACCCCTGCACCCCTCACGAGTCCCTCCACAGTCCTGTGGAGATGGGCAGTATGATCCTGCTCTGCAGATAAGGGGCCAGGGCTTAAAGAATTGTAGTGACTTGTTCTGCACTCATAACTGCTAAGTGGCAGAGCCAAGATTTCATTGAAAGACTGCTGACTCCAAAACTCAGGCTTTGCAGGAAAAAAATGCCCAGTCTCTCCCGCTAAGAAGAATCCTCTTCTTTTCTGTTTCTTTTGCAACTAACAAGTGTAAGGGGCTGATGGGGGCCTTTAGGAAACTTGCCTCAAGAGACAGGAACTGAAAACCGGGACCACAGCTGGAAGGTTTTGCCCGGTGCAGCAGCAGCACGAGGGAAGCCAGGCTTTGTAGCATAGCTTGTGTCAGACTTCGTAGACAGTTGTGAGAGCTGCCTCCACCTGGGTCTCATCTCAGAACATGTCTCCTGCCTCTCCCATCCCCCCTCCCCCCATAATCTGAATTGGCTGTCTCAGTCTCTTCGTCCACTGTAGATGCCAGCTGAATCCACTTGCTCCTCAGGTTTCTGCAAGTCTGATCAAGCAGGTCCTCTGTGCCCTCAGTGGGGAGAGGGGGAGAAGGTGCTTGGCCCAGCAGATACTTTTCCTGGTCAGGAGAAGTGGCAGCTTGCACAGAAAAATAGCCCCGGGGAAGGAGGCAGGAGCTTTGACAGACAAGTAACTGACAGGAGATAGTACCTTGCAGGCTGATACTCACAGGACAGTGGCAGGAAGAATTCTACAGGCAGTTACCTGCAGGAGAGCGCAGCAGACCTCTCCCTCCTGGCTGAGGGCGGTGGTGGAGACTGGGCTGTGGAGGAATCACAGCTGCCCTGAGTTCCTTGTTTTTCTTTAACAGACATGGACAGCCTGAAGCCAGGGGGGGTCTGCTTTGCAGCGATGAACGACTCAGGACACTTGGGTCTAAGAGACAGTTATGTGACCAACCAGTTGGGTAACTGAGAGGAGTCGTGGAAACTCTGAGCCTTTATTTCCCCGTCCCCACAAAGCTGCCTTTCAGAGCACCGTTAGGATGCAGAGAGAGAGCACAGGAGAACGCTTTTGATTCAGAATGTGTCTGCTCTCAGCAGAAACCCAAGTCCTCTGGCATCTCTGCCTGCTAGGATGAGTTAGGAGGTAAGACCTGCTAGGGAACTGGCCAGAGGTCAGAGCGTGGCCATTTGGGCTGCACCTGCTTCAGGGGTTGTATCTCCTTTTTCTGAGGGCAGGGGCTTGGACTAGAGGCCACTCATCCTATTGTCAGAAACCCTTCCCGAGCTCCGGACCAGCTGTCTTTCTCTCACTTGCAGGAAGAGGCAGTGAGGGGGGGTTCTAAGGGTCTGGCGGCAGTTGGGAGAGGAAAAGATCTCATGGTGAGGGGATCCTGGCTAACATTCTTCCTGAGGGAGGAAGAACAGAGGAGTGTGGAGGAGGGTCTGGAGCGACCCCTCTGAGAGGACAGTCTGGAGTGACTCTTATTAGAAGGTTGTTCAGGAGGAAGCAGTATTTTTAGGACCACATCCAGGTTGGAGATTATGTGGCATCCTGATTAAGTGTGGGCTTTGGAACCAGAAAGGCCTGGATTTGCACCCTGGCCTTGCCAATTGCTAGGTATATGACCCTGGGCTAGTTACCTAGACTCTGAAACCCCAATTTCTTAAGGTTGTTGTAAAGAGAAGCAAGAAATGGCATGTAATGCATTTATGAAGCACATCATGAGCATTCAGTAGGAGGCGGCTGTTGGGAGGAAAGGAGAGGAAAGAGGAGCAGCAGGAAATGAGGGTTACTGATGGATTGAGGAGCTGGAAGGAGGACTAGGGGGAAGGCTATGCCGATACCCCCCCCCCAAGGCTCTACAGGAATAAAGGAGTGAGCAGATGGGGACAGAGAGGGTCCCACAGTGGGACAAAGCCCTGCCCAGTGCACCCTTAGGTGTCCTCAGACCTGGTCAGTAGGAAGAGAATTCCCACCCAGCCTCCTCCTCTGCTTCTTTCCAGTACAGCCCTCCATTCTACCTGCGAGGCTGAAAACCTTGGCATCATCTTCGACTCTGTACTTTCTCTCACACTCCACTTTAAATTGACAAATAATATTGGCTTTACCTTTAAAATGTATCCAGAATCCTGCAACTTCTTACCACCCTGGTCTTCCACCACTTCTTACCCAGACTGTCGGACTATGGGACTATCACAGTAGCTTCCTCAGGGTTCTGCCTGCTTCCACCCCCCACTCCCCTGACCTCCCTGCCCCTAAGTCTGTCCACATTGAGAAGTCAGTTTCAGCTTCCAACAGAGAAGCCAGAGGAGGTCACTTCTCTGCTCAGAACTCTCCAGGGGGTCCTGTTTAATTCAAAGAAAATTCTAAAGCCTTCAGTGCCCTCAGCCCCTCGCCTTGCAGCTCTGCCCTCACCTCCCTCCCGCCACCACCACCCTGGCCTCCTTGCTGCTCCTCCAACTAGCCGAGCAACTTCTTTGCCTTCTGCATCTAACCTGAACTTAGCTGCCCTTTATTAATTCGTCATTCTCTCTCCCTTCCACCTAATTTATTTTCCCTCAAAGTTATCATCTGCTGACAGGCATGCATTTGTCCATTTGCTTACTGTCTGCTTCTCCTCCAGAATGAAAGATCCATGAGACCAAGGACTTGGTTTTTTCCTCTCTGTCTTTCCTGTGCCTGGATTAGAATCTGATATGTGACTGTGTTCATTTTTCCCCCCACTAGTCTGCAAGGCTTTTCTGAATTTCGAAAGAGGTATAATATGAGTTTTAAGCAAAATCAAATAATTGCATATGGATTTATAGAAGAAAAATGCATTCTGGGTATATGTATATGGGAGTACGTGGGAGAGTGGTGCAGAGAATTCTAATAATATTTGAGTGTCTGTTTCAGAAATGCAAGGGAGCTGTGTACTAGGCCACGACAGAAATAGCCCGGGTCTTTTCTTCCTCAAGGTGACTGACTTCAGGATGGTCCGTGGGTGTGCCCGATGTCTCCCTGTAAGGGGAGCATAAGAATGGACGCCTCCTCTGGCCCTTCCTCATCACTCGCTTCAGAGGAATTTGTGGAGCGTGTACTTTATGCCCAGCACTGTGCTAACCCCGGCTAGAAGAGGCAGAGAAGCCCAGCGCCTTCTCTCATTCCACCGAGTTCCACAGACTAGATGTTTACCTGGGATTTCCCAAGTGTGCCTGGACAGTCCATTTTGCTGCTCCCTTCCGGTACCACAGGGACCTGAGTTGAATTGGAGCTCTGTTGAATTGAGTTTGGAACCACAAGCTGGGGACACGAGGAACGTGATGCGTTCGAGAATAGTTCAGTTCCCCACACACATGAGGGGCCTGGGGAGCCAGGAGGGTCAGGCCCCATGCTAGGCACACAGGCCACAGAGATAGTCTCTGCTGCTGGAGAGCTGACAGCTGTGGACAAGGGACAGCATGATTGGATGTCTGCCCAGAGGGGGACAGATCTGACTTTAAATTGCCTCTCTGTCACTTCTGACTTGCTTCTAGATTTAGAAGCTGAGGAAGAATAAAAATAGGGATAAAGATCCCAGGAGGTCTTGTGCTGACAGCAAATGTCCCTGAGAAATTAAACCACTAAGATCCCCAGACCCAACCTCTACAGCATCTCAGGGAGCTGAAAGCCTGAGCTTCGTCCTTCAGTTTTTTTTTCTTAACTCTTAAAAATGAATAGCTTTTTTTCTCACAATTTTAAGTTTACAGAAAAAAATTAAGTAAAAAATACAGAGTTGCCGCGTATCCCTGACCCTACGCCTGTTCTCCCCATATTATTCAGATGCTGCTGGAGTACATTTGTTACAATTGTACAGCTGATATGCCAATATAGATACATTGTTATTAACTAAAGCGCATGGTTTACCTTGACTGTATTATACACCCTACAGGTTTTGACAAATGCATAGTAACAACTATTTGCCATTGCAGTGTCCTACAGAATAATAGTTTCACTGCCTAAACATCCCCTGTGCTCCACTTATTAGGCCCTCTCTCTTTCCCTCCTCCAATCCCTGGCAACTAGTGCTCTTTTTTACTGTCTTCATAGTCTTGTCTTTTCCAGACTGACCTATAGTTGGAATCGCACAGTATATAGTGTTTCCAGGTGAGCTGCTTTTACTTGGAGTGTCCTCCGGTTTTAAACACGGCCTCTGTCCCCCTCCGTCCCCCTCCCCCACATGCCCACATCCATCTGGGGTAAAAGCCCTGTGCTGAGACCCACTTGACCAGAGCCCGCGAGTCCCATCCCTTCATCGTCTCCCAGTCAACATGCCTGGCCCCGTGCTACCGGAGTTTAGCCCAGGCTGGTAAACTGTCAGGAGCTGCCTGTGTTTTGGTTCCACATCTGGAAGTACCAGCTGTGCAGACCTTCCCATCCCATTCCTAACTAGAGACAGGAGGAGCACATGGGGCTGTTTGTCTTCCTCCTCAGTAGTTTGTTTTACTTGCTTTGGAGCCGGGGAGGCGGGTGGGGGAGTGAGCTTCCCCCAGGCAGGCAGCACTCCTTCACACCCACATCCACTGGCCAGCCACACGTCCCCCGGCCTCCGCAGTCACTGCTGTCAGCTCAGTCCAGGTCCCAGTGGCATCTGTGCTGAGCCTTGAGAGTGAACACTGAGGCCTATTTTGTGGTCATTTGGGAGGAAGACCGATAGGGAGCAGAAAGCCTGAGAACATTTTCCCTGCCCAGAAGGGCTTCTTTCCTGAGTCAGCCTTGTAAGCCAGGACTCCTTGGGAGCTGGAGGCAGGAACCTCAGGATTCAGTGCACTCATCAGTCACTCCAAACAGGGAGGCCCTCTGAGGGAGTAAGTGATGACGGAGGATGTTCTAAGGGAAGCAAGAGGAGGGAGCTCCTCAAACCTAGGCCCCAGGTAGGGGAAGGGAGGTGCACGTGAATGGGGTCCTGTGGGTCATCTGGTTGAGCCAGGCTGAGAAGTTCCAGGGGCTGAGGAAAGAGGGAGTAGGAGGTGCAGAGAGTTGCAGTCCTGGGGAACAGGGACTGAAATTTTGACCCCAGGTTCCATTGCTTCCTGTTTAGAATAAACACAGAGCTGAGGCCAGCTGGTACCTTCACACTCGGAAGGATGCTGGCCAGGTGTGTCAGAGTTCAGTGTGAAGGAGGAAGAAGACTCTTTGGCCCCCTTGGAAAGTCAGCCTTTGGACTGTGGAAATTCCATGCTAACGGTTCAAGTCCATACCCCCTCCTCCTCCGGTTTTCCTTCCTCACCCAGTCCATGATCCAAGCTGTATCCTGTCCAGTGACTCACTAAAGGACCCCAGGTCACCATACATTGGCTCTGCCTAGTTGTCCCCAGTGCAAGCGGAGACAAATAGTACCTGTCCCAGGTTTGCCACTGAGATTATGAGCACTATTGCAATGGAGTGTTTAAAGTTCTTCAAGCTCTTCAGAGGACACTCTCTACAGGCAAGTTGTCCTTGACTTTGTGGTTAGGTATGGAATCAGGGTGTAGCCTCCTCGCCCCCTGTCATCCTGACTCTAAGTTTAGAGCCTAGGAGGCTGTGACAATGATTACTGACCCTCAACACAGGGGAAGCCTTGGCCCTTGCCTCCGTTTGCCCCAAGAGGCAGACAACAGAAAACTGCTGAATCATGTGAGTGTGTGCCCCATGTTCCTTACCAAATCCAGCCTGCACCCCTGTCTCCCTCCTAACATTCTGTCCCCACAGGAGGTACGGTGACAGTCCTGAGAGAGAAGCCAGTCCCAGACTGGCTCTGGGAGGTACATGCCAGGTAGCATGTGCCTAGGAGCAGGGGCACTTTTCTTGAATCAAGAGATAAATACATTATTTAACAAAGCATTTGGGTTTTTTGGGGTTTTTTTCTCCTGATTGGTGTGTGGAAGAAATCTCGGGAGGGTTGATTTTATAAATAGCCTTTATATTTACTAAAATATAAATTTATAAGTGCAATGCATTTTTTTAAAAAAAATCACCTTTAGCATAAAGAATGGCATTCTGTGGGGATCATGCCAGGACCTCCCAAGATGTGTTGCCTGTTAGTATGGGATGCTCAGGGAGGCACAGCACAGGCTTTGCTTGATTTGGGGAGCTTCAGCAAGTGTTGGTGGAAGGAAGTCTCTGGTGCAATCTGGGTTTTCTCTAGCGCTTTCCAGAAGAATATGCAGAAATCAAGGCAGGGTCCCAATTTCACCCACTGCCACTCTACTCCCCTCTTTAGAAAAAGCCAGCCTCCATGGTAGCAGAACAGGGAAGCTCCTTATTAACTAAGATCTATGTGCTTTCAAAGTCAGAAAGTAAAAAGGAACAGCATGCACAATTAAGGTGGCATCCTAGACAGGCAGAACTAATTTCCCACACACATACCCAGGATATTAACAAAAATGCGGGTACTAACACCCTTGGTCTGCATGGGAGGAAAGGCAGAGAGACCTTGTTTCTTTGCATCTCAGCCAAGATGGGGTGTGTTTCTCTGCCCAAGGATGGGGGTTCTGACCTGTTTTCCCAGTGTGAAGAACTCACGATGCCCGCAGACTGCCTCTCTTGAGTCACTTATGGTTTCCTTCCAAATAGCCAGCAGTGAGCCTTGCTTGAGAGCAGTGCTGTTCGTGCTTCATCAGGCATAGGCCCCCAGACATGTTCCAGACAATCAAATAGCGGCCTTTCAGTTGATCAGTCAACAGATCATTGAGCCCTGTGCCTGCTGCCCACAGGACACTTCTAGCCTGGATTATGAATATCTCTGAAATCCAAACCAGAGGCTGTTTCACACTGAATGGCATCATCCACATTCTCTCATTAGAGAAGTTCTGGGTCTGAGTACTTGCTAGACGCTCGCCATTATCATCGTCGTCATCATCATTGCTTTGGCTTGAGGTAAACTGCCGACTTAGACTTCTTTCCTAAGCCAGTATTCTTGGAGCATTTGGCTATTTAAAAAGAGTTTTGTCAGTTATGGTGGGTTGGGAATTTTCTAGTAGAGACCTGGAGGCCCAGAGAAAAGGGATAGATTCAGAAGTCCAAGCCAGTTTTCTTGATGGTCTTTCAGCTGGGCCTCAAGGTCTGCACTTGGTTAGTTCTGTAGTAGAGGAAAGCCAGCCAGAGAAGCTGGGGGCGTGTTGTTGGTGAGATATGCTCAGGGTCCTGGGGAAGGCCCATCCTAGACAGAGAAACCCCCGAAAGGAAGCCCACTCGCTCTGGGTCCCTGCACCAGAGGGCTGGGGGGATAGGCTCTGTAGGTGTCCTCTGGTTGTGGCCAGCAGTCCCCTTTCAGAGATGGGGTTGCCTCTCTGGCCCAATACCGGGGAGCCTTTCAAGGTCAAACAGAACACCCCTTCCCCACCAAAACCTGGGCACTCACTGAAACCTGCTTTTGAAAATGCTTTTTGGCTTAACTGAGAGGACATTGGGTAGGTGTGTGGGTGGGTGGGTTTCCTGGGAGTTAGTGTGGGATTGGGAAGGTTTGAGATGTTCTAGTTGTCTTTTGAAAAAAACAAGTTATATTATTATTTATTTAAAAACTCTAACACAAAGAAGCAGAAAGAATAGTATCATGAACGCCATCTACCCATCACCCAGATTCAACAGGTAGCAGGACAGAGGGTTTTTTGTTTTGTTTTGTTTTTTAATATTGGTTTGTTTTCATTACTGTCTGTGCGCCAGATGGGACAAGGATGGATGCCACAAGGTTGCGCTTTCCAAAAGACGTGTGTGATCCCATCTCCCCGCCCTCCTCACAGTGGCATAGGAAGGAAAGAACACGAGCCTGGGGCACTCGAGCTTGATTCCCAGTTGTTCCATGGTGCTCTGAGATGTTTCTGGGTTACCCCCTACCAGATGCTGAGCTCTTAGAGAAAGCTTGAACTTTGTCTTTGGATTCTGAAGACCTGGTATTGAGTGGGTGTTGTGTAAGCATTGATTGACTTGTAAGGCAAGAGATTCCCTGAGACAGGTGGGTTCCATCTGGATAGGTGCAAGTCATGTGAGTGCTTCATTCACCATTCAGGGAGCAGTTCACCCGAAGTGGGAAGATGGTGGGATTCAGAGTTGGGTAGAGGGTGATTGTTTGAACCCCAGGGGACCCTGAGTGTGTAATGGGTTAGCCTTCATCATTCCAGAGTGAAGGGGCTTCTGCTTTTGCCTAGAAAGAGGGAAAGAAGATTGTCGCAGCAGGAGAGAACAGGAGAGAGCGGGACTGGGGCTGCTCTCTGCCTGGCCCCCAGATTCTGGAGCCTGCAGGCTGCGGGTGTGGTGGAGCAGCTCTGAGAATGAGGCTCCAGCCCCAGACCCATTCCTCTGGGTGGCCACAGGCCGCCTGCACCACCAGGCCTGCGTGTCATTCCAAGTGCTATTTTATTCACTATGGCACTGGCAAGGAACGGGGCTCCTTCGAGTGTGGGGAGGGGAGTCTGCTTCCAGCCTTTGCAGTGCTGGGCAGCTCCTCGGCTCTGTGCCTCTCTGGGCAGGGCTCGGAACGTTAAAGGATGTGAAATGGGGTGTTGGAGGAGCATGAGGGTGGATGCTGCAGACACTTCCCCCTCAGATCCGACCCTGGGTGTAGCCAGCAGGGACCTCAGGCCGGGTGGGCCAAGGCCCACAACAGACCCCAGCCAAAGTCTCCAAGCCCTGACTTTCATCAGTGCCCTGCCCCGCCCACTCCCTGCCTGGCCTTTTTCAGTTTAAACTTCCAGCCCTGTCCTCCCCTCCCATACATGCATGATGTGTGTGTTAGTGTTTTAATTTTTATTCTTGGCAGAAGTTAAGACACAAAATGGATTTGGAAGGAGATGAAACCAGTCTGGGTATATGTTGGGCAGCAGCAGCTTCATTCCTGGAGTGGGCGGGCCGTGGAGGGGGAGGGATTAGGGTGGGGACCAAGTCTCTAAGGCTGGGTGGGGAGTTGTCTCCTCCCCTGGTAGGGACCAAACTGAAAAAGGACCTCTTTGGGGAAAGGCCCAAAGCCAGAGGCTAAGCTGTTAACCCTTTGGGACATCGAAGAGACAGTTCCAGTGGAGCCAAAGCCCTCTGGTCCAATATGGTATTAAGTGGCTGTGGGAGCCTGGCCAGTTAACACCTGTCCCATTTCCGGGGGGGGTCTGTGAGCTGCTGGAGATTGTTCTGCCTTTGTTAAGGGACTCATTGCTGCCATTTGAGGTTTTGATGTGCAAGCACTAAGATGTGCATGTGCCTGAAGAACTTGTCTCCCGCTGACCTCCCAGGCCCCAGAAGTTGTGGTGATGGCCCTAGTCTGGCAAGGGTTACTGTGGCACGAAGAACTGTTTGAATCTCCTTTTCTACGGTGGAGGCCTTCGTGGCCCCCAGAGTAGGCGCTCTTTGCAATGGTGGCCTCCCCTTGGGTTTTTATTTCTGTATGAAGAGGAGAAAACTAGGAATCTGAAAGTCCAGAAAATATCTGAGGAAATGTGAGAGAAGCTTTAGGAAAAGGTTTTACTCTTTAAAATGTATTAAGATATTCTGTTTTTGGCATTGAAGAAAAAAGGCTTTAGCTTTAAGAATTACAAAAATTTCCTTAAAATAATTTCGTAGGGAACATTTTTATACAAAATTCTCAATTCCAGCCATGACATCCAATGTAAGCAAGGCATTTCTGATATACATTCTGAATCAAAATGGCCCCCAAATCCATGGCAGGGACACCCAGTGGTTCCCAACCTTGGCTGTACGTCGCAGTTTCCAGGGAAGAGTTGTGAAATACTGCTCCCTTGGCTCCCTCTCCAGAGCGGGGCTTACATTTGTGTGAGGTGCTGCCCAGGCATTGGGGTGTTTTAGTGTCCCCAGATGATTCTTCTGGGCAGCTGGAGTTGGCAACCTTCGATCTAATGCTTATGTAAGAGCAGAAGGAAGATGAGAGAGGCCAGATTAAGAAGTGGAAGAATTTTATTGTCTCTTGCTACATGCTGGTGCATATAACTTGGATCCAGACTCAAACCAACTCAAACTGCTGCCAACTTTTGGATGGGATTTGGGCACTCAGACCTCAGGACTGACTCTGAGTAGATTTGGGGACAACACATCTTCAGGAGTTGAATGCAGAGTGCGTGTGGGATCTACCAAACAAAACCCTCCCAAAGCATAGTAACCAGTGCATGACTCCAACTCAGACTGACTTTGGTTTTTTCAACCTTTTGGGAGTTCCTTCTTTGGAAAACAGGTCATTGTGTATCTGCTTGAAGTGACCAAGGACATCAAGACCAACAATCAGGGGAAGCAGAAAAGCCACGGCTTTGAAGTGTTTACTTAAGCAAGATGCTTAATCTCTCTGAGCCTCAATTGCTGCATCTGTAAAATGGGGATGACAGTACTTCATAGAGTTGCTTAGAGGTTAGACAAGATAATGCACATACATTGTCTCACACATAGTAACTCAAACGGTCAAGTACTTTGATTTATACTAAGACTGACGATTTTTGTCTAATTCCAAAGATATGCCTTAATCCCATATCGCAACAAAACCTTGTATATTTATTAAGTCTTGATGACTTAATTACTTTTACAAATCAGTTACATTAGGAAATTTGTACTTCAGGAGGAAAAAAGGCAGTCTTTAAATGTTAATATGCCCAACATGATAATTTCAGCAAACTAACTTCTTGATGGATACTTTATTAGTTTACTAAACAAAGTAATTTCAGATTTGTAAAGGTTAACAGAATATTAAATGGGTTTACTTTTTTTTCCATAACACTTGTCCATACTGTATGGAAGCAGCAGATCCTGGAATTAGAGATGTTCCTTATAAGCCAAATTTGTTGAATGTTAGAGAATGGACACAGGTATCTCTTCGGATATGATAATGGGGCAAAGAGCAGCCTTGTTATGTCCCAACGGGTTGTTGGGAAATGAAGTCCTCGGGACTATGAAAAGATAAAGTAGCAGTGATGAAACACTAATTAGAAGTAGTTTTTTTTTTTTTCCAAATTTGTCTTTTTAATAACGAAAGTGATAACTACATAGCTAACCACTTTGAATATTTCTGAAGCATTTAATGTAAAAAGTACAAATCCCCTAATCTTCAGAGATAAATGATATTAACATTTAAATGTTTCATGACCTCTGAATAACTATATGCCACATATCATATGCAGTTTTTTAAATAACAAAAATGGAATCATGCTGTTTTACAAGTTGCTTTTGGGATATTCTCCAGGAACCTCTTAGGCCACCATTTCCCAAAGTGTATTTGATGAAATTCTCTTCACTAATGGTACTCTGAGAAAAAAGAGTAGTGTGGTCAAATAAGTCCAGGCCTGTGGTTACGTAAGTTCAGGTCTGTGGTTAAGTTCAGTTCAGTCTTCAGTACATACTCTATCCAACTCTTGGTAATTTACAGTGCATAACAGCATATTAAAGGCTCTGAAAAGGCCTGCAGTAAAAAAAAAAAACTAATTAGTTTTTCTTAACATAGCATTTCCCTGAATTATTTTTGCCATCACATTTTTACATCCAGTAGATTTTTAGAAGGCCATTTTAGGCATTCCTCTCTAACCTCTCCTCCACCTGCCATCTGTGGCATAATTTTGTGGGGGTAGGCAGGAAGAAAAGAGCTCCTCCCTTCGTTTAATCAGCAAATCCTTACTGTGCTCTTACTGTGTGTCGAGCGCTGTGATCGCTGCTGGGGATACGAGAACGAGCAAGCTAGCAGGCTCTCTGCTCTTGGAGATGTTGGCTTTCCCTCCCATGTTGCAATGGTATTAGTCATACCAGGATGACTTGCACCTGGGAATGACAGAACTTCAGCAGGGGATCCTCGCTGCAGCTGTTGGAGCCTCAAACAGCAGGCTAGAATTATCCCTACCCCCGCTGCTCCTGACCCTTCACCATGCTTCTCCAATTCCCCACGCTCTGCTCCTGCTGACCCAGCTGGCAAGACTCCATGTGTTTGTTTTCTCTGCGTGTGCCAGGCCTGCACCAAGGCCACTATGTTTTACAATTTGGGAAGAACTGACAGGAGATGGGGTCGGGGGCTTCCAGCAGAAGGCAGGGACTGACAGACAGATGGACTGGAGCATGCTTCAGGTCTCCAAATTGGTATTTATTTTAAGTTTTAGGTGGTTTAAAACAGCTTCGTAATCGAGAAAGAGTGGGGGTGGGCCGCGGACTAAATGTGTATATTTGGGGGTCAGGGAGGTGGTGAAGAAAGTGGGTTTGTATGAGGTCAGATGGGAAAGAAAGTAAACTGTCATGGTTCTAAAGCATACTTACCAGCTGGAGCTGGCAGTGTTTGCTGTGTGAGCGCCACGTGCACACACACGTGTGTGGATGTGGGTCCATCCAAGAGGTGGTGAGTGCACACGCCCGGAGAGCGCAGCTATGGGTGTCTGGCACCTGAGACACTACCTATTCTTAACCCTCTTTTGTTGAAATACTAGGGATAGATCTGCAACAATGATCAGACTAATGAAAGTATTCCTAAAAGTAACCCTAAAGGGAATTATTCAAATTTCATAAGTTGCTGTCATGTATTGAGCAACTACTTTGTACCAGTCATTATGCTAGGTGGCTTACTAAGGAAATTTGTTTTTTCTTCAACATCCCTGTGTGTGATATTTTACTGTCCTACATCAAAGTGGTTCTTTCTAAGTTCAGGGTAAGGGTTTCTGGCTTGCAGGAAGGTCCAGAAGAGACCTTGTTCATGTCACAGTGCAGTCAGACGCCAACCAAAGAGTGGTAGCTCCTGATCACCTGTCTTGGCCCTGACTTCAGCAGTTTGGCCCCAAGGCTTAGCTTTTCATGTGAATGCTTCCAGATTTTCTGCCAGCACGCATGAGCCTGTTAGGAGTGGTGTGTGTTGGTGTTGGCGGTTGGGGCCGATTTTGCCCAGCATTTGCTTGAATCAACCCTAAAACCAGATAGACTGAGAAGCAGCCGCCTGATCGTCATTCATTCTGGGTCACAGAACCTGAGACCGGCTGCGAGTCCTGTGGAGGGTGTGGATATGGGCCTGGTGCCATTGGCTGCTTAATACTCAGGAGGAAGAGGCACAGAAAATGATTGCAGGTGACAGCTTATTGGAGTTGGTGGCGATTATGTCACCTAGCAAAGTAAATCAAAGTCCTTTCAACCCCCAGAGCTTCCTAAATGCCCAGCTTCTAAGGAAGAGCTCCCTCCTTGACTAGATGATGACAGTTCTTTCTTATCTCTGCCATGACCTTTTGTGTCTCAGGTTGTTATTGGGTCACTCACCAGGTATTTGCTGAATACTTAGAACGGTTTTAGATGCTGACAACGCCCTTGTGAATATCTTCACCATTGCTGATCCCTGAAGCCTTCCATCCAGTAGCCAGGCAGATGGAAAATAGTGTGTTGGTACTTGCACAGGGGAAGTGCAGGACTCTCTAGGGGAACAAGAGCTGGGTTCCTAACCACTGCCTGACACACGGCAGGTGCCAGGGACATGCCTTGAACAGAAGAGAGTTTCCTCGGGTGCCACCTCTCCTCACATTTTCTTCACCTCCTCCTTGGCAAGCCCACCCCGACCCACCTCATGCTTGTCTGGCCTGCCTTCTCCACTGAATAAGCACCACATCCTGGTGGGGGATAGGAACAGGGGTATCAGACACCCAAGCATCACCTTCCTCAATTCAAACGAGCTCTGCTTTGCAGCAAGAGCACCCTTGGGAATTCATCAGAGCCAAACTCCAAGGACCAAAGAGGAAAAGATCTTGGAAAGGATCTTGGAAGTAGGTCTTTACAGCTTAGCAAAGATTCATGGAGTACCTACTATGTGTCCAGAAGAGAGACTTGTAAACAAGTTATGATACAGTGTGAGATGTGACAGTGACAAAGCTGGGGCTTAAGAGATCCTCATTGGCCTCCTTATTAGCTCCAAGCCTCTTTCCTACCTTAATTGACATACTTTGATCTTCTAGAACTAGGCTGGGAATGAACATGGACAATAGAAAGGGGAACTCTTTTAGGACTCATGAAAGGGGCTACATTGGAGGACTGACCTTCTGTGCTGAGCAGGGCCTGAGTGTGTGCGTATGTGTGCACGTGGGTGCGCGCACCCACATTCAAGTGTGTGACATATTTCTTTTGTCAGTCCCCTAATGCCTTTGTTAGTGGGTCTGGTTCCTTGCCTGCACTTAGTAAAATCTGTGGCTTATCTTTGATCTTTGTCTGAGGTCATGATGCATTTTAATTTTGGCATAATAGAAAGATATTGTCAAAGCAGAAAGTTGACTAGGTTCCAAGTTGTTTAAGGATGGGAAGCTGCCTGTACCCTCTGTCAGTGTGTGGCACCTAGTGGGTGCCCCATGTGGGTTTGCTGAACTGACCTGAATTCTGCCCAAGCCTGCCCCAGGGACCTGGACTTCTCATCATGAACTTGGGGTTGCCATCTATATTCCCTGCTCTTGTCAGCATGAACACTAAGTAGAGAGCCCTTGTTTGTCTTACTGGGCATCTGAGACAAATCCTGTTCCCTTTCCGGAGGATTGGGGGAAGAAGCTATTTCTGTGGTTCTGTGTATGCTGCAGACTGAGCCGTGCTTGCCCTCCAGTGTACTCCTGGCATATTTCCTATTC
The DNA here is from genome assembly GCA_028534135.1 of Potos flavus. Classification (NCBI taxonomy): domain Eukaryota; kingdom Metazoa; phylum Chordata; class Mammalia; order Carnivora; family Procyonidae; genus Potos; species Potos flavus. The sequence goes on along the minus strand of CM052898.1, from coordinate 140,408,553 downwards.
TTCTCAGGCCTCCATTGCTTTCAGTGGATACTTTCAGATAGACTTGAGTCCCAGCCTTCCCCGAGCCTGCTTAGGACGGGTAGTAAGGCTTGTGTTTACCCACTGATCACTTAAACAGGATCATTTTTCCTTTGTCCTAGGAGATAGGACATTAAGCTGTTGAAATCTGCTGTAAGTGCTGTTCAGGCCCTAGGACAGATTTGTTTATATACCCTGCTCGTGCTGTCTACCCAGACTCTAATGAATTCCTTTTACGTGGGCTCTTTTGTCAACCGTGAGCATGAGAAGGTTTGGGAATGGATGCTCCTATTTCCTCTCCAGTCACTATGTTACTTCATTGTTTAGTTGGATATAGCCCTGGCCATAGGCTATAGTTAGAAACAGGTAAGTAGATAGGAGCAGGTGGCTTTGTTGTGGCTTTGTTCATTCACTGACAAGGTCAGAGGTGAGCTCCTTTCTGGCACTGGGTTGGGAGTGGGGGTCCAAGGGATCAGGGGAATGTTTTCCTCTCTATAAACACTTCTCCATAACTTCTGGTCCCAAATGACCTATTGTCTGATGGAGATCTTTTCCCCTTTCTCTCTGAACATGTAGAGACATTATGGAGAAATTATGATCATTATCATCATTATCATCATCAAGAGAGTGCAGAGAGAGGGCATAAACAGGGTGAGGGAGAGGTGGTGGGGAGCGGTTATTAGCTTAAGTGATATAAATGTGGACTCAAGTTGGGTAGAGAATAAGAGGCTAGAAAGCAATTCTTGCTGGAAACTTGGGAACACTGTAGCATTCACTGTAGCATTCTCTGTGGATCTCTTGTCCCACAGGGCTATTGTGAAGTTCTATAAAACTCTGTACAGAATGTAGGTATTATTGCTTTTTATTGCTTTTTTTTCAACAAAGACTATTTCTCGAACTTCTGAGGCATGTGTATAGTACAGCAAATTTGCTTAATTTTTTATAGCACAGAACGAATAAGCAAAGAGATGGTATCACTTGTGTCTGGAGTTCTTAAAATGCAACATCTTGAAGTCTTAAACTACATTAATCTAAAAGCCCACTCGGTGGCAGTGCCCCTTATGAAATTAGACGTCCAGGGAATGGCTTCCATGACACCTGTCCCCTCAAATTGTTGTGTGATTGCTATGTGCCAGGCTGCTTTCACACACAATCTCTCTATTTGTAGCAGCTCAGCAAAGGAGGTGTTACCATTTTCCTTTTCACAGAGCATATACTGAGACTCAGGATTAAGTTATTTACCCAAAGCTGCCTTCTACCAGGGGTCGAAGTGGCAGAGCTCCTATCTAAACGCAAGGCTCATGGCTTTTCAGTATCTGATCCTGCTGGATTTCAGCATTGTCACTTAGCAGAAAATCACATCTATAATAAAAATTTGAGATGCCCTCTGAAATCCTCATAAGGTAAGGCATCGAGAAGGGTTTTGATAACCTCTCTCTCTATCTGTAAAATGTAGACAATAACACTCCCTGGGTTGTGAAGATTAAAAGTGATGGGGCACATGAAGTCCCAGGCACTGGGCTTGGCAAAGAATAGGAGTTCAACATATTTAGCTGCCTTTCCCATATCTCTGCTGTCCTCCGTCCTCCCTTCTCCCCTCTTCATGCTTTCTCTTCAGGCCTCAACCCATCCTTCTCTTTCTGATGCAACAGCTTTCTTATTTCTCTTTGTCTTGTGCCTCTCTGCCTGTCTCCTTCTATGCTGGCCTCAAGCTTAGGGTCATGTTGATGTTGGCCAGATAATACCTACTCACGGTATCCTCCTAGATTAGATTCCTTGCCGTTCAGTGGCTGCAGGAAGCCAGAAGTCTCAAGCTTAGTAGGGTGTTTGTTTTGGAAAGAGAGATAAGAAAGAAAACAAAGCAGGTCCTTGAATGAAGCTCCAAGCCATAGGAGCCTCTGCAGAGGCACTGACTTCTGTTCGAGGACTTGGCCCTCCCCTCCAGGGCTGCCTGCACTGATCTAAGGGCCATCTGGTTTTGAAAAATAAAGGCCATGGTTCTAGTCTTTTGCCCCTAGAAATACCCCGTGGTTCCACCACTGATGTGTGTCTTTCTCTATGCATTCCTCCTATAGGTCCAGGGCCAGATTAACAGTCCTTCTCCAGCTCAGATTTCTAATCTGAAAAACCCTTCAGTTTGGCAAACATTGGCTGAGCCCCTGTGATGTGCCAAGGCTTTTCTAGATGTTAGGGTTACCAGGATAAAGCTAAGAAGCTTGCCTTCAGGGAGTTTACAGTCTGGGGTCAGAGGGTAGAGATCAGAGGCCCATCACAGACACACACATGATCACACACATAAATTATTGTGGAAATGTTACAATAGATGAGCAAAGCGCTGTGGAAACCGGGACGAGGAATAATCAATCACTGGAGGCATCATATGGTGACATGTGAGGTAAGCTTTGAAGGGTAATTAAGAGTTCCTCTGGTGGAATGAAGAGAGGGGGAGATGGTTCTGGCAGAAGCGAGGTGTGAAAATGCAACTTGCCCAGATTTTAGGGCTTGTGGGAGGAAGACCTTGGAAAGGTCGATGGCAGCCCAGTTATAAAGGACCTGGAAGGTTGTGCGAAGGAGTTTGGGCCTTATTTAATCGTACTCATGTGGGGAGCCGTGGAAGGTGGATTCGTTAGCTCCTTAGCTTGTTTGTTTTTAACCAGCCTCAAAAGGGGGAAAAAAAATCACTCCTCCTTCCTTCACGTTTTCAAGTCAGCTGCTTTTGTTTCCTTTCTAGGCCTCAGCCAACTGCTTACATGCTTTTTATAAAATGAGATCTATGTTTTTTTTTTTACTTAATCTCTTTGACATATTTTTCATGTTTCTACCTGATCTTTATAATTACCATTTTAGTGGCTGTATAACAATCCATCAGTTATTCTATAACTTATTTAAAGCAGTAGAGTGAAAAGAACCAAAAAGGTTTTAGAGTTAGAAGCTGTTCAAATCCTGACTTTGATTTACCATCTGTGTAATCTTGGACAAAATATTCCGAGCTTTAATTTCTTCATTTATAAAGTGAACGCATTTATAAAGTGCGTTGGTCTTATACCTACCTCACGGGGCCATTGTGAAGATTGTATCAAATTAGATGAGTTATAGCCTGGAGGAGGCACTTATTCAATGAGTGCCCACTTATCATCTTTACTGATTGGTTGAGCTTGATGTTCTAGAAGGAAGGTAGGTGTCAATGTGGAGGTGGATTAGATGGGGAGAGGAGAGCTCAGGAAGCCAGCCTGAGGGCTCTAGACCCACAGAGGCCAGCAGTAGTCCCCCATTGGTCCGTGTGACTGTCGAGTGTCTGAAATGGGGTCCGTCTGAATTGGGATGTGTAGTAAACATAGAACACACACTAGGTTGAGATGACTTAGTATGAAACAGAATATAAAACACCTTGTTAATTTTATATTATACAGTAACATTAGTTTGGATGTACTGTGTTGAAAGATGTTAAAATTATTTTCCCTCGATTTTAAAATGTGGCTACTAGAAAACTGTCAATGACATATGGGGCTTGCATTGAGTTTCTCCGGCTGTGTCGATTCCCTATGACTGATCACATACGGGAAAGACAGGAGTAGTAGGTACATTTGAGTGTGTGTTTATATAAGCAGATCATTAGTGGGTGTCCTCTGAGTAATGAGATGAAAGGCAAGCATTTGTTCTAGACCAGAGAAGCTGTCCCCACTTTCCTTGAGTTGGCCATTCTGGCTCTTAACCAAGTCACGCACAGCAGTGGTAAGATTTCTGACCAAAGTACTCATTGCAGGGAAGGCTGGGAGGAGCGCGACTTCTCTGCCGAGCTCACAGAGCACTTCAGGCCCGGCTGGCAGAGAAACACCGGGCATCCCGCTCACTCTTCTGTGGCACACTTCTCTTGTCACACGTGCAGTATGCCGGGATCACACAACTGGGAAAAAGACCACATAGACAAAATGAAGGTGGAGGGACAGGCTGCTTCTGGAGGGGATAAGTGCTCTGAGTCTGGTACAACCCTGCTCCTTGTGTGTCTTCACCTTCTCTGGTTTAGAGTCAGAGAAACAGTATTCTCGCCTTTATGATGTATATGGATTTGATGTGGAGGCTGGCTTCCAGGTAGCATTTCAGATAACCAAATGCTATTTAGGTTTTCCAGCCAGGAACCGAAATTTTACCTAGCTCTTAAAATATCCACTGTACCATTTCCTGTAGGATTCTTGGGTTATAAAGCCTCAAAATCAAGGTAAAGGTTAGAAGCAAAGAAAATTTATAAGAACTTTTATATACTTTCCTACAGTTGATCTCCCATGGGTTGAGCTCAGGAAACCACAGATTTTGGATGCATCTTAGTGGGGTAAGAGCAAGGCAAGTGGAAGATACCAAGTTTGGAGGGCAAAAAGTAAACCACAACAAGCACCAGTATCTGCCTTGCTTAGAGAAGCTTTATCTGACTTAGCCTGCCTGGCTTTGGCATTGGTCGATGAGGATAACAGAAAGGCCTGGTGATAGATCCTGGCATCGCTATGGCAGGGCATTGCTGTACCTTTGCCAGGAGCATTGTGCTTCTGCTATGGTACTGTCACCCATCTGAACCCTGACTGTAGTTGTCAGGTGGGTGGGTCAAGAGTTTCACGTTCTTGGTCAGCAGTGGTAGAACTCTAGGGGCATTTACAGGTTTCATTCATTTAGCAACCATTTACTGATCTCTTTCCACAGGCCAGACACCATGGGATTAACTGTTTTCTGTAGGAGAGTTCATGAAAGTTTTAATTGCTTTCCTTTGCTTTTGTTTTCTATCTTGATTTTAAATTTGTGACTTTTACAGTCACAGGACAAATAGCTGTATTTCACAACTTATGAAAGTGACTCTTTACTCATAGAGGACTTCTTGTCTTCTTGTATCCTGGGTACCAGTTTTATTTTTTCTGAAAAATGGGAGAAATGTACTCTTTTCCCCTCCTACCTTCTCTGCCCTCCTTTTGGGTCTTGGGGAAGGATCACCTCTGATCTCTGGGAGCTGCAAGTCTCTCTTCCAGCAGATATGCTTATGACAAGACTTCATCTGCTAGACAGCTCACTCCCTCAAGGCAGAGGGCCCTGTGTGCCCTGGTTGGGCTGCAGCAGGCTACAACTGTCACCTCTTCCTCCATGCCGGTCAGCCAGAGGAGGAAATCGGCCCCAATGTGGCAGGCCAGTGGGTCTTCTGCCCCTACAGAGATTAACGTTTGAAGTGATTTCATCCCATTGCGCTACCTGTGACTTTTCAAGGCACTTGTGAAGAGCTGGGAATTGGCCAAAGGCCTGACACCTCAGGCAGTTAGGTGTCCCTGGCTTTAATGACCTCGAAGTGACTGGCAATGGGGGTGGTGTTGGGATACCTAGGCATAGACAGCTGAATAAATACGAACGTTTCGGTGCTCCAAGGCCGTGACGGGCCATATCTACCCATCACACTCTCCCTTCTGCATGTGCACAGATTCAAGCCTGCACACACCTGCACACATACAATACATCCCCTTGCAGGTGCCGTACCCCTATCCCCACTTGGCCCCCCTGGAAGCTCCCACTTCTCACCTCTCCCCACCAACTGCAGCACCCACCCCAGCACTGTCATTCCTAACCCCAAAGCCCAGCCTTTCTGCCAGCCCAGGCCTCTCCAGGTTAGAGCTCTCTGGGGACGCTTTCCTTTTGACAGGAAGAAAGAAAGAAAAAGGGAGGAAAACCAGAAAGAAAGAGGAAAGCAGAAGAATGAAACTGGACCGAAGGGGCAGTGGTGCCTTGAGCTATCTCACTGCATTACAATGAATATGGACTCTATTAAGCTCCGTTCTGCCTGTTAGTGTTTCCCAGGGCAACACAGCCCCCATATGGCAAGCATGCAGCAGATTAGGGTAGGCCCCTGGGCCTCATTGAAGGCTGGGGGGCTTGACTGGCAGTTGAGCCCCCTCCCACCTCCCCCTACTCCTCACACTTGACACTGCCTGTGTTTATCTAAAGCAAGGAAAGGGGGGCATTTGGAAGGGTTTTTGTCTGGCTCAGAGAGAAGGGAGAGGAGGCTGGAGGCAGGGTGGGTTGAGGGAGGTTGAGGGAAGAAGGTGGGTGGAGGTGGGGTGGAAAGGGAATAGGCGAGGAGAGAAAGCCTCATAAATATTCAAGAGGAGTGGTGAATGGAGAGAGAGAAATAAAGCAGATGGAATTCATGTTAAAGAACAGCACAATCACCCTGTTTTGAGCCCTCCAAAAACAAAAAAAAAGAGAAAAGGGAATGGCTTTCTAGGAGTGTAGGAGCTGCGTTTATCCAATTAGCAGGGTTGTCAAATTGAATTTATAGGGAATAGGGTGGGGGAATTGAGAAGAGTGTAGAAGAAAGGAAGTGTTGTTTTATTTTTTTTTCTCTTAAGGTTTGTGGGCCCCCCACCGCCCTTTATGGCTAGATTTTTAAATTTCCTTAAAGAGAAATTTAAGGAAGGGGTATGTGTGACAAAGAAATGTGACTCCCTAGTAACTTTTTCTTCAAGTGATAGAGGTGGGAGAGAATTAGATCTGTCCAGTGGGCAAATCAAGAGACCACATCTTCCCTTTACTCGGAAGACAGAGGTGGCTTCTCTGGGGATTCCACCCCAGAACCAAGATGGTGTGTCGAGATTCCTTCTTTCCCCTTCCATGGATGGTGAAGGGGTTCACCTACCTCAGTGGACATAGGTTCTGTCCGTGTTGGTCCAACTTGTTATAAATTTTGAGTTCAGTGAAATGAGGTGCCCAGGTTGGGCAAATGCCACTTTGATTATTTTATTTATTGCCTTCTCAAAAACCATCAGCGAGTCCTCTGTCTGTGGTGTTCATCTCAAACTCTTTTCCCTAGTCTTCCACAATATGACCCAATCTCGGTTTCTTACCTTGCGTCTTTCCATTCTTCTGGAAGTCCCCAAAATAGAGTACAAGTTCCATGGGGGAAATATAAGAAATTCCACTGGAGTACTAGAAGAAGATATTAGAGATGCTCTTAAGGTTTATTTCTGTCAAAAAAAAAAAGTGAAAGGAAAGAAATTCAACTTTCCTGATATTTAATACTAGGGTTGACAGTGGTACCTTTAGTCTGTATATCACAGAGTGATGTGTCACAACAGCAGCGAGAGATAGCCTCTGCTTGACAGTGGAGACCTCACTTGCTTATTCACTTCCCAGTTTTCCTGTTCTCTGTTAAGTGGCTTTTGCAGATTATATAATTTACTTTTGACTAAATTAATGCTCACAAAAGGACAAGTGGCTTACAGAGATTGCTGCAAAGAAACGGGGGCCGAAGAGTATGCAGCCAATCCAAGCACATGCTAACAGGAAGAGAACAGCAGACTGACCCTCTTCAAGCCACATAAGGAGGTAAAAACAATGCTAACGGAATCCCATGTGATGAGAAGTCAGCAAAACAATTAACATTCAAGCAGACTATTTGAGAGAGGTTATAGCTATATCATTACTGATGCACCTAATCCTAAACAGCCTTTCTGTCTTAAGGTATTAGCCTTAATTACATTATAAACATTATAAACAGTCATGATTAACATGTTATTAAAACAGGGTTTCACTTTTACCTACTCCTTTTAAATTTCAGTTCGGCAGCCCATGCATTTAATTTATGAATAAATGTGAATGGGTTAGGATATTTGCCCAGAATATTTTACTCCTAAGAAAGCAAGATCTGAAAAGTTTGGAGACCACTGTTCTAGATAAACTTTCTGTAGCAGCCAAACTGCTTGATGTACCAGCCTCCAGACAGACCTTTTCCCACCAGCCCTGCCCTCAACTCTTAGTATATGCACATCCCAAGAGGCCTTCTAAACCCTTTATCCAGAAAACCTTTCCTGAAGACCCAATATTGAAAATGCTCCCCTCCTATGCTCTCACTTGCCCCTTCCCATTTGTGACTGAATTGGTGATCAGTTAAGGTTTTAAGGTAAAGAATGCTAACGTTGTTACATGAGAGGACTCCCCCAAACTTCAGTGGTTTTGTGCAACAATGGTTTATTTCTTCTGTCCTGGATTGCCTTGACTTCTTCCACCTTGGAGCTAGGCCCCCTGAAACACATGACATGTGTCACCAGGATTGGAGAGGGGAGAAATGGAAGCCGTGCTCTGGTTCTCTAGCTCTTAACAGCCATGGCCTAGAAGGGACACATGACATATTTGCTCTCACTTGATTGGCCAGTGCTAGTCACATGGCTCTAAGCCCTCTGCAGAGGGTGCTGGGAAGTGAGGAGCTCCTGGAGATTTGCTGAGCACTAGCTGACGTAACGTCCCAAGCTGTACATTCCTCAGGACAGAATCCATCTTTTAATACAGTGATTTGCATACTGTCTTCTATAGGAGATCACAGTAATATTTTTTCTACCTGGTTATAGTAAAATCACAATTTCCTAGTTTTTACTATATACCCAGACAAAATCTGATTAAGGAATAAGCTAGAGGGACACCTGGGTGGCTCAGTCAGTTAAACGTCTGCCTTCAGCTCAGATTGGGATCGAGTCCCACATCAGGCTCCCTGCTCAGTGGGGAGCCTGCTTTTCCCTCTCCCTTTGCCCCTCCCCCCCAAGCTCTCTCGCTCTCTCTCTCATTCTCACTCTTGCTCTATCTCAAATACATAAAGTCTTTGAAAAAGAAAAAGAAATAAGCTAGGAATATATTTAAAGGCTGGCTAGAGCATGGCTCATACTTAAGAACATCAAAGTTTTGTTATTCTCTCCTGTTTGACATCAGAGTGGTCTGGGTAGATGTTCTGGGTGTTAGTCTAGAACTGCACTGCCCAGTGTGGTTACATTAAAAATTCATTTCCTCAGTCACAGTAGCCATACTTCAAGTATTTGATAGCTGCAAGTGGCTAGTGACTAATACTGATAGTGCAAATGGAGGATATTTTTCCCATTGCAGAAAGTTCTATTAAAGGGGATTGTGTGAAGAACAGAGATTGTTCTAGATTTGGATGTAAATGGTAAAAGAATGAAAATAACCACAAAGAAAATTACTCTTTCTGTTTTTAGAAAAGATTGATTTATTTGAGAGAGTGAGAAGGTACATGTGCGCATGCATAAGAGGTGGGAGAGCAGAGAGAGGGAGACAAGCAGGCTCCACACTGAGCGCAGAGCCTGACATGGGACTCAATCTCAGGACCCTGAGATCATGCCCTGAGCAGAAACCAAGACTCAGATGTTTAACAAACTGTGCCACCCAGGCCCCCCAGAGAAAGTTACTCTTATAGATAATGATCCAGTTAACATTACTTTTCTGCATAAGAAAGTAGATTTGTTCTAAAAGTAGTTCTAAGCAATTGGTAAATATGACCTCAGAAACTGTTTGCTGGGAGGCAGTATTGGGATAGTAGAGAAAGCCTGGGAGTAGGAGTCAGAAGGCCTGACTTGAAGCCCAATATCTCTCTTAATTAGCTGGGAGCCCTTCTGCAAATCACTTAGTCTCTCTGCTCCTGGCTTTTCTCATTTATAACATTCAATACCCAGAGGTGTTATTCCAAGCTATTATTTTATTTTCTCTGAGGTCCCTCCTAATTTAAAATCTTTCTTTTTAATTAGATCTATGGGTAAAAGTACAACTTTTTAAGTAAAAATGACCTTTCTTAAACTCTTCTCCTCAATCTATTTAAACTCATGTATTCAGCCCTTCAGGAACTAAATTCACTTGTTTCCCAGGGATTTCCCCCAATGCCATTCATCTGAGCAGGAGTGCCACCCTCTTTCTTGAGGCCAGGGGGCTACCAGCAGTCACCACCACCTTCCCACAGCCACTTGGCATGACCTCTTATGAGCAAAACTTCTCCCTGCCTTCAAAGACTTTTGGGAAAAGTGAATCTTACTCTACAGAATTGGGAACTTGCAAAAAAACAAACAAAAAAGGTAATTCGGGTTCAGAAATATTTCTTTTTTCATGTGGCTAGCCACCCTCAACCAATGGAACAAAAAAACTTCGTCAGATCTTGTTCTTGTCACTGAAAGAATGCTTTTTTAGAAACAAGTCTCTCTACGGTATCTGCTAGATCACATGTTCTTCTATTTCAGTCATTGTGGTTTATTGGCCAGAGGATATCCAAAGGGTGTGCTTTGTGTTTAAGACCACAAAGCCTTCCCTTTCTTTCTAAGACAGCTGCAGTGTCCTGAGTGACCAGGGAGGGGATGTGGGCTCCTGTGCCCTGGTCTCGCCTTTGCTCCAGCCCGTCCTCCTGGGAGAAGGTGGAGCTGGCTGCCTCCTGCTGCTGATGGATTCACAGTTGTTTGTAATTTTCTCACAAAATAAATACCCCGAGGCTATAATTTCTCATTGGTCTCAACCCCAGAAGTGTATTCGGTTGTTGTTGTTTTTGGAAAGTTTCGAAAATGTCTGCTTGGTGGAGATTATTTCAGTGGGAGCATGTATGTCAGCAGTTAAATTTCTCAGACACATTTCCTTTTTCTTTTCTGTGTCCAAATAACCCTTAAAAATAACAAGTACCTAGGCCTCAATGAGGAATTCATGTCAGAAATTTATTCTCCCCTCTGTTTTTGATTTTTTTTTCCTTCATCTCTCCTCTTTTTCTGAGAAAATCCGTGGAAAATAAGAAGGATCTGGACATACTTTGCATTGCCAAGAAAAATAACAGGCCTTACTGTTGCCTTCACCCAACTGTGAAATTGTACCTTGTTCATTTCGCAGTGGGACAGAGCCACGCTGCAAGTAGGAATTCCAATTCAGCCTTAGTTGTCTTTTATTTTTATCATTACAACAAAATTCTCAGAAATTTGTATCTTTGGGATTATCTTTCTAGACCAAACTCACTAGACATCTCGGTCCAGGAAACAACTCTGTTTTCCGGGCTGCTAAATAAGATTCATCATAGCTACAGCAATGCCCCTTCCTCCCTATTTTTGTCATAGTTCTGCATTTTGTGAATGAGACTCTGCGCGACCTGCTTTGGGGTCATTAAATGGTATCTGTTTACAACTCTATCGTGGGGATTAATGAGTTAACTCCTTTCTCCCTCTTTACATACCTGTTTTCTCTTACTCCCTTTCCCTCCCCAGATGCATTCTTTTCTCCTGGTTGCTTATAAAAGCGGGTTGGTGGCTGGCAGCAAAATTGGGGTCTGTTTCCATTTTGAATCCTATAAATTACCAAGGGTGCAGAAGTAACGGTAATTGTTCGGCTGGTCCTCGTTAAGCAGGAGGAGGTCTGGGCTGAATTTCCTCAGTAAAACCTATGCGGACTTTACAGTCCAAACACCTCTGCAGCCACCCTGTGCTCAGATAAGAAACAGCCCTCCTGTCCTCTTTGTCTGCTTGTCTTCTTTTTGCCCTTTTTTACTTTGTGTTCATTTCCTGCCTCCGTGTCTCCTCCTTCCTTCCCTTCCTTCCTTTCTTGAGGCGTGGACAGAATAGGTGCCAGCA
>CM052898.1:140306224-140396639 GCA_028534135.1 Potos flavus | reverse complement strand
CCCAGCAGTCCCCAGTGGTGGAGGACCGTCGTGCCCCTGGGAAGCTGCTCTCTCAGTAGGGGCAGGGTGTGGAGTGAGTGTCTAGAAAGAGGGGAACTCCACTTGGTTGAACTTTTTCCAGGCCATGCCCTTCCGCTTTCCCTCTGGCTATGGGCGTGACTGCCAACTGCTGCCTGTCCTCCCTGCCCTGGCCCCATCCCCATGGCAGTTATGGTCAGAGCGGTTACAAGGCCATGTGTCGTGCGAACAGAGCTGCCCATCTCACACGTGACCTCCTGTCTGTCTGAGGGGCAAGTGTATTCCAAACCCCTGATATATAAACAGTAGAACACAATGAAAAAGAAACTATGACCAAGAGTAAAGAGAGCAGAAAAGAGGATGAGATTGGCGTACAGTTTGGTCCAAGGAGGATGTCAAGTGAAGACCTGATACTACTCTTAATTTGTAATTACCACTTGGGTATATTATGGTATCCCAGTGCGAAACACACACTGCCTCATCTTCTCTCCATTGTGCATATGTGAGACAAGACTTAGGGAATAAACTTCTGTTCTTATATCCGTTCTTATATCCTGAGTCTACAACCAGGAAATATTAAGAATGACCTCTTCTTCCTTGGAGACTCGTTCCCTCATGACCTAGCAGGGTCCCCTTACCTCTGACAGCTTTGCTTCAGACTCTCATGTCACCGTCGTCATCACCCTCCTGAGCAATGTGTGTCTGGGGTCATGCCTAAAGCTGCAAACTTCTGCGGTGCTCCTTAAACGTTGGCTGGGGTCCCTGGGGTGTGTGAGGCATGAGTCCGGGAGGAGAGCAGTAGGAGATGAGGAAGTAGACCAGCAGGGGAGAAAAGACCCCTCCCTGCCCTCCGGTTCTCAGGTCCCGGGAGGAACGTCCCTCTATGGGAGAACAGAGCTGAGGCCGCTGGCAGTGTTGCTGTTTTCTTGGGAAATGGTCAAGCAGCCCTTCCCTTTTCTCAGAGAAGGAAGAAGGCAGGGTGGGTCCTCAGCTGCCCCCCAGGGGACCAGGCTAAACCTGGGCTGCATCTTGCAGCCTCCCCACACAGTGGGAACCATTTGCGTTGGTGGCAGAAGGAGCACATGAATCTGAGCCCCAGGCCTCTAGGAAGTAGGCTGTGCATGGTCAGTGAGGGAGGCAGGCCCTGAGCCACCAGCTGCGCCCTCCCCTCCACCTGTGCTTGTGGGGTGTGAGGAGGAGGGTACCAGCAGACTTAGGTGAGGAGGGTTGAGGGTAGGGAGGGATCATCTCCTCATACAAGAAGGGCTGAGGTCAGAGCTGCACTCTTACGATCATATTCCTCTTTTATATTTTCCAATTGCAATGAAAATTACATTACAAAGAGTACAGAATTTATAGAAAATAACATTTCCCCTCAGCCCACCATCATCACACCACCACCATTTGCCATTTTGGAGGATACCTTTCCAGTCTTGATCTATACCCATACTTTCTGTTTTTATTGAAGTATATAATTGACATACGATATTAGTTTCAGGTGTACAAGATAATGATTTGACGTTTGTATGCCTTGTGAAATGGTTGCCACAAGTCTACTTACCATCTCTCACCACACAGTCACCTTTACTGATTGTATTCCCTGCGCTGTACGTTATATCCCCATGACTTATTTTATGATTGGAAGCTTGGACCTCTTGATCTCCTTCACCCATTTTTCCACCCCCCCACACCTCTTTCCCCTCTGGTAACCAGGACTCTGTTCTCTTGTCCGTGAGTCTGGGTTTTATTTTGTTTTGTTTTTTAGATTCTACCTGTAAGTGAAATCATAGGGTATCTGTCTTTCTCTGACTTATGTCACTGAACATAATGGCATGCCCATACTTTCACACTGTCATGGCGATCTACTGAATATACAGCTTCTGTCCTTATTCTCTCCCCCTCAGCATTGTGTGGTAAGCATTTTTCCCTTGGCCCACTCTCTGCACCTGACCATATTTACTTTAACTTTTCTGTTGAGTTTAAATCCATCCAGTAAAGTACACAAAGTGCACTAATAAGTCAACAACCCGATGCATTTTTCTTATGTCCACCCCAGGTAACCATCACTCTAGTGGGTTCCCCCATGCCCCTTACCTAGTCATCTCTCCCCCCAACCCCCAGCAGAGCAGGATCAGAGTTACCAATGGCCCTCGAACATCCCGAGTGGTTCACCATATGTACTGATTGCTGGGCCATTAGGTCGCTTCCAATGGTTCATTACTACAAGTAAGATGTGCCTTTTAGTAGCATTCGTGCCTTTAAAGGATAGCGCTGCTCATCTGCAGATGGTCAGAATGTGTCTGTGAAGGCTCAGGAAACTCAGGAAACTAACCATTCATTTGGCCTCATTAGGAGCCAGGCTGAATGTTTTATTTGGAGGAAAGGATAGTTGGAGAGTAGAAGACTTATGTTGGATTCCTCCTACTTCAAGGTGTATCCATGTGAGGAGAAACCATTTTTCGCCTTTATTTTTAAAAAAATTCCTGGCCACTTCTTTCTGTGGTGCTTGAAGGGATCTGCAGTTGACAGTGAGGACAAAGGGGAGCGTTTGGTTGCATCCCAGAAGGCCCAGTGAGAGAAGAAGTGGCTTGTGCAGAAGCCCAGTGAGTCTTGCTTGAAAGCCAAGAACTGTTGGCTTGTCGTGGAGACATGAATCAGAAGTGAAACGTTTGGAGCTGACTGGAGGGATGGAGAAGTGCTGGAAATGAGAGCAGGCTCTCAGCGGCTGTGGCCATGGAGTGGAACTGCAGCCTCCCCAGCTCAGAGGAGGCAGGGGGAAGGCGGGAGCGGCGGCAGAACGGGGTGCTGTCTTTGGGCTAATGCCATGGGGGATTTGGCCCAGACTCAGCAGTTAGATTAAGTTTCCGAAAGCACATTCCTGAGCAGAATGGGGGCTGTGTTTTGCTGTTTGGCTGATGGAGGGAGGCTGAGTGGTAAAGGGATTACCAAGCCATGGTCTGCATTTAGATACAAGGCTGGGCAGTGGCATGCCTGTGCACACGCACACACACCCGCCCACGCCTGCCCACACTCAGCACTCAAGGCTTCCTTTTCCTCTGGCCTCTTTCGCATGCGTTCAGATGTTCACCCTCAGACAAAGCACTCGCTGTTTGGCCTACCTAGCAAGGTGCTGCCTCCTATGTCTTCGTGAACTCCTAGATCACTAGGGCCTTTCGAAGGTGGGGGCTTGGACCTGGCTTGAGGATTCTAGGGTATGGAGGAGGCCTCAGGCAAGAACTTTCTTGGTCCAGACCTCTTTGACTCAGATGCTGGGGTCTGGGGTTACACTTGACCTTCACTTTATCTGTGGACATTGGCTTCTCGTCCTCAGGTAAAACAGAAGCCGTGTGGATACCTGCTGTCTTCACTCCCTGTGGAGGCGTCCGTCCCACTCTCCTCTTGCAGAACTTTTTCTCCTGTTGAACCTAAACTTTATCTATGGTAAATCTCTTGCTGCTAATGCCTCACTTCAGACCACCTTGTCTAATTCTTGCTTTTCAAAATACTTTTGACTTTGATCTCCTTTCTTCCTTTCTCCTGTTTTTACAAGCTTTACACCAGGAGGCCAACCACTCTACATGGCTCACGTGTTCCCACTCTCTGCACCTGAACCAGCAGCAGGCATTGGCAGTGGACACTATATTCCTTTTTTCTGTGCTCTGATTCAGCCTTAGAATTGTTCTTAGCACAGCCCAGCAAGTAATCACAATTCAGCAAGCTGGCATACACTGTGAAAGCTGTTTTCTATTCCTTACCTCTAATAATCCAATAAACTCCTACATAATTCTTCATTTTTAGCTTTTTTCCATTTTTTTTTATTCTTTAATTCTCCCAGTTCTCCTATCATCCCTAGGCCCCATTCGTTGTTGGAAATGAAGCAGGTGGTAAGTGGGTAGTAATTCTGTAACTGGGAACTTTAGTCCTCAAGCTAATGTGAAGTCTTAAGCTATGCTAGTTTAATTGGGACTGGATGTGTAACCCCTCCAGAAGGCCGTTAAACACGAAGACCAGGCCTGTACTCGAATTATCCTTTCTCTGGCTCCAGATGTCAGAAGGCGAGGCCGCTGACAGGAAAGCAAGGAGCTCCCCTTAGGCAGCTGTCTCCATGACTCCAACTCTGAGGAAGGTCAGAAGGTGACATCATTTAACCCATGAATAAAAAGAAGAGACAAACTGGTGTAATGGAGAATAAAAAAGAAACTTAAAAAAAACCCTTGGGTTTAAGTTTTGACTCTGCCCTTAGAAGTTGATGTGACTTTGGGCAAGTCACTTAATCCCTCAGGTTGCCAGAACTCTGAAATGAGCAGAGTGATAATTATAGCATCGGTATCATGCATTTTTTGTTTGACTGTGTGTGTGTGTGTGTTTTGAGGATCAATCAAATGATGTAATAGTTCAAAATAGTACTATTTTAAAGCCTTTTATAAATGCCAGGCTTTATACATTCACCCATTTGGTGAGCGAACACTGCCGAGTGGCCGCCTGCAGGGGACCCCAGGGCCTGAGTCCAGCCCTGCGCTGCCCAGCCGCATTCCGGGAGCTGCCTTCAGAAGAACAAGTCCGGGCAGCGGCAAAGCTTCCGCTCCTAGCCAGAGCCAAGAGACAGGGCTGGCTCGTTGGGAACAGAGAAATAGCCCATTTCCTATGACTTTCTCAGCAATGCGTATACACATGAGCTCCAGCCCAGATTCCTACCTCCTCACTGGATTGGTGTTGTCCCTGTAGCTACAGAGCTGCCCATTTATACTCCCGGTGGCTCCCCGCCGCTCATTCTTCTAACCAGGTAGTGATGGGCTTGTGCCGGCAGGCGGGGCGGCCCCTGGCCCTCAGCACGGGGGCCGGGGGTCCCCACAAGCAGGAGCCATGTTTCTTTCTGTTCAGCTCCCCCCACCTCTGGTTCCTATCAGACACTTCCTGGAGGTCTTCTAGGCTCAGACCCTGAACCAGAATAAGCCATAAAGGACCACTACGGATATGTCTTTACTGAAATATTTCTAGCTTTCTTTATCCGTGTTTGAGCCCGGTTCTCCAGAGAAGCAGAACCGCTTGTACATACAGGCACACCTTGGAGATGTTGCGGCTTTGGTTCCAGATGACTCACAGGAGCGTGAGTCAAATGAACTTTTTGGTATCCTAGTGCATATAAAACTTACGTTTATTCTATCTTGTAGTCTATTAAGTGTGCAATAGCATTATGACTAAAAAAAAAGTACATACCTTAATTAAAAAGCACCTTATCGCTTAAAAAGGCTAACCATCAACTGAGCCTGCAGCCAGTTGTAATCGCTGATCACGGGTCACCATAACAAATATAATAATGATGAAAAGACTTGAAATATTATGAGAATTAATAAAATGGAACACAGAAAATAAATGCTTTTGGAAAAGTGGCACTGATACACTTGCTTAGTGCAGGATTGCCACAAACCTTCAATTCATGTAAAAAAAAAAAAAAGGTACAATAAAATGAGGTATGCCTGTATATGCATATGGAGAAGGAAATAAAGTCAAAAACAGAAAGATTTATTTTAAAGAACTGGTTCACAGGATTGCAGAGGCTGGTGAGTCCAGAATTTGTGGAGCGAGCCAGCAGGCTAGAGATCCAGGAGTCCCACCGGCAAACCCCAAAGCACCCGTTCTCCAGCAGTGAGTTCAGTGTTTGGATGTTCTGGAGATTGGTGTCCTGAGAATTGGGGATGTGTTCCGAGTTTCCAGCAGAGCACAGTAAGACCTAACCCTTGCCTTTGCGGAGCTCTTAATCTAATGGAAAAGACTGACGGCAGTAGCATATTAGCCCTAAAGCCAGTCAATCCCCAACAGGGATGGAAACAGATTTTCCTGGGAGCTCAGGCTGACAGTGATTCATTTCAATTTCAGGGGCTGGAGGAAGACTTGGGAGTTGAGCCTTAAAAACAACGTGTGTGGGACAATCTTTCTCATTTATTGAGTTGTCTCGTACCTTTCTCAGACCTTCAACAACTAAATTTTGCTGTTAGCATTGCGTACTTAGATTTAAGCCCAGTGCAGTTTCTGGAACAGTGCGGATTTTGATTTCCATAGTGAGATAATTCCATGGTAAGTTTAGTCCCATCCTGAGTGTAGCCACTAGATGATTGTCTCTATCTTGCTACCCCACCGGATTCTCCCCTAACTCTCCCCCATTTCTCACTGTTTCTCTTTTCCCTTTGAGACGTATGTTCTGTGATTAATAAAGGAAACCTCAGAGTGTTTTCTCCAGTGCCACTCCTCTCCGCCAGTCCACTTCAGCCAGCCAGTGACTCCTTGACAAAACAAGAAGGAACCATTCACTCCAAGTAGGGAAAACATTTGTTGTTAGCTTAGGCATCTGAGGGAATCCTGTGCAAGCCCTTTGCTTTGCAGCAAATGGGTGGTGGCAGGAAGAAGAGTTGGGGAAGGAAAGGAAACACAGGTGGCGTCCTGAGCTGGCCCAGGACGGGAAGGGAGTCCACAGCTGGAGGCCGGGCTGGCGATTCTGCCAGGCTGGGGAGACCGAGGCAGCTCTGCAGGGCGGCGGACACAGTCGGAAAGAGAGAATGAGCCTCGGTGTGAGATTTAGCTGCTTTATTCTGTAAGTTTTGTTTTACTTTGCCAATTGGACAAGAAAATTAATGACCACTTACACCCAAAAGGAGCTAAGCAACTTGAATGTCTAAATAGGAAATGACTAAGGAATACCTTATAGCATTAAACCAAGTCCTATTAACCAAAGTGCTGTTTTCTACTGGATACAGACAGAAGTTCATGCCCCACAAAAATTTCCCCTGATATTCTGGTGAAATCTTCAACACTAATCCCATCAGGCCTGGTGCAAGTGCCCAGACAAACCTGGTGGTGTGAGCTCAGCTCAGGGCATCGTGGCAGCAACTGTCTGCCCCAAACAGCCAGGGTTCTAATTCTCTATTTAGTGATAGTCACAATTTACCAAAAGAAGACCTCAAGTCCATGGTGCATCTTCTGCCAAGGACACATTTACAACTCCTACCCTTCTCCTCTCCTCAACGTGTTCTTTGTGCACACAGCCACATGCTTAAGTAAAAATCTTAGGTCCATCTTCTAATCTAAGAGCAAAGGGAGGACCTCATAGGATGTTAAGCAGGTACTACCTATAAATTCAATGAGCCAGAGCAGACTTTGCTCAGAAAGGTGAGGGAAGCATTGATTAGCTTTCTTGAAATCACTGGAGCCCTCTAAGGAACATGATGCAAGATGGTTCCTTTAAAATAAAAAATTCAGGAGAGCAGATGAGTCTTTGGCTCCCCCTTTTTTGTGTGTGGAAAAGCTTAGGGATTTCTACCTTGACCTTGTTCGTAGACTTTCAGCACTTCCTGGAGTCTGGTAATAACCCCGAGAACAATAGAACAGCAAGTCTGTCCTGCAGGTGGGTCAGTATTCACATCTAAGACAAAGACAGTCCCTCGATAGTAAGAAGAAATGTCAGCAAAAGGGAAAAAAACTTGCTGAAGCAAAAACAGCATTTTTTTTTTCTGAGGGAAAATGATGTTTACTGTTGAGTGACTGTGCTCCTTTCTTACAAACATGTGAAGACTCTAGGGATCACAGAACAGGACTCGGGCTGTGGCGCAGCACTTAAGCTCCTCTCTCAGCCTCACCTCCCACTCTAGACCCACCAAACTCTGCCACTTCCTCATCTCATCCTGCACTTTCCCCTTGTTTTTGGAATGGTGCCCCATCTGCCTGCAGCACCATCCTTTCCAGTCGCTTTCCCAGAACGTGCCTGTCTCCCTTGGGATAACGAATTCCTTTTCCGTTTTCAAGACTTGAGTATCTTCTCTGGGAGTCTTTTCTCGACGCCCTCAACTTCCCAAGTCTGGAGTGGGGTCTCCTCTTCCCAGCTTCCTCACCACCCTGTGTTTCCTTCTGTAGCCCTCTCATTTGCCTGGGGGACAGGGACTGCTGCCATTCATCTCTGTGACCACACGGCTTCCCACAGGACCTGGCACACAGTAGGCCTCAGTGAATGTCTAGAAAGAGGAAAGACACCCAGATAAGATGTCTTTGAAGTCTAGAAGGTCAAAAAGGGCATGCGAAAGGCCAGCAAAGATTTCTTCACCAAACCCTGATCTATGAAGAGGCTTAAGGAAGTAAAAAAGGATGAAGCAAGGACTTAAGATATAAACAGGGAGCGTTCAGAAAAATTGATGGATGTCAGAAGCCTAAAGGGCTGTTTAAAAGGAATTGATATGTTTGGAGGAAACTCTGGAAACTTTGAAGGGAGATGCCAGTGAATGTGGCTCGGCTTCCTATCAGACACTTCATGGGACGCTCTCAGTGGTGCTGGGAAGTTTGCATCAGTAGCCACCTCTGCTTGTAGGAATATGTAGTTTCCAGGTGTGTGGGCAGAAAAAGTAGAACCACTGTGGGCTCTGCTGGCCGTAGGACAGTGCCCGTGCCTGTCCCACCCGGGGTTCTGCATGTAAGAACCATGCTGGGGCTTTCCTCTCCATTCTTCCTGAGTGCCTTGGCCTCCATTTTCTCTCCCCTCCCTCTTCCCGTACAGGCCGCCAGCCTGCCAAAGACTGCCAGGATCCAGCTCTGGCTCTCAGGATCCTAGACCACCAGGATTCACGTTAATTTTCCCATTACTAAGTTTGTAGTTTATATTTGGTTGATCAGAGAAATCTGTGTGATGTGGGTTGCTGGCAAGTAAATCTTTTTTTTTTCCTTCTCTTTTTCTTAAGTGTATTTTTCAAACCATTTCATTCCTTCATCGAGTCCAAAAGAAACTCCCAAGTTCTGCTAACCAGCCCTACCTCATGGCAGCACTGAAGTCAGATAGAGGAGATGGCCTACAGACGTCTTCTCCGTTCATCTGGCTGCCAGACTCCGTGGGGACATGGCTCCCCTCCTTGCCTTGTCTTCAAGGATTAATCTCATTTCTTGTTCTCTTAATTAAAAAAAAAATATATTTTTAATGATTTAAGCCAAGAAATTCCTGAAGCCTTAGGCCAGTTTATTGCACATTATTTAATGACATTGCAAACTAGGTTCTTTTTATTTTCCCTTCTTCCTATCATGCTCTTCCCTTTATACCCTTTCTCCTCTCCTGCCCACCTCCGGTCTTGGCTTTGATCTTCTGCCCTCATCCTCCTAGTTCTTCCATCTTTCCTGCATCCTCAGCTTTCTCCCATGGCTCAAATCTGAGTGCAGACCCCACCTCAACTCAAGGGGAAAGAAAGAAACACAAGATGGAACAACTAATGTATTTGGCATCTGCAAGGGCCTTTTTTTTACCCCCATGGAAACTGTTTTTATTTAAATAAGAGACAGCATGCCCTGCTTTCATCGGAAAGTGTGTTTGAAAAATTTCGTGCCATGTTTCCATGGCTCTCAGGAGAGAGTTTTGGAGCCAAAATTATTTGTGTAATTGGACAGGCAAGAAAAAACTCCTAACGAAAGCAAACATATTTATGCACTCTCCTGGCCTGGATAGGGAGGACGAATACTGCCTCTGCCAACCCCTCTGCCCTTTCTAAGTTGCTCCAGAGCTCAAGGTGACCTGATCGAGGTTGGAATGCTGGTAGAGATGGTAGGGACTAAACCTGCAGGTCCTACTTTTGCAAATTATCGTACGCTGCTTTGTGTGTTGTTTTTACCTGTCTTCTCTATCAGAGTAAATGTCCCTGAGGTTAGGAACTGTGTTTTTGTCTTCATGATCTCCTGCAGTGCCTGATATACTAGACAGTTCTGTAGCTCCTGGCCAAATGAGTGAGTCAGCAATGTCTGGAGAGGATGGTATGTACCAGATGTCTACTATGGGGTAGACCGATTTTGCTCAGCCTTGTGGGCCGCAGTTCGGTTTGGCTTCAGTGGTCCGTGTGGCAGAGCTACAGACTGGCAAAAGGCTTCATCACTCCCCAGAGTGCGTGGCTTCTGAGGTGCTTGCCCATGCCACAGTGAACCCCATCCTTACTGGGCGCCAGGCTTTCTGGCCTTACGGAAGCACAGTTCTGCTCCAGGCTCTGCTCTGCTTCTGAGTTGATTGCCGTGGTTTGCCACTTGCAGAGCCCTTTATTTCAGAGGACTGACCTTTGGGATCCTGTCAAGGCATAGGCCCTCGGGCAACCTGGAGGTCGAGAGTAGTGTTGTGGGTGTCCACGCATCAGTGAAGCCCACCCAGGGAGGCAGTGCTTGGGACCCTTCACCCTCTCGAACTCCACCTCCGAGTCCATGCTGGAGAGCAGTGAGCCACGGGTTCCACCAGAGAAACCTCTTCATTTTACTTCCCTTGAACCTTTGCTATCTTCCAACAGGTCATCAAGGTGCAGGGAAGGGCCACAGGGTCAGCATGTCACTGAGGAGGACTGCATTAGCGCGAAGTCTTTCTGTGCTTTGTGACATTAGCTGTAGGGGCAGCAAGCCACCACAAAGACAGTTGAGGCCTGGAGACCATGAGAGTTCGGGAGGAGAATTATTGGCTCAGAAACCCGCCAGTGGCCAAGAGGCTCCTGAGCCATGCTGACGGCATTGCCGAGGGAGCCCCATGCGGTGCCCCCACAATCCAGACCTCAGCAGATGAGTACAGACTTGTCTTGAGGCAAGAGGGTGGGACGGGACTGACTATACTTAAGAAATGCCTGGATGGGTAGAAAATGACTTTTTTTTAAGTGTTCCGCTGAGTTCATGGAAATGGGGATGTGGGTGATGCCATGCAGCCTCCAGCCAAAAGGCACTGTCTTACCTGACTTCTTACTACACTGAACTTTGACTTGCAGCCTGAGAGAGGTCTCAGGGAGAGAAGGGGCAAATGAGGAAATGCCTTGAAATGCCGTCTGAATCACACTAGGGGCATTCTGTGGTGCGATGCACCCCAAAACTGGATGTGTAAATTCTAGAACAGTTCGGGGGAGGAACCTGCAATTAAGATCGACAGTTTTGTGTCATGGGAATTCATGAACTTATACCAAATACTGTAATTTAATTCGTAGCTCTGCTGAGCTGAAGGAAGGATCCAGGCTACAAGGTGAGAAGAAATTCAAAGGGGCTCGAGATAAAACTTGCCTATTTGTAGTCTGGCATGTGACCCTGGTGATGGCAGCCGCACCCACATGCTTCTCGCAGTTCTTGTTTTCCTCTCTGTTTTCCCTTGGCTCGGAAGGCAGGTGCCTGCTGTACCCTAGAAATGTGAGGGGGAAACCCGGAGCCCATCACACGGTTTGTGTCTGAACGAATCCCTGTCATCGGTGTATCCAAGGGTCCTGCGGAAGTGACCTATCAGAAGATATATCTTCCGCTAAGAGATGGAGGGCTTAGAAGGAAAGAACTGGGCAGAGTTGTGTATGGAGCCCAAACTGTTTGGACTTTGTTAGAAAGCACGAAGTTCCGTGAAAAGGAGGCTCTGTAAACTGAGAGGTGGCCTGCCCCAAAGACCAGGGCATCTGGCCTGTTGAGAGTTGAGAAACAAGAGTGGGCCTATTGGCACTTGATTAGTGCAGACAAGTTAATAAAATAGCCAAAAGAATACACAGAGAGGATGCTCAAGAGGGCTCTGGGGGAAGGTAAGAGGATTAAAGCTGCAAAAACATTCCTCTAATGGACTTCTCAAACACACCAGCCCACAGGCAAGGGCAGGTGTCCTGTCCAACCACTTCCCCCTGAAACCCGATCCATCGTTCTGCAGGGCGGCCTGTTAACCCCATTTGGAATTGAAGGGTCTGCCCCCTGGGCCCAGTGTGGCGCCCAGAGCAGCCCCGGGCCTGGCCAGGAACCCGGCTTTGCAGACAAAGGGGCCTGGGAACAGGCTGGTTTCCCTCACTGGCAGCCAACTAGATCTCTGCATCTGCCTCATCTGGTGGCCGATTAGGCCATTACTGATCACACGTCTCCAGCCCGCCCCCCTCCCCAGTCTCCTTCCTGCCTAAAAACACTAGAAAAGGGGTGCTCTGATTTTCAGATCCATCATCACTTTGTTCCTCTGCCTTTGATCCCTTAGTGAAACTCCACTTTTGCTCCAGCAGCCAAATTGGATGTGTTTGTCTAGTGAAGCAACAGCTAAGGCTGAAGCTCAGGGAGAACAGGGAGGGGACAGGGCCAAGGACCGAAGTACTACTTATTTGTTTTGAAGCCAGGAAGGCAGGCCTGCCAGTAGGATGCCCAGCTGGGGTGTCCTTGGTCCTGCCCACATGGGCTGTTGTGCACATGTTGGCATCAGAACAGAGGGGCTGTCTGGCCGCATGGCTGACCGGTGCCCAGCTTTGTGCCTCCCCCACTGCACAGCTTTCTGTCTCCAACTTAGCAGTTGTCAGAGGGTGGAGAAGGAGCCAAGAGGAACGAGGGGGAGGCTGCGTTTTGTAGTGGTGGGTCGGTGAGGTGGGTGCATGGAGGAGTGCGTGCCTTGTGCCTGGATAAGCTCTCAATTACAACGGGGCAAGAGCCTGGGCCATTAACATGGAGATGGCATTCTGGTGCCAAACTCCTTTCTTTCTTGTTAAATGATCTGTTAGGTTTAAGTATATCTTTGCTTGAGGCAAATTTCCTTGGAACGAAATAAAGCAGAGGAGGAAAAAAAAACCTCAGAAACTCTTGGTGGAGTAGTTTTAGATTTATTGGACCGTGGAAGAGAGTGCTTCTTGGTGACAGGAATTTTCCAGATGCCCCTGAGCGAACAATCGCTTACAGCTCGCTTTGTGGGGAGCCTCCTGACTTGGCAGGTACAGCACACACTGGGCAGAGGAGGATTAAGGCCTTTGCATTGTTTAAATGCATTGCTTCTGAAAAACAGTTAGCAATATTTAGCCAGAACACACTGCGCGCAGGCCATCCCCCCTCTCCCCTAGTCTGTATCTCCTTCCTCTCTGAGAAAAAATACATCCGCTGTCTTGGCTGAGAAGCTCAGCCAGGACCGGACTCCATAATTGTGGGGGTCTAATGCAAAATGAAAATGTGGAGTCTTTTGCTCAGACGTGCAGGATTTGAAGAGGGTGACAGCAGAGCATTAAAGCGAGCGCTGGTCCCTTCCGCACGCGGGGCCACACACAGCTGCACAGAGTGCGCTCCCAGGAAGCTGGCCTTGGGCTCAGCCTTCCCAGTTGTGCATTCATTCAGCAAGGATTTACAGAGCATTTGCTGTGTCCTGAATACTGTGCAGTGGGCCTTGGGGTTGGGGCGTGGAGCGTAACATTAATAGGCTGCGCCCTAGGAATTCACAATTCAGTTGGAGTCAGATGATCACATATACAAAGTTAAACAATGACAAGATAACTCTTTAGAAGCGCAGAAGGCTCTATAAAGGAAGGAGTCCATAAGGGAGATCTCCCCTTGACACCAGGTATCACTTGTTCAGCTCGGAAAGTAAAAGTAAAAGAGGGCGATAGAAATGAATGGGGCAGTCTGTCTCTCTTTGCTGTGCCACTCGCGAACAGCACATATTTCCTGCTCCACCCTCATTAGATCTAATTCACATCTCTTCTGTGACTCCGGAAGTAACCTCTCAAGCAGCAGTCGATTTTCAAAATAACCATACTTAGATAAAAGGTTCGTAGAAAATGTGTTGTGCTAGGCCTCTGTCCTTGAGCTTTCAGTGTAGACGAAACACAACTAGAAAATTTGAGTTCGTAGGCAACATAAATGGGCATCTTGTACCTGATTTGAGGGTCCCAACTTCGAAGATAGTCCTTCATTCGGTCATTCAGCATTGACTGAGCATCTCCTTAGGCCAGGCCCTGGGTCAGGTTCAGAGGACAAGTATACAAACAAGACTTGGTGCCTGCCCCTAAAAAGTTCACAGTCTAATACTGTAATCAGAGGGACAGTGATCCTTTCAAAGAAACAAAAGGGCTTTCCTATCCTGGTGTGGCTTGTCTAAAAGCTTCTGAAAAGTTCCATTAAGTGGGAAACCTTCTGACCTCACTGCGTGCCTTGATCCCTGGGCTCTCCTATGGTGACTGTAGTTTGTTTTTGGTAATTGCCTCTTATCTTCTGTGAGAAACCTGATTCCTGCCTGCTCCTGTTGCCTTCTTGCCTTCTCTGGGTCTCCCGGGGAAACAACACAGGCAGGTGGAGTCTTGCAGCAGAATTGCAGTAAAAGCTCTGAAGGCGTCTGTTCTCAGAAGCTGAGCAGAATTTGGTATGGTCAACATTCAGAGAGGGTGCCTCGAGGGCTTTCTAAGTACCTTCATGAGGGAGCGTCTGGGTAAATATTCTCATCTTTCTTATCTTATTCCCCTTTCATTTTATTTCTTCTCTTAAATTCAACCACAGTCCTGAGAAACAAATTTGGAATGTTTTTTGCACAGATGTCCCATTTCGTTCAGCAACATCAGTGATTTGGCTCATACAAAGAGAGTTTTGTTGTTTGAACTGTTGGATTATTTGGGAAATATCCTGCTCTCGTTACAGATGGATCTTCATCCTATCCCAGCTTAGATCCCAGTATTGCCACCAAGCCAAGTCAGAAGAGACGGCCGCCATACTGTCAGACACCGCAGCCTAGTGCTGGGACCCTCAGCCCTCCCATATTCCACTGCCATTAGCCACACCATGGAGATCCATCTTTGCCTTAGAAAGCCCCCAGAGCATCCACAGATCCCCTACTCCCAGCCCCAAGAAAGGATCAGCCATGACAAAGACTATAGCTCCTGGGTAGCCCAGCCTTCCTTCACAACCATGGTTGGCAATTGAGCAGAATCTCAGGCCTGTCACTTGTTCCAGGGATGTTGAAGAACCAGGGAACTTGACTGAACTGGAAAGAAAAAATCACAATTCCTTTTCATCATTCCGTTCAGTCTCCATTAGCTGAGCTGTGCCAGGGCATTTAGGCCGTGATCATTGACCCATTTCCTGCCAGGTTCCGTAGGGCCATTGGGCCTGGCCAGTTGGCCGCCATGTCTCAGAGTATACAGAAGAGGCCAGTCTGTGTCACAGGCATCTCCTGATGGAATTCTTTACACATGTCCCCACTCTCCAGCTTATGTACATACGCCAAGTTGAACTCTCATGCAATGATGGAGGCCACACGTTCCATCCTGTAAACTCTTACAGACAACAGAAGGCTAGAGGAAGGACTTGGACCACTCCTGGAAAGCCCCCGGGGGTGAGGCAGCAGCTGTTTATTGTGACTGAAGACACCAAGGCATCCGCCCACCCTAAAATGGTGCTTTGTCTCTCTCCTCCACCGAGGCCCAGTTGGCACCTTCCCTTCTCTCCACAGACCTCCAGGACTTCAAGTTGGACGTGCAGCACGTGATTGAAGTGGATGAGGGGAACACAGCGGTCATTGCTTGCCACCTTCCTGAGAGCCACCCGAAAGCCCAGGTCCGATACAGTGTCAAGCAGGAGTGGCTGGAGGCATCTAGAGGTGAGTGAGCAAGCAGGAGCCCCAAGGCCAAGGCCAGGGGTGGGAACGCTGACCACCTCTGGTTACTGCCTCCCCAACTGCCATCAACATGCCCTTGGCCCCCTCCTCATGCTGGCCAGCTGTCTTCTGCCTTGCTGTTCAGCCCTGTAGGATCCTAAAGGGATTGGTTTCCATAATGGAGGTCTTCTGCCCTGTTTAGAGGAATTCTTCATCCTTTGAGGCTCTGGAAGATGTCGCTGAGCTGTCACCATTTGATCAAGGCTGTCAGCACAGGGTTCTGGATTCTTCGTGTGTGTGCTCCCTGCCACCAGGCGCACACAGCAAGGTGGCCCGACCAACCCAGCCGTCCGTGGGGCTGCAGCGTTGCCCAGTGGGAGGTGGAGTTCTTTCCCACACAGCAGAGGAAGCTTTCTCGTGGGACTCGGGTTTTTTCCTCCCCATCTTCCTAGTAATGCGGCTGTCTCAGCTGTCCTAGCTTCCTGCTCAGGCCACAGCATATGTGACAACTGGGCTAGGAGAGGCCAAGCTGTGGTCCACAGAATGCCAGGGAGGAGAGGGGATGTCTCTCAAGATGAAGACAGCTTCTTCCCATGGTTGACCCTTCACTCAAGGCCAAGTAGACCCTGCTTAACTGAACCCACAATTCAAAATGTATTCCTTTTAGAATATCCTATAGATACTTAAATATTTTCATTCATTAAGTTTTTCTGATTATGAAAGGAATATATGTCCCTGTATTTCTGTGAGGAATGTATATGTTCACTATAGAAAATATAGAAAATAATTTTTTCGAAAGGGTAAAACCCCTAATCTTGCCACTCAGAGATAACTGGAGACTGAGAGGAAAAGAGCATTAATCTCCTTTGTCCCTAGTAGGACCTTGGCTATACACAGCTTCCACCCCACAGGAGTCGGGGTTTTCCCATTCTGTCCGGCATTGGCTAAGCTGCGCATGCCTGGGGCGGCCTAGTGACCAGCAGGCACCAGGCTCAGTGAACCTTGGTTTCGGAGACACCAGGACTCCCGGGGCAGGCCAGGCCACCAGAAAGCTCTGAGCTGATGGCCGGTGCTTTGCCTACCAGGAAGCTGGACACCATCCCGATCGCCGGGGTGTCCAGAAGCCATGAATCTGTCTCCTGTTGAAAGAAGCAGAACACAGCTGCGGGGCCCTGCCCCCACAGCACCCCTGGTCCCCAAGCAGACAAAGTCTAGCAAACCAGTGATGCAGAAGAAGGGTTTCAGTGACCTTCATGGAGAAGGTGGTGGTCGAGAGTTAGAATATTCCTCTCTGGTTGCAGAAATTCAGTAGCGAGGTGGCTCAGTGATGTGACCCTGACAGAGACTCATGAGAAATTCTAAATTTACTTCCATCCTTCCTCATGGCTTGCAGGAATGATCATCCCCTCTCCCAGGTGTACAGCATGGGCCCCTCAATACTTACAGTGGCTCGGAGGCGGCACATATTATACCATTTTACAAATGAGGAGACAGGATCTGAGAAGTTAATCAACTTGTCCAAAATCACACAGTGCGTGGCAGATCCAAAGCTTAAGCCCAGGTCTGGCAGACCCCAAATCTTGCTTCCTTTCCAGCCTACCCCCTTGAAAGTATAAAATGTTCTTCCATAAACCTGTCTACTAACTCAGGGGACTTAGCTAGCCACTTCGTCAGCTGATTGGTTAGTTTTACTCCCTGGCATTTCTGTTCCCCCTTGATTTGAGGTTTTACGAGGAAAATAGCACTTTCAGTTTGGGCTTATTGGGATTCCGGTGTACGGCTCGTGGTTCCTGCCCTGCCTGCCCACTGGGAACTACTGGCTGCAGTATTCTATGCCCAAACTCATCCCATGTCCCCTTCATTTTGTCCTTTTCTCAGATAACTACCTGATCATGCCGTCGGGAAACCTCCAGATTGTGAATGCGAGCCAGGAGGATGAGGGAATGTACAAGTGTGCCGCCTACAACCCAGTGACCCAGGAAGTGAAAACCTCGGGCTCCAGTGACCGGCTCCGCGTGCGCCGTAAGGGGCGGGGGGGCGTGTCTCACTGATGGAAGGGGCTGGTCAGGCTGAGAAGGGAGAGGATTCGGGGGAGGAGGGCACAGGCCATGCTCCAAATCTGTGTTCTCTGAGGTGGGGGTGGGAGCTGTGAGGCTCAGGCCAGTGGGGTATCCGGGACTCAGATGGAGTGAGGGTCCTCTCCCCGCTAGTGGCACGTGTCCCCTGCCTAGCTCCGGGGGTAGCTGTGCTTGCTGGTCCCTTTCTCCTGCCCGCTGGGAGCTCTTCTTCACCGTGAGACTTCCAAAGTGGGGATCTGTTGGGATGGGGCTGCTGGGGCCGGACAGCCTGGTTCTCAGCAGGTTGTGCTGAGATGATGATGGCGATGCGCTTGTGCCCGTGTTGAGGCCACAGGGCCTGCCTGGCGCAAGGCCAGGCTGAGCCTACACTGCCTGCGCCCCTGAGGCATGCCCAGCACCTTCCTCTGGTGACGTCCGCGGAGGCCCGCACGCTTCCCCAGTTTTATGGAAACAACAGCTGCCTTTGCCGAGCATTTCCTGGAGGCAGGCACTTTTCTAGGCTTCCTGCTTGTTCAGTGGAGGGACGTCTGCTGTGGAGTTTGGTTTTAGAGGCAGCACCGGAGGCAGATGTATTGTGTAGCTAGTGAAGCCAAACCTCAGCAGACCCTCGGTCACGGGACTTTGTCTCTGTAATTGGGCATTCTGGTTCGTAAAGGGCCCCTCAAGCTGTGTAAGTCTCAGGTCTTATAAAACCTGGATCTGCCCCCGCTTGGCACCTAAAGCAGAATCACACAGGCCAACGTGGGGGAGGGGCCACCAGAGGGCTAGTGCTGTGCCACTTCTCCCCCAGCGCTGGCAAAAGATCACTCCTTCCTTAGCTGAGCGGCCGAGCCAGTAGTTGGTTTGCTCTGGGGACCTGTAATACTGTACAACTAAGGAAGGAAATGCATGTCTTTAAACAGGGGGTCCCACTCAGCTCTGTGAGGTGCTCACACTGTGAGGGATGCTGAGCACCGGGGGGTGCGGGGGGTCCCGTGGCTCCTTGTCTCCTAGCTCATCCTCCGACCTGGGGTGCACTTGCTGAGTGCAAGCAGGAGAAGTCACCTGCACCGTCTATTTCTCTGTGCACCCCCTCGTCTTTTTCTTTGCCAGCATGCATGGTTATTCATTCACACATATGTTGTGTCAATGCTGCTATTCCAGTATATTACCTCATCTCCTACAACAGCTCTCTGCAGAAGGAGGGCCTTGTTTTTGATAAAGAAACCAAGGCCCAGGGGAATTCAGTAACTGGCCTCCTTTGATGTAGGTCACAAACCCCTGAAGGCCTGTTTGATTCCACGTCCACACTGTCTGGGCCTGCCTCCTGGGGCCTGACCACCTGAGGTGGGGCGGAGGGGATCCTCTGCACTGAGTCCTGGTCCCACACGCTGCCCTTCACCTGCTGGCCCCTCCAGGCTCCACTGCCGAGGCTGCTCGCATCATCTACCCCCCAGAGGCCCAGACCATCATCGTCACCAAGGGCCAGAGTCTGATCCTGGAGTGTGTGGCCAGTGGGATCCCACCTCCACGAGTCACCTGGGCCAAGGATGGGTCCAGTGTCACGGGCTACAACAAGACACGCTTCCTGCTGAGCAACCTCCTCATCGACGCCACCAGTGAGGAGGACTCAGGGACTTACCGCTGCATGGCCGACAACGGGGTTGGGGAGCCTGGCACAGCGGTCATCCTCTATAACGTCCAGGTATTCGGTGAGTGTCTCCTGCAGACTTTCTTCTTCTCGGCCTTCTCTGTGGTCGGTGTGGTCTTTCCAGCTACTCCTAACCCCAAGGCTCAGACAGGGTCGGGTGCCTTGTGAGAGGTCCCAGGCCCAGTCAGTAGTGGAGGAAGACGGAGGGAGTTGGGGATGCTTGGATCCCAGGGACTAGGATATGGCATCCTTTTGGCATCCCTTTCTAGCCCTTTCCTGTCATGACTGACAGAAGAGACACGGGAGACTTTCCTTCCTTCTACCGACAGTCACGGGGAAGGAGGGACCCATTCCTGCCTACAGATCCCTCCCCAGCCTGTCCGGTCCCAGATGGGAAGACCTCAGCCTTTCTTACCCCTGCTCTGGTTTCCTGGCAGAACCCCCTGAGGTCACCATGGAGCTGTCCCAGCTCGTGATCCCGTGGGGCCAGAGTGCCAAGCTCACCTGTGAGGTGCGTGGGAACCCCCCGCCCTCTGTGCTGTGGCTGCGGAATGCCGTGCCCCTCGCCTCCAGCCAGCGCCTCCGACTGTCCCGCAGGGCCCTGCGAGTGGTCAGCGTAGGGCCTGAGGACGAAGGCGTCTACCAGTGCATGGCCGAGAATGAAGTCGGGAGCGCCCATGCCGTGGTCCAGCTGAGGACCGCCAGGCCAGGTGAGTACAGCCCAGAAGGCCGGAGATCTCAGTTGCACATTCACAGAGCTCTTTCCTCAACTGAATTCCAACTTAGAACCCCAGTATATAAAATAGATAAAAGTGGCTTTTAGTTGTAAGTTCAAGTTTACATTGTCAGAAGTGTACATTTTCACTAGTGAAAGTGATTCATTTTACTGTTGTATTTTTTAAAGGTTTTTTTAAGGGGGCAGAGAGGGAGGAAGAGGGAAAGAATCCCAAGCAGACTCCTCATTAGGTGCAGAGCCCAACTTGGGGCTCGATCCTACAACCCCAAGATCATGACCTGAGCCAAAACTAAGAGTCAGACATCCAACCAACTGAGCCACCCATGAGCCCCTTTACTGTTGTATTTTTAAAAATGCTTTTTATTTTGTGGAGTCTGTGGGTCCCTAGGGTTCCATGGCATCCAGTTTAACAATCACTGGTCTAGAGTAAAGAAAAGCAAATCTGTCCTTTTCAGCTCGAATGATTTCAGTTGGCACCTGTGCTGACTGAGCAGTTCCTTATGTGCTGGGCACTGGACTAGATGATGGGGCGGGGGGTGCAGAGAAACATAACAAAGAGACAGCTTCCTCATGGAGGAGACCAAATTCACCAAGGAAATAATTTGAGAAAAATATGACCATGAACAGTGCTGAATCCACACGATCAGATGCCAACCTTCTGTGGTTCGGGAGGTCGGGTAAAGGGAAAACTCGCATTGGCAGATTCTGCAGATGCCTCCTGAAGGAGGTGTTGCCTCTCCTGGCCTCTCGGATTCTCAGAGGGGGTTACAGTTGGCTTCCCACCTCGCATGCCAGGCTGCTGCAGTGGAGTGGGGAAAGGCCGCATGGTGCTAAGACCCCTCAGTGGAGGCGCATGTCCTCCACCCCAACATAGGCATAAGGAGGAGGGCGCAGCGTCCCTCAGGAGTAAACAGAACCTTCACTTGAGGTGAGGCTAGTGCGTGGGCTCAGGAGAACAAGCAGATTGCAGAGATGCCCACCTGATGCCCTGGGCCACTGCCAGAAGCCTGGGCCCAGGGCACCCAGGCTGCCCATCTCTCCTGGCCGGGCAGTGACGCAGCCCTCTCTCTTCCCACAGAGCCCGACCGTGTGTGCAGTGGGCTGATGGTCACCTCGGGCTCTGAGCTGGGGGCTCTTCCTGTCCCTGCAGGTTTTCGCACTCACTTCTCTGTCTTCTCCCTGGGGACAAGAGTTCATAACCAGGGGGAACCGACATCCTCTTCCTTCCCTTCTCTTTCCTTCCTTGTCCTCCAGGTACAACCCTGAGGCCATGGCGGGATGCTAAGCTGGACACTGCCACCCCTTCCATGCTACCCTCCAGACCCGGAAGCCCTGACCAGATGCTAAGGGGGCGCCCAGGGCTCCCAAAGCCCCCGACCTCAGTGCAGCCAGCTTCCCCACAGTGCCCCGGAGAGAAGGGGCAGGTGGCTCCTGCCGAGGCGCCCATCATCCTCAGCTCACCCCGGACCTCCAAGACGGACTCGTACGAGCTGGTGTGGCGGCCGCGGCACGAGGGTGGCGGCCGGGCGCCGGTCCTCTACTACGTGGTGAAACACCGCAAGGTACGGTGCCTGGCATTGTGCAGACCTCTCAGACCGGGCAGGGCTTTCTGCCTGCTGGCCGTCTCCCTTGAGTTCCTGCAGTCTGGACCAGCAATCCCTGCTGCTGATCTTGACCTTCTGTCTTCCTCCACTGTACTTTCCTACCACCTCCCAGGAAAGTGCTTGTGAGCTGAGGCATGTGGGACCCTAAGAGGCACAGGAAAAGTCATGTGTGCTCCTTCAGGTTCTCTGTGCGCTGGTTTCCCAGAAGCTGCCACCACCTTCTCCCGGGCGAGAGTTAACACCATCACCTGCCCTCCCCCATCCCTCTGTCATTTGTCGTTGATGTTTTTGTTTTGTTTTTTAACCAAAGGAAGCTCCACTGGGCACATATCTGCAGGCACTCCACATGGCAAGCTAGCTCTAGGACCAGGAAAACAAATATTTGTGAGCAAGCGTTTTCTCTGAGGGCTGTAAAATACCCCCTCGGTTTTCAGGAGCCCTCATGGCTCGGCTTTGACCAGCCGGCCTTGGAGCTGAAGCCCGTGATGTTGCTCAGACCTCAGCTGTTTCTCCTTGGCAGAAGGAGGCCTGTCCAGCTGGATGTTTCGGGAGCTAGCAGGGAGGGTTCCTCTGGCTCTGGCAGGGTGTGGGGACGGCCAGCCAGGTCACCTTCCTGGACCGAGTGTCCTGTGAGGTG
Source organism: Potos flavus (assembly GCA_028534135.1). Lineage (NCBI taxonomy): Eukaryota > Metazoa > Chordata > Mammalia > Carnivora > Procyonidae > Potos > Potos flavus. The sequence goes on along the minus strand of CM052898.1, from coordinate 140,374,605 downwards.
GGACGGGGCTGTGGGCTCACCTGCTGTTACCCCACAGGGGAGAAGGACGTACGATTCCCTTTAAGAAATGTCCTGGAAGAGCATTTCTGTTCATCCCAGATGTGCGCTTCTTTTTCTAAGACCGTTCGACAGTAGAAATTGATTGTTCTTAAATGGATTTTTTGATGTTATTTGGTAATGTATTATAGGTGCCGTATTTTATATGCTAAAAGTATTTATCAACTGTTCTTCCCCGCCAAAACCAAAAAACGAACCCAGGGCCCTGTGTGGTGCGGTGTGTCGGCTGTGCAGTAGGTCTTTCCCCTGCTCTGGATCCCGCCAGCCCCGCTCATTCTGTTCTTTCCCTCTATGACCTCGGCTCAGGACAAGTCCACAGACACACTGGCTCGTGGGAAAGATACCTGAGGCAAAACTGCCTCCTAGGTGGGGGCCGGGGTCACATTCGCTCACTAACACTTGGCCCGTGCGCCTCTTCATAGCTAGCCAGCAAAGGGGGTGAATGTATTTTTAACAAAAAGCTGCATTGTTCAGCCCAGGTTATGGGGCAGGGCTGGTCCTAATCCTTGTTTCCCCTGTAACTAGACATCTCCGTCTCAGAGTTGTAGACAGAGATCAGGGCAGGCCAAACGCTCACAGTCCCCGGGAGACAAGAACCAGCAATGAGAACAAGAATCATATTTTTCAGGCCAGTAGGAGGCCATGAAACTGCTTCACCAAGAGGCAGGCTGGCAAAGGCCACGCGTGGTGATCCGGAAATGCCAGGCTGAGGCCGCATTCACCCCGTGTGCGTGTGACAGGGACTAATGACCATGTAGTTTCTTAGTTTTGTTTCAGAGCCCAGTGGCAGCATGAGGCCAGCGCCGCAAGGGCCAAGGGAGAAAGGGGTACAGGACCTTGAGAGGACCGTGCCCCCGCTGGGTCTGGCTTCGGTTAGGCTCCAGCCTGCAGGGCACTGGGGGCTGCTCAGTGGACATAGCCAAGACAGAAATTATGTCTTGCAAGCAGTGCCTTTCTCGAGGGACTAGCAGGTCTTAAGGATCATCACACAAGAAAGGATTTTTGAAGTGAAAAACCAGTGTTTGGGTTGTTTCCAGCCCCTTCTCTCGCAGGAGACTGGGAATCACTCAGCTCATTTCCACTTTTTCCCATTTGTGAAGCCAGGTTCACTTCCTGCCGCATCTGCAGAGCCCGGGCTACTGTGTCTGGGTTTCCAGTACCACTGAGGATTCTCAGTTTGTAAAAACTTCTCCCCTTGGAACAAATCCTGGAAGTCCGACATAAGTGAGCCCAGACCATCCCTGTCCCTTGAATAGTAGGTTTTGTTCTACTTCGGAATATTCTGCTTAGGGATAAGGGCTTTTCCTACCAGCTGTTTAATTCTTGAGCAAACCACAGCTTCAGATCCCAGCAGACTGTGTGAGATGTGCACTGTTGGCAGTTAAGCCTTTTGTCCTAAAAGGTGGGGTAGGGAGCTGAAGCAGCCTGTTGGGGAGTAAGCCTGGATTTTTTTCTTTAAAGAGCTAGGAATTTGGGGCCATTAAAGATTAATCTGTAATAGTTATAATTCATTCACAGTCTTTAAACACAAAGCAAAGCTTGAGGGCAGGAGCAGAAAGAGGAGGATTGAAATGGCGGCAATCTGCCGAGTGGAGGATGTGGGGTGAGTCCAGAGAAGGGGCCAAGCCCACGCTGGGAACCTACTGTGTGCCAAGTTCAGTGCCTGCCATTTTATGTACGTCATCTCGTTTAATCTTCAGAGGAAGCTGAGAGCTTTTATTTGACTCCTTTTAGAAGTGAAAACCTTAGGGATCAGAGAGGTTAGGGAACTGGCTCGGGATTACACAGCTGGACTTAGAGACATAATCAGAATTTAAACCCAAGATTTTCTGGCTCCCAGACTCTTTTTCTTTCTAGGATGAGTTCACATGATTATGGATGTGCCCTCTGGAGTCAAGTCATGATTTTTGCACTCACTAGCAGTGTAGCTCTAGGCAAATTACTCCTGCCTCCAAGCCTTGGCATTCGTGAATCAGGAACAAAACTAGCACCTGTCTCTTGGGTTGTTGTCGTGAAAGCTCCTCGTAGGGCCTGTAAAGTGCTTCCTTCCACGCTGAGCACACAGTAAGCACCCAGCAACTGACACTCTTTCTACTGGTGCTGCTGCTTTTATCCTCCTCCTCATCCTCCCAGAATATAAACTGAAGGGACTCTGTTTATTTGGTTTAAATAGAGCAAGGAGAAAAAAAAGTTAAACGTGGAGGTTTTCAGAAATAGAGAGGAGGTCTTTGGAGAAATTCACAGCAGCAGGAGGCCTTTCGACCCTCTGCACCGAATTTTCTTTGACGGGATGGTTAGATGAGGGACCAGGGAGCCTACTTTACTGTCCCAGCGAGGATGGAAGTCCCAGGGCCGGCAGGACCCGTCTGTGCTCGGCAGCACCACCCCTCCCCAGACCCGGCCCACTGGCCTTCTTTTCCTCCTGCCCTGTTGGGCTCCATTCTGCTTTTTCCACAAACCTTGGCCACCAGCAGCTCTGAGCCGAGATGCCGGTTCTGATACCAGCTCCCTTCTCCAGCAGGTCACAAACTCCTCCGACGCTTGGACCGTCTCCAGCATTGCAGCCAGCCAGCACCGCCTGACCCTCACCAGACTCGACCCTGGGAGCTTGTACGAAGTGGAGATGGCAGCTTACAACTGTGCAGGCAAAGGCCAGACAGCCATGGTCACCTTCCGAACTGGTAAGAGTCAAACAGTGCCCCCAGCTTGGGGTTTTGTGGGCCTGAGCAAATCTTGCGAGGCCCAAGACGGAAGCCCCGCTACCCTGGCCCAGCTATTCACCTTGAACTTTATCTTCCTTTCAACTGTTGCCTCCCTATGGTTTATGAGCCCAGGCTGAGGTCCTGTGTCTCATCAGGAGAGCTGCCAGCTGGTCTCTCTGGCTCCCACCCCCCCCGGAACACACGTGCACATGCACACACACACACACACACACACACGCGCTGGGGCCAGGCACAGCACCATGATGGTCAGACACCCCCTCCCCCCCGCCCCCGGCAGAGTCTTGGGCTGAAGGAACTCTCTGGAAAGGGAGACTTAATACATGCTCCCCCACCTGCTGGTTTCAATCCATTTCCATCCAGGACGGCGGCCCAAACCTGAAATCATGGCCAGCAAGGAGCAGCAGATCCAGAGAGATGACCCTGGAGCCAGCCCCCAGAGCAGCCGCCAGCCAGACCATGGCCGCCTCTCTCGTAAGCCCCCGGCGCTCAGAGGGGCGGGAGTGAGCAGGAGTCAGACTGGAACCAGGGCCACTGCTTCAGAAGGCTCATTGCTGCTGATGGAATGGGGTCTTGTTCCGCGGGTCCTGGAAGCTTTGATATTTTCCTGGCATCTCCCCAACCAACCCCATTGAGAAAACAGATTGGAGTTTTTCAAGTAAAACGTGGTAGTCTGACATGGGAGGTGGGGGGATGCTAACCCTGTGGGTCCAGCCAGCACAGAGGAGGCAGCCACAGACTCTGGACCCTCCACAGTCTGTCACTGCAGAGGCATGGTTCTAGGGGCCCTAGCTCAAGGGCTTCTTCTGGGAGAAGGGGACCCAGGTGGTTCTGGAAGATCTGATATGGCCACCAGAGGGGGCCGCTGGGGGAAGAAGAGGCCCCAATCAGGAACAGGCCAAGTCCAGTTGCAATACAACCAACTTACCATGTCCCTACTGCTTCCTTCTTCCCTCACATCTTGTTTCCTCCAGCCCCAGAAGCTCCAGACAGGCCCACTATCTCCATGGCCTCTGAGACATCAGTGTATGTGACCTGGATTCCCCGTGGGAATGGCGGCTTCCCAATCCAGTCCTTCCGTGTGGAGTACAAGAAGCTGAAGAAAGTGGGGGACTGGATTCTGGCCACCAGTGCCATCCCTCCTTCTCGGCTCTCGGTGGAGATCACTGGCCTAGAGAAAGGTAGGGGTCTGGCCACTATCCCACCTGGGCCCCCAGCTGTCCCCAACCCCTCAAAGGATAGTCAGAACTTTGGAGGCTTTTCTTTCTGCTGTTCTGCCATCTGCCATCTTGCTTACGTGGATGCTCTTGGTAGTGTCCCCTCCCTCCTACAAACCCTTCCTTATCCTCCCTCTCTCCACAAGAGGTCCATAGCTAGCCCCTCTGTGGCTCCTTTCTGAAGAAGATGGGAGTTCTTGTGTCCTTTGAGGACTTGCATTTGGGGAAGGGCGACCCAAAAGACCCCTCCAGTTTCTGGGTGTGCTGGGTGGGAGTGGGTCAGAAGTGTTTTCTAGCTCCTGGGTTCAAGTGAGTGTCTCTTACCAGGCACCTCCTACAAGTTCCGCGTCAGGGCTCTGAACATGCTAGGGGAGAGTGAGCCCAGCGCCCCCTCCCGGCCGTATGTGGTGTCAAGCTATAGTGGCCGTGTGTACGAGAGGCCTGTGGCAGGCCCTTACATCACCTTCACGGATGCCGTCAACGAGACCACCATCATGCTCAAGTGGATGGTAAGTGGCCTCGCAGAGTGCAGCGGGGAGACGGGGCTGAGCTTCATGATGACAGGAGCTGGCTGCTGCAGCAGGAGCAGGAAGGAATCACTCTTCTCTTCTGCCCTTCTTCTAAGATCCTTCCCTAAGTGGCCACCCCCCAAGCCCCCCAGACCTGGGAATTGAGCCAGAGAGCCTCATCCTTACAGTACTCAGGCAGATTCAGAGGGGACTTACATCTTTGGAGAAATGGCTGTTTCTGGTCTCCAAGAGCTGAGGGGACCTTTAGGCTAAATAACAAGTGATCTTACAGCCTTCCCTCAGGAAGCCTTGGAGATATCAGCAGAAGTATTTTCCAGGCTCCCTCAGTGAATTTTTAAACTCTAGGCTGGAGTAAAATTTCTATCCACGTGATTTCTCTGCTCCCTGGTCAACTTGTTTTTTCTCCATTCCCTGTAGTATATTCCAGCAAGTAACAACAACACCCCAATCCATGGCTTTTATATCTATTATCGACCCACAGACAGTGACAATGATAGTGACTACAAGAAGGATATGGTGGAAGGTAAGAAGCACTTCGAGTGATACGGTTTTCTGTCGGCAAGGGGGTCTCCGTGTTGCCGAAAGTATAAAATCTGGGCTGGTGGGACACAGAGCATCTGTGCACATATCATGGACCCATGCCACACCTGGGGTCAAGATCACAAACCCATATGCTTCCTTTCCTCCGGGGCTCCTCCACCCCAGGGTGCCCTGCTGCCTTCACAGCACCAGCCCAGACACACACCCCTGTCTGAGTCCGACTGTGACTGGTTCCCGGCAGACCGGATCCACAGCACTACGTGTGACTTTCTTGCTGTCTTTTCCAGGGGATCGATACTGGCACTCCATCAGCCACCTGCAGCCAGAGACCTCCTACGACATTAAGATGCAGTGCTTCAATGAGGGCGGGGAGAGTGAGTTCAGCAACGTGATGATCTGTGAAACCAAAGGTGATTCTCTTTAGGCTCTCTGCTCCCCTCTTGCTATTTCTAGCCAGCTAGGGCCAAGTCTCTGTTCCATGCGGCAGGCTGGTAGCTCTTCCTCATGAAGACTCCTTATTTTCTAAGTACTCCTAAACTTTATCATTTTTAACCCTTCTGTTTATGTGCCTGGGCCTCAAGTATGAATAGGGTTGCCGTCCTGATGGCTTCAAGGAACTGGGGAATTAACTCATACATGAGGAACTCAAGGAATAGAACCCATCCTTAAGGTCAGAACTTTCTATAAACACTATAGTCCTATAACATTAGGTACTTACGTTGTTGGTTTACTGAATTTAACTACAACGCCGTGAGGTAGGAAAGAAACTGAGCAAGTTCACTTAGCCAGTTAGGGGTGGACCACACCTTGGGCCAAGTTCATCTAACTACAGGCCTGGATTCTTTCTCTGCACTGAAACATGTTAAACATCTCCACATAATAACTTGTCAGTGTTTGCACATTGGTCAAGTGGATGGATATCACTGTCTCAACTTTGCAAACACGGAAAATGTATAACGCAGGAACAGAATCGGGAGAGGATCACAAAGGAATAGGAAAGGAGATAAGAAAAGAATCCATTTTCCCGACATTGGCAACATTGTCTCTCTGGTTTTGCACTTCTTTCACTCGCCGCCCGCTTCCAGCCTGGGCCGTGCAGGGAGGGGGCGGATACTGCGGCTGGAAGTCCTGCAGCCTGTGACACACGGAGTGCCCCGGGGCAAAGAGCAGAGGCTTCACACGGGGCCGGAAGGCTTGAATCTTCAGGCTGGATGGAGCAGGACTAGCCTGGAGGACAGGACCAGCCTGCAAGTAGTGCCAGGTGGTGGGAGGGTATGGCATCTAGAAGGAGGATGAGAGAGGGAGTGCTCAGGGAATGGCCCGGGTGGTGCGTGGGCATTGGATCATCGAGGACCCTGTGGCCGCGAGGTCAAGAGGACTCACTGGTGTCCCTGCAGGAGTGGGCTGGGGGAGAGTGCGGCGGCTATGAAGTACAGGCGAAGAGAAGGGACAAGTTGGAGTCTCTTCTGAGGACATGTGGGTAGGACCAGGGGCCGCTAGCACCTCGGGGCCGGGGGAGAATAAGGGGAGTTCAAAGTGAACCGTGAGGTGTCTCGCACAAAGTGTGCATGGACAACATTGCCATTTATTGAAATGGGAAGCCAGAAGAGAAGCAGAGCCCGGAGAAAGGAAGGAACAAGGGGAAGCCACTCAGAGACTTCCTGGGGCTGATTCTTCCGAGACCCTGAGAGAGAGCAGGTCTCCTGGTGGGGGAGGGCCCTGGGCACAGGGGCTTGGCAGCCATCAGGACAGAGGACAGAGTATAGAGAGTGTGGCTTGAGAGGGACAAGAAGGGCTGCCAGTTCTGAGGAGAAGACAAAAATGTAAGCAGCAACTCTCGGAGAGGTAGTAGGAATCACCAGGTGTGCTGTCAGAGTTGAGAGGAAGACGCTGTGAGAGTCTTCCTCTCGGTTCACGGGTCAGACCCAGCCTGCTACGAGCATGAGCCAGGGACGACAAGAGTCGTCCTCTTGTCGGAGCCTTGGTGTTTCCCAGTTACTGTCTGTCCTAGAGAGTCCCCTCACCTCCATCTGCCTGCTCTGCGGCCAGGCTCAGACCCAGGACTTTGCATCCCTTATCTGCCCAGGAATAGCAAATCCATGGGTAAATTCTGCCATTCCCAGTTCTCTCGCTGGTTTCATGCATTTTTTTAAAAGATTTTCTCCCCGAAGTTCACTGGCTATTCTCTGGGAAAAGCCCTACACCTCTTCTGCCCAGAAGACCCAGTCTGATGCCAGTGCTTGGCTCACAAATAGCTCGGGTTGTATATTGAAATGGAAGGCTCCGTTCCCTTCGGCAATATCAAATCTCCCGTGAGAGGCCAGTTTCATGCTGAGCTTGGACACCACACTCATCTAATACAGAGTTTTGAGGCACTGCCTTGTGAGTTTGGCCCCATTTCCCACTCCCATGGAATCGGGTTTGTCATTGGTGCTGTTTTTTGCTGTGAGGGAAATGTGAATAATGATGCTGAAGTGAGTTTTGTCCACAATTACAGCTCGGAAGTCTTCTGGTCAGCCCGGTCGGCTCCCACCCCCAACTCTGGCCCCACCTCAGCTGCCGCGCCCTGAAACCGCAGAGCGGCCGGTGGGCACCGGGGCCATGGTGGCACGCTCCAGCGACCTGCCCTACCTGATTGTTGGAGTCGTCCTGGGCTCCATCGTCCTCATCATCGTCGCCTTCATCCCCTTCTGTTTGTGGAGGGCCTGGTCTAAGCAAAGTGAGTGAGTAACTGCCCCCACCCCCACCGCCCTCAGCACCTCAGGGAAGGAGCCTCGGGAGGGGAGGAGGCGCCCTGCTTCACATTCACTGGAGCGAGAGCTCCTGGGTGTCCCACAGCGCTCAGAGAGAGAGAAAAATACGCCAAGCCCGGGCCCTTTCCTCCCAGTTCGTGGACCTTGGCAGATGCAAAGTGGCCCGTGCTGTGTCTCTGGAACTCAGTACTTATCTGGCTCCAACTCCTTTTCACGTCTGAAGCTGCTGCTCTGACCACATGTTCATGTTGAAGATGGAGCCCCCCCCCTCCCTGCCGCTTCTCTGGGTCTGTGGATGCCTTGAGCTCCCCCTCTTAGCCTGTTACCACTAATTTCTGCTCCAAATGGCAACACATCTGGGCAACTTGCTTCATTTAACTATTGCTTCTTCTGTTGGCTCACTGCTTCTTTTCCCTAGACCTGTACCCCTGTATCTCCTCACCCTTCTCCCCACTGCAGAAGAGTCTAGATGTTAGGAAAAGTGGGTGACTGCAAGAATATTCTGAGAAAGAATAGTCTCATCCCTGGGGCAGTGTCAGCTCCCCGTGTACCTCGTTTTACCCTATGTAGTCAGAAGTTTTCTGAGATTTCTATGGTATTGAGGCTGCCCTGGGCCTCCTTGGCCTAAACATACCTCCATTCTTATGTCCTTCCAGAACATACCACAGACCTGGGTTTTCCTCGAAGTGCCCTTCTATCCTCCCCCTGCCAGTACACCATGGTCCCACTGGGAGGACTCCCCGGCCACCAAGCCAGTGGGCAGCCCTACCTCAGTGGCCCCAGTAGACGGGCCTGTGCCAGTGGGATCCATGTGAACAGGGGCTGCCCTGCAGCCGCCACGGGCTACCCAGGGATGAAACCTCAGCAGCGCTGCCCAGGGGTGCCTCAGCAGGTAACGTCACCCTGGGAACGTGGGCACGTGGGTGCGGGCCCGCACGGGGGAGTCGCGCTGCCTCCTGGGGCTTTTTCCCTTCCAGCCTCTAATCCTGGGCTGCTGGGCCTGGCCCTCTTTAGTCAGGAACAGCTCATTCTGTTGAACACCAAACAGGAAAGTTACCTGGACTCTGATGAGACCTTTTTGTTACTTTTTTTGAGCAGCAAGATGACACGAGCAGCCTGCTGAAGCAGACCATTCTTGGCACTGGATATGACCCCCCCAGTCACCAAATTCCCAGGTAACCGGGCCTCTCCCCTCCCTGCCTTCCGCTCCAGAGCTTGCTTTCTCGTCGGCTCCTCAAACTCAATCTCAGTCACTGAGGAGGGTGGGGAGGGGGGCACCTCTGACCACCTGCTCCGCCAGACTCGTCCCCTGAGGACGTGCTGTGTTTGCAGTTATACTGCCCTTTCTGCTTTGGGGCATGGGTTGGCCTGTCCAAAGCCTCCCTCACTGGGCCAGCCACAGCAGTCACGTACAACCGGCTCTGTCCACAGGCCCCTAGCCACCAGACTGCATGTCCTTTCATGCACTCAGCACTTGCACGGAATAAAATGGAAATAGACTGGAATTACCCGTGGAAGTGGCGGTATGACAGCTCGTAATGTTCAGAGGGAGCCGTCCCTGCCCGTCTGAGCCCTGAGCAGCTGTGATGCCCTCAGGGAAGTAGCCAGGGCAGTGGGCATACAGGTCCTCTCTGCTCCACCTCACTTCTCCATCTGGTCTCGTGCCTGCAGGGATCCCAAGTCTAGTGCAGACGAGGGCTCTTTCTTATATACGCTGCCTGATGACTCAACTCCCCAGCTGCTCCAGCCCCACCACGACTGCCGCCGCCTCCAGGAGCAGCCCACCGCCACAGGCCAGTCAGGCGCGAGGAACGTACCCCAGGGTCCTGGGCTGGAAGCAGCCCGGGACCCTCTTTTTCACCGAGGTTGGTGCCGGGGCAGAGCGGGAAGTTGCATGGGCTGGGGATGACATGAGCTAGGCGTCCACAACCCCGCAGTGGCCTAGAAAACAGTCCTCAGAGGTGGTGGTGAGAGCCATCCAAGAGCTCTTCTAGGGGAGGGAGAGGGAGCGAGCCCGTGCGTGTGAACCAGGTGGGTCCGGCTGTAATACGGCAAGCTGTGTCCTCAAAGGCTGAGAAAAAGACACGTCCCCATCTCAGAGAAAGAAGCCCTTTGGGTCTCAGCATTTTAAGGCCATTCCCAAATTCCTGCTGTTTCTCATCACACCGAGAAGCATTGTCTAATCACCCCAAATGCTTTGCTTTGTTGGGTCTTGTCCCTTAACTAAGGAATGAGATGATATCAGTCACGAAGCAGCCGAGTTCTCCCATCATCATCCTAACTCTGTACAGGCACCCTCAGTGCACGCCGCTCGCCCCACCGTCCTCCTTCACGCCCGGCTCTGGGATATCAGTGGACGCTTGGTTGGGGCATGGGCTGGTTTGGACAATTGGCTAATGCTTCTTAGCTTCCATGACATGAATTGTCCGTTCTCATGCAGATCCTAGATTCTGTCTCTGGGAGATAAAATTCTAAGACAGGCACCTCCTAGAGCCAGACCTCAGCATCGTCAAAACTGGACTCCATCTGGGGTGGGATGGTTATGCCCAGAGAAATCATACCAGAGGGGTAGACTGGCAGCTTATATCTGGAAAGAACAGGGCTTTCTTCCACATTTCATGGGCTCAGCTGATTTCATTCGCCCCAGGGTACAGGCTTAGTGCTTAAGAGTCTCTGGGGTTGCATCACTGAAATGTGTAGGTGGGACATGGGTAAACAAGTGCCTCCCCCCCCTCACCCCATGTCTCTGAGGCCTTAGACCAGAAATGCCCTTGCCACAGTTATGCGTTTCTGCCTCTTAGGGCCCGTATAACCAACTCCCATCACAGAGACTGACCCAGTACCACTGAGCAACGGTTCCTGGTCAGTCTGGATTTTAATGTTTCCCATTTTTCTCTCCCCTCAGGGCCCCCGTGCTGCTTGGGCCTTGTACCAGTTGAAGAGGTGGACAGTCCTAACTCCTGCCACATGGGTGGAGGAGACTGGTGTTCCCAGCACCCCGCAGGGGCCTACGTCGGGCAGGAACTTGGGATGCGGCTCTCCCCCAGCCCGCCGGTGCATGTAGCTTTTGAAACACCACCTCCTACAATTTAGGCAGAAACCGATATCCCAGAAAGACTATATATTGTTTTTAAAAAGAGAAAAAATTGGTATTTATTTTTCTATAATAGCCATATTTATATATTTATGCACTTGTAAATAAATGTATATGTGTTTTTATAATTCTGGAGAGATACAGAGAATCCTACCCACTGAGGTATGAGGGGGAAATCGAAGACGCCCCCATAACAAGATTCCACCTGGCAAGAGTAACACAGACTGAGGAGGCAGCCCTTCACCAAACACCTCTGCTGCCGCCCGGGAGGCCACACAAGGCCTCCCTGAGAAGCTGCTGAGAGGAAGAGTCTGAGGCACACTGTCCACGACGACGATGAGGGAACAGCAAGGGCCCCAGTGACACAGGCTGGAGACGCTCGTGAAGACGGTTGGACCGGGCTCTACAGGAGACCTTTTCAGAAGATGCTCCTGAGCACAGACTGAGATGTGTATAGTCCTATAAGCATTAACAAGCCTTCCAGAATCATTAATCTGTGGCAACCTATCTCTGTAAAAACAAACACTGTAACTTCTAAATAAATGTTTAGTCTTCCCTGTAACCTTCAACTTAGTCACGTATGAGTCAGCATCCTCTTTAGATGTTAGGATTCAGCTCGAGTATTTGAAGAAATCACTCGTGACATCTCAGCTCTGGCAAGAGTTTGAGAGCTGGAAAAGGTAGCAGATCTCATCTAATTCTTTGTCTTTTTAAAAGTATTGTGTTAGTAACTAACTGTTTAGTCCGAGAGGGAGACAGCGTGAAGTAGTTAAAGCAGCAGATTTGCAGTTCTCTAACTAACTGAATGGACTCGAGGCAAAGCTTTGGTCACAGAGACAGGTGTGGAAGATGGAGTATTTTCTCCAGAATGCCCTTTAGTTAAGTGTGGTGCCTGATAACACTCACTTTCCTTCTTTTCAAAGATAGACCGACATTGCCAGAGGAGTTGAATCACTAGTTGTTTAAAATCAACATTTACTTAACGTCCATACGACCACAGGATCAACCTTTATACGTGCAACTGGCACTAGCTGGAGGCTGAAGCTTCGCACGGAAAGCCCTAAGGCTCAGCCGTTCTCAGGAGGGAAATCTGTGTGCTGGACTTCAGCAAAGGTGAATGACAGAAGCAGGGCGGCTGAGCCCCTCCATCTGGTTGGTTAGGAGTCCTGGGGCCAGACTCGCCCCGCCCTAGTCACCCCGGGAGAAGCCAGATTCTCGGACAGGTGCACCCTCTACTGGCCGGAAGGGACACCAGGCCTGCGCTTACTTTTGTCACATGCTTTTTCCGTCCCACAGCTAAACTGGAAAAAGCGTTCTCAGTGAGATGTGACATGATCTTCAGAAAAGTTGTATTTACTTAAAAAATAGCTTAAGAAATAAAATGAAGGACTGTAAGGAACATGGAAATGACAGAAAAAATAAGATGAAACTTCAGCCATGACCCTGCGCTGGGGGCCTAAAAGTCACTTCCAAGAGTGGGACAGGGCCAACAGTCTCAGCCTTCACTCAGCTAATCCTGGGCCTCTCAGAGCTGGGCTGTAACTCACCTCCAGCCCATTGGCTTTAAATTTTATTTTTTTGCTCCTTGATGATGCCAGCTAGTTGTCAAAGTGAATTTTGGTGAACTTTATGGAAGCGATATGTAAAATTGCTTTCTGCATAGCCCTGGAACCATGACAATATTGAATGGGTTTTGCTCACAAAAAAAAAAAAAATTCTAGGAAAGAAAAATCACTTCTAAGCCACACTAAATGAGATAAATATGCGTATTTACCTTAGCCAATTGCAGGAAAAGAGGAAAGACATCAGGCCTCTAAATTTTAGCCTAGAAAATGAAGCAGCTTAGATATTCGATTTCATTGTATTTTCCATTTGTTTAGATTCAGGTTAATTACTATAGCCCCTTTTCAAAGTCTGATTCAGCCGGCAAAGGCTTTATAATGTACCAACGTTAGAGTAAGACCCAGTGGGCAGGCGCTGGTGGGGGTGCAGAGCCCCGCTCAGGCCCAGCGCCCCCTCCAGGCAGCAGCCCTCCCTGACAGGACAGCCAGGACTCGGCAACAGTGCGCAACTGTGACACCCGGGCTTCACTCGGCAGCTGCTGTTTCTTTCAGTGTTGGGTTTTGAGGATACTGTGGACAAGAGTTCAAAATAGCCAAGTTACGTCAGCAGTCGACCCAGAGGTAACGCACTGTGGATGGATTTGGGCCTCACTCTCAGAGGTAAGGCAGCTTTCTCTGAGACACAGCCAGAGGCAGAGAATAGTTTGATCAGGAAAGCAGGGGTGAATGGGAAGTTATCCCCTGCCAAAGCCGAGCCCTAGTGGTCGCCTTCTCTCTAAAGCTGAACTTCCCAAAGACTCTGATCCTATACTTAAGTACAGATTTAAGACTAAGTCTGGAGGCAAGTAGAAATTAAACTAAAGCCAGCTATAGGTCTTGTCCAATTCAAAATAAAAAAAACAACTGAGTATTAACTATATTGTCAGACCTACAGGATGAAGGCCTGACTATTGTGGATGTAAGCAGTAATTTAGTCTAGTTCAATTTGGGGAGAAAAAAAAAATAATCCTGATTGGTTTGACAGAGTTGAAAAACTCAGGATATCTTTGCCATGGCTCTTCCATAGACTCTAAAGTCATTCTTGCTGCGATTAGAATCACAGAATTTCAGAATGGGAAAGAGACTTAGAGCTTATCCAAATCCTTCATTTGTCGGATAATAAAGTGAGGCCCAGGAAGATTACGTAACTTCCCCTGGCTCTCGCCACCACCTAGGGAATGGTGTCTCCCCGGAGACCAACCCCTTTCTCGGGGCAGTCGCTCCCTGTGGGAGCCAGCCAGCGAGGAGGAACGGAAGCCTCCTGCCAAACAGCTGAGTGAGCGCGTCTGGAAGTTGCCCTTCCAGCTCCAGCCAAGCCTCACAGGGCTGTGGCCCCAACTCCCAGCTTGACCATAACCTCGTGAGAGACTGAGCCCACAGCAGCCCGCACAGCTGCTCTCGGGAGCCTGGGTGAGATGAGCGCCTGTTGTGCTAAGCACAGGGGGAACTTCCTACAGCAATAAGTAAGTAAAACCCTCAGAGCTACGACTAGCACATTTGTTTGAAATGCTTGAAGGGCACACACAGTTTAGGGCATACAGGGGAGAAAGTGATAGCGGGTGGCTCCAGTCGAGAAGCTACTTTCCCAGAGTATTTAAGCTAATGGGCACAAACTATTCGGATCTCGTAAATAGGAACAGGAAAGAATCTTTGAAAGGAAGCAAGTCCTATCTAATGTGGGGAGACAGGTCAGCAGACGAGTCACAGGTTAGGAAGCCTTGACGCTGCTGGGTCACTTTCTACATTGATGTAACATCGCCTTCCCCACCTTTCTTCTCCATGACTGACTTCTATTCTGGGACGGCTCAGTGGGGAGGCTTCATATATATGGGCCCACAGAGCTCTGGATCTAAAGTACTAAGCTCTGTTACTAACAGGGATCCAAAGAGCAGGAGATCATTCCTAAACGGGTACGGCCGTGACTTCCATCACTGCTTACCCCCAAACGAAAAGGACAACCAAGTTGCTTTAAAACGTTACGCACAAGCAAAAGTGATGGTTAGAGACAGTCTCTCAGAGTGACGTAACCTATCAAGACTCAGGGATCGACATCAAAAACAGCAAATGACTCGACTGGAACCTGAAAGAAAACGCAGAGGACATGAAAAACTGTGGGAATACGTAGCAAACTGGTAGAGCTGCAAACACCTTCAGAGAAAAGCCATTTTGCAAAACGCACTCCTCTGCTTCATTCACAGCTGAAGAGTTTGCTGCAGCCAGGGGTGATTCAGGAAGCTGGGTAGTCTCCTGCTTTCTGCCAGTCCAAAGCTAACCGCTCTGTCTGCATTTCCTGCAGCCTGAGCCCTCAAGTAACTGCTCTGTGAAGTTAACAATGTCAGAATTCTGATTTGCATCTCATTCGAAGATACTGCTGGCAGAATAGCTTGTGCTTTTGTTTTTTGTTCTCTCAGAAAACACTGGATATCAGAGTTTATTTTCCAAGGACTGAAAAAAGCGAGTTTTCTCACAGATTGCTAGTTTTTTCCTGCCGATGGCTACAAATTCAGATAAGCAAGAGACAAATTTCCTAAAACAAGATATATTGCAGATGCTTTCTTGCAGTTATGAGATACATACAGCCTTCTGAGACTCCATATTCAATCCAGTGGGTTCCAATCAGATCT
Source organism: Potos flavus (assembly GCA_028534135.1). NCBI lineage: Eukaryota > Metazoa > Chordata > Mammalia > Carnivora > Procyonidae > Potos > Potos flavus. The sequence goes on along the minus strand of CM052898.1, from coordinate 140,359,469 downwards.
AAATGGTTCAGTTCAACAGGAAATAGATGTTGGGTGCTAGAGTCCATTCTAAGATAACCAAATTGGAGAAAAGTTATTAATACTATACGACTAGATCTGGTCTTAGACTTTTAAATAAATTCACTTTAAAATAACAGGACTACTGCAGCCAGCAAGGAAACAGAACTTCTGGTAAGTTGTATGTCGGAAATCTTGGATTTGAGAAAAAAGGCAAACTTAAAGGCCCATGGGCTTCATCTCCTCTTGTGGAGGCTGAATGGGTGGGAGGATAAGACCACCTTTCTTACGCAAGAGAGCAATCTCTTCCTTTAAGGCCGAAATCCTTTCTGCCTGCAGTTGGATCAATTCAGTGACCTTCTCTCTTGCCACAATGTCTGCTTTCCGAGGGCCCTGGAAGGCATTGCCCTGTTGAAAGAAAACGCCTCCCTGCTTTAAGTATCACATGGAATGTGAAAAATTCCCCGTTCTTATGTTAGGAGTACCTATCTTACTGTCAGTTTAAATACCCGTTACTCCTTATTTTAAGGGGCCTTCAATTCCACCACTGAAATCCCACCATTAGAAATGTGCCCCTCTGGCCTAGTAAGGAACTCTTAAAATGCAAATCCCATTAAGTGAGCTATCCATCATTCCTACTGTAGAGAGCTCAGCACTGGAATCATAAAAGACGGGGTACCCCCCTTTTTCTATACAGCCCACATTTTGTTTCCCAAAATGGAAATCTCTATTTCTTCCTCTGATTCCTTCCCTTATCCAGCCAACTCCTGCTTATGCTTCAGACATCACTTTGGAGGAGGCCTTTCTCCTGTGGACTAGATTAGGATTTCCTGTTCTGTGTTTTTTCAGAATATCCATCATATATCATTGTGATTATGAGACTGAACCATTAAAATTTATATCTGAGACTCCTTTTTTAGGTTAAAATAGTGGTAGTTTCATACGGTTCAACCTAAATGCCTGTGTGAGATCTTTCTTGCAAGCTCCTGTGCCTTTAAGAGCTAGATGGATCTCACCACCTCACCCAGCACCCATTCTAGAGGGTGCTACGTAAGTACATGCTCAATAAGCTTTGAATGCACGTTAAAGGGAAGAAGATGACACTTATGTAGCATCTATTCTGTGCTTAGAGCTGAGGCAGCCATCATGTGACTTTGAAGGAAACTTCAAAGAATCACTGAGAGAATCAGAGAGCTATTGGCCCTGGCATCCCAGGCCCACTAAGCCAAAAACCCTCAGTCATCACCTCCAGACATCTTGTTAAGTGAGGAAAATGACCCCTATTTGTTTAAGCTACTCTCCACAGGGCTTTTGGCTACTTGTAGTTAAACCCAGGCCTCAGCTCATGGCATCACTCTAGCTGCTTGCTTTGAAGTCACCATAACTTCCCCTCATTTTCCTCACCATATCCAGTCAAAGTTTGGCTATTCTTACTTTTAAATGTCTGATCCTTTTTTTGTTCTTGCCACCTATATCCCAATTCATGCCTAGATTGCTGGAAGAATAATAGCAATGGAGTCAACTTTGGAGGTGGACAGACCTTAGTTTAAAACCTAAGCACCATGCATTACTACCTCTGAGGTAGTTACTTAACTACTCTGAGCTTTGGAAAGTAGTGTTTTGAGAGTTGTAATATGACATAGTCCATGTAAAGACACTATACATGAAAATATATTACTTTAATACGATAAAAATTGTCAATGTAAAAGATATGTATGTAAGGATCTGCTATGTAAAGAGACATATACTATTAATTTTCTTTCCCATTCAACTGATCTTCTACTCAAACTCTTCAGACTCTTTTCTCCAATATAGCTGGACTTATCAAAGCACATAAAGTCAACAAGTGTTTATAACTGCTTATTCTGTGAAGATCATGTTTAGGCATTAACCTTCTGGAACACTATCCTGATTCTTCACTCGAAAATTCTTCAGTGGATAAAGGGCCCTTGATACTCAGATTTCTACTATCCTCTTATATCAAATTTCCAGTGATAAACGTCCCAAATCCTCTTATTCATTCTTTCTTCTAGACTTGTGCTTGACAGGTGATTCTTAAACTCCAGCCTGCATCAGAATCTTCTGGAAGGCTTGTTAATGTAGCTGGCCGGGCCCCTCTCCCAGAGCTGCTGATTCAGTAGATCTGTGGGTGGGGCCCGAGAATTTGCATTTCTAATAAATTCTCCAGGTGATGCTGATGCTGTTTTTCAGGGGACCACACTTTGAGAACCCCTGGCTTAGACCATTTCCAGGATGCTTAAGGAAAATAAAGAAAACCAAGGGAAGCAATGGGCGTTTTTGCAGATACTACTGTAAGAATATGACATACATTTCAAAACATGTCGCATATGTGTTAGGTTCCTAGAGGACACCTCACCTAGGTGAGCCTTGAATCAGGTGAACCTGTATGAAATAAGTTATCCACCATATACTATTGTTAAGTATTATGTCAGGCTCAATAAACATTATATAAGAACAAGTCAAAAGCCATCAAAAGTAACAAGTGTTTTAATAAAGTAATAAGAGATCCCACAATTAAAGATACCCACTTTAAATCAAATGAAATAAATACTGGAAATGGGTATTTGTTACAAATTTAGGGATTATTTTGGTGTCATTTGTACCTAAATAACCTTACTTCTCCAGGGCTAAGGCAAACCCCATAGATTAGTCCATATGTAAACTCGTGGCACCCGAAAGGCATACATTAAAGCTAGTCCCTCAGGTTCACCTATAAAGTCGATACTAGCAACTTTATGTCCTCAGGGACCCAGGTGGCCTGGAAGTGGTCCAAGATCAAGGTTTGTTTAAATGCCAGCACTCAATATTCTTGTGAATAGCTACCTTCACAGAGCTTCCCCAGCTCTGATAAAGGGTCTGAAGAAAAGGAACATACCTGCTGGTTCTGTAGGGTATTCAACCGAGAATCAAGTTTCTTCTTTTCAATACATAAATCATTCATCTGATGAAGCTTTTTGGTGTGTTCTTTTGTCTTCATCATCAACTCCCATCGCATTTGAGCAATCTTTTCCTGCCAGGGCGGGAGGATGTAAAATGGGTTCAGTGAATAAGAGAGGAAACAGAAAAATACATGTTCAGATTTGATCAAAACCGTTCAGCAAGTATGCATATGAAAAAATATAATCGGAAATCACTATGAAAATGCAACCAGAACAACTGCATTGGCTCTGGCTTAATTAGAGAAAAGAAGAATGCGGGTATGCTCAAAGACACGAGGAGGTAAAAAAAGATAGGCATAGACATCACTTCATTGTTGAAGAATGAGATCAGTATGCACACTGAGTGCTGCTATTCATTAACTTAAAAGGAAGAATATTAATTTAAGCAGCAAACTTTCATATATTGTTCTTTCCCCATTCTTGGCCCAAGATCCTCAAGTAGCCAGCTTGAGTGGCCATACATCTCCTAATTGCTTTCCTTTGTTCTCTTACTGCTCCAAAAATTATTTTAGATTGCACATATTATCGCCAGCATTCCCCTGAAAATCTTGGATGAGCAAACTTGAGATAAGATGACACTAGGAACCTCTTTTCCTGCCCTGTCTACTGATGAGATAAGACAGGAAACTGGAGAAGTCATAAGGACTTGAGGGCTTATAAAATCTTTATACAAGCTCCTATCTTTGAATCTGGCTACAGTTGAGGCATTGCCTCCTCTCATAGCTCAGGGAACAATGTAGGCGTTAACATCTTTTAAGACCCTACCAGCGAAATAGTCCATACCTGGTTATAGAATTTGTTACTTAGAGATGTTTTCTAGTTTCCAGATCCAAAGGGCATGTAAAAGCTAGAGGGAGCTCTACAACTGGGATCCTCAAAGCATAGCGGTTCCACCTCTAACACTGTCAGAGTATTTATTTTACACTAATGTAAACCTCAAAATGGAATCTTGGTCATCGTCCATTCCATTTTGTCGTATTTCCATGTACCTAGGACCCCAAAACCTAAGCTGGTCTCTCACCCCAAGACAGGCAAGTCCCTTCAACTAAATGAATGGTCAGGATGCTGAGACAGGCTTAAGATCATGGGGGAGTCAAGGGGGCCCCACAGACTTGTCTCTGGCCACTCAGATGCTTCTCAGGAACCCCACTGACAGCGTTTCTTGCTTTGACCCACATTCAGCCAAGGTGGGTCACCTGTCCTCTCAGCCGTACCTCCCACGTCTTCATTTCCTTTGCATTCGTTAGCTCCTTTCGAAGTTTTTTGATCTTTAACTCTTCAAGCGTTGTGTTCACGGAAAGCGTCTGAAGGGCTTCTAGGTCTATCACACGGCCAAACTTGCTGATCATTAGTTGATGGACTGTTTCTTCCATTTCTAAAAGAAGACATCACTGTCTTAGTTTATTCAGTGGCCCCCATTGCTATTAAATGAACAATACCAGTAGCAACAACATTCCAAAGAACAGCTTTTACAAGAGGATGGTAAAAGATTTTATGTTACCAGTTGGCTTTTCCTCCATGACTCTTCACCTGCTCCTTTCCTCACTTAAAATGGTCAACCCTGTGTTGTCTTTTCATCTATTTGAAAATCCTGTGTAAAGCAGACTCCGCTTTCCCCCAGTTGCTTCCACCCTCTGCTGTGCCCCTCCTCAGACTGTCAAGGGCCCCAACTGGACAAGGAACTCTTCAGATTTTTTTTAATTACTGATCTCCATAGCATCTAGTATTAAGAACAGAGCAGGCACTTAGAGGAAGTTTCCATCCTACTCCAAGTAAAAATTAAAGTCTGAGTCTCAAACATTCCAGGCTCACTCTCATCTCAGTTCCCACTGACTGGAATGTTCTTCCCCAAATAGCCACATGGCTCCCGCTTGCCAGCCCATTTTCTTTTTTCTTTTCTTTTTCTTTTTTTTTTTTTTTTTTTTAAGATTTTATTTATTTGACAGAGAGAGAAAGCACACGACCAGTGGGAGCGATGGCGGGGGGGGGGGGGGTAGTGAGGGACAAGCAGGCTCCCCACTGAGCAGGGAGCTCAGTGGGGGGCTCAATTCCAGGATCCCAGGATCATGACCTGAGCCGAAGGCAGAGGCTTAACCGACTGAGCCACCCAGGTGCCCCAGGCAATTTTCTGAAAGCAAGTTGTAAGGCTCATTTCCAATACACTCAGTTCTGAAGGGGTAACCAAGAGCAGGTCTTGATCCTCTAACCAGGGAAAACCACACCTTACCAGTATGCCACCTTTCCAGGGAGCTGTTCCTGGCTCCTACAGACCTGAGCACTCTCCTTTCCCGTCCCTTCTTAATTTTCCTTCTTAGCAATGATCTCCATCTAACATGCAATAGATCTTACTTTTGTTTACTGTCTTTCCTCAACATGAGAACACTGGAACTTCTGAGGAAAATTCCATTTGTGGGGTCTGAGCTCCCCAAGAAAATGTAATCCTGTAACAAGACTTTCTCAGTCACTAGACTGTCCCCTAAGTGAGGTCTTGAAGGCCCTAAGGTATCAGAAGATGATACAGCTCTGAAATGGTGTGGAAGTGTGTATCTGGTTATGGCTGAATATAATGATATAACTGGCATTACTGCCGTTGTGCATGATCCGGGAGGGGCTGCTCACTGTATTCTATGTGAGTGCAGTCCCCATGGACTTGTGTAACGTGGCAACCGTGATAATCAGTGATGCAAAACCAAATGATGCTTAGATTATTTGCACACATGTGCTAGCCTGTGGCTGCCTGCTTGGCCTCAGTAAGAACCTTGAGACTCTCTCCAGCTAGTGCCCTCTCCCATGACAGCCTCATGTTCTAGGACATGAACTCTGGTCCTTGCCATTCTCCCCGTGGAGCCAGCCTAATGCCCTTCTCCCGATTTGATTAGGCCAACTAGTACTTATGGGGACATAAAGCCTTCTGGAATATTTACCACATGCCTTCTCCATGGCAAAGAGCTGTGTTCTCCTTGGAATGAAGTAAACTTCCCACTTCCCACCACCATGTTCTAGACTCTCCTCTTCTTGTTCACTGAGTCTGTGGAAGGAGGAAGGCAACAACAAGCCAACTGTGGTGTTTCTCATCATTGCTAAGCCTTTGTTCTCTGGCGTACAGAAAAGGAACCCACTCCTAGTTCTACTTTCAGAATCAGGAGAACTTCAACCACACTCACAACTTGCTTTTCAGAAAATGGGGTGGGGACAGGTGGGGAAAAGAACTGAAAGTTGCTCAATAAAACTTATACCACATGGAACTCACTCTCTTTCTCTCTCAAATAAGTAAATAAAATCTTTAAAAAAAAAAAAACACAGAATATAGAAAGAACTCCCTAAAATCAATAAGAAAACAAGAAGTAGAAGTAAAAAATGGGTAAAATTTATAACAGGCAAGTTACAGAAAAGGAAACACAAATAAATGGCAAATAAATACATGAAGATGTTTAACCTCACCAGAATCCAGGACACATGAATAAAAATCCAGTGAAATACAATTTAACATCCACAAGGCTGGCAAATATATTGAAGTCTGACAGCATCAAATGTTCCTGACAATATGGAGCCTGGGCCATTCTCACTGCCAGGGAAATGGCAGGTGGTTGGGGGTGGGGGGTTGAGATAAAATGGTACAACCACGTTGGAGAGCAGCCTGGCAATATACAGGAGTGCCTGCCGGAAATGCATAACACCCCTCTACAACTCAGACACTCTAGTCCTGGGGACCCACCTTCTCCCATGCACAGGGAGATGTGTACAAGAAGGCTCACTACAGCTCTCTCATCATGAAAAATTAGAAATAGCCAAAATATCCTTCAACAGAAGATTGAAAAATTAAACTCTTTCAGAGTCCTACAATGGAATATTGTTGTAGCAGTTAAAGTGAATAAATTACAGCAGTATGGATACCTCTCAAAAACTGGTTTAATAAAGTGAACTGCAAAATGATATGAATATTCCAGTTAAAAACATGCAAAGTAGTTCCATATGTTGTGTGTGGATACACACAACTGCACGTGCGCTCACCTGCCAGCTGACCCTGGGAAGGGGCCAGTGGAACAGTGTCAGAAAGAGGAGGGGCTTCAGTTGCATCTGCCCTGTTTTGATTTCTTAAGCTTGGTGGTCAATACGTGGGTTACGTTACTCTATAGTGTGTAAAACGTTTTAAACTTAAGAGAAATAGTTTCTATGATGAGGGATTTATTCTTTTAAAACAAGAGGGTGACCATTCAGTGGTCTCAGGAGAGATGGTCTAAGACGACAGGAAAGTGTTTCCTTGCTCTCAGTGTTTCTGATTCTGTGATTACTTACTATTTTCAAAGTTGGAGGTGGTCACTTACTAGTTCCCTCCCTTATCAAGATAGTACTAGACAACCCATGGGCTTAGTTACTCACTGCTTATAGTTTTTGCCATCTCTCTCTTTTCTCGGATAAGCTGTTTGCGCCTCTCCCGGCATTCCTTGTTAAGTTTTTGCTGCTTGGAATTTTCCTCATGGAGCTGTATGATTCGTTCTTGTAGCCGTCCCAAGGAATGGTTAGAAAAGACCAAGGTTCCAGAAAGATCATTAGGAATTTCTCCAAATACTACATGCTCTACCTATCAAAACCAAAACAAAACCAAGATCAAACTAAATGTAAGATCATAGAAAGCACTTCCTTTTCTGTCCCTTATTTAGGTCATTGCCTTCAGACCTCTGTCATTCCCACCACTGAGTAAGATAAAAGCTGGAGTTGCCTTCAGATAGTAAGCCACGTTATGTCCCTGTATGGACAGCAAATCTGCCCCCAGCCTATGCCTAATATCTCTGCATAGCCATGGAACAATCATTTCACGGTAGCTGTATTACACAAATCCTACATAAAGCCAATCCAGTCTGGGTCAGGTTACACAAAATATGTGTGAGGCCGATCTCAGCTTTTCCTTCCGAAATACAGCTTTCTCTCTTTACCTGACAAAATAGGGTACGAAATGCATCTCTGCACCTTAATATAAGCTGTAATTCTAATGAGTGTGGAAATGAACAAAGAGGGAAGAAAGAGAAAGGACATTTTCCTTTTGTCTTGCCCTCCCTCATTAACAAGCAGAGATTATGATAATTCTTGCATCATTAGTTCACGTCTATTTGAAGATGATGTGAAAAGGGACAGGGGCACAAGATCCAAGATTTCAACTTCCAAGCTATTCCATTCTTAAATCATAAACTCCTTGGGGCACCTGGCTGACTCGGTTGGAAGAGCATGTTAATCTTTAACTAAAAAATAAATTCAAAAAAGTTAAGTCCTAGGCTCATTTCCGCAGACCTGAAACAACTAATTGGACTTTGGAAGTGATAATGGGCCATCAGGAAATATGTGTGTTTGGCTATGACTCTTTCACAACAATCTGAGAATGGATCAGAAAAGCTGGGGTGTCATTATTCAGGTAGAATTCTCAGCAAAGGGCTGCACTTCTTCCCATGAGCGCCCCCTGAATCTTTTCTGGGAAGGCCTGGGTGTGCCGGCTCTTCCGCTCGGACGGGGTGGGGCATGGTCTCCAGACCCATCACCTGGTGGAGCTTGAGGGGAATCACGACGAGCAGTTCGTTCAGCCGCTGCTGCTTCTCTCGTTGGTAAGCCTCCAGGGCCTCCTCCGCTACATTCAGATTAGCTGCCACAACTTTTACCTGTGGAAAGCCCCAGGCGTGAAATGTGATAAATGGGGACGTCCTGGGAGATGAGCAGGACCTGCTCTGTTGGGCTGTGATTAAATGAATGATCCCAGTTTGTAGCCCAGGAATGTGTATTAGTTTCTTCCCGCTAAGTCATGAGCCACACTACTTTCTCAATCATTCCTATGTCCCCAGAGTAGTAAAGGTCTCGTGACTGAGAGTTCAGAAGGCATGTCCTCATCTCCCTTTTATTTTCTGCATGAAAACCAGCTCTCAGCGTGGAATGTCTTTGTCAAGATGGTGGGAATCTCACTAGGCCATCAATGACCTCAATAAACAAAAGGAAAAAACCCTTTAAAGCAACAAAACTACTAACTATAGTACTCATAAAGCACGTTCTTCATCTAAAAAACTTGAAAGTTTTCCAAATCATTTTCTACTTGCAAGAGGAGAAGTAAGCTATCAAAAATATTCATGAATATGAACTCCAAGTGACACTTCCCAGCAATGATGCATTCAGCCAAAGAATTAAATGAAGTCAGAGAAGGACTTCTCAGAACCACGCCACTATTGCCTGTCTACTATTGCTACACCATTTGGGGTGTGAAACATTTCCTCACACGTGTTGTTTTAATATTACAGTTAACTCCTGCAAAGTGTCCCAATTAATGGGGGACATCTGTGATCAACTAAATAAGATATCCACCGATCTAGTTGACAAAATTGGTAATTGGGGATCTTATCTAAGGGATGTGATAATAATTTTGGGCCTAATACTTGTTTCATGTTCATCCTTTTGCATGCGCTGATGCAAGTACCGTTTGCTGCCCATCATGACCCCCTGGAGCCATATCACAGGCCCCTGGACCGACCCCTGGGTAGGGCCTACCTGCCACACAGCCTGCCGCCCCCTTTAAGCAGGAAGCAGCCAGAGTGGTCATCATCCCATTCTCTAGGGTTAGGGTTACTATTCCAGGCAGAGGAATGAGTAAGGGACCGGCGGGGCTAAGCACGGAGAGATACACGGGGGGCGATGTGATCAGGCTCACAGAAATCACAAGAATGTGGAGGTGTGGGGAGAACAGTGATCTTCTCCGGGGAGAAGGCCTAACTCATGTCATTTCTATGAAACAGCAGTACAATAGCTGGGAGGGTGGCCAGCATGCTGGGAGAGGATAAGTAAGTAAGCAGTCATCATACTTTTTTGGATAGTGTGTCATGTTCCTTTCTGAGGTTATCGATAATTTTCTTTTCTTCCACTAAGGCTTCCTCAATGTCCAGCCTTTTCTCTCGAAGTTGAAGGGCCAATTCAAAAAGACCCACGTCACAATCTGAAAAGACAGTCAAAATTAAAAGAAGCCCCCACTGATATGGAACGTACTGATGTTAGAAGTGTGGACTTTGGAGCTTCAGATTTAATAATGACCACGTGTGGGCCCACTCGAGCACACTTTCATTCCACTTCGGGCTCCACTGTTCCAGGTGAAATTAATAATAACACAAGCAATCCTGATAGTAATTCTGATACCAGCACTGACGTTCTGAGCAGTATCATGAGTCAGGCTTTTGGTTTAGGCCTTTTATGTACATTTTCTCTCTCAAGTCTCCTACGCCCTGGCGAGATAGAAACTGTTGTTTCCAAAAAAAAAAAAAAAAGAAACTGTTGTTTCCATTCCACTTTATAGGTGAGGACCTGAAGTCTCAGAGAGCTCATGTAGCTGATACGTGACCCAATGCAATTCAGGTACAGTATCTCTGTATTACTTTCCACTATATCACACCACAGTCCACCAAGCAATAGATAAAGAATGTGAAAATAAGAGTACTACAATAGAATTTAGAAACCTGAGTTCTAGCCCTAATTCCCCATCCAAACTAGCTGTGAGACTTTTTTTCAGGCCGTTTAATCCTGCTGTAAACAAGGACTATTTACAAGGATCCTGCTGTAACAAGTTGCATTATAATCTTTTGAGCTCTATTTCACTCACATATATAATTTTAAGAAGACTCTTGTTTACAACATTAAAATAAGATTTAAACTTTATTTGAAATTAAGCTTTAAAATTTGATTTAATATCTATATAAAGTGGCTACAAAAATAAATTTCATACCAAAAAGAAGTTTTTTCTGTACTGGACTATTCATCTATTGAGACTATAAGAATATTGGTCTGGCTGCTTCAGACTGGTTTTACCAGTGAAAACAGAGACTATAAATTGCTAAACATCTCCAGGAAACCGGCACAAAGTGCTCTTACAAAATGGATTTTAAATATGAAAATTTGAACGGGTCTGTCAAAAAGAGAAAGCTTTGTAAAAAAAAAAAAAAAAATATGTGCACACGCGCACACACACACACACACACACACACACATACATACTACAATCTGCTATTTCTACATAATTTGACTTTGAACCAACTATAAGTTATCTGCAAATTATTTGTCATTTATAAATGGCTGCCTATGGGAAAAGAAATCATCCAGAGAGCCTAATAAAAGTATTCACTAGATTCCCTTAAATTTTATTATGAGACAACTGAGAAACCAAAAAAGGATCTCTGTGATATTATCAGTCCATACTCACACTTCACAGAGAACATATGGTTTTATCCAACTTACTTGTTGGGCAAATAGAATCATCAAAAACCTCTTCATCAGATCCAGACTCATCTTCATCACTCTCTAAGCTAGATTCTTCTTCACTTGATTCATCACTTTCTTCATCTTCCTCTAAATAGAGAAGAAGGCATTATTAAGAAACAGAGAAGTTCCTGTGTTAAGCTAAATCTCGGATTTTAAAAAATAAAGGTTTTTTTTTTTCAATGAGTCACTGGGAAAATAACAGATAAGGCAGGCAGTTAGTCAATACTTTTAGAAGAGTTTAAAATGGCTAAAAAAATATTACCCAAAGAAATCTACAGATTTAATGCAATCCCTATCAAAACACCAATAGTATTTTTCCTTTTTTTTATTTTTTTATTTTTAAATATTTTACTTATTTATTTGAGAGAGAGAGTGAGAGAAAGCATGAGAGGCGAGAAGGTCAGAGGGAGAAGGAGACTCCCTGTGGAGCTGGCAGCCCGATGCGGGACTCGATCCTGGGACTCTGGGATCATGACCTGAGCCGAAGGCAGTTGCTTAACCAACTGAGCCACCCAGGTGCCCCCCAATAGTATTTTTCACAGAACAAGAATGAATAATCCTAAAATTTATATGGACCCACAAAAGACCTTGAATAGCCAAAGCAATCTTAAAAGAACAAAACTGGAGGTATCACAATCCCAGATTTCACAATATAATACCAAGCTATAATAATCAAAACAGTATGGTGCTGGCACAAAAACAGACATAGAACAAGAGAACAAAATAGAGAGCCCAGAAATAACCCCGCACTTTATATGGTTGCTCTATGACAAAGGAGGCAAGAATACACAATGGGGAAAACGGTCTATTCAACAAATGGTATTGGGAAAACTGGACAGCTGCATGCAAAAGAATGAAACTGGGCCACTTTTTTATACCATACATAAAAATGAACTCAAGGGGCGCCTGGGTGGCTCAGTGGGTTAAAGCCTCTGCCTTCGGCTCGGGTCATGATCTCAGGGTCCTGGGATCGAGCCCCGCATCGGGCTCTCTGCTCAGCGGGGAGCCTGCTTCCCCTTCTCTCTCTGCCTGCCTCTCTGCCTACTTGTGATCTCTCTCCTCTCTGTCAAATAAATAAATAAAATCTTTAAAAAAAAAAAAAAATGAACTCAAAATGGATTAGAGACCTAAAAGTGAGACCTAAAACCATAAAACTCCTAGCAGAAAATGTAGGCGGTAATTTCTTTGACATTGGCCATAGAAACATCTTTCTAGGTATGTCTCCTAAGGCAAGAGAAACAAAAGCAAAAATAAACTCTTGGAACTACACCAAAATAAAAAGCTTTTGTGGAGTGAAGGAAATCATCAACAAACTAAAAAGTCAACCCAGTGAATGGGAGAGGATATCTGCAAAGGATAGATGCAATAATGGGTTAACATCCAAAATATACAAAGAACTTACACAACGCCAAAAAACAAAAACAAAAAAACAAACAACAACAACAACAAAAAATCCCACAAATAATCTGAATAAGAAATGGAAAGAGGATCTGAATAGACATTTCTCCAAAGACAACAAACAGATGGCCAACAGACACGTGAAAAGATGCTCAACATTACTCATCATCAGGGAAATGCAAATCAAAACCACAATGAGATATCACCTTACGCTTATCAGGATGGTTAGATTCAAAAAGACAAGAAACAATAAATGTTGGCAAGGACATGGAGAAAAAGGAACCCGCACACACTGTTGGTGGGAATGTAAACTGGTGCAACCGCTGTGGAAAACAGTATGGAGGTTCCTCAAAAAGTTAAAAATAGAACTACCATATGATCCAGTAATTCCACTACTGGTATTTACCCGAAGAAAATGAAAACACTAATTCAAAAAGACATATGCACTGGGTGTGGTGCATGAACAATGAATCTTGGAACACTGAAAAAATAAAATAAAAATTAAAAAATAAATAAATAAATAAAATGGAAAATAACCAATAATAAAAAAAAAGACATATGCACTCTTATGTTTACTGCAGCATTATTTACAATGACCAAGGTATGGATTATTACTCAGCCACAAATAAGAAATGAGATCCTGCTACCTGCAATGACATGGATGGACTTAGAGGGTATAATGCTAAGTGAAATAAGTCAGAGAAAGACAAATATCATATGATTTCACTTACACAGGGAATCTAAAAAACAAAACAAATGAAGGAACAAACAAAACAAGCAGAAACAGAACCATAAATACAGAAAACAAATGGATAGTCACCAGAAGGGAAGGGGGGCCAGAGGGAGGGGCAAAATGGGTGAAGGCGAGTGGAAGGCACAGACTTTCCAGTTATGGAATGAGTAAGTCATGAGATGAAAGGTACAGGATAGGGGATATAATCAATAGTATTATACTAGTGTTACATGAGGACAGATTGTAGCTGCACTTGTGTTGAGCATAGTATAACATATAGAGTGCTGGATTCACCATGCTGTACACTTGAAACTAATGTAAAATTGTGTGTCAACTATACTTCGATCAAAAAATTATTTTAAAATAATAATAAAATTCTACAAAATAAAATAACCAAGTAAAAAGAAACAAAGAAATAAGTAAATGGTTGGGGACACAGAGACCCAAACTCAAATGCCTGAGGAAGGTTGTTCAATTAATTTCAAAGCACTGAATCAAAGAGGGTTGAGACCCAACTGCCACGCTTCTTTTGCTGTGACCCACCTAACACACACTTGGTTTTAAAAATCCACAATTCCTAAATCATAGTGCCTTGGAGGGGGATAAAAAGACTTTCATAACTTATCTGAAATAATGCTATTTACTATCTTTATTTAATCTACTTAGTGTGAATATTTGTGTCTTGCTGCAAAAATATGAAGGTGTTTGATTCAGAGATGCTGCACTAAGCTCTGCTGGGGGTGTTAGTTGACAAAGACTCTATCCTTTGACCAAACTTGAGTCAGGCTCCTCTGAGTCCATAGTGGACCATGAACTCAGTCCTTGACCCATTTAGTCCGATTTTAGCAAGAATCCTGCTCAGTCAGTTTAGTAAAAATCCCACATCTTTGATATCTGATCAGATTCTTCCTTAATCCTTACCCTCACTATCTTTTCACTCTGACCGATCTTCAGCAAAAATCCTGTTAGGTCAATCTAGCAAAGAATTATCCTACCTCTTAGTAATTTTCTATCCACTGACTCCCACCCAGCTCCTTGGCTATAAATTTCTATTTGTCCTTGTTTGTATTCAGAGTTGAGCTGATCTCTCTCCCCTATTATAAAATCCCATTGTGGTGGTGCCCCTGAATAAAGTCTGCCTTATTATTCTTTAACAAGTGCCATGAATGGTTTTTTCTTTAACAGTGTCATATACAATATCTTTTATAAAAAATAAAAAATATAAAAAATACTAAAATGCATCTGTCCCCAAGAGTTCCAGATAAGGGATTGTAGACCTCTTCCACACAGCTCTACCCCATTTTCTTTTAAAAACATGTTGAAGCCATCTATGAACCATAAATCACCAGTTGGTAATTTCTGTTTTACAGAACATCAAATTAGAAATAAGAGATAGACCTCATACTCTTTAGAAGATTCCTTAAATTTAAGATCTCTCTTAAAATTATTTTAAGTGGTCTGTACCACCTTATGAAATAAATCTCCAAAGTTTAAAATTAGACTTTAAAATTCATACATAGATTTCTGCTTTTGGGAAGACAAATTAGATCTATTTTGTTCTTATCTAGTCTGCAAAATATAGCTAAAACCTGGATATTATATGTAGAACAAACATAAGAGTCTGAAAAATGGAAAGAAGGCAGACTAAATATGAAACTCAGAAGCTGAGGAACAACACTGTGGTGAATTTTTTGGGTCTTCTTTTTGCCTCCTAGATCTCAGACTTAGAAATGAGTAAGTCAACAACCTGGAAACACCAGTAGATATAGATATAAAACAGTCCAACAAGAGCCTTCCCTCTCTAGCCAAATGGCCAAGAAAGAGATGGCCTAACAAGACAAAACTTTTAGACAATATCCTAGCCAAACACCACAGGGAAAAAACTGTGGTCCCACTCCCACCCCTATCAGCAGAGGCCAATTGGGGAACCTAGACATCCACCCTTGCAAAGCTGCAATGAAGCACCCAAATTCTCGTCACCCAGGATAGCGTCAGAGAAGGCCAAGCAGGGAACCAGGACATTTGTCCCTGCTGGCTGGTAACCAGCCCTGCCCCCAAACCCCACCAAGAGGTCTGTGGAGACCTCATGGGTAACCTGGATTTCCTTCACCTGGCAATAACAAGACTTACTCCCTCTTCCCACAGAGGTCATGTCAGAAGAACCCTAATAGAAAAAAAAAGAAAGAAGAAGGAGAAAGAAGGAGGAAGGGAGGGGGAGAGAGGAGGAGAAGGAGAAGAAGGAGGAGGAGGAGAAGAAAGAAGAAAGGAGGAGGGGGAGGAGGGAGGGGAAGAGAGAGAGAAGAGGAGAAGAACCACCTGGAAAGTCAGGACTTTCAACCATTGCCCAGAGGTACCAAGGCCATCCCCACTATGTTGTCAGTAGAAACTACATGAGGAACTGGAATTCCAGAACAAGGAGATCCTTCTTCCTTCGAGTCACAGTGAAGGTTGAGTACCTTCACCTGGCAATAAGGAGCAGGCACTCACCCCTTTCTCTGGAAGAGCAGTGTCAGAAAAAGCCAAGAAAAACAGAAGATTTAAATAAGATACAGAGTCTTATAACATAATATGGAAGTTTCCGGGTTTCAACTGAAAGTCACTCATTGTGGCAAGAACCAAGAAGATCTCCAACTGAATGAGAAAAGACAATGAATAAATGTGAACATTAAGATGGCAGAAATGTTAAAATTATCTGACAAAGTATTTAAAATAGCCATGATAAAAATGCTTCAATGACCAATTATGAGGACACTTTAAGCAAATGAAAAATACAAAGCCTGTTCAAAGAAATAAAAAGTATCAGAAAAAAGGGATACAAAGAACTAAATGGAAATGTTAGAACTGAAAATACAATAACTAGATAAGAAACTCAGTAGATAGGCTCAACAGCAGAATAGAGGGGAATAGAGGAAAGCATCTGTAAACATGAGGACAGAACAATAGAAATTATCCAGTTGCTGAAAAAGAGAAAGAAAACTGAAAAATAAACCCCAAGCCTCAGAGCCTCAGGGACCTATGGGACTATAATGAAAGGTCAAACATTCATGACAGGAGTCCCAAAAGGACTGAAGAAAGAGGAAGTTCTTAGAAGCACTTGAAGAAATAATGACTGAAAACTTCTCAAATTTGGCAAAAGACATAAGCTGACAGATTAAAGGAGTGAACCTTCATTGGTATGAACCCAAAGAATCTACTCCAAGACAGATCATAGTCAAATGTCTGGAAACTAAAGACAAAAAGTCTTAAAGGCTGTGAGAGAAGGGATACTTCACTTTGGGGGATGAACAGTTTGAATTTCAGAGGATTTCTTATCAGAATCCATGGAGGCCAGAGGAAGTAGCACAATATTTTTTAAATGCTGCAAGAAAGAAACAGTCAACCTAGATTTCTATAACCAGTGAAAATGTCTTTCTGAAATAGGAAATCAAGACATTTTCAGATTAAGGGAAAATAAGAAGACTTGCCACTAGTATACCCTACCCTAAAAGAATAGATAAAGGAAATTCTCTAAACAGAAGGGAAATAATTTTTTTAAAAATGAGCTCTGGAACATCATCAAGGAAAAATTAACATGGTAAGCAAAATTATAAGTAAATATAAAAAAATATTTTTGGTAAAAAAAATTCCTCCTTTTGAATGTTTAAATTACGTTTGGTGGTTGAAGCAAAAATTATAACATTGTCTGATGTGGTTCTAGATGTATGTAGAGGAACTGTTCAAGACAATTATAAATGGAGGCGATAAAGGGATATAAAGGCAGACGAGGATTCTATACTTGACTTAAATTGGTAAAATGATGACACTGGAAGTCTGGAGTAAATTAGGTACATATAATGTAATTTATAAAGCAACCACTAAAAAAGTTATGCAAAAAGATACACTCAAAAGACTAGAAAAAATGAAAATGGAATTCTAAAAAATGTTCAGGTAACCCACAGGAAGGTAGGAAAATGTAGAAGATAGAAAGCAGAGAGAATAAAAAAAAATAAATGGCAGACTTAAGCCCAAAAATATTAAATGTCAATGGTTTAAGTACCCCAATTAAAAGACAAAGAATAGATAACATTAACAGTGCGCTGTCTACTAGGAATTTACTTCTAATATAACATAGTCAAATTGAAAGTAAAGGGAGTAGAAGAAATATCAAGCAAATATTAATCAGAGCCAAACAGGAGTGGCTATATTAACAGCAGATAAAGTAGACTTCAGAGCAAAGAAAATTACTCTGGACAGAGAAAGACCTTATATAATGATAAAAGTGTCCATCTATCAAGAAGACATAGTAATCCTGAATGTGTATGTATAAAACAAGGCTACAAAATATGGAAGCAAAAACTGACAGAAATGGAAGAAGAAATAGATAAATCCATGATTATATTTGGAGACTTCAACATCCCACTTCAACATCTCAGCGTTTGATTGGAACTATACAGAAAATCAGCAAGACTATCTTAGAAGACCTGAATAGCATCATTAACCAACAGGATTCAATTGACAGTAATAGAAAACTTAACCCAAAACAGTAGAATATACATTCTTTGCAAGTACCCACAGGACATACACCAAGACAGACCATATGCTTGACCATTATACAAATTTCAACAACTATAAAAGAACTGAAATCATGCAGAATGTGGTCTCTGACTCCAATGGAATCAAACTAGGAATCAATAACAGAAAGATCCCAAGAAAATCTCAAAACACTTGGACCCAAACAACACATTTATCTATGATCCATGGGGCCTAGAGGAAAGATCAATGTAAATTTTAAAACTGCAGTGACTTGAATGAAATTGGAAATGCAACTTACCAAAATTTGTAGAATCCTAAAGCAGTGTTAAGAGGGAAATTATAGCACTAAATTAGAAAAGAGGAAGAGTCTCAAATCAATAATTCACACTCACCTCAAAACCTAAAAACAGAAAGGCAGAATAAATCCAAACCTAGCAGGAGAAGGTAGTAGTAAAGATAAAGGCAGAAACCAATAAAATTAAAAGGAGAAAAATAATCTTTAAAAAATCACCTATCCAAAGTTATCCAAACTTATGCAGTTTGTTCTCAAAAAGATCAAATTGACAAACCACTAGCAAGTCTTAAAAAAAAATGGGGAAATAAGAAAAAAGTTACCAATATCAAGAATGCAACAGATGATATTGCCGTAGACCTTGCAGATATTAAAAAGGTAACAGAGAAATACAATGAATATCCCCACACACATAAATTTGGCAACTCAGATGCAAGAGACCTGTTTCACACACACAAAAATACAAATTACAACTAGCCACCCAATATGAAATAGATGATCTAAATAGTTCTATATCTATATTAAAAACCTTTGAGTTTGTAATTTTAAAACTCCCCTGAAGAAATCCACAGGTCCAAATAGTTTCACTGGAAAACACTACCAAACATTTAAAGGATACTACCATACACATTATCTTCCAGAAAATCAAAGACCTCCTCATTCATATTGTGAAACTAGTATTACCTGATACTAAAACCAGACAAAGATAGTACAAAAAAGAGAAAAAAGCAAGACAAAGACCAATGATCTTCATGAATATATGGACACAAAATTTCTTTCTTTTTTTTTTTTTTTTTAGTAAGCTCTACACCCAACATGGGACTTGAACTCACAACCCCAGCAGCAAGAGTTACATGCTCTATTGACCAAGCCAACCAGGTACCCCTAGGAACAAAATTTCTTAATAAAAATATTTGCAAATAGAATTCGACAATATATAAAAAGAATTATACACCATTGGGGGTGGTATTTCAAGGGTGTAAGTCTGATTCAATAATCAGTAATCAGCCAATGTAACCCACCATATTAATATGCTAAAGAAAAAAAATCACATAATCATCAATCGATGCAGAAAAACATCTGACAAAATTCAATACCCATTCCTGATAAAAACTTTGAAAACTAGGAACAGAGGGGAACTTCCTCAACTTGATAGACTGTCTAAAAAAATACCTACAGGTAGCACACTTAATGGTGAACAATTAAATGCTTTCTGCCTAAGATTGTGAATAAGGCAAGGATGTCGGCTCTCAGCACTCTATTTCCATGTAGTACTGGATGTTCTAAACAGTTCAATAAGGCATTAAGAGGAAATTGGCATAAAGATCAGAAAAAAAGAAATAAAACTGAACCTATTTGCAGATAAAATTATTTTCTATATAGAAATTCCCAAGGAATCTATCAAAACTTCTAAAACTAATAAGTGAGGTCACAAGATAGGAGATCAACATCTAAAAAGCATTTCTATATACTAGTGTGAATATATGACACCAAGATTAAAAAAATAACACTATAACATTGTACTAATGTATACTATTAATACGCCACTTATTTTCTAGGATTTTTTGTGAGTTTTTTTAAAGGTTTTATTTATTCATTTGTGAGAGAGAGAGGGAGGGACAGGGAGAAGCAAACTCCCTACTGAGCAAGGAGCCCAATGTGGGACTTGATCCCAGGACCGTGAGATCACAACCTGAGCAGACACTTAACTGACTGAACCACCCAAGTGCCCTCTGTGTGATATTTTAATAAAATATTTCTACTACCAAAAAAAAATAATAGCATTAAAAATCACTTAAGGGGCACCTGGGTGGATCTGTTGGTTAAGCGTCCGATTCTTGATTTCAACTCAGGTCTTGATCTCAGGGAGGTGAGATCAAGCCCCAACATCAGGCTCGGTGCTCAGCAGTGAGTCTGCTTGACAATCTCTCCCTCCCTCTCTCCCTCTCTCCTTCCCCACTGACTTGCTCGCTCTTTGAAAAAAAAAATAATAAAAATAAAGTCTTTAAAAAAGAGAGATACTTGGGTATAAATCAAACAAAACACGAAAATGTTGAAAATGACAATGCTGATGAAAGAAATCAAAGCTCTAAATGCATACTGTGTTCACTCGTTGGAAGACTCAACAAAGATCCAGATTCTTCCCATACTGACACAAAAGTTTAACACAATCGCTATCAAAATTTCAACAAGCTTTTTTGTAGATACAAAAAATTATCCCAAAATACAGAAAGATAAAGGAAATAGAATAGCTGAAACAATTCTGAGAAAGAAGAATAAAATGGGAGGAATTAGTTGACCTGACTTTAGAACTCAATGGCTTCCGTATGTCAAGACTATAGTTTTGGTGGGGAGCTAGACAAAATGATCAGCAGTACAGAACACCCAGAAACAGATCCACACAAATATGCCCACGTGGTTTTTGACAAAGATCAAAAGCAATTCAATGGGATAAAGACAGCTTTTGCAAAACAAATGATGCTAGAGCAATTAGACATTCACAGGAGGGAAAAAAAAGACCTTGACCTAAGTCTGCACCTTATGTAAAAATTAAGCCCAAATGGATTACAAACTTTAATGTAAAACTATAAAACTTTTAGAAATAAATAGGAGAGAATCTTTGGATCCTAGGGCTAGGCAAAGAGTTCTTAAACTTTGACACCAAAGCAAGATCTAAAAACAAAAACAAAAACAAAAAAAAACAAAAAAACAAAGACAAAAAAACACCTGATAAATTGGACCTCAACAAAAATAAAACCTTTTGCTCTGTGAAAGACCATGTTGAGGGAATGAAAAAACAAGCTACACAATGGAAGAAAATATTTGCAAAGCACCTGACATAGGACTAGTGCCTAGATTATACAAAGGACGCTTAAACCTCAAGAGGGCAAAAGCAAAAAATCCTATTCAAACATGGGCAAAAGACATGAAGAGATATTTTACCAAAGATGATATTCAGTTGGCAAATAAACACAAGAGAAGATGTGCTTGTTACATGAAACTACCCTAAGCTGTCTCAAACCAGATACACACACAAATTAACTCCATAGGGTTAGAGACCTACAGGTTTATATCCTGTCCCCTTCAAGCCCACAGAACCTCTGTCTATGTTGTAGGAACAAAAGGTGTCAAATATGTCCTTGGTTATTTCTCTATGTCATGCTAATGAGAAAAAAATAGGATCATATGTTAAAAAGAAATTCAAACCGGCATCTCCTTCAACCTCCTTTTTCTTCACCCGCTTAATCCTCTTCTTTAGGACCTTCATGAGGAAATTAGCGAATTTATTGTTTTCTCCAACAGCTGCTTGGAAACCAGCATAGAGTGCTTTTTCTTGGTCCTGGAGCCTGGCAATTTCATTCTTTTTCTCTTCCATCTCTTTAAGAGTTTCATTTATTTTCCACTACGGAACAAAAACAGGAATAAGTGAAAGTATTTCTGATAAACCAGGTTCAGAGAACACTGTATATTACAGTGTAAGGTTATAGTTTATAAACATTTTTTTAACCTTCTCCATAGAAATTTACATTTCTGATGTTTGCAGAGCCATCCATTTATTTGGTTAAAATTTTATAATTCTCTTGTAAAAATCTGTTAAGTTCAGAATTGGATAAGATCAGCTTTTTAATGTTTAGCTTCCTCAAAAAATCCAAATTAAGTGAAATTTTTAATGTTGGCTATTATTTTTGCATGTGCGGTCTCAAAAACAAAAGATGTTTTTCATATGAATACTTGACAGCTAAAACAAAAAACATCTCATCTCTTAGTGTAGCAGGTTTACCTTAAAAATGATGTTACTATTCAGTATGTAATATCTATTTGATGGAATCCTTCTTCCTTCAAGACAAAAGTTGGATGGTATCATTTATCTCTTTAAATTTAACATATACATAACGAACAAAGAAACTTACTTTCCTATGATACTCAATACTTTGAAATTTATAAACTAAATAGAAGGCTCACTTTTGAAAACTTATTTTCCTACCATACAAAACATCAGATCAAATTCACTGTAAAGTCTGATTCACTGCTCTCTGACCAAGAATACTAAAAGCAGAGCAAGCAGGAATAAGAGGGGGATGGGGGTGGGGGAGGAGGAGGGACAAAAGACAAGAGAAGAAGCTGAGAACAACAGGGGAAATTAAGTTGCGAAGATGAAGAAGGAAACAAAGAAACAAGTCCCCTCCATAACTAAAGGATACAGCCAGCCAGCATTCTCCCACCCATTCATACCTGCATATCCTGTTCTTCTTTGTCTAAGGAATTAACACGCTCCTGAAGTATGTTCTCCTGTTTTTCAAAATTCTTGAGGAGAAGCATTTCTTGAAATAATGTGACATGGTGAAGGTCAGATAATTTCATCTGAGTATCGAGTTTCAGTTTCTGATGCCTCAGGAGACGGAGTTCTGCATCAAAAGTGACTATCAGTTCTTTGATCTGAGGTGGAAAAAGATTTGACTGCATGTTAGAAGTTAAGAAGTTAAGTGTACTTTTAAAACTATCTCACAATCCTAATTTGTTTAGGTAAAAGCATTTTCTCATTATACCGTTATAGAGAAGGAATTATATGGCCTCACATGTGTATGTATGTGTAGTCCTAGAAATCAATTTATCAATATTATAAAATTTATATAAATTTATTAAGCAGTCGGGATTCTGTAACTATAGTCCTTCCAGCTATTTCTTTACCATGATTAAGCCATCAATCGTGAATGCTCTTCTTGCTGTACTATATGGTTTAAATCAGACGCCAGGAGTTCCTTGTGAGTTTCTGTCTCCAGTGTCTCTACATTGCCTTTCATACAAGAAGCACTACATATTCCCCTCAACTTATTTTAAAAATTTCCAAACATTCAAAAGGTGATTTAATTTGTGACAGAGCTGGAATAAGAATGAAGTATCCCAAGCCCCAGTCTAGACTTTCTCCCACAGCTATCCCAGTGATTTTAAAGGCTCAGTTCTGCTCTGATTTTGGCACAGCTTCACCCTCACCCTCTCCCAGAGGCAATGAAGAGATCCAGAGAGAGTCCTGGGGGCTGGTTCTCCTGAGAAAACGAGTACCATAGGTAGAAGACAAACCATTCCACGTTTTTCATTAAGCTGTGCGTGATGGGGAGTCTCAACAGTCAGAAACCTATAATGAGGGAGGGCCCAGCCTGTGGATGAGGAAAAGGAAGAGATCTGTGGGTTTGGGACAGTGAAACTACTGCTAGAGAATTTGAGAGTTAAAAAAAAAAAAAAAAAAAAAAAGGAGAAAAAAATTAAACTTTTACTTATGGATGGTTGTAGACTAAGTGGGCTCCTCTTTAATGTTTCTTCAACAAGTCTGATTTATTTTTAAATTTCTTTCGAGGCAGGACTGTATTTTTTCAGTGTAATACCATCCTAAAACTGTACCACACAGGTGTTTAAGTTTATAAGGCTCACACTTGTTTTGCTCTCACTCACCTGAAAGTCTGTAAGCTTTATGAGGATAGAGAATATGTCTGGCTTGAGTATTATTGCATCCCTGCTACCTAACTAGCATTGTTCCTGCACAAAGAATGTCCAATAAATGTGTTAAGTTCATACCATAAATAAATTAGTTACAATTAAATCAATCAAAATTTTTACTAATATCTACTATGTGTCGGCATTTTCCAGACACTGCAGGAGAACCATAGATGATTATATGTGGCCCTTCTCTCAAGAACTGTGTAATCTAATTTGCAAGACAAAACTAACACATATGAGCACTGAGTGATGTACAGAATTGCTGAATCATTATATTGTACACCGGAAACTAATATAACACTGTATTTAGTTATACTTCAATTAAAAAAACTAACACATAAAACAGCAAGAAGAGAAGCAAAGAGAAATGGAAAGCATGAGTTGCTGCTTATAAGCGCAATTAGAGTTTAGACAAAAGAATATGTAATGCGGACAGAAGATTCTGGAGAAGGTTTGGAACTGGGCTGAGTTCTACATGATGACTCACATTTGAAAGGAAATCATTGCAGGTGGGAGGAAATAGCAAAGGAAAAAGCAAATACAAAATTCAGAATGGGAGTGGGGAATGGGAGTGGGGAGAAGCAGGAAGAGAGAGAAAGCAAGGCTGGACAAAGTAGAGATAATGAGTGAAGAATACGTTTGGGGAGCTTTATGGGGTGCCATCTCAGGGTGGAGCCAGACAGACACTGAAGAAGGGAACTCTACGCGGCTGGCAACAGGGAGCCATCTATCCAGCAAAGGTCCTTTTCCTTCCAGATTCAGAGCACCTCCTGTACAACTGGCCCCAACCTGGTCTGGTTTCCTGGAAATAAAAATAGGTGCCATTCCATCTCCAGAACACTTTTGAAGCCATTCATCACCATGAACACTCTCACTGATGAGGCAAATCACACATTAGAGAAAGAGGAGGATGTAAAAAGCAGAGCGTGCCCCAATTTCTCTGGAAGGTTTTTAAATTATGTGCCATCCATCATCTGAAAGCTGCTTCATCACTTCCCCTTTACCAAGACTTCAGTTAGATGCCAATTAACATGAATTTGCCCTTAATGCTTAGCTTTGCCCAAAGCAAAACGTTTAAAAGCTCTAAAGTTTTTGGGCAGAGCACAATAATCATCAGAAGGCCAGGGATGGGGAGGAAGCTAAGCCATCAGTGAGTTGTGGGCCAGTCAGGGCTTGGGAAAGATTACTGTAGAGAAAATTTAAATCAATAAATAAGAAAGTATATCTAGTTCTTCCTTGCTCCCCTCTTTTTCCGCTTTAAAAAGGCAGTGTCACCCTTACCCTGTTGGTTAAATACTGTTGCATGTACAAGTGTTTAATCTCATCCCTTTTCATAATCTCCAGCTCTATATCAATTGGATCTGCTTTTTCAAATTCCGATAATTTCGCAGCATCTACACTGAATGCTGATGCCTTTGATGATCTAGACAATGAATCCCTTGTCGTCAAATCACTGTCCTTTCTAGAAGAGAGTCTGAGGAATCCACCACCTGAGCTTGCAGACTCTCCCTGTTCCAGCTGGGAGGACATTTTATCCTGAATCTTGATCTGCTGTCGCTTAAAATTTAGGAGAGTTTTCTCATCATACTGAAATCTCTTTTCTGGAACTTCTTCCGGGTGTAACTGGGGGATTTGGGGAATAGGAATGTGCTTGGATACATGAAGAGTTGACTGGATGCTCTTCAGTTCTTGAACCAGGCACTGTATTTCCTCGATGACGGCCACTTTAAGGTCTCGAAGAGAGATGATATTTTTGTTCATGTTCTTTTTCTTTGAATGGGCCTGATAAAAAGAACAGAAGGAAACAAAATGACACCCCATCACAAAGGACAGTTTGAAATACGATTTTTGTCCCTTGACTGGTATGCCTAGCAAAAATCCAAGAAAAAAATTTATCTGATCATTTCTATTCACTACTAAGTTACTCTTTTCTCTAGCTTCTCTCCCATTTAGCTTCTCCAAAAGAGAAAGACAGTGTGGATGTGACCTCTGGTATCCCTCAGCTGGCTCATAGGGCTCAGTTCTGTTGTCCTCTCCTGACCAGTGAGGGGAAGTCCTTCCTGAAGGCTTGTACTCACCCAGAGCCTAGAGAGGGGAAGGTCATTCTTTGGTGAGGAACATATACATATAACTGCCTATCCCTGATGGAAACTCAAATTCCACTGGCTTAGACACATTTAGGGTTGCCCTTTTAGGGCCAAACTAAAGTTTAGCCTATTTTTATTCTGCATTTTGGCCATATTATTCCTGTTACTTCTTGTGTAGACAATGTCATGATCTTAAATTTCTGTATCATGCACACCAAGAGATTCCAGGACACTTTCTTGGTTCCTTTTCCATTTATCTAAGCCAAACTATGCCCCCTGCCTCAAGCCACAGGAGCCATAGTGGCCCATTGCTCCCTCATTACCAGCTGTTTCCAAAATGCTCTTACCAGAGCCCATAGGCAAAAGCAACCCTAATCCTGTGTACAATTAGGGAACAAGGTGATCCAAAGGCTATTAAGAGTTACTTTGCACAAACATACAGGTTTAAAAAAAGGGTCAAAGGCACTTCTCCAAATTGACAGTAATACTGTAGCAGTAGGGGATTTTAACGTCCCACTTACATCAATGGATACATCACCCAGACAAAAAATCAACAAGGAAACAGTGGCTTTATATGACACATTTGGACCAGATGAACCTAACAGATATATATAAAATATTCCATCCAAAAATGGAATACACGTTCTTTTCAAGTGCACATGGAATATTCTCCAGGATGGATCACATGTTAGGCCACAAAGCAAGTCTCAAACATTCAAAAAGATGGAAATCATATCATGCATCTGTTTTGACCACAGTGGTATGAAAGTAAAAATCAATTGCAAGGAAAGAACACAACTACATGGAAGTTAAATAACATGCTACTCAACAATGAATGGGTTGAGTGAGAAATCAAAGAGTCAGGAAAAAAAATGAAAATGAAAAAACAGCCCAAAATCTTTGGAATGCAGCAAAAGCAGGTCTAAGAAGGAAGTTTACAGTATACAGGCCTACTCAAGAAACAAGAAAAATCTCAAATAAACAACCTAATTTTACACCTAAAAGACTAGAAAAAGAACCAAAAGAATCCCAAAGCTAGTAGAAGGAATGAAATAATAAAGATTAGAGCATAAATAAATGAAATAGAAATAAACAAAAAAATAAAAGATCAATGAAACGAGGAGCTATTTTTAAAAAGATAAACTTGATACACCTTTAGTTAGACTCATCAGGAAGAAAGGAGAGGACTCAATAAATGAAATCAGAAGTGAAGGAGGAGAAATGACATCTGACCCCATAGAAATACAAAAAGATTATAAGAGAATACTATGGAAATTTGTATGCCAACAAATTGGAAAACTAGAAGAAAGTAATAAATTCCTAGAAGCATATAAATTTCTAAAGCTGAATAAGGAATAGAAAATCTGAACAGACTAATTATTAGCAATAAAATTAAATCAGTAATCAAAAAATTTCCAAAAAACAAAAGTCCAAGATCAGATGGACTCACAGGTGAATTTTACCAAATATTTAAAGATGAATTAATACCTATTCTTTTCAAGCTCTTCTAAAAAATATAAGAGGAAGGAAAGCTTCCAGGTACGTTCTACAAGAGCAGCATTACCCTGATACAGCAACCAGACAAAGCCACTACAGGCCAATTTGCCTGATGAATATAGATGCAAAAATCAATAAAATACTAGCAAACCAAAATCGACAATACAATGAAAAAGTTATTTACCACAATCAGGTAGGACTTATTCCAGAGGTGCAAGTGTGGCTCAATATTCACAAATCAATCAGTGTCATATATCACATTAACCAGAGAAAGAATGAAAAGTAGATGATATCCTAATAGATGTGGAAAAAACATTTGACAAAATTCAACATCCATTCATGATAAAAAAAAAAAAGCTCCCAACAAAGTAGATTTAGAGAGAACATGCCTCAACATAATAAAGGCCTTATATGAAAAACCCACAGCTAACATCATTACTAAATGGTGAAAAACTGATGGCTTTTTCTCAAGACAAAGATGTCCACTTTCACCACTTTTATTCAACATAATACTAGAAGTCCCAGCCACAGCAATCAGGCAAGAAAAAGAAATAAAAGGCATCTATATTAATTTCCATCCAAGGAAGAAGTAAAACTGTCACTATTTGTAGATGACAGGATAGTATATATAGGAAAAATCATAAGGAGACCATCAAAAATCTACTAGAACTGGTAAATTAATGCTGCAAAGTTGCATGATACAAAATCAATATAGAGGAATTTGTTGCAATTCTATACGCTAATAACAAAGTAGCAGAGAGAGAAATTAAGAAAACAATTTACAACTGCACCAAGACTAAAATACCCAGGAATAAACTTAACCAAGGAAGTGAAAGATCTGTATTCTGAAAGCTATAAAACACTGATGAAACAAATTGAAGAAGACATAAATAAATGGAAAGATATTACATGTTCATGAATTGGAAGGATTAATATTTTTAAAAATATCTATACTACCCAAAGCAATCTACAAATCTAATGCAATCCCTATCAAAATACCAACAGCATTTTTCACAGAACTACAATAAATAATTCTAAAAATTATCTGAAACCACAAAAGATTCCAAGTAGCCAAAGCAATCTTAAGAAAAAAAGAACAAAACTGGAGGTATCACAATCCCAGATTTCATGATATACCACAAAGCTGTAGTAATCAAAACAGTATGGTACTGGTACAAAAACAGACAATGTAGATCAATGGACAGAACTGAAAATCCAGAAATAAACTCATGCTTATATGGTCAATTAATCTACAAAAAAAAAAAAAAGGCAGGAATATACTATGGGGGAAATTTAGTCTCTTCAACAAATGGTGCTGGAAAAATTGGACAGCTACATGCACAGAAATGAAACTAGACCACTTTCTTATACCATACACAAAAATGAAATCGAAATTGATTAGAGACCTAAATGTGAGACCTAAAACCATAAAATTCCTAAAAGAAAACTTAGGCAATAATTTCTTCAATGTCAGCCATAGAAACATCTTTCTAGATAGGTCTCCTAAGGCAAGGGAAACAAAAGCAACACTAAACTGTTGGGACTACACCAAAATAAAAAGGGTTTGCAGAACAAAGGAAACACTCAACAAAATCAAGAGGCAACTCAGTGAATGGGAGAAGATATTTGTAAATTATATATCCAATAAGGAGTTAACATCCAAAATATATAAGGAACTTACACAACTGAACACCAAAAAAACCACAATCCAATTAAAAATTAGGCAGAGGGCCGGAATAGACATTTCCAAAGAAGAAATACAAATGGCCAACAGGCACAGGAAAAGGTGCTCAGTATCACTAATCATCAGGGAAATGCAAATCAAAACTACAATGAGATATCACCTTATACCTGTCAAATGGCTAGTATCAAAAAGACAAATAACAAGTGTTGACAAGAATGTGGAGAAAAAGAAATCCTCATGCACTATTGGTGGGAATGTAAATTGGTACAACCACTGTGGAAAATGGTATGGCGGTTCCACAAAAAATTAAAAATAGAACTACCATATGATCCAACAATATCACTTATGGGTATTTATCTGAAGAAAAAAAAAAACACTAATTTGAAAAGATATATACACCCACATGTTTACTGCAGCATTATTCACAATAGCGAAGATACAGAAGCAACCCAAATGTCCATCCATAGATGAATGGACAAAGAAGAGGTGGTTTATACATACAATGAAATATTCATCTATAAAAAGGATAAGATCTTGCCATCTGTGACAACATGGATGGTCCTAGAGTATATTATGCTGAGTGAAATAACCCCGAGAAAGACAAATACCATATGATTTCATTCATGTGGAATTTAAGAAACAAAACAAAGAGAAACAAATAAAAACCCAGACTCTTAAATACAGAAAACTGCTGGTTGCCAGAGGTAGGGTGGGTGGATGGGTGAAATAGATTGGAATTGAGAGGTACAAACCTCTAGTTAGAAAATAAATAAGTCACAGAGATGAAAAGTACAGCATAGGGAATATAGTCAATAAGATTGTAGTAATGTTGTTTAGATGGTGACAATACTTACTTTGGTGAGCACAGAGTAATGTATAGATTTGCTGAGTCATTATATTGTAT
Organism: Potos flavus; assembly: GCA_028534135.1. Classification (NCBI taxonomy): domain Eukaryota; kingdom Metazoa; phylum Chordata; class Mammalia; order Carnivora; family Procyonidae; genus Potos; species Potos flavus. The sequence continues at coordinate 140,329,635 of CM052898.1, read as the reverse complement.
ACCTGAAACTAATAACACTAAATATTATACTTCAAAAAAAAAAAGGCACTTCTCCAGGCAGTCTTATAAAACTTACCTGTATCACTAACTATGAAGCAAGAACACTGTAAGAAAATAAGAGATGTTTTACACACTTAAGAATAAACCTTTAAAGCATTGAGATGTAAACTCAAAATCCAGCACCTCTGTGAATGGGGGACCTCTTTGAAGCACGTGGAGGATGGAGAATTAAGCTTAAAAAACAAACCTAAGCCAGCCCGACAACTATAAGGCTCACCTCTTTGAGGAACCCTCTTTACACACTGATACTTTCTTTTTAGTTTTCCAAATACCACACATACCTAAACACTGGTCATAGGCAAGGAAATATATATAATGCTATTTCAAAAAAACCTTGATACTTTAGTAATTCTTAATTTAGCCATGACAGTAATGGCCATTTATTGACTGTGACCTTCACATTAACATTCTGAGGTAGACTAGATAGGTCTTATTATTGTTAAGTGTTATCAATACCCCTTTTACAGGTAATACAACTGAGGCTTAGGGAGACTTACATGACCAGCAAAGTTTACATGGCTATTAAGTGGCAGAGATGGGAAGAGAATTCTGATCTGACTTGAAGAATACTGTGCTCTACATTATTTTATGCTGCTGTTTTAATAAGATGGATTTCAGTATAATGTAGTATAAGACATCATACCTGCCCATCATCTCTAGCTAGGATTATGAAATTTCAGGTTGGATGACTGGCAAATTGTAGTCAAAAAAACACTTCTCTATGGTGATGGGTGGAACGTGATAAATGAAACAAGAATTACCTTAGATGAACGGCTAGAAAAACAATCTAAATGGTCACTAAGAAAATGTTCAAAATGTTTATACAGAAAGGCATAGCTATGAGCTATGAAAATTTATTTATGGATATGATTTGCCATAACAGGATCCTTTGTACTGTTGGTATATACTGCATCTTTGGTGAAATTGAAAAAGACTCTTTCCTCAAGATACTTTACTTCCATTTGTCAGAAAAATATAAAATATTCTAATATATTATATCTGTGGTATGATTGGCATTCTTTTCAATATGATGCCTTGTGATGTGCAATCTGCATGACCATAGTAGGTGACCATGTACCAAATTCTCAAAATGGTAGCTCAGATACCTTCTGAGTCTCTATGGGTGAAAAGTCACTCGTCCATCAAATTAAGAAATGACTATGACAGGGAGAGGAGATTTTAGTAAGAAAATGGGGATGAGAAATCAAAATAATTGGAAGCAGTTTGGCAGAATGCAAATAAAATTTTTAAAAAGGAATATGTTAATTGGTTATTATTGAGACACCTACAAAATTTGTAAGTCTTAAAAAAAGAAAAAGCCTAAACAATGGCCAGCCTTTTCCCTAAGTCTTTGGCAATCCACAGCAGCCAAAAACTATATCCAACAAAGACATGTTTGAATTTCAGAAATTCAAAGTCTACAAAATACAGTACTTTCACCCGCGGAACGTATTGAGCCAAATAATTAACTTGAAGGCTGGTTCTGCCATATTAGCTAATAATCACAGACAAATCTCTTGTCCTCTATGGGCCTTAGTTTCCTCATTTGTAAAAAGGAGGCATTCTAAATAATCATGAAGATCTTTTCCACTTTGATTTTTTATGACTATATATCCTTAGAGACCATCTAGTGAAATGGGTGATTTCAGAAGAATTCCACTAAAAACTCAGGGTGCCTCTCATTGTCATGAAAGCTGTGGGTAAGTACCAGGGTGTCTAGGTGTCCCAGTTCCTCTTCCTTCTTGGCAGCATTTACTCTCATGTGCTCAGGTATCTTATAGTCTGCAGCTGTCTTCAGATTGAAGTCTCCCATATACAACTGAGCCTCCTTGATGGCTTGAACATCTCTGGGATCTTCAAAGTCATCCTGAGGTTTACTCTTGTACCTATCAGAAAAATAGGCAATCCAGCCACAAATGTAACAATAAACTTTAGTTTGTCTATTATTTGTATATAATCAAACTCAGTCATAAAGGAAAAGTATAATTCTGAATCTGTGGTACTACTTTTATCTGTAGAGCCTAACCATTTTTTTTTAAGTTAATGACTACAGACCTTACTCAACTTTCAATGGGGTTATGTACCAATAAACCCATAAGTGAAAACAGTATAAATCGCAAGCATTCAAAACACCTAACTTACCTAACATTATAGTTTAGCCTAGCCCACCTTAAACATACTCAGAACACTTATGTTAGCCTATAGTTAGGAAAAATTAATACAAAGCCCGTTTCACAAAAAAGTGTTGAATATCTCATGTAATTTATTGACTACTGTACTGAAAATAAAAAAACAGAATGGTTGTAACTTCCCCCTCGCTCTCTGCCTGCCTCTCTGCTTACATGTGATCTCTCTCTCTGTCAAATAAATAAATAAAATCTTTAAAAAAAAAAAAAAAGGGGGACAAAAAAAATGGGGATAGTTTATCCCCAACACCTTGCAGCTGTCTTGGAGCAGTAGTTCACTGCTTCTGCCCAGTATCATGGGAAGGTATCATACTGCATACATGTATTACTAGCCTGGGAAAAGATCAAAATTCAAAGTACAATTGCTACTGAATGCATATCACTTTCACACTAGCGTAAAGCCAAAAAAAACCAAGTCAAACCATCTTAAGTTGGGGGCCATCTGTATTTTTACACCTCATGCAAAGTTATAATGAAATAAATAAAAACCAATTACCAGATGGTGCTGAAATAATCTGAATCATTTTCGTTCACTTCCAAGGGATTTATATCAAGATGGTTATTTATTCCTTCAACAGACATTAAGCCATAGAGACAGAGTGAGTGTATTTTAATCAATAAAACCTTAATTTACCTTTTTTTAAATAACGTGAGTGTCATAAAATTTTCATAAAAGGCATCTAGTTAAAAATGATATAATGAGCATATATATATTTGTCTCCCACTCTCTCCCCCAATTCCATGGAAATGATGGTGTGGAGGTATTAAAGGGAATAAATTGGGAAGGCTGAGAATAAGATAGAAAACCATGAACAAACCAGTGATAGCAATTTTAAAGGATAAATCAGACCAGAGAAAATGGTTGCCCAGAGTATCCCCAGGGGAAGGCTGTAAAAAAGATTGGATATGATCTTATCAGTAGAAGTTCTAGGAGGCTCCAAGCACAGACATCAAAAGACCCAACCTACCTAATTCTTTAAAGTGAAACCTGTCAATCAACATGAACACATATACAAAGCTTGCAGTCAGCCCTTTAGGAAAACAAACATAGACAATAGCAGAGGGAACATAAGTTATCTAATGTATTAATTGACAATTGTTCCTTTGTGTAAAATAGCCCTAAAAGGATGAATTAATAATTTTAAAAGGAAAGGAAGTGAAGGAAAGGAAGAGAGGAAGGAAAGAAAAAGGAAGGGGAGAAGGGAGGGAAGGGAGGAAACATGCATAGAAGGAAGGAAGGGAGGGAGGGAGGGAAGACAGAGAGAAAGAAAGGAAAGGAGGAATGAAAAGAAAGAGCAAACAGATACTTCGGCTCTGGCTCTGTGAGGGAAACAAGGCGCATAATTATCCTCATGCTATAAATAACTAGAAAACTGAGCAAAAAATGTGAAACAACTATGTTCAAACCTTGAGTAACAGGCAGCACAGAACTATAATTCATGTGAGAACTGAAACAAAATAACTAATCCTTACTAGCTCTATTTCTACATTGAGGAAAGTACCAGACTGTGGAATAGTGCTGAGATCCAAAGTATTAGCCCAGTAATCACGATGATTAAGGTTACAAAGCTGAGAGTTCAGAGAAGCCACAGTAGTTAGAATTTTATGGACAAAAATATCTGAGCTACATATAAAACAATGCCTTCAGAAATTCACATAAGGCTCTCTTAAGTTTTTGGCCAAGTATTAACCTGTACATGTGTAATGTGAAGTATCATGAAGATAAGAAAAGAATATCTGGGGAAAATACGATTACTGGGAAGCTGTAAAACAAGTAATTCTTAGAGTTTACACATGATTGGAAATCACTCATGACTTCATCAGATGGAGAGACCTTGTTAAAGGTAGGGAACAATCAGTAGAGACCCTTAAGGAGTGATGCTTTCAAAGTAGGAAAAACAAAAGATCTGGACATCATCAATCATCCAGTCTTCACTGACATTTATAGAAAACTACACCAAAGAACGCAAGAAAATATATTCTTTTTCAAGGACACATTGAATTTTCATGAAGATGGACTGTGTGCAGGCCCATACAATTCCCAATAAGTTCATAAGAATTTAAGCCATGCAAACTATTGGGAAATTAAATAGCATACTTAAAAATAAACTATGGGGCACCTGAGAGGTTCAGTTGGTTGAGCCTCTGACTCTTGATTTTGGCTCAGGTCATGATCTCAGGTTTGTGTTATCAAGCCCTATATCCAGCTCTGCGCTCAGCACCGAGTCTGCTTGAGATTCTCGCTCTCTCTCCCTAAAATAAAGAGAATCTTTAAAAAAATAAATCATAATCAACAAAAAATCACAAGGGATATTAGAAAATATTTTGGACAGGGACTCCTGGGTGGCACGGTTGGTTAAGCATCTGCCTTCAGCTCAGATTATAATCTCAGGGTCCTGCTCAGCGGAAAGCCTCCTTTCCCTCTCCCCCTGGCTTGTGCGCTCTGTCTCTTGCTCACTCTCTTTCTCTCTCAAATAAATAAATAAAATTTATTTTGGACAAAATGATGCTGAAAACATATCAGAACTTGTGAAATGAAGCTCAGTGTTTCATTTATACTTTAAATTTATACTTCAGTTTATACTTTAAATTCTTATAATTAAAAAAGAAGCATAAAATCAAAGCTTACAGCTTAAACTTAAAACTTACGTAGCAAGAAAGAATTAGCTAAACCCAAATTAATTAGAATAAAGGAAATGATATAGAACAGAAAAATCAATGACATAGCCAACAAGCAATATTTCTAAAAATCTATGACCAAAAGTTAGTTCCTTGAAAAGATCAATAAAATTGATAAGTCTTTTGCTGGAATGATCAAGAAAAAGAGAGAAGATACAAATTAATGATATCAAAAATAAAACAAGGGACAATGCAACAGATACTACAGAAACTAAAGTAATAAGGCAATAATATGGACTATTTTATACCAATAAATTTGATAACCTAGGTAAAATGCACAAATTCCTTGAAAGATACAAATTACCAAAACTGATCAAAGACGAAATATAGAATCTGAATAACACTATAATGGGGGGTTGGGCAAGCCTGATGGTGGGTATTGAGAAGGGCACGTATTACATAGAGCACTGGGTGTGGTATGAACAGTGAATCTTGTAACACTGAAAAAATAAAAGTATTTGGGGAAAAAAAATGAATAACACTATAACTATAAAAAATTGAAATTTTTATTTATAACCTCTCAAGTAATATTCTATGTCCAGTTGGCTCATTGATAAATTCTATCAAATATTGAAGAAATAAATAATATGAAGTCTACACAATCTTTCACAAAATAGAAGAGAAAGGAAAATGTCTCATCTCATTTTATGAAACTAGTCTTGATAACAAACCAGAAAGGATATTACATAACAATAAAACTAGAGACCAATAGTCTTTATTTAAAAAGACAGAAAAGTCTGGGATAAAATGCCAGCAAATAAAATCCAGCAATATATATTTTGGGAAAACGTCAAAAGCCTATTTTTCCAGTTTATTGAGATATGACTGCATGTAATACTGTATCAGTTTAGGGGGTACAACATAATGATTTCATACATGTATCTATTGCAAAATGTTTGCCACAATAAGTTAACATCCATCCACATACTTATAATTTTTCTTGTGATGAGAATTTTTAAGAGCTACCCTCTTAGCACCTTTCAAATACACAATACAGTATTGTTAACTAGTCATTATATTGTATATTACCTCTCCAGAGCTTATTTATCTTATAAATAGAAGTTTGTACCATTTGACCATCTTCCCCAACTCCCCACCTCTATCAATCATCAGTATGTTCTGTTTCAATGAGTTCAGATTTTTTAGATCCACATATAAGGAAGTCATATAGTATTTGTTTTTCTCTGACTTATTTTACTTAGTATAATGCCCTCCAAGTCCACTGACGTTGTTGCAAATGGCAGCATCTCTCTTTTTAAGTCTGAAAAAATATTCCAGTGTATATAGGTACCATAACTTCTTTATCCATTCAACCATTAACGGAGACTTAGGTTGTTTCCAGGTCTCAACTATTATTATTAATGGTGCAATAAACACAGAAGTGCAGACATCTCTTCAAAGGCTATTTCAGTTTTCTTTGGCTATATATCCAGAATTGGGATTGCTGGACCATATGGTAATCTTATTTTTAATTTTTTGAGGAAGCTCCATTCCATTTTCCATAGTGACTGCACCAATTTATGTTCCCATCAATAGTGCACAAAGTTCCCTTTTCCCCACATTTTTGCCAATACTTGTTATCTCTTGTCCTTTTGATGACAAGTATTCTAATAGGTGTGAGTTGATCTCATTATAGTTCTGATTTTCATTTCCCTGAATGATGAGTGAAGTTCAGCACCTTTTCATGTACTTAATGGCCTTTTGTGGGTCTCATTTGAAAAATGTCTATATGCATCCTCTGTCCACTTTTAAATCTGTTTGGTTTTTTGCTATTAAGTTGTAAAAATTCTTTATATATTTTAGATATTAACCCCTTATCAAAGATATATGATTGTGAATACATTCCCTAAGTTGCTCTTTCATTTTTTTGATGGTTGCCTCTACCGTACAGAAGCTTTTTAGTTTTCTACAGTCCCACTTGTTTATTTTTGTTTTTGTTGCCTTTGCTTTTGGTGTCAAACCTAAAAAATCATTGCCAAGGACAATGTTGAGGGACTTACCACCTATGTTTTCTTCTAGAAGTTTTATGGGTTCAGGTCTTACACTCAAGTCTTTAATTTATTTTGCATTAATATATACATATAGTATGAGATACTGGTCCAGTGTCATTCTTTTGCATGTGGCAGTTCAGTTTTTCCAACACCATTTATTGGAGAGACTGTCCTTTCCCCATTATATATTTTTGGCTCCTTCGTCATAAAATTACCATATATGCATGGACCATTTATTTCTGGTCTATTCTATTTCATTAATTGGGTCTCTGTTTTTAGGCCGATGCCATATTGTTTTCATTGCTATAGCTTTGTAACATAGTTTGAAGTCAGGGAGTATATCTCTGGCTTTATTTTTTCCTTCTCAAGATGGCTTTGGCTATTCGGGGTCTTTTATGGTTCCATGCAATTTTTAGGATTGCTTTTACCATTTCTGTGGAATTTTGATAGGGACTGCATTGAGTCTATAGATTCCTTTGGATAGTACACTTGAACAATATTAAGTCTTCTAATCTATGCATGAAATGTCTATTTATGTCTTCAGTTTCCTTCATCAATGTCTTATTGTTTTCACTGTACAGATATTTCACATCCTTGGTTAAATTTATTCCTAAGTATTTTATTCTTTTTGACACAATTATAATAGGATTGTTTTCCTAATTTCTCTGATAGTTCATTGTTAATATATGAAAATAACTGGTTTTTCTATATTTACTGTATCCTGTCACTTTACTGAATTCACTTATTACTTCTAATGGTATTTTGGCAGTCTTTAGGATTTTCTACATAAAAAATGCCATCTTCAAATAGACAGATGTACTTCCTTCCCAATTTGGATTCTTTTTTTTTTTTCTCTTACCTAACTGTTCTAGCTAGGACTTCTACTACTATCTTGAAAACAAGAGTGAACACCCTTGTTCCTGATTTCGGAAGGAAAGTTTTCAGCCTTTCATCATTGAGGATGATGTTAGTTGTCAGCTTGTCATATGTGACCTTTACTACGTTGAGGTATGCTCCTACTATATCCACTTTGGTGAGAATTTTTATCACGAGTAGATGTTGAATTCTGTCAAATGCTTTTCCTGCATCTCTTGAGATGATCATGTGATTTTTGATGGCTTGCACAATCACAAAGGCCTGAAAGACAACTGAGTTCAGGCCAAGCTGATATAGTTATGATGGCAACATAGGAAGACCCTGAACTCCTCCCTTCCACAGACATACTAAATCTATACCTATTTATAAAGCAATTTCTTCCAAAGAATAACTGAGGGCTGACTTAACAGCTTCAAAAGATAGACCACACAGAGAACAGCAAGAGAGATGAACACACAGTAACAAAGGAAACCACCACACCTGATACTGTGAACTGTACTGGGAAGTATAGGACTGAGGGATGATGAGCAGAGTAGTTTAAAGCTGCAGTTTAAAAGGGCATCTGGAGAGAGGAGTTAAAATGAAGGAGTAGTGGGAGCACCCTGGGATTGCCTCATCCTTCGAACGCAGCTAGATTAACATCGAATTATTTGGAACACCTAGGAAATGAATCTGAGGATTGGGAGAATGATCTGCATGGTCAGAGAGAGAGAATATGGCAAGTACGAGGCGCTTGAACTGGGGAGAGAAAAGCCATGGTGCTGCCCTGGGGAGAAAGCCCTTTCTGCAGAGGGAATAGAGAGAGAAAGAGAGGGAGAGAGAAAGTACCACGTTAGGTTTGCACAAGAAAAACACCTCTCCAAAACCAGTGAGTGGGGAGTTGAAAGGAACTAAGTATTGCAAATTTCTGCAAGCAGTATGTGGAGCTCAAATTCTGAGGTTTTGAAAGTGAGTGACTTTCACAAGAGTCAAGCCATGGTGGGTGCTTCTAAGGAAAAGAACAACACAGGCCTGGGAGTGGAAAGCATGGTGTAGGGATCCTCTGGGTCACATTGGGAGAAAACATTCCCCTTCCTAGAGTACATTTGGAAATAAGCCTCGTTATGAAAAAAACAAAACAAAACAAAACCCTGATCTAAAAAAATTTTAATTTTTAAAAATTTTACATTTATGTGTGTGTGTGTGTGTGTGTGTGTGTGTGTGTGTGTGTGTGTATGAAATCTTGCCATTTGCAACAATGTGGATGGAACTAGAGGGTATTATGCTAAGCGAAATAAATCAATTAAAGACAATTATCATATGATCTCACTGATATGTGGAATTTAAGAAACAAGGCAAAGGATCATAGGGGAAGGGAGGAAAAATGAAACAAGACAAAACTAGAGAGGGAGGGAAACCATAAGGGACTCTTAATCTCAGGAAACAGAGGGTTGCTAGAGGGTTGTGAAGGAATGGGGTAACTGGGTGATGGACACTGGGGAGGGTATGTGTTGTAATGAGCACTGAGTATTATATAAGACTGAATCACAGACTTGTACCTCTAAAACAAATAATACATTATATGTTAATTAATTGAATTTTAATTTTTAAAAATTCAAAAAATAAAATTTAATTAAAAAAAATAGCCAAAGCAATCTTGAAAACAGAAAAGCAAAGCTGGAAGCATCACAATTCCAGACTTCAAGTTATATTACAAAGCTTTAGTGATCAGGACAGTATGGTACTGGCACAAAAACAGACACATAGATCAATGGAACAAAGTAGAAAAACCAGAAATGAACCCACAACTACATGGTCAATTAATCTTCAACAAAGCAGGAAAGAATATCCAAAGGAAAAAGTCTCTTTAACAAATGGTGTTGGGAAAACTGGACAGCAACATGCAGAAGAATGAACCTAGACCACTTTCTTAAACCATACACAAAAATAAATTCAAAATGGATGAAAGACCTAAATGTAGGACAGGAAACCATGAAAATGCTAGAGGAGAAAACAGGCAATAATCTCTTTGACATTAGCTGTAGCAATTGCTTTCTAGATATGTCTCCTGAGGCAAGGGGAAAAAAGCAAAAATAAACTGTAAAAGACAGAGATTGGAAAGGAGGAATCTTCTTTTCTCACATGAAACATGACCATATTCATAAAAAAGAAAAAAAATGCTACTAGATCTAGTAACTGAGCTTAGCAAGATCACCAGATTAAGGGGGGCCTGAGTGGCTCAGCTGGAGCCATGATACCAGGATCTTGGGATCAAGCTGCACACTCAGCAAGAAGCCTGCTTCTTCCTCTCCCATTTCCCCTGCTTATGTACTCTCTCTCTCTCTCTCTCTCTCTCTCTCTCTCAAATAAATATTTTTGAAAAAGATCACTAGATTAAAGATAAATATAATAAAATTAGTGGGAAGAGTTTCCACTTCTAAGAAGAGGGAATAGACTTATACATTCTTATCTTTCCTGGCAAGTACAAATAAAACCCCTAAACATTATATATAAAACATGAGAAGATTCTGAAAGGTGAAAAGAAGACCATAGACCACAAAAAACCTTGGGACCCAAGGAAGTATATGATGGTAAAATCTCTAGACTTTCTTATTGCCTCATATATCTCACCTGTGGAGCTAAAGAAAATGGCAACTAGAAATACCAAACGGTTTAGACAACAAAAGCCCAACAAAATCTTCCTCTTTCTACCTAAAGAATCAAGAAAAGAGACTAGTAAGACAGAAAACTTTTTAGATAATAAATGTTCTATTCTAGCCACACACATGTGACCCAACCTCCACCCAACCAGCAAAGGTCAAGTGGGGAGTCTATACTTTTACTACCAGCAGACTTTGACAAGGCAACACAACTCCTACAGGGATGGTGTTAAAGGAGGTGAGCCCTGGGGACCACGACTTCATCTCCAGTGTGTGATAACAAGCCTTCCTACCACAGTTACAAGGGAGACTCCATAGGGAACCTGGACTTCTACCCTTGCCCAGTAGTAACAAGCTGATCCACCCCTGCTTGCTGGGGTAGTGTTTGAAGAAGCCTAGTGGAAAGTGAAGATTTTTACCACCCTCCTCAACATCAGTGGAAGACAACTAGAGAGCAAAGTGTTATTAGAAACAGACTAGTAGGGATCTAGAACTCCAACTTCTGACCAGCAAGTGCCCCTTCCTTCCTTACGTGTCAAATGGGGGAAAAATGGGTAACCTGGACTTCTATACCCATGAGGTGGCATTCCCCCTTATCCTGCTCAAGTCAGAGAAAGCCAGCTAAAACTGAATGTATATATAAGATTCAGAGTCTCATAATACCCCAAATGTCCAGATTTCAATAAAAAATCATTTGTCCTACCAAGAATCAGGATGACCTCAACTTGAATAAGAAAAGATGATTACCAGTTGCCAGCCCCAAGATGATAGAGATGTTAGAATAATCTGACAACAATTTTAAAGCAGCCATTATAAAGTGCTTCAATCAATGATTAGAAAGGTGCTTGAAACAAATGGAAAAATACAGTCTCAGAAAGAAGGGGAATATACAAAGAAGAACCAAATGGAAATTTTAGAGCTGAAAACTACAGTAACCAAAATAAAACTTAATGGATGGACTCAACACCAGAATGCAGGAGACAGAGAAAAGAATAATTAATCTGAAGACAGAACAATATAAATTATCCAATCTGAATAACAAAAAAAAAAAAAACCACTACAAACAAACAATATATTTTTTTTAAATCCCACATGGAGCCTCAGAGAGCTAACATTTGTGTCATTGGAATCCAAAAGGAAAGGCAAAAGAGGACAGGGCTTCAAAAAAAATTATAAAAAATACTTGAAAACTTCACAAATTTTAGCCAGAGATATAAGCATACAAATTCAAGAAGTTTAATGAATCCCAAAAAGGATAAATTCAAAGATACACCAAGACACATTATAGTCAGACTTCTGAAAACTAAGGACAAAAAAAATCTTGAAAGCAGCAAGACAAAAATAACACCTTATATATAGGGGGGGGAAGCAATTGAACAGCAGAAGATTGATCATAAGAAACCATGGAGGCCCAATACTTTTCACATGTTGAAAGAAGCACAATACTTTTCACATGTTGGAAAAGAGAAATGTTGTCTAGTAAGAATATCCTTCCAGAATGAAGGAGAGATCAAGTCATTCTTAGATGAAGGAAAGCTAAGAATTTGTCACGAGCATACCAACCCTAAAAGAATGGCTAAAGGAAGTTTTCTAAGCAGAAATGAAATGATAGAAGAAGGAAATTTGGAACATCAAGAAGGAAGAGATTAAAATGTTAATCATAAAAATATTAGCAAATACATTTTACTTCTACTATTGTCTATGTTTGATGATTAAAAAAACTATAACACCAATGTAGTTCTAAAGCGTGTAGAGAAAATATTTATACGATTATACTATAAACAAGGGAAATAAGAGGCAGTGGAGGGTGTAAAGTGAGTTGAAGGCAGGTAAGGTTTTTACATTTCATTCAAGCTGATAAAATGTCAACACCAGTAGACTGTGTAAGTCGTGTATACATAATGTAATAACACCTAGAGAAAATGCTTAAAAAAAAAAGCTATACAAAGTGACACTTTCAAAAACATTATAATCATATTGGAACTCTAAAATATTCAAGTAAACCACACGAAATTATGAAAAAATAAAACAAAAACACAAAAACACAGAAAACATTCTTTTTGATAGCCAAGTAATATTCCATTTTATATATATACCACATCTTCTTTATCCATTCATCTGTCGATGGACATCTGGGCTCTTTCTATATTTTGCAACTATGTGGATGGAACTAGAAGGTATCATACTAAGCAAAATAAGTCAGAGAAAGACAAATACCATATGATTTCACTCGTATATGGAATTAAAGAAACAAAACAGATGAACATAGGGAAAGGTAAGGAAAAATAAAGATGGCAATTGAGAAGGAAGAAAATCGTAAGAGACGCTGAACTCCAGGAAACAAACTGAGGGTGCTGGAGGGGAGGTTGGTGGGGGGAAGGGATAACTAGGTGATAGGCATTAAGGAGGGCACATGATGTAATGGGCACTGGGTCTTATATGCAACTTATGAATCAATAAATTCTACCTCTGAAACTAATTTTAAAAATACAGAGAACAGAAAACAAATATAAAATAGCAGATATAAGCCTGAAATATCAATAATTACTTGTGTAAATATATAAGTAAATCCATGCGTAAATTACATAAGTATAAATGGTTTAAAACTACCAAATGAAGAACTGAGGTTAACAGAGTGGATTAAAAAACATAACCCTACTATATACTGTTAAAACACCAACTTCAAACATGATAATATAGGCAGATTGAAGTAAAAGAATGAAAACCAATATACCATTTGAATACTGAATTCTTTCCCCTTAAAATCAGGGACAGGTTGTAGATGCCCCATTCTATTTCAACATTATACTGGAAATACTACCCAGTCTGACAAGAAAATAAGGGAAATAAGAGGCAAACAAATAGGATAAAAAATTAAACTATCCCTATTTACAGATGACAAGATTGTCTATACAGAAAATCCTAAGGAACTTACCAAAAACTCAGAATATAACAGTTCAGCAAGGCCACAGGATACCAGATAAACATACAAAAAAATCAATTGTATTTCTACACTAACAATGAACATGAACACATAAGATACCAAAATTAAAAGCACAATATCATTTACATTGCCAAAAAAGTGAAATACTTATGTCTAACTTGAACAAAATATGTGTAGGACTTTTACGCTGAAAACAAAACACTGATGAAAGAAATCAAAGATCTAAATAAATGGAGAATCCTACCATGTCCATGGATTAGAAGACTCAACATAATAAATATGTCAATCCCCCCGCCCAAAACTGATACACAGGTTTAACACAATACCAGCAAGATTTTATTTGTAAATACAGACGAAAGTATTCTAAAATTTATATAGAAAGGAAATGTAACTGGAATGGTTAAACAATTCGAGGATAAAAAGAATACAATGAGAGGAGCAATTTCAAGATCTATTACATAGCTACAGTAATCAAGGCAGTGTGTTTTCAGCAAAGAAACAGACGCATTGGAATGGAATGCAATGTTCCAGCATTGGAACAGAACATGAACTCAGAATAAGACACACACAAATATGCCCAGATGATATTTGACAAAGGTAAAAATTGCAAAACTAATTGCAAAAAAAGGAGGAGAGAGGCCTTTTCAAAAAATGGTGCCAGAGCAACTGAATATCCACAGGCAAAGAAAACAAAAACAAAAACCAAAAAACACCTAACTTTCATACCTTATATAAAAATGAACACCAAATGGATCATAGACTTAAATGTAAAATGTAAAGCTATAAAACTTTTAGAAAAAAGTAGGAGAAAATCATTGGGGACTAGGGCTAGGCAGAGTTCTTAGACTCGACACCAAAAACATTGATAGAAGGAAAAACTGATAAATTAGGTTTAACAAAATTAAAAACTTTCACTCTGCAAAAGATCCTATTAAGGGAGTAAAAAGACAAGCTATAGACTGGGAGAAAATATTTGAAAACCACATAACCAACAAATGACAGGTATCTAGAACATATAAAGAACTCTCAGAACTTAATAGCAAAATAGCAAACAATCTTATTTGAACATGGGCAAAAGACACGAAGATACATTTCACCAAACATATGTAGGTGGCAGATAAAACAAAAAATGTGCTTTTAAATAAAAATACCTCATACAAGCGTTTTTAAAAGTGAACTTGAGATGATGAGACACCTACAGGTGAAAGCCAAACTGTAAGATACTAGAACATTAAGGAAAATAACGTGATGTTAGAATAGATAGAAATTTCTTAATCCTTAAAAATTACTGAGTACATTCACAAAATGGAATTCCCGATCCCTAAGGATCATAGAAGTTCCACCGAGGTATCACTACTCTAAAAGATCCAGCTGATCAGTCTTCAATACTCTATCTCTGTTTCTATTTCAAAGATATTTTGAAACTCATATTAAAATGAGAAAGTTTAGGTAAAGAAAGAAGGGAAAGAAAAGAAAGGGAAGGAAAGGAAAGTAAGGAAAGGGAAGGGAAAGGAATAGAGAAAGAAAACAAAAACGCACTCACAGTTCCTCCCATTCTTTTTTTCGCTGCTGAATCTTAAGTTGGGCCCTTTCAGCTTTTAATATAAGTTTCCTTGTTTTCTCAATTTGATTTTCCACCATAATTTCACTTAGGGTTTTAGGCCGAAATTTCTTCCCTTTCTCTATAATTGATTCTTCTGGGATACTAATGCTCCCACCTGTACAAAGGGCCAACATTTTTTTTTTTAATCTTCTTGAAACATCAAAATGAAATTCTCAAATATTTTTTTAAACCTGCCACATTTTAAAAAAACGAACATAATGAGTCTGTAAATCACAGTATTTGTTAAACAACTACCATGAATTTAACCCCATAATAAGTATTTTAGAATACCAAAATTGGGGCACCTGGGTGGCTCAGTGGGTTAAAGCCTCTGCCTTCAGCTCAGGTCATGGTCTCAGGGTCCTGGGATCGAGCCCGGCATCAGGCTCTCTGCTCAGCAGGAAGCCTGCTTTCCCCTCTCTCTCTCTGCCTGACTCTTGGCCTACTTGTGATCTCTCTCTCCGTCAAATAAATAAATAAAATTAAAAAAAAAAAAAGAATACCAAAATAAAGAGATCTAAATCACAGTATTTGCTCTAAAGGACCTTACTGAAAAGTTGGCAAGATAAGACATATATCAAATAATTAGAAAACAAGATAAATAATGAGGGGCCACTGACAGACAACCTGAGAAGTTGGGTAGGAATATTTGTGATATGGTGGGGGAAGGGGAAAACAACCGGTCCTATTTGACATGTATAATTTGAGGTGACATATGCTGACTGCAGTGGTCTGTGGCCATTTGAAAAATTGGTCAGAAACACACAATCAAACCTATGATTTAAGAATTACATATCTATTGAGGCAATGTCTTACCTTATGTTCAAGCTACAGAGAGATATACTTTAGAGATATACTTTGGAAAAAAGTTAATAATATGGGATGGTCATATAATTATAACTCACAATTTCACCTTTCATATTTCAAATATATGGGAATATGGAAAAGCAGGAGTTTAATGTGGCTTGGGTCATTTTATAAGAAAAGTATAATTCAATCTGGAATCTCTAAGAACTGGTAGAATTCAGAGAGGAGAGGAATGAATTGGTCACTCCAGTAGAAGCCTGGGTATAAAAGTATCAGGCGTAATTAGGGAGCAGTGAGCAAAACAATAGGCTAAAAATACCAGCAGAACAGTATGAAAATGCACCATTAATAGGAAACAGAATAGGGATATACTGTGGAAAGATTAAATACCAGGAAAATGATTTCAGAATTTATCTGAAAGGAGCCATTAAAGTTTTCTCAATGAAGAGGATAGAGCAGCATTAATGTCAGTACTGTATCATGGGCACTAGCTGTGCTGCCCTTTATTTATTTTTGACTGGGCTCTCCAAATCATTCCCAGAATTCTTTCTTTCCTCCTAGTCACCTCCCAGTCACCCTGTGGGCAGTTAGTTACAAGAGCAGGTTGCAGAGATTAAGAGGTATTCTTTTCACACCTGAATTCTCAGCTATCATTCTGTTTAAAGTATGTGCTCTTACAAAATAGTTTGAAATGTCATGTTCTATCCCTGCCCTCTGGGGTAGGGCCCAAGAATCTGCAAAGAAACACTGCCTAGAAACTAGCAACTGGAGAAATCCTAGATTTAAGAATAGGTAGATGTTGGAAGTAAGAAATTAGCAGCATCAAGTACTCTAACCCTCTCAGTCACGTAACCAGGGTGGGTTTTCCTTAGCAGTCTGCATTAAACAGCTGGTGTGGAGCATTTGCTGGAGGAACACAGCCTCCCATTCTCAGCCATTCCACACACCCCTCTCTCTTGATTATTATTCCAAAGGAATAAGGAAAGGGAGACAAGAGATGAAGCTTGAGCCATCAAAAAGGGTTCGAAGGTTCTGCCTACAAAAAGACAATTCAGTTTTGGAACCTTAATAAGTAAGGATTTAAAAGCCTTCTTATTTAGACTACCTGTATCTTTCTGGCTATCCTTCCTTCCAGCTCCCTCTTTTTCAAACCTCTCCAGTTTGCTTGTTCTTCTGTCTGACAGACTTGTGCGCTTGAACTTCGAATATTTAGAGGGCTTCACAAGCCTATAGGAGGATATCTTGTGATCACTCTGTATGGCATGAACCACAATAGTATCACTTTCCAATGACTCGCGAAATCTGAAAAAAATAGAACAAGTATTTGCAATAGTCACCATTTAAATCAATTATACCATTTTAATAATTCTGCATGATTAATAAGACCACAACACACTGTGCTTATAAATGATATTATACTGTGCTAGATCCAAAATTTGACAATGCATTAACCAATGTGATGTGATAGAAATTGCATAGGACTCAGTTAAAGAACAAGTAGAATTTTCTTTCTAATGAAAACATTTAACAAACTGTTATTAATCAGTATAATGCCATTGTTTTGCTAATATGTGGAAAAATTAAAAACTTTCAGGCAGACTGTAATTTAATGGTAAGTGGATCATATCAAATTCTGATAAAATGTAATCCACCTATTATGTCACATGAAATATCTCATTATATATATATATGTATATGTATATATATATATATATGGCTCATATATATTACAGTTTTTGCCTCTACAAAAAATATTAAACTCAGGAATTCATATTACTATTTAGTTAACTTTCTTTTATAGCCCACAGGTATTTGTTCTTTATCAATTAATGGTTAATTGTTGCTATTTTTTGGCACTGGTTCATAATTATTCTCCAATCTTTTAATTTTAGAATTTAACTTATTTATGTACATAGCAATTATTCCTACTTTATCTGCCTTTCTTACTTTTCTTAATTCAATCCTTTGAACTCATTTCTTCTTTTAAAATGGCTATTTCTAATTTTTCCTTTTCTCTTATAGCATAGTATCTTTCTCATCACTATAAAACTTACTTTATCTTCTTGCCTGCTGGAGTTTTACTCTAAATTTTAGTCTTTCCGTAAAACACAGAAAATATGAAGGAAAATATGGATGGTTTTGGTCCCATCAAAATTTAAAACTTCTGCATAGTTAGAAAAATGTGAACAAAGTTTAAGGCAAATGGCAGAGTACAAGAAAGCATTTCCAATATGTATAATTAAAAAAAAATACATAAATAGTAAACAAAACTAAGGGGGAAAATAGAAATCAAAGGAAAATGAACAAGGAATATTTCTTAGAAGATTAAATATAAATGAACTGTAAATGTATGCAAAGAAATGCTCAGAAGAATAATTCTCAGAAGAATATCCATGAACTACAAACATAGGAAAAGAAGTGCTTAACTTCACCAATAATCAGGAAAAAACAAATTATTCTTCAAGCAAGAGTTATCCCATTTGGTCTATTAGATTGGTGGAGATGAAAACACTGGGAGTACCCAGTGGTACAACTTTATTCTCTCCCCCATTCCAATCAGATAGCAAGGCAACTTATTTCCTTCCATATGTTTAGTGAAGACACAAAGCTGAGAAGGGTGCAGCCTGGACAGGGAGGGAAAGCAGGGAATTAAGGAAGCAAGTACTTGAAGGCAAGAAGATTAGGAAAGAGGTTCCACCTGACAAGGGGGATGATGGGCAAATTGGGTCCTAGAGCTGTGGGTACATATTCCCTGCTTCTGACAGCTTCTGGGGCGATACAAGGTCCCAAAGATAATGACTGCATGCGCATTCAATCCTGGCAACAGAGGCTCCTGGTCTTACCAAAAACTACCTGCTCCAGCAGAGTACAGAAACCATAGACTCAAACAAATGAAAGCAGAAGGCAGGCTGGGACAATGAGCCTCACCAGTTTAAGATTCATATTCAGCATATATATACATTCACAAATATAGTATGAATATTTATTGAAGCCAAGCATAGGATATATTATATTGAATGTTCTTCCTGAGAACTTCTTAGCTACTTTCATCTCTCGGCAGTCATCTAGATGTAATTCCAAGATTCAGACATTCAGGTATTAATATCAGGTAACAAGTGCCATGAATCACAGAGCAGAGTACCAGAGAGAAAAATGATGCATAGGGAGAGATCTCTGAAAAACTCTCTTCCAGGCATCACCTGATCATTGATCACTGCATGCATGTGATGAGTCCACCTGAAGCTGGGGAACGAATCACCAAAAGAGAACAGGCAGAATAATCCCCAGGCCTCACACAGGTTGGAATAGCTTGTATTCCCACAAGCCCCATAATACTAGGACATAGGATACAGTATTTAAAAGTATTTTATCGGCCTTCTCAAGGAAGGTGGGAAAAAAAAAAAGTATTTTATCTTAGCAGTGAGGAAAAACAAGCTCTAGACTAAAGGCTGCCTAGACTTAATCTGCTGAATACAGATTAAAAGCAAGCCTCAAAAACTCAGACTACTTCCAAGAAATTTAACTGAATCCCAAAATAAGACTCAAGAATATTTAAAAGTGACAAAAAATACCCAGCAACCACAATGTGAAATTCATAATGTCTGGCATCCAATCAAAATTTTTCAGGAAGGCAAAGAAGCAGAAAAATATAACCCAAAATAAAAAATTTTCAACTAACAGAAATAGACCCAGAAAACAAAGATGATATAACTAACAGACCAGCACATTAAAGCAGTTATTATATTTTATATGTTAAGGAAATAGAGAAAAGCATGAGCACATTAAAATGAACAAAATCCTTACCTCTGATACTAGGAAATCAATAAATAATGATTAATAAATTCATATAAATACATTATTTAGTTATAACCTAGAAGAGATATTAAAAGTGAATTCTCTTTAAGATCTATCACATTTATAGATTAAAACACTCAATATTTATTTTTAAAATCTATTATGCCAAAGTTGATCTACAGAGTCAGTGTAATTCCAGTCAAAATCTTAGCAGGTATTTTGATGAAAATTGACAAGTTGCAAAGGACCTATGTAATACTGAAGATGAAGAACAAAGACAGAGGATTTACAATATTAGATGTCAAGAATAATTAAAAATAGTGTTATACTAGCACAAAGAAAGGCCAATGGAATAGTATGAAGAGTTCAGAAATGAATATATATAAATATATATCATGTATTTATATGTATAACAATATGTGTATACAATATGTGTACACAATATATATTATGTATATAATTATATATATACAAACGCATGCATATATACACATACATATGTAATATATATAAATATATAGTTACTTGATTTATGACAAAACTATCACTACAATCTAATGAGGAAAGGATGGTCTTTTTAACAAATGATACTAAGTCAATTGAATATCCATTTAGAAACAAATGACACATGATCTCCATCTTACACTACCCCAAAAAATCAATATAGATAATGGCCCCTGCTTGTGCTCTCTCACTCTCTGTCAAATAAATAAAATCTTTTAAAAAATAGAGCTTTTGAATAAAACACAGAAGAATTATTTTATGAACTGGTAATAGGCACAGATTCCTTAACTATAACATAAAAACATGAACCATAAAAGAAAAATATTGATAAAATGAACTTTAATAAAGTTAAAAACTTCTGCCCAAAAAAAGACACCATTAAGAGAATGAAAAGGAAGCCACAGATTAGAGCAAGATATTTTACATGTATACACACGCACGCATTATATATATGTATCACAAATACATGTGTCATATATCTAGAAAAGAATCCTATCTAGAGGAGAGGTAAGATGGCAGGGGAATAGGAGACCTAAATTTTGTCTGGCCCCAGGAATTCAGCTAAATAGTTATCAAATCGTTCTGAACACCTATAAACTCAACAGGAGATCGAAAAAAAGAATAGCAGCAATTCTAGGAAAAGAAAAGCGACCACTTTCTGGAAGGTAGGACATGTGGAGAAGTGAATCTGAGGCGATATATGGAAAGATAGACCATGGGGGAGAGGCCGGCAAGCGGTAGAGCAGCAGAGCACAAAACTGGAACTTTTAGAAGTCTGCTCCACTGAGGGATATTGCTCCAGAGGCAGAGCAGGGGGTGGAGCCCTCATGGGGACAGTGTGGTCTCAGGTCCCTCAGGGTAACAGAAAGACTGGGGGTGCCTGAGTGTGGCAGAGCTCCCAGGTATCGGAACGGGGAGGCCAGCTGCAGAGACAGAGCAAAGGAGGGACTTTCAGCTCGAGGTTACCTTAAAGCATGATCCAAGGCACAATCAGGCCACTGCTCTTCGAGCAGGGACCCCACAAGTGGCAGATTTGGGGAGATCCCCCTCCTACTTCCTCCAAGAGCAGTGCGGGAGCATGCTGTAGGAATCTGCTGGGTTTGGAGACTACAAATGGGGCTGTGCGCCAGAGATAGAAACACTTGGTCACAGGCTGGGTGAGCTCGGAGTGCAGCTGGAGACCAGGGAGACGGGAATGATTGACTGCTTTTCTCTGAGGGCGCACTGAGGAGTGGGGCCCTGAGCTCTCAGCTACTACAGGGCCGGTGATTGGTAGGCTGCCATTTCATTCCTGTCCTCTGAAGCTGTACGGAAAGCATTCAGGGAACAAAAGCTTCTGAGAGCAAACCCAAGCAGATTACTCAGCCTGGCCCCTGGCAAGGGTGGTGCAATGCTGCCTTGGGCAAAAACATTTGACAGTCACTGCAAGAGATCCCTCCCCCACAAGATCAGCAAGAACATCCAGCCAAGACCAAGTTCACCGATCAATGAGAACCATGGAACTCCAGAGATAGGGGAATGCAGCACACAGAATTCATGGCTTTTTTCCCATGATTCTTTAGTTTTTCAAAGTTAAATTTTTTTAATTTTATTTTTTCCTTATTCTATTTTTTTAATATTTCCTCTTTCCTATTTTAATCTTTTTTAACTATATTGTCTTATCAATGCCTTTTTAAAAATCTTTTTTAATTTTAATTGCTATAGTCATATTCTATCCCTTCATTGTATTTAACCTTATTTTTTGTATACATATAAGTTTCTCTATCTTTAAACTTTTGGGATACAATTTTGTCTAACAGATCAAAATATACCCTAACTCTAGCATATGGCTTTATTCTAGTCTCCAGTCTGATCACATTTTTTTCTTTTTTTCCTTTTTTCTTTCTTCAACCAACTTATCAATTCCTTTCTTAGAATATTTTTTAATTTTCATCCTTACAGTCATATTCCATCCCTTCATTGTGTTTACCCTTATTTTTGTGTATATATAAGTTTTTCTTTCTTTAGAATTTGGGGAGGCAGCTTCTTCTAACAGACCAAAATGCACCCAAAATCAAGTGTGTGGCTCTGTTCTAATCATACATATACACATATATGTATATGGATATATTTTACATATATGATAATTTATATATGTATATTTTATATATAATTTATTATAGTGTATTATATATATTATGTGTGTATATACACATGCTATATACAGTGTGTACATATAGATATTAATTATATATATATAATCTCACCATTATAGATATTAATATATATAGAGAAAGAATATATATATATATATATATTTTTTTTTTTTTTTTTTTTTTCCTTTCTCCTTTCTTCTCCCCCTGGTTTTAGGTCTCTTCTGATTTGGTTAGTATATATTTTTCTGTGGTCGTTGCTATCTTTTAGTATTTTGTTCTCTCATTCATCTACTCTTATCTGGATAAAATGACAAGGTGGAAAAACCTCAAAAAAAAGAATAAGAGGCAGTACTGACAGCTAGGGACCTAATCAATACAGACATTAATAAGATGTCAGAACCAGGGTTCAGAATGACAATTATCAAGATGCTAGCTGGGCTTGAAAAAAGCATAGAAGATACTAGAGAATCTCATTCCAGAGAAATAAAAACCCTTTCTGGAGAAATAAAAGAACTAAAATCTAACTAAGTTGAAATCACAAAAGCTATTAATGAGGTATAATAAAAAATGGAGGCTCTTACTGCTAGGATAAATGAGGCAGAAGAATTATTACATAAAAGACCAAATGATGGAGAATAAAGAAGATGAGAAAAAGAGAGATAAACAACTACTGGACCACGAGGGGAGAATTCAAGAGATAAATGATACTATAAGATGCAGCAACATTAGAATAATTGGGATCCCAGAAGAAGAAGGAAGAGAGAGGGGGGCAGAAGGTAAATTGGAGCAAATTATACGAGAGAATTTCCCTAATTTGGGGAGGGGAACAAGCATAAAAATCCAGGAGGCACAGACAATCCCCCTCAAAATCAATAAAAACAGGTCAATACCCCATCATCTAATAGTAAAACTTACAAGTTTCAGTGACAAGGAGAAAATCCTGAAAGCGGCTCAGGATAAGAGGTCTGTAAATACAATGGTAGAAATATTAGATAGGCAGCAGACCTATCCACAGAGACCTGGCAGGCCAGAAAGGACTGGAATGATATATTCTGAGCACTAAATGAGAAAAATATGCAGCCAAGAATACTATATCCAGCTAGGCTGTCATTGAAAATAGAAGTAGAGATAAAAAGCTTCCAGGACAAACAAAAACTAAAAGACTTTGCAAACACCAAAACAGCCCTACAGA
>CM052898.1:140279119-140306124 GCA_028534135.1 Potos flavus | reverse complement strand
TTCAATAGTTACCTTGAATGTGAATGGGCTAAATGCCCCAATCAAAAGACACAGAGTATCAGAATGGATAAAAAAACAAGACCCATCAATATGCTGTCTGCAAGAAACTCATTTTAGACCCAAAGACACCTCCAGATTTAAAGTGAGGGGGTGGAAAACAATTTACCATGCTAATGGACATCAAAAGAAAGCTGGGGTGGCAATCCTTATATCAGATAAATTAGATTTTAAGCCAAAGACTATAATAAGAGATGAGGAAGGACAATATATCATACTTAAAGGGTCTTTCCAACAAGAAGATCTAACAATTTCAAATATCTCTGCCCCTAACATGGGATCAGCCAATTATATAAGCCAATTAATAACAAAATCAAAGAAACACATTGACAATAATACAATAATAGTAGGGTACTTTAACACCCCCCTCACTGAAATGGACAGATCATCTAAGCAAAAGATCAACAAGGAAATAAAGGTTTTAAATGACACACTGGACCAGATGGACTTCACCGATATATTCAGAACATTCGATCCCAAAGCAACAGAATACACATTCTTCTTTAGTGCACATGGAACATTCTCCAGAATAGGTCACATCCTGGGTCACAAATCAGGTCTCAACTGGTACCAAAATATTGAGATCATTCCCTGCATATTTTCAGACCACAATGCTTTGAAACTAGAACTCAACCACAAGAGGAAAGTTGGAAATAACTCAAATATATGGAGGCTAAAGAGCATCCTCCTAAAGAATGAATGGGTTAACCAGGAAATTAGAAGAATTTAAAAAATTCACGGAAATAAATGAAAATGAAAGCACAACTGTTCAAAATCTTTGGGACACAGCAAAGGTGGTCCTGAGAGGAAAGTATATAGCAATACAAGCCTTTCTCAAGAAACAAGAAAGGTCTCAAGTACACAACCTAACCTTACACCTAAAGGAGCCAGAGAAAGAACAGCAAAGAAAGCCTAAACCCAGCAGAAGAGAAATAATAAAGATCAGAGCAGAAATCAATGAAATAGAAACCTAAAGAACAGTAGAACAGACCAACGAAACTAGGAGCTGGTTCTTTGAAAGAATTAATAAGATTAAAAAGAAAAGAGAAAGGACCCAAATTAATAAAATCATGAATGAAAGAGGAGAGATCACAACCAACACCAAAGAAATACAAACAATTATAAGAACATATGACAAGTGGGCGCCTGGGTGGCTCAGTTGTTAAGCGTCTGCCGTTGGCTCAGGTCATGATTCCGGGGTTCTGGGATCAAGGCCCATATCAGGCTCCCTGCTCGGCAGGAAGCCTGCTTCTCCCTCTCCCACTTTCCCTGCTTGTGTTCCTGCTCCCGCTGTCTCTCTGTCAAATAAATAAATAAATAAATAATCTAAAAAAAAAGAAAAAAAAAAGAACATATGACAAGCAACTATACATCAGCAAATTTGACAATCTGGAAGAAATAGGTGCATTCCTAGAGATATAAACTACCAAAACTGAACCAGGAAGAAATAGAAAACCTGAACCGACCCATAACCAGTAAGGAGATTGAAGCAGTCATCAAAAATCTCCCAACAAACAAGAGCCCAGGGCCAGACGGCTTCCCAGGGGAATTCTACCAAACATTTAAAGAAGAATTAATACCTATTCTCCTGAAACTGTTCCAAAAAATAGAAATGGAAGGAAAACTTCCATTTGGAAGTTCCAAATGGAAGGAAAACTTTCATTTGATGAGGCCAGCATTACCCTGATCCCAAAACCAGACAAAGATCCTACCAAAAAGGAAAATGACAGACCAATATCCCTGATGAACATGGATGCAAAAATTCTTACCAAAATACTAGCCAATAGGATCTAACAGTGCATTAAAAGGACTATTCACCACAACCAAGTGGGATTTATTCCTAGGCTGCAAGGTTCGTTCAACATCTGCAAATCAATCAATGTGATACGTTAATAAAAGAAAGAATAAGAATCATATCATACTCTCAATAGATGCTGAAAACGCATTTGACAAAGTACAGCATCCTTTCTTGGTGATCATGGTATCTCCCCTACCAGGTAAGTATAGTACAGCATCCTTTCTTTTTTTTTTTTTTTAAAGATTTTATTTGTTTATTTTACAGAGAGAGAGAGAGATCACAAGTAGGCAGAGAGGCAGGCAGAGAGAGAGGGGGAAGCAGTCTCCCTGCAGAGCAGAGAGCCCAATGCAGGGCTCGATCCCAGGACCCTGAGATCATGACCTGAGCCAAAGGCAGAGGCTTTAACCCACTGAGCCACCCAGGCGCCCCTACAGCATCCTTTTGTGATCAAAACTCTTCACAGTGTAGGGATAGAGGGCACATACCTCAATATCATCAGAACCATCTATGAAAAATCCACAGCAAATATCATTCTCAATGAGGAAAACCTGAGAGCTTTTCCCCTAAGGTCAGGAACACAGCAGGGCTGTCCACCAGCACCACTACTATTCAACATAGTACTAGAAGTCCTAGCCTCAGCAATCAGACAACAAAAAGAAATAAAAGGCATCTGAATCGTCAAAGAAGAAGTCAAACTCTCACTCTTTGGAAATGATATGATACTTTATGTGGAAACAAACAAAAGACTCCACTCTAAAACTGCTAGAACTCGTACAGGAATTCAGTAAAGTGTCAGGATATAAAATAAATGCACAGAAATCAGTTGCATTTCTACACACCAACAGCAAGACAGAAGAAAGAGAAATTGAGGAGTCGATCCCATTTACAATTGCACCCAAAACCATAAGATATCTAGGAATAAACCTAACCAAAGAGGCAAAGAATCTGTACTCAGAAAATTATAAAGTACTCATGAAAGAAATTGAGGAAGACATAAAGAAATGGAAAAACGTTCCATGCTCATGGATTGGAAGAACAAATATTATGAAAATGTCTATGCTACCTAGAGAAATCTACACTTTTAATGCAGTCCCTATCAAAATACCATCAACTTTTTTCAAAGAAATGTAACAAATAATCCTAAAATTTATATGAAACCAGAAAAGACCCCAAATAAACAGAGGGAAGTTGAAAAAGAAAACCAAAGTTGGCGGCATCACAATTCCAGACTTCAAGCTCTATTACAAAGCTGTAGTCATCAAGGCAGTATGGTACTGGCACAAAAACAGAGACATAGAACAATGGAACAGAATAAAGAGCCCAGACATGGACCCTCAACTCTATGGTCAACTAATGTTCAACAAAAAAGGAAAGAATGTCCAATGGAAAAAAGACAGTCTCTTCAACAAATGGTGTTGGGAAAATTGGACAGCCACATGCAGAAGAATGAAACTGGACCATTTCATTACACCACACACAAAAATAGACTCAAACTGGATGAAAGACCTCAATGTGAGACAGGAATCCATCAAAATCCTTGAGGAGAACACAGAACCTCTTCAACCTCAGCCACAGCAACTTCTTCCTAGAAACATTGCCAAAGGCAAGGGAAGCAAGGGCAAAAATGAACTATTGGGACTTCATCAAGATAAAAAGCTTTTGCACAGCAAAGGAAACAGTCAACAAAACCAAAGAAAACTGACAGAATGGGAAAAGATATTTGCAAATGACATATCAGATAAAGGGCTAGTATCCAAAATCTCTAAAGAACTTATCAAACTCAACACCCAAAGAACAAATAATCCAGTTAAGAAATGGGCAGAAGACATGCACAGACATTTCTTCAAAGAAGACACCTGAATGGCCAGACACATGAAAAAGTGTTCAACATCACGTGGCATCAGGGAAATACAAATCAAAACCACAGCGAGATACCACCTCACACCAGTCAGAACAGCTAAAATTAACCAGTCAGGAAACAACAGGTGTTGGCAAGGACGCAGAGAAAGGGGAACCCTCCTACACTGTTGGTCGGAATGCAAGCTGGTGCAGCCACTCTGGAAAACAGTATGGAGGTTCCTCAAAAAGTTGAGGAGCCCAGCAATCACACTACTGGGTATTTACCCTAAAGATACAAATGTAGTGATCCGAAGGGGCACATGTACCCAAATGTTTATAGCAGCAATGTCCACAACAGCCACACTGTGGAAAGAACCTAGATGTCTATCAACAGATGAATGGATAAAGAAGAGGTGGTATATATACAATGGAATACTATGCAGCCATCAAAAAACCCCGAAATCTTGCCATTTGCAACGACATGGATGGAACCAGAGGGTATTATGCTAGGTGAAATAAGTCAGGCAGAGAAAGACAATTATCATATGATCTCTCTGATATGAGGAATTTGAGAAGTAGGTTGGGGGTCATGGGGGGAAGGGAGGGAAAAATGAATCAAGATGGGACCGGGGAGGGAGACAAACCCTAAGAGACTCTTAATCTCAGGAAACAAGCTAAGGACTGCTGGGGGGCAGGGAAGAGATGGGGTGGCTGTGTGATGGACATTGGGGAGGGTATGTGCTATGGTGCGTCCTATGAATTGTGTAAGACTGATGATTCACAGACTGTACCCCTGGGGCAAATAAATACATTATATATTAATTTAAAAAAAAAAAAGAAAAAGAAAAAAAAGATTCCTATCTAGAAGATATGAATAATTCTTACAACCCAATTTTAAAAATGAAAAGAGAACTTGAACACTTAAGAAAAGAGAATACACAAATAACCAATAAGTATAAGAAAAGGGTCTAAAATCACCACTCATCAGGGAAATGCCAACTTAAATCACACTGAGATACTATAGAATGGCTAAAATTTATAAAGAAATGACAATATCAAGTGATGAAAAGCATGAGTGTTATGGGTTGAATTTTATCCACCCAGAAAGAGACTTTGAAATCTGCCAGTATCTCAGAGTGTGACCTTATCTGGAAATAGGGTCTTGACGGAGGTAATCAAGTTAAAATGAGATTAGAGTGGTCCTAATTCAACATTACTGGTGCATTTATAAAAAGTAGGAACTTGGACATGCACAGAGAGATTATGTGAAAAAACACAGAGAGACCACCACTTGAAGGCAGAAGATTTAGAATAATGCATCTACAGGAAGGAACACCAAAGACTGCTGGCAAAACACTAGAAGCTCAGAGAGGCATGGAGCAGATTCTCCCTCCCAGGTCTCTGAAGAAACTAATAAATAGCATTTTTCATGGAACTAGAACAAGTAATCCTAAAACTTACATGGAACCACAAAGACCTTTGTTGAGAAAAAACAACAGAGCTGGATATAGAACAGTCCCAGATTTCATGATATGCTACAAAGCTGTGGTAATTAAAATAATATAATCCTGGCACAAAAATAGACACATAGATAACAGAACAGAATGGAAAGCCCAGAAATAAACCCATGATTATATGGCCAATTAATCTACAACAAAGAAGACAAGAATACACGTGGGAAAAAGACAGTCTGTTCAACAAATGGTACTGGGAAAACTGGACAGCTACATGTAAAAGAATGAAAATGAACCATTTTTTTAACACCATACACAAAAATAAACTCGAAATGGATTACAGACCTAAATGTGAGACCTAAAACCATAAAACTCCTAAAAGAAAATATAGGCAGTAATCTCTTGGATATCACCCTTAACAACATAAATATGGATAGGTCTCTTCAGGCAAGGGAAACAAAAGCAAAAATAAATTGTTGAGACTACACCAAAATAAAAAGCTTTTGCGCAGCAAAGGAAAGCATGAACAAAACATAAAGGCAATCCAGTGAATGAGAGAAGACATCTGCACATAATATATCCAACAGGGAGTTAACATCCAAAATATATAAGGAACTTATACAATACCAAAAAACCCCAAACAGTTCAACTTTTAAATAGGCAAAAGGTAGGGTACCTGGCTGACTCAGTTGGTAGAGCATGTGACTCTTGTTCTCAGGGTCCTGAGTTCAAGACCCAAGATGGGCATAGAGCTTACTTAAAAAATTTTTTTAAAAATGGGCGGAAAAAAAAAAAGGGCAGAGGACCTGAATATATATTTTCTCAAAGAAGACATACAGATGGTCAATAGACACATGAAAAGATGCTCAACATCACTAATCACCAGGGGAATACAAATCAAAACCACAATGAAATATCACCTCACACCTGTCAGAACGGCTAGCATCTAAATAAATAAATAAATAAATAAATAAATAAATAACAAGTGTTGGTGAGGATGTGGGGGAAAAAAGGAACCTTCATACACTGTTGGTGGGAATGTAAATTGGTGCAACCACTGTGGAAAATAGTATGGCGGTTTATCTAAAAATGAATAGAAATACCATATGACCCAGTAATTCCAGTACTGGCTATTTACCCAAAGAAAACAAAAACACTAATTTGAAAAGATATATGCACTCGTATGCTTATTACCATATTATTTATAATAGCCAAGATATGGAAACCACCCAAGAGATTACTTAAAAAACAAAAAGAGATTAACAAACTTTCAATTACAAAATAAATAAGTCACAGAGATGAATAGTACAGCACAGGGAATATCAATAACATGGTAATAATATATGGTGACTATACTTATTGTAGTGAGTACTAAGTAATGCACAGAATTATTGAATCAATAGGTTGCACACCTGAAACTAATACATATGTCAATTATACTTCAATATAAATAAAAACATGTCTCACCTCAAAAAAAATAAAAAATAAAAATAAAACAACCCACCCCCAACTCAACCAATGCTTTGATTTTGAACTTCCAGCCTCCAGAACTTTTGTCTGTTATATTAAGCAAACCAGTTTATTGTACTTTGTTATGGAAGCCCTGGGAAACTACTACAATGGGGATCAGTTGGAATTCTCATACATGGATGGTCATGGCATAAATTGGTTGAACCATTTTTGGAAAACTGTTTGGCAGAGTCTAGTAAAGTCAAACATGCATATAATCTATTATTATAGATTATATTATATATATATTATATTATATATTATATATTATTATTATTATATTATTAACCACTCCTGGTTAAAAACCAAACAAATAAGTTCTTATGGCCACCAAAAAACATGCACAAGAATGGTCATAGCAGTATTGTTCATCATAGCCAAAAAATAGAAACAACTGAAATATCCATCAACAGTAGAATGAGTAAATAAAACATGGTATAAGCATAGAAGACTATTAAAAAACAATGAAAAAGAATAAACTCTACTTGCAATAGCATAGGTAATCTTAGGCATGATGCTAAGTAAAAGAAGCCAAATATGAAAGAGTTTATGCTGCAACATTCACTTTGTATGATGAAGTTCATGGACAAAGCTAATGTGATAAACATTTATCTCTGGAGAGTTGATATTTACTGGAAGGAGGCCACAAGGGAACTTTTTGGAGTGCTATGTATGTTCTTAATCTAGGTAGTGAATATATGTGATATATAATTGTAAAAATTTATCAAGTTGTTCAGTTAAAATTTGTGCATTTTACTGAATGTAAATTACATCTCAAAAAGGCAAAAAAAAAAAAAAAAAGCAATTTCCTCATGGGGAGTCCTATCGGTAGATGAGAGAGATTGGACAGAAAGTTGTCTATCATTATAAGTCTTTTGATTCTAGCTTATTTTTTATTTTTTAAAGATGTACATACTCAGGGGCGCTTGGGTGGCTCAGTTGTTAAGCATCTGCCTTCGGCTCAGGTCATGATCTCAGGGTCCTGGGATCGAGCCCCGCATCGTTGGGCTCCCTGCCCAGTGGGAAGCCTGCTCCTGCTTCTCCCTCTCCCACTCCCACTCCCCCTGCTTGTGTTCCCTCTCTCACTGTCTCTCTGTCAAATAAATAAATAAAATCTTAAAAAAAAATGTACATGCTCATGTGTTAACTAGATTAAAAATAAATAACTGCCAAAAACAGAAAATAAATGTTTATTACATAATTTGTAATATCTTAATTTTAAATTAAAAATTTTTATACTATTTTTTTATTTTAATGCCAGTATAGTTAATACAGTGTTATATTAGTTCCAGGTGTACAATATAAGTGATTTCAACACTTCCATCCATCACCTGGTGCTCATCACAACAAGTGCACTCCTTAATCCCCATCACCTATCTCACACATCCCTCCATCCACCTCCTCTCTAGTAAACATCGGTTCACTCCCTATAGTTGAGTCTATTACCTGGTTTGTCCCTTTCTGTTTTTTCCCTTTGCTCATTTGTTGTTTCTTAGAATCTGCAAGTGAAATCATGGTATTTATCTTCCTCTGACTTATTTTGCTTAGCATTACTCTCTAGCATTACTAAGAGAGTAA
Source organism: Potos flavus (assembly GCA_028534135.1). Taxonomy (NCBI): domain Eukaryota; kingdom Metazoa; phylum Chordata; class Mammalia; order Carnivora; family Procyonidae; genus Potos; species Potos flavus. The sequence continues at coordinate 140,297,889 of CM052898.1, read as the reverse complement.
TGCTACTCTCTTAGCATTACTCTCTAGTCCACCCATGTCATTTCAAATGGCAAGATTTCATTCTTTTTTATGGCTGAATATTCCATTGTATACATATACCACATCTTCTCTATCCATTCATCTATCTATGGACACTTGAGCTGTTTCCATAATTTGGCTATTGTAAAAAATGCTGCTATAAACATGGGGGTGTATGTATCCCTCTGAATTAGTGGGGTTTTTTTGTTGTTGTTATTGTTTTGTTTTGTTTTGCTTTTTTAATCTGGGTAAATACCCAGTAGTGTGATTACTGGATCATGAGGTGGTTCTACCTTTAACTTTTTGAGGAACCTCCATACTGCTTTCCACAGTGGCTGCACAGTTTGCATTCCCAACAGTTCACAAAGGTTCCTTTTTCTCCACATCATTGCCAACACTTGCTGTTTCTTGTGTTTTTGATTTTTGCCATTCTGACAGGTATGAGGTGATACCCCATTGCATTTTTTATTTGAATTTCCTTGGTGATGGGAGATGTTGAGCATCTGTTCATGTGTCTGTTGGCCATCTGGACATCTTCTTTGGACAAATGTCTGTTCATATCTTCTGCTCATTTTTAAATCAGTTTTTCGGTGTTGAGTTAAAAAATCTAATTTTTTTTGACAGAGAGAGAGAGCGGGGCAGAGAGGAGCAGAGAGAGAGAGAGAGAATCTCAAGCAGGCTCCATGCATGGAGCCTGACACAGGGCTCGATCTAATGACACTGACACTCGATCTAATGACACTGAGATCTAATGACACTGAGCTGAAATCAAGAGTCAGATGCTTAACCAACAGAGCCTTCCCGGTGCTCCAAAAAATCTAATTGTTAAATTTCCCGATACAAATTTCTCAGAAAGCTCAAGAAGATATCAGTAGCAGTGATAAAAGGATTCCTTGAGATTTCAAGAATTAGTAGGTACTCTAGGAAACATCTCACCTGACCACTTCAATTAAGCCACTGTGAACAACTTCAAATATATGTTCTCGAACATCTTAACTTGCAGGATATATGGATCCTACCTATTCTGCAGCTTCATGAGGCCAAGCTGATGTTTCTCTTTTTCCCAAGCTAATTCTTTTTCCACTTGTTGAATTTTCAAAGCTGTTTTCCTGCCAATCTCCGCACGAATTTTGGAATCTATATCAAAATCCTGCAAATAAGTAAATGTGTTCATCAAAATGGATACTTTTATCAATGTGCATTATCAATCCTATTTCATACACAGATACAGATTAGGTTTTGTACTCAATTTCATATTGCATTATAATTCTCTCCCATACATCACAAACTCTCTCTGTTCTAGAAAAAAGTAACATACTTATAATTTTATTTCCATAAAACATGGAGAAAAGTTCTCAGAATTAATACTGCAAATAAGGTTATATATTAAAAGATTTTCTCACCATAAAACAGTGAATAACAGAATATATGGAGAGTGTGCAGAGTTTAAAAAAAAATATTTCCACCACCCGAGAGCAACTACTGGCACATAATCAGGTAGGCACAGGATAGACATTCGTGGCACATCTTCCCATATGACCCCACCCAGGAAAGAGAGCTAAGTCTTTGGTGTCTTTTTGAGGTTACAAAGTTCTAGCTGGATGTCCTTCACCAAGGGGATAGGGGGGTTTCTCCCATTAGGATACTTAGGGGGGTAATGTTTTTTACCTTTACTCTTGGAAAAATATCAGGGCACACATTCAGACTAAATTGTAAGTACTAATTAATCTTTCCAGGGGTGTTTCTGTTTTAAGGAATGATATATATAAAATGCTTAGCTCACTTCAGGTGTTCTTTATTTTGAATTATGTTACCCATATTCCATAAATGTCAACTTTTTTCTTAGCAAAATAGCATAAATATCTTTTAACCATTATGGGTTGACCTTTTAACCAATATGAAATATCCATTATTATTATTATTTTACCAGAGCATTTTTCATATGGAATTGGCTAGGTTCCCCTAAAATTATAGGTATAGTCAGGATGTAAATTCTGGCTTTTTATTTGATTAGGTTCTTGACAGCAATTCCACTTAGGAAGAAGTATACAATGAAAAGAAAATCACTAGCAGGTAGATGGGGATTTGTAATAAGTCAGAAAAGAAAAAAAAAAATACAAAATTAGCCTGAACAATTTGTTGATTGTCCCCATAACTACAACTATACTAAGTCATCTTTTAAATACTTTGTGGACCTATCAGTTACTATCTTTTCAATAGATCTGGTGAATTATAGAAATAGAATCACAGAGAATTAAAATATATGTGTACCTTTACAAGGGTTGGATATCTTGGCTAGGTATAGTAAGGGCTGATAACCAGATTCAAATCTGTATTTATATCTTACCTTGTTACCACTGCCCCCAAAAAACTGAGGTAGCTAAATCCGGAAGTAAACTTTGTGTTATGTGAGGAGGCTCTTCTGTATCCAAACCAAGTTGGGTGTCAAATTCTACAATATTTTAGCTGCTGCCAACACACTGGCCTGATAAGGGGAAGCTTAAAGATGATCTTAAGATGTCCCTACTTTATCAGCAGAATATTCTTGATCCAAAAAATAGTGTATGTTAAAAATTAAAGTCAAATTTATTTTACACTTACTGTTCGCTTAAACTGCATATGCTTTGGTAATCCTTGATTCATTTCTAGAAGTTTCCAAAATTCGTTCCTCAGAGCTTTGAGTTTTTCTCTCTTCCCAGCCTTTATTTCTTCCACTTCTTTCATTAACTTGTCATGTTGTCTTTTTCTTCTAGCATTCTCAATACTGAAAACAGAAATTGAAAAGGATAATGAAATACAGAAACAGCACAAAGAGGAAAAGAGGACTCAGTAATTTGGAAATTCTTTTGGCTTGGTCAAATTCTATAAAATGCCATTGTGCAACAGCTCAGGGCTAATTAGTGTTTATCAAAAATTCCCATACCTATAGGCTTTGGGATCTTCAATATCTTCTGGAATTGGCTCTGTTTCAATTCCAAACTGTGGAAAGGGGAGAAATGGTTAACCTTTTAAATTGCATATTTCTCTTAAAATATTTAATATGAAATATACTGAGTTTTTTCCCTCTGTCAATTTCTAATAATTATAGGCCTGCAAAGTATTTTTTCAAGAAATAAACTAGGGAAAACTAGGGGGAAAACTGCAATTGATTAAACTTATTTGTATCTGCTTTATTTAAAGAGATAGGTAGAAAAAGTCTTGAAAACTAATGGGTATGCAAAATGTTAATATCACTGTAATTCCTCTTCAAAATTTGAATTGCTAATATCATGAGTTATTAACAAAGAATACACACAAATTTCCTAGGTCATTTGTTTTAAAATTCTGTTTTTTAGCTTATGCCCTTTCATATATGCATAAGTATCCCCAATACCTTACGTGTATACAGGAAGATTTTAAAATATATATTATTTTTTTAAAGATTTTATTTATTTGACACAGAGAGAGAGAGATCACAAGTAGGCAGAGAGGCAGGCAGAGAGAAGGAGGGAAGCAGGCTCCCCGCCGAGCAGAGCAGAGAGCCCGATGCGGGGCTCGATCCCAGGACCCTGAGATCATGACCTGAGCTGAAGGCAGAGGCTTTAACCCACTGAGCCACCCAGGCACCCCTTGTTGGGAGAGCTTAAACTACAAATTCAATTTCATCACATCATCTTAAAGCAGAGGCTTTAACCCACTCAGCCACCCAGGCACCCCAAAATATATATTTTTTAAATTAAAATTTTTTTATTTGAGCATAGTTGACATACAATATTTTTTAAACTTTAAGCATTTCACTTGACCTTACTAAAAAAAAAAAAAAAAAAAAAAAAAACATACAGTAAGAAATGCACAAATAATATAGTTCTCCTCCTTGAGAAAGATAGATGAAATCAGAAATATGAATCTCCTTTTAGAAAGGAAATTAGTTTAAGGGAACTATGAAGTAAATCACTTAAAATTACTTTGTTTATTCGGGTGCTATGCTATAAAATTTAAGGAAGGAGAATTATAATCCAGTGAATCAAATGAAGTCTGAGATTGTTAGCTAATCAGTTCCTAAGTAAAATTTAACTTGTTTATTCTCTATTCTTTTTCATAACAGATAGGTCTCTGGTTTGTTGCCATTCCTTGTGAAGAAATAAGGACTCTCTTTTGATGAAGTTGTATTATTACAGTACTAGTTTTTATACATATGAAATGTAAATCTACATATTTTTGTGTAGGATAAGGTTCAGAACTTTTTTTTTTTTTAAGTAATCTCTACACCCAACGTGGGGCTCAAACTCACAATCTGAGGATCAAGAGTCGCATGCTCTACTGACTGAACCAACCAGGTACCCCAAAGTTTAGAACTTTAGTAAAAGTGAAGTCATAAGACATGACCAGTATAAGAGACATTGATGGCTAATACATTGTAATTACTGTTAATCACTTAGGACATAACTTGATTGAATTTTATTTTTTTATTCTTTTATTTTCCAGAGCCAAGCCCCTTGGTTTTCCATTAGCCACATGATCCCCAGGATACCCAACCAACTATATCTTGGCCTCAGTTGTTAACAATAAATTTGAGTTAAACAGAGTTGCTACCAACTGTGCCAAAATACAGGCCAATTGTTCTCAATCCTGGCTGCACCTTAGAATCATGGGGGCTGAGACCCGGGAAGAAGGCAAGATATTTTATAAAATACGGATACCAGGGCCTCACTTTCAGATATTCTGATTTAATTGCTCCTGGCTGGGGCTCAGGAATCTGTGCTTTTAAGGGCTTCCCAGCAGATTCTAAAGTAAGATCCTTAGACCCGTGCAGAGCTTAGTACTCTATTCAGTTTTTTCTGATTTTGTCTTCCTAAAAGCAGAGTCCACATCAGGGACATAAGAAATACTGATTAAATTCATAAATAAAAGGATGCTATTATACAAATGTGAAATGGATTTCTTCTGTCCAATATAGATTTCCATAGGGAGAGCTAGCACTAGGTAGAAAAAGATTTTCTTGTTCTTACACTCTCCCCTTCTGTAATTCTTCCTGAGCTGGAGCTCTTTGGACAACAGTCCATTCTCCTAATTTTGCTTCTATTAATAGAAATGAAAATGTACCTGCTCAAATCTGCCCTACTCTTTTTGTATCTTCTTTTAAAGCTGGTTACATCTTAAATGGGATGCCAGTGTGTTCACAGGAATTTTAACTATGGTCTTTTTAATACAGTTCCTTCTTCTTGAGGAGCAATTCAAATGGTTATTAGTGATTTTTTTTTCCAAAGGAACTACTTTGATAATAGAAAATTCAGGTCATGTGGTAGGGCAAATGGATATAATTTGGGGATCTGAATCTTCAATCTTCATTACAAATCCAATGATACACTCTGCCTAAGAACAGAATAATTTAACTGAATCTTTGGTCATGATCCATGTTGTCATAGTCTAATACTAAAAACTACTACTTTTACAATCCCTTTCAAACACACAAATTATGGTATACTTCCCATATATGCCCCTTCAATAAGTGAATAAATGAAAAGCAAAATATATATCTGAAAAAGTTGTACATCTTGAAAACAAAGAAATTTTAATCGAGAAAGTGATTGACACAGAAAAAAATGACTTAGTCTTTTTAATTTGGGGAATTCTATACCTGTAGTGTTATAGGGGAATTCAGTGACTTTAATATTTAATAACAGAGGCACCAGAAAGTCGAAATTATACTAATAGCAAGAATAGACTATAAGGTAAATGTGTCTAAAGAGTTTCCAGTTTTTAAAGAATGAATAATTTTGACATCACTATTTTTAAAATATTTATTTATCATTGTTATTAGTTACATACCCTGGGAGATGGCACTTTGGCTCTGATGTCTTTCTTTAGCTCAAATTCAGAAAAAATGGTGAAAACAAAGATATTACTATCTGCTCCAGTAGTCACCAAGAAACGGTCATCAAAACTAGTAGAGATGCCTTTAATACATCCATAATCATTGTCATGGATATTGAGGTGCCAGTAGTCCTCTAAATTCATCAATGAAGGCTTATCCTGACTTAGGATATAGACTCGAATTGCTCCATTTTGCATTCCACAAAACATGATGTCTTGGTGAATGCTAGAAAACAAATTGTTCTTCATATTAATCTGAAAATGTTTAATTTTACATTAATTGACAAATGGCTAAATTTTAATAACAAAGATGTATGGACTACATTGTGCCCCCCATTCATATTTTGAAGTCCTAAGGAACTATGGCAACCTTAGCAAACTCAACACAAAAGGGTAGAAGGAGAAGAAAAGCCAATTTGAAATTTGGAGCCATTATATTTGATCTTCAAAAGAATGACTGGCATATATGCTTCTCAATTATTAAAGGACTATTGATTCAATTTGTGATTTCTCCAGAACCATTGCAACACTGAACCTTCATTATTTGACCATGCAATAGCATACCCCTGAATAAATCCCTACAAACCTATTGTGTGAAAAACAGAAATTCTGAAAGAATATTTGATAAAGGGACTTGAAATACAGTTTCAGAACTAGCTTTGATTCTATTCATTCATTAAATTTATTTGACTAGAAAATGTTTGCCTACCCCTCCATTTGGACAGATCTTCTAAAATGAACAATATTCATGATGGGCAACAACATTGGCATAAATGGGATCAGTTTTTTAAGGCTTTCTGAAATTCCGTTCACCTGAAAGTGATAGTTTGGATGGGATTATCCTCTGTATCTTCAAGAAGACGAAAATCAAAAGGTTCATCTTTCTTTTTTGTGATAGCACTACTTTTGTCAGACGAGGGGAACTCACAGTGATATAGAAAACCAGCATCATAGCCGCCCTGGAAAAGAGATAAATAACATAGAAAGTAGTATTTGAATATAAGATACATAAGACCACATGACAATTTTTATATTATTTCAAATTTTAAAACCTAAAATAGAGGTCTTAAAACATCTATTTTGATATGATTTCTATGATTATAGATAAGGTTTTATAAAGTATCTCCATTGTCTATTTATATGCAACTGTATGATTATACAATAATAAAACCCCTTACGGTAATTTGCTTTCCACTTAGAAGTTATTACAAGAGAGATACCATTTCTGACTCCCTACTGAATTCCATTTTATTTCAGGTATTATTCTGTATTTAGTATTCAGCAATAGAGTTTTGTAGGTCATGGTGTTCAGAGCTAGTTTTCAGTCTAGGGCATTGCTCTTCTCCCTGAGGCAACTGGCAGTTCTAGAAGTGGCAGCTGAGAGGCTTAGAAGCTCAGCAGAGCAATCTGTTGCCTCATGGGCTTAGGAAAAGGGAGAGAAATCACAGGGTCCTCCAAGGAGAAGGAGCCACAGTAAACACACCTTCCAATGGGCTTTCCATTGCAACACTGGAACACTACACACTACATGTATGAGTCTCAATCACTGACTAGATGAAAGTGATCTAGGATTTTTAGCTGCTTTCCAGAACCAAAAATAAATTTCCAGGAAACAATGGCAACATACAGATTCTCAAGCTAATGCTCCAGTTTTTCACATACAAGGTCAATTATTCAATTTTAAAAAACAAACAAACAAACAACCAGGCATACTAGCTAAGACGAGACTTGATTGTCTTAAATCAAGATTATGGTGAGAATGCAAACTGGTGCAGACACCCTGAAGCCAGTATGGAGGTTCCTCAAAAAGTTAAAAATAGAACAACCCCACAGCCCAGCAGTTGCTCTATAGGTATTTATCCAAAAAATACATAGTGATTCGAAGGGGCACATGCACCCCAATGTTTATAGCAACAATGTCCACAATAGCCAAAATATGGAAAGAGTCCAGATGTCCATCAACAGATGAATGGATAAAGATGTGGTATGTATACATACAATGATTCGATGAATCATTCGATGAATAGATAAAGATGTGGTATGTATACATACAATGATTCGAATACTACCCAGCCATTAAAAAAATGAAATCGCTATTTGCAATGATGTGGATGGAACTAGAGGGTACTATGCTAAGTGAAATGAGTCAGTCAGAGAAAGACAAGTACCATGATTTCACTCGTATGTGGAATTTAAGAAACAAAACAGATGAACATAGGGGAAGGGAAGGAAAAACAAAATAAGTTGAAAACAGAGAGGGAGGCAAACCATAAGACTCTTGACTATAGGAAACAAATTGAGGGATGCTAGAGGGGAAGTGGGTTGGGGGATGGTATATCTGGGTGATGGGCGTTAGGGAGGGCAACTGATGTAATGAGCACTGGGTGTTATATGCAACTGATGAATCACTAAATTCTACTCCTGGAAGTAAAAATATACTATATGTCAACCAAATTGAATTTAAATAAATTTTAAAAAGACAAGCAAATCAAAGAAAAAGTCATGAGATATTGGTTGAGATGTTTACATAATGGACTTCAAATAACCAAGATTAATATATTTGAGGAATTTGAAGCCAAATGGAAAATTTAAGAAGTCATGTGGAATCTATAAAAAAATAAAATGGAAAATACAAAATCCTAGAACAAATAATATGACAGATTACAAATTTAATAGATGAGTTTGAAAGCAACTAGACACAGCTAGAGTTATGAAGCTGGAACAGAGATCAGATAAAGTAGACACACCAAGGCAGGAGAAAGAAAAGAAAGATGGAAAATACCCCCCAAAAAGGCTAGTGTGTGTGTAAAGTACATATGGGACATAGTGATAAGGGTTAATGTACATAAAACTGAAATCCCAGAAGAAACAAGTAAAAAGATGGGCCAGAGCAACATTGTAGTAGATAATGGCTGTGAGTTTTCCAAAACTGAACAAAACTATGTTCAGATTCAAGAAATGCTATGACCACAAGCAAGATAAATATGAAGAAATTACACCCCTTAACACAAAATTTTGAAAGCAACCAGAGAAAAAGACATACTAGGTGTGAAAAAAAAACAATAAAAAGATGCACCTGGTAGAATGGAAGACAAAAGAGGATTAAAAGATATCAAAGTTTGAAAACAAAATTTCCAGCAAAAATATAATTTTTTAAAAAGGCAAAATGAGGATACTTTAAGACCCCCCCAAAAAAAACCCCAAAACAGAGAATTTGTCACTAGCAGACACACATTAAATATATAATATGTATATTATATATTTAAGGCCGAAGATGCAACTACAAAGATATAGAAAGGGATTAACAGCAAGAAAAAGGATAAACCAAGATATTAACAATATAAAATAATAGTAAAATACCTTTTGGGGATATATATATACATATGTATATGTGTATATATATATATAATATAAGACAATGGAGAGGGAGAGGATACATGGCATTAAAGTGCTCTAAGATCTTTTTTCTCTGAAATTAGAAGAATAAATTTATGTCAAATTTATATCAAATTATATGAAGTTAAAGGTGCATATTATGATCTTCAGGATCACCTCTAAAAGGAGGAGTGGAAGGGAAGGAAAGAGAGGTTAAGGAAAAAATTTTAAGTCTTAGAGCATGTTTATGTGCTGATAAGAATTTAGTGACCAGAGGGAAGTGGATGCTACAGGAGACTAGGTGGTTTATTGCAGGAAGAAACTACTGGAGGAAGTGAGAGGGTGGGATCCAGAGGCTTCGGGAAAAGCGTCCTTGGACAGTTGCAGGAGGCCACTCATCAACTGGATCAATAGGCAAGGCAGATGAAACTTGTATGGATCCCCATAGGGGGTCAGATCTGTTTAAGACAAGACAAGGAAAATTTGATTTTCTCAGTGAAATGTGAGAGGACGTTATCCTTAGAAGGTGAGGCAGGGTGCAGTATGTCTGAGGGGAGAAAGAATTACATCCGTAATTCGGCAAGTGGCAGAGCCAACAGGGCTGGGTGGTAGAACGGGGCTGCAGCGGGAGCACGGACTTGAGAACCGCAGTCAGGGCCTCACAGGGACACTGGTCTTCCACACCGTCTACTTGGTTGCAGGCATGGACCTGGCAAATATTTGCATCAAGCAGAGTCAGCGGCACTACCTCTGTCAACTGTACCTTAATCTTGTGGGCTGGTGGAGCTTAATGGTTAAAAGCATGGACTCTAGGCCCAAACTGCCTGAGTCCAGATCCTGGTTCCACCTCTCGTTAGTTACAGGACCCTGGATAAGTGACATAACCTCTCCCTGCCTTGGTTTCTTCTTATGCAACATGCAAATTACAAGAGGATTTATTTTATAGGGTGGTTAGTAAATCACTTAGAAGGGTGCTCAGTACAGAATAAATAGGTTTCCATATTTAGCAAATAAAAATACCAAATGCCCAGTTAAATATGAATTTCAGGTAACAAATACACCTAGGACAAGTATGTCTCAAATAATATTTATCGGGCAACCCTAAGAATAAGCAGTGAATGTGTTTGTTATGTGATAATTTTTGCATGTGTTTCAAGGAAACTAGAACTCTATTACATTGTATTACAGTTGTTTCTGTGCCTCTCTCCCTCCTTCCCTAATATGAAGGAATTTGCTAAGGGCAGGAACCATGTCTTATTTATTCCTTTGCCCTTGAACTCCACACAATAGTAGCCATCAACAATTGTTTCATAAAGGCAGACAAAGCATCACTACTTTCTATCCTTCTTGCTGCTTGCCTCCCTAGAAGTTGCCAACAAAGATGTATTTCTAGGAAAAACTGAACATGGGGAGAAGGTAACGCTCATTTCTCCTTGCGGTAACAATCATTGACTAGTCAGTATTCTGGCCTGGACAGAGATCTGGGATTGGTTATGAATTAATGATAATCTCTCACTTACAGATATACCTTAGAGATAATGGGGGTTCAATTCCAGAACACCTCAATAAAGCCACTATTGCAATAAAGTGAGTCAAATGAATTTTTTGGTTTCCCAGTGCATATGAAAGTTATGTTTACAATATACCATAGTCTGTTAAGTATGTAATAGCATTATGTCTAAGAAAAAAATGTACATACTGTAATTTAAAAATACTTTATTGCCCCAAATTTCTAACCATAATCTGAGTTTTTGGCAAGTCTTAATCCTCTTGCTGGTGGAGGGTCTCACATCAATGTTGATGGCTGCTGACTGATCAGGGTGGTGGTTGCTGAAGGTTGGGGTGGCCACAGCCATTTCTTGAAATAAGACAATAATGAAGTTGGCTGCATCAATTGACTTTTCCTTTCATGAATTTCTCTGTTGCATGCAATGTTGTTAGTTAACATTTTACTCAGGGTAGAACTACTTTCAAACTTGGAGTCAATCCTCTCAAACCCTGCTGCTGCTTATCAACTAGGTTTACGTGATATTCTAAATCCTTTGTTGCCATTTCAACCATCTTCACCAGGAGTAGATGCCATCTCAAGAAACCACTTTTCTACCCATCCATAAGAAGCAACTCCTCATCTGTTACCGTTTTATCATGGGATTACAGTCAATTCAGTCCCATCTTCAGGGTCCATTTGTAATTCTAGTTATCTTGCTATTTCTACCACAACTGCAGTTACTTTCCCCACTCAAGTCTTGAACCCTTCAGAGTCATCCGCGAGGGCTGGAATCAACTTCTTCCAAGAAATCCTGTTAATGTTGATATTTTGACCTCTTCCCATGAATCTCAAATGGTGAATCCTTTCCAGAAGTTCTTCAATTGGCTTTTCCCAGATCCATTAGAGGAATCACAATCTATGGCAGCCATAGCCTTACAAAGTGTATTTCTTAGATAATAAGACTTGAAAGTTTAAATTACTCCCTGATCCACAGGCTGCAAAATGGATGCTGTGCTAGCAGGCATGAAAACAACATTAATCTCATTGTATGTCTCCATCAGAGCTCTTGGGTGACCAGATGCCTTGTCAATAAGCAGTAATATTTTGAAAGAATCTTTTTTTCTGAGGAGCAGGTCTCAACAGTGGGCTTGAAATATTCAGTAAACCATGTTGTAAACAGACGTGCTGTTATCCAGCTTTGTTGTTCCATTTATAGAGCACAGGCAGCATAGATTTAATGTAATTCCTAAGGGCCAGGATTTTCAGAATGGTAAATGAGCACTGGCTTCAGCTTAAGTCACCAGCTGCATTAGCCTCTAACAAGAGAGCCAACCTATTCTTTGAAGCCAGGCATTGACTTCTCTTCTCTGAAAGTCCTAGATGGCATTTTCTTCCACAAAAAGACTGTTTCATCTGCCTTGAAAATCTCTTGTTCAGGGTGCCTGGGTGGCTGAGTCGTTAAGTGTCTGCCTTCGGTTCAGGTTGTGATCCTGGGGTCCTGAGATCAAGCCCTGTGTCAGGCTCCCTGCTCAGTGGGAAGCCTGCTTCTCCCTCTCCCTCTGCTGCTCTCCCTGCTCATTCTCTCACTATCTTGAGTAAATAAATCTTTTTTTTTTTTTTTTAATCCCTTGTTCAGTGTAGCTACCTTCATGAATTATCTTAGCCAGATCTTCTGGAGAACTTGCTACAGCTTCTACATCAGCACTTGCTGCTTCGCCTTACACTTCTGTGTTACAGAGAAGGCTTCTTTCCTTCTTTTCTTAAACCTCATGAACCAAACTCTGCTAAATTCCAACTTTTCTTCTGCAGCTTCCTCACCTCTCTCAGCCTTCACAGAATTAAAGAGATTTGGGGCCCTGCTCTAGATTAGGCTTTGGCGTAAAGGAATGTTGTTGCTGGTTTCATCTTCTATCCAGACCACTGAGAATTTCTCCATATTGGCAATAAGCCTGTTTTTCTTTCTTAGTGTTCATGTGTTCACTGGACTAGCACTTTTAATTTCCTTCAAGAACTTTTTGTTTGCATTCACAAGTTGGCCAACTGTTTGGCACAAGAGGCCTAGTTTTTTGCCTATCTTGGCTTTTGACATGACTTCCTCACTGAGCTTAATCATTTCTAGCTTTTGATTTAAAGTGCGAAGTGTGTGACTCTTGCTTTCACTTGAACAATTAGAAGCCATTGTAGGTTTATTAACTGGCCTGATTTCAATATTGTTATATCTCAGGGAATAGGAAGGCCCAAGGAGAGGGAGAGAGGCAAGGGAATGGCTGGTTAGTGGAGCAGTCAAAACACACCCCATATTTATCATTAAGTTTGTGGTCTAATATGGGTGTGGTTCATGGCTCCCCCAAACAACTACAATAGTTACAAAGATCGATGATTACAGATTATAACAACAAATAATGAGAAAGTCTGAAATACTGCAAGAATTACAAAATGTGACACAGAAACATCATGTGAGCCAATGTTGTTGGAAAAATGATGCCAATAAGCTTGCTCAACACAGGATTGCCACAAACCAATTTGTGATAATCACGGTATCCGTGAAGTGCAATAAAATATGCCTGTATACTTTTATGTTGATTATTACTTTTTTGGTTAATGGAGCTGATATTGTGACAAATTTATAATGAAGGAAATCTTGCTTTGCAATTGATCAATATCTTATGATAGGAGTAGAAAATACACAATTAGAGGATATAATTGTCACAATATTGTGACAGTTCTTGGTGTCTGTCTCCCTGATATACATTTTTCTCTTTTTAGCCCAATTTTGTTCAGAACAGCAATGTGACCACATAAAAACAGCCATCTTCCCAGACTTCCACGTGGCCACACGGCATAGCTGCAAATAACAAAATGCAAGCAAAAATTTACAGGATAGTGTGGCCATTATTTTCAAAATGTCAATAGTTTCAAAATTTAGAAAGCCATAGAATCGACTGGAAGAACCCTTAGCCCTTTGCTGTTCTATCTTTAATCCTTCTCCTTTTGACCTCCTGGAATATGTATGATTGTTATAGATGATAGAAGATATAATAAACAGACATAAAAGAGATATTAAGATGATATAAAAACTGTAACTCACATTCATTCACCAAAATTCACACCTTCAACAGTAGTTAATAAATGTCCTTACCATAAGTTAGAAAGTAACAATGTGCTTGAAAATCATGATCATAAACTATATTTGATTAGGGCTGAGATAAAAATTATGTATTACATTGTTACTCACCAAAGAAACCCAGAACTTCCCTGGCTCAGAGTAAAATCCACAGAGGATACGACAGGGAGTTGATGGAATAAAGATTTCAGGTAATGGCTCCTCTTCCTCTTCCTCCTCCTCCTCTACGAGTTCCTTTTCTCCATCTTCTCCCATTTCTGCTGCTAGCTGCTTCCTCCTTTCTTCCTTCTCCTTCTTCTTCAAATCCCTTCGCGTCTTTCTCTTTTCTATTTCTATTAATCGCTTTTTCAAGAGACATTAAGATATAAAAACTGTAAATTGTTCACTCCTTTATAGTAAGGGGATGACAATGAAAGTGGAAGGAAGATAGGATCCTAGAAAAACTCACAGCTCTCATGTAATATTGTTTAAAAAATAATTATCAATTGGGGGGTATATTTTATCATTAACATTTTCAAATCATTTCTGTATTACCCCCTTCAGTCCTAGTTTTATAAAAATTATTTTCTCATTTTTTTTCCTAATAGAGGAGCTAAATATAGTTTCTTCCAGTCTATCACCATCAACTCATGAATTAGGTAGATCAAAATAACCCCTCAGAAAAGTTGTTCCTGCTTTTACTAATACTGTCAGACCCTCTGCATCTTTCAAATGGTGATTTCAAAAGCCACCTAATGCTGGCATCCCATCTTTTACCTCTTTATTTCTTTTTTATCCCTCAGAATTATCCTAATTTATATGATCTCATCACATCAACCCCCTCCTCAAAGTCTCACAGTGGGAGGGGTGACTGAACAGCTTCTGCCCAAAACACAGTAATGAATGGAACGTCCATCTGCAAATGCTCTGAAATGCAGTGGGAATGGATAGTACCAAGAGAGCAGGAGCAGATTTGTCTGCCCTGGGACACAGGAAAAAACAGACAAACAAAAAACCAAGGTTTAAAAGAGCAACTAGTAAAGGCAGAAGATTTATACAATGTGAAGAGAAACCAGAATATATCCAAAATCTATAAAGAACTTATCAAACTCAACACCCAAAGAACAAATCCAATCAAGAAATGGGCAGAAGACATGAACAGACATTTCTCCAAAGAAGACAATCGAATGGCCAACAGATTCATGAAAAAAATGCTCAACATCACTTGGCATCAGGAAAATACAAATCAAAACCACAATGAAATACACCTCACACCAGTCAGAATGGCTAAAATTAACAAGTCAGGAAATGACAGATGTTGATGAGGATACAGAAAAAGGGGAACCCACCTGCACTGTTGGTGGGAAGGCAAGCCGGAGAAGCCACTCTGGAAAATAGTATGGAGGTTCCTCAAAAAATTGAATATAGACCTACCCCATGACCCAGCAATTGCACTACTAGGTATCTACCCCAAAGATACAAATGTAGTGATCCGAAGGGGCACCTACCCCCCAATGTTTATAGCAGCAATGTCTACAATAGCCAAACTGTGGAAGGAGGCCATATGTCTATCTTTACAGGTGAATGGATAAAGACACAGTGTGTATATATACAGTGGAATATTACTCAGCCATCAAAAAAATGAAATCTTGCCATTTGTAACAACATGGATGGAACTAGAGGTTATTATGCTAAGCAAAATAAGTCAATCAGAGAAAGGCAATTGTCATATGATCTCACTCATATGTGGAATTTAAGAAACAAAACAGAGGATCATAAGGGAAGAGAGGAAAAAATGAAATAAGATGAAACCAGAGAGGGAGGTAAATCATAAGAGACTCTTAATCATAGGAAACAAACTGAGGGTTGCTGGAGGGGATGGGGATGGAGATATGGGGTAACTAGGTGATGGACACTGAGGAGGCTATGTGTTGTAATGAGCACTGGGTATGATATAAGACTGATGAATCACAGACCTGTACCCTTGAAACAAATAATACATTATATATTAATTGAATTTAAATTAAAAATAAACAAAAGAGCAACTACTATATAAAAGAACCGACCTTAGAACCCTGCCAAACTGCAGAGAGATGCTGGAAATCTCTGCAGGTCAGAAGGGCTGGCGAGCACCACAGTTTATACTCCCCTCCACCATGACAGTGTGAATGGGGGGAGCAAGATCTGTGCACCCTAAACAGCCTACCACATCAGTGAGCCCAAGGTACCTAGCCCCCACTAGTCCCACTAATCTCACCAAAGGGGATCCAGGGAGGTATACACCAGGACACCCCTGGATAGCACTCATCACAGCTCCAGCTGTTGCACCATGGTGACACAGGTGTGAAGGATCCCTGAACACTCCAGGTCCACAACACTTTTGCTTCAGACAGCTTGCTAGGGCACCCCCAATAGCATTCAGGGACCTCCTGGCTGATGCTTGCTTTGGCCCCAGCTGTCCCACCAAGATGCCCCCTATAGAGAGCACAGTTGTCCCCCAGCCCTGGCTCCTATTACCCCACAAGGGCAGCCCCTGTGCAGGATACCGAGGGACCCCAAGGTTGTATCCACTCCACTTTCAGTTGTCCTACCAGGGCACCCTCAGTGTGGAATGCTCTTAAACACTCTGGCTTGTATCCATTTCCACTTCAGCTATCCTGATAGGGTGTCTTCTACATGGGAAACCCAGGGATTCCCCAGCTTACACCCACTTCAGCTTCAGCTGGCCTGACAAGGCACCCCTGCATAGTATGTGTTTGGACACCCTGGCCTGTTCCAACCTTGGCTTGTCACCCCATCAGGCCGCCCTCTGCAATGAGCACCCCAGGCCACTCCAGCTTGCACTGACTTCAGCTTCAGCTGTCCTTCTAGGGCACCGTCTGAACATAGAGCCCCAGGATCCTCCAAATCTGCATCCAATTCCACTTAGCTGTCCTGCCGGGATGTCTACTGCATGAAGAGCCCTGGGACTTCCCCACTTATACCCACTTCAGCTCCAACCATCTCACCAGGTCAGCCACAGCATGGAATGCCCTGGAACCCCAACCTACACCAGCTGCAGCTCCAGCCAGCCAGAGGAAGTCGCCAAGTATACACTGGGGAGACCATACACAAGACCATTTCTTCAAATTTCGGAGAAGTAGCTGTCTCACCTAATTCATAGAAACAAACAAGAAAGTCAAGAAAAATGGGGAGACAGAGGAATACATTCCAAAAGAAAGAACAAGACAAAACCTCCAAAAAAAGAACTAAATAAAAAGGAGATATGCCATATGCTTTTAAAAGAGTTTAAAGCAATGATCATAAAGATGCTCAGCTTGCTGAAGAAAAGAGTAAAAGAACTCAGTAGGCCTTCAACAAAGATAAAATATATTTAAAAAATCAGCAATGAAGAATACAATAACTGAAGTGAGAAAAAAAAAAACTAGAGGGAATCAACAGATTACGGATGCAGAAGAATGGATCAGTGATCTGGAACATAGGGTAATGGAAAGCACCCAAACTGAACAGGAGAAAAAAAAAAATCAGGATAAGTTAAGAGATCTCTTGATAACATCAAGCAAACAAATATTCACATGATAGGGGTTCCAGAAGGAGAAAAGAAAGGGGCAGAAAACTCATTTGAAGACATACTAGCTTCAAAACTTCACTAATCTGGGAAAAGAAACAGACATCCAGGTTTAGGAAGCACAGAAAGTTAAAAACAAGATGAACCCATGAAGCATAATTATTAAAATGTCAAAGGTTAAAGATAAAGAGATTTGTAGAAGTAGCAAGAAAGAAGCAAGAAGTTACATACAAGGGAAGCCCCATAAGGCTATCAGTCAGTTTTTCAGCAGAAACTTTGAAGGTCAGAGGGAGTGGCATTATATATTCCAAGTATTGAAAGGAAAAAACCTACAACCAAGAATACTCTACCTGGCAAGGTTATCATTCAGAATAAAAGAAGAGTTTCCCAAACAAAGAAAAATTAAAGGAGTTTATCATCACTAAACTGGCCTTACAAAAATATGAAAGGGATTTCTTTAAGTAGGAAAAAAAAAAGCCATAATTAGAAGAAAATTATGAATTAAAAGATGTAAAATATGATGACATATACATAAAATATAAAAAGTACAGCATAGGGAATATAGTCAATGGTACTGTAATAATGTCATATGGTGACAGGTGGTAGCTACACTTGTGGTGAACATAGCATAATGTATAGGTTTGTTGAATCACCATGTTGTGTACCTGAAACTGATATAACATTGTGTGTCAGCTATACTGAAATAATAAGAATTTCTTCAAAGAACAAATCGGGGGGAAAAAACAGAAAAGGGAAAAGAACTCATAATGGATCTCAATGGTCTCGAATTAAATTGAAACATCTTGGCAGGTATTTAAGGAGCCCAAGTGTTGGTCACAGATTTCTGCTACATCCCTCCCACACACTGCATTCCTCCGCCTCAACATTCCATTCTTCATTTTTTGAAAACACCAGAAATTCTTACAACTCTGCTTTCCCTCAGGATGTTATTCCAGCTCTTATTGCCTTCCTCTCCTTTTTCATCTTCTCAAAATCGTTCTCATTTTTTAAATACTAAATGTCCCCTCTATCTAGTCATCTTTGGTCCCCTTTTACCCTCCATCAAACTCATATTTGTTTCACTCCACACCCCTAAAATTATCTTCTTTGCACTGAGATTTTATTATCTGTTCACTACTGCCTTCTAATACAGTCAGCTGCTTCCTACAAGCTTATAAGCTCACTAAAGTCAGGGTAAATGTCTTATTCTTCTTCATATTTCATCAGCACTTTTATACAATGGAATATTACTTAGCCATAAAAAAGAACAAAATCTTGCCATTTGCAATGATGTGGATGAAGCTAGAGGATATTATACTACGTGAAGTCAGAGAAAGACAAATGCTATATGATTTCACTCATAT
>CM052898.1:140241428-140278619 GCA_028534135.1 Potos flavus | reverse complement strand
AGAGAGAGAGAGAGATCACAAGTAGGCAGAGAGGCAGGCAGAGAGAAGGGGAAGCACGCTCCCTGCTGAGCTGAGAGTCCGATGCGGGGCTCGATCCCAGGACCCTGAGATCATGACCTGAGCCGAAGGCAGAGGCTTTAACCCACTGAGCCACCCAGGCACCCCAGTTAGGGGAACATTTGAGGGATTATGGTATACAAAGCAAATACCATGTGCAAATATCCTGTGGCACGTTTGGGCTTACAAGGAAGTTATGGGCTTGGATGGTAACATCCAGGTCAAGAGAACAAAGTGAGAAGAGAGATTGGGACAGAGCCTTAAGGAAACAACACTCAGTAACTGTGTGAGGAAGGCTAAAAAGGAAGGGCAAGATATAGAATGAGGAACCAGAAGAGCATAAGGTCACAAAAGTCAAAGGGAGATGGTAATTCAAAGAGAATGTAAGGGTCAACAGAATCAAAGGAAGTAAGAGGTCAAGAAAGATGAGAACTGAAAATGTTAAGTGGACGTCACTGGTTTCTTTACAGGAGCTGACTAGTAGAATGATGCGACTAGAAACTAGTCAAGAGCCCACAGGAATAATCAATCCTCTTGGAAAAGTCAGGAGGAGAAAGATGGGGCAGTAACTAGAGGAGAATGGAAGGTTGAGGAATTTATTTTTTGTTCATGGACGATACTTGAACACATTTAAATACCAATGGAAATGATCAGGTAAACAGGTGATGTTAAATTTATGACAAGAGAAAATAAGTAGTATGAAATCTTGAAAAAATTGGAAAACAGTATAATCCAAAGGAGGAGGCAGAACTGCCCCCAAGTGGGAATGGAGAGGGCATCTCTATTATAAAAAAGGGAAGAAAGCAGGTGGATGCACAGGTAACAGGATTTTATGTTGGGTAGCAGGAAGGTGAGGAATTCTTCTGGAACTTTTCCTCCTAAGGACAAATTGCCAACAGTTTGCATGAGACCTAGAAGCCAAACAGAATGTTGTGTTCTAGAGCTTTAGGCATTCTTGAAGAGAGGAGGAGACAAAAGTTGAAGTTCCAAGTTACAAAAACAATTAGGATTTGAGGGGACATGATCCCAGAGAAAAGAGAAATGCAGCAAAGTGAGCCTGACATTCTGCTGGGCCTTTGCCTTAAAGCATTTACATAACTCTAAACTGTGTGGGAACAGGGTTTGTTCATTTCCTCCAAATGGTCCGTTAGTTTTCACTTCGTTTTCATTTATTTTAATGCTATTTACTCTTATGTATAGTATTATGCTTTCATCTAGGATATCAAAGAGGAAGCAGGGATGTTTAGAGTTTGGTGAACCAATGAAGGGCAGAGTGGTTAGAGGTAGGGAAAAGGCTGGAATGTTCAAGATTTGCTGGTTATAGCAACAGACAGGACAGTGGTCCCAGAATAATGCAGACAAAAGAACATGTCTTCGAGAAGCTCATGTGTTGCATTCAAACAGCTCAAAGTTATCCCCAGAAATTCAAAAGATCACCAAATTCTGTTAATTCTATCTCCTACATAGCTCTTGTCTGCAGTCTTTCATACACTGGTCACATGTCTGGAGCGTAGCTGCCCAATAGATCCACCTGCCTCTCATCTGCCTTCACCATACCTCACTGCTGCCCAGAGTGATCATGGTAGTTACCATGGCAATCAGAATGAGTCTGTGTGTACATGTGGTACACACTTATTGGAAACACAAATTATAAATAGCAGACAGAAGTTTAATGCATTCAGGAAGGCAGGAGGTCTGACCATTGAGAACTGGTGGAAGCTAACAGCTATGGCTAGTTGGACAACTGAAGTATGCAGCATATCAGTTACGCATGGTAATTTACTTTTTTTCTCCATCTTTATTGAAACATAACTGAAATATAACACTGTATAAGTTTAAAGTGTACTACTATGTGATGGCTTGATACATGTATACATTGTGAAATGAGGGTAATTTACTTTGACATTAGTAATCCCCAAATATAAGAAATACAAGCACTAATTGACAGCGCTGCCTGAAATAACTTTTGAATTATGCTGGGGGTTTTGGTCTCGTATGCCTATTTAAAAAAAATTTTAGATTCTTATTTCAAAATAATTATTGATTCACAGGAAGTCACCAAGACAGTATAGAAAGGAATCATGTACCCTTCACCCAGTTTCTCCCATTAGTTACCTCTTATGCAACAATATCAAAACCTGGAAATTGACATTAATATAGAACATATGTATAATTCTATGTCATTTTATCACATCTGTAGATTCATGGAACCATTCACAGTAATCAAGATGCGAAACTATCTCATCACCATAAGGATCTTTTTCAAGATGCCCCTTTGTAGTGACACCCACCTCCTTCCCACCCACCATTTCTAACTTTTTTGGGTTTTTGACTTTGAATCTAAAGAAATTATTAAAGGATGCACATAATATCACATGTTGTGTTCATGCTTTAACACCCAAGTCCCTTTGCAGCTTTCATTTCCTTCTCCTAAATCACCTGCACCCACCTTCTCTCCAACTACACATATCCCACCATTTCCTCAAGATTAAGGTAGAATACAAAATAACACTTATGTTAACTATCCCCTTCTTGATATTTCCCTGCTCTATATTCATAGCACATATTGTCTATACTACTGATATTTTAGTCACCAATCCCTCGTGAAACCTTGTATTGTTCTGTGATAGTTATTTAACTTCTAAAATAGGTATATTTTTTTCTCTTTCAGAAGAGATTGTTTTGTACTGCTTATTGAATCCATCATCAGTGCCTAGCAAAGATGAAAACAATGAGTATTTTTTTAAAAGTTTTCTCTAGATACTATATTGTTATAGCCCTTTTCTTTAGAAGAGTTCAAGGTAGATTACAGATGTTACTTCAATAATTCTGACACCTCCATACAGTTCATTCAGTATTATTATCCTAGAACCCAGGACAGCACCTGGTTTAGACATTAAATCGACATTCAGAGGATGGAGTTATCTTATGCTCAAACTTAGGGAAATTAGAGGCATTAAATAAGATCAGTAACCAATACTGAATCATCAACTCTTGTTAGGAAAAGAGTCAGTGGAAGATTCAAAGAGAAAAGAGAGGTGGAAAGGGGGCAGAAGCAAAGAGATAAAGATGAGGGCAAGGATATTCAGACCTTAGAACTGAACTTCCCAATGTCAAAAGGACTGATTGACCCAAGTCAACACATTGTGATATGTGTATCTCAATAAAGTCACCAGTGTTAAAGCAAAGCCTGATATAACCCAATGTTTTGGGAGGGGAATCATGACCAACAATTTAGAGAATGGAAGAGAGAAGAGGTAATGAGTATGATGTGGGACTCCTCAGTGATGCTCTACTAGCCAAGCTAAGAGCATCCTTGGCCCCTCACTGTAGGACCTAGGAGTGTGGCTAATAATTCCACATGCTGTTCTCTATCTTCCAGATCACTTAATTATGCTGTAATTGAGATTTAAACATGAAGACAAATAATAATTACTTACATGGGAGTTCGAAGACCATACTAACTGGCGAACAGGTCCAGGAGTAGTAATATACCCTATTGGCTTATAATCTTTTTCTACCTCAAAGAAGAAGACGGTTTGATCTTTACTCTAAGAAAAAGAGAAATACCCAACAAATATGGGGTTTTTAAAAAATCTATTCCATAGAGTACAGAGTAGCACTTACTAGCTATAATATACCCACTGTATATCTATACCTGCAATCATATATTCCAGATTATTCTGGGAAAATTCTTATTTCAAATATTTGCTTCATCTCCCCCATGAGAACATTTGACAAACCAAGTGTTCCAGGATGCATTTCTGAAAGAATGATCACCATATCTGTACATAGGTTAACTCACAAAAAATTCCACAAAGCATATGCTCACTTATTAATGCATTAAAAAATGTACAAGGTTATTCTCATCACTTATGGCAATTCTGTATAAGAACATACCTATGTGATATAATATTGGTTATACATAAAACAAGATCATAATTCCCAGCTGAAAACTTCTATTCATTTAAAATAAGCATTAGAACTCAATTTGTAAGAAAATTTTGAAATGTCATGCACAGACTATACTGAAAGAATATGAACATAAAGAAACAAACTATGGGTTTTTCTCTAAAATGTACATCAGCAAGTAAGTTATCATCAAGTAAGAAGACAAATAAGATAAGTTTAACCATGAAAGCTCAATAGAAAACAAAAAGAAATTTACCACTTACCCCTGTAGCTAGAATTTCTCCATCACGTTCATAAGCTAAGGCAGTGACACAAGCAGTATGGGGTTTGAAAACCTGTTTCAAATTAATATTCGCATCCGAAATTTTCTTCCGTCCTGCAAAAATCGTGAGTCCTTTTGGATCATAAAGTTCAAGAATTCGAACCACCCCATCTTCAAATCCTACGATAATCTGTGCTCCAGTATAGCTTACCTTGGATAAAAATTAAATTAACAAATCTGAAATTAGTTGATTAAGAAAGTTGTACTACATAACAGATAACTCTGTATTTTATTTAGCCAAGTAATTTAACATTGACTGCTCATTGGTAATTCCTTATACAACTTTCTGGTAACCTCCATCTATTCTAGTTTCTTATCACTGCTGATGATGAGATGGGTAGACAATGGCAATTCAAACACTCAAGAAGCAAATGCTAGTGTAGTGTCTGTCTACCATGTGCCAGGCACCTATCACCAGCAACTCAAGGGCAAGCATAAACAGTTTGTCCTTGTTTTCACAGAATTTATGGTCTAGGGGGAGGACAGACATTAATCAATGCAGACGAGTATAAAATTATGAACAGAAATAAATGCTAAAGGAAAGAAACAATCTCTGAGGGCATATAACAAAGAAAGCTGACCTACACCAAGGGCTTCCTTAAGGAAGAGATGGTGGAGCTGAGACCAGAAAGATGCCCAGAAATTAAGTTCAGGGAGATGGAAGAAGCACTCCTGGGAGAGGATATAGCTTGTGCAAAGGTTATGTGGCAGAAAAGAAGCTAGAGAGAGAGATAAGCAAAGCCCAGGTCACAAAGTGGCTTACATGTCACATTAAGGATAGTCTTCATCCCAAGAGCAGCAGAAAACCATTGAAAGGTTTTTAGTTGGGGGTTTGGGTATGTGTGTGTCTGTATGTGTGTGTAGAGGATGACATGATCAGATTTGCTATTTTGGAAAAGTCATCTTCGCTTCATTGTGCAAAACAGAACTGAGATGGCCTCGATAGGATGCAGGGAGACCTTTGGCGAGACCTTTAAAGCAATGGCTGCCTTACTCCAGGAGAGTGATTGTGGTCACTTTGTCTGAGGTGGTGTCACGGAGAGGAAGGATACGGGCATAGTTTAGAAAAAGCTATAATGGCCTTATCTGGTGATGACTGAATACAGGGCAGAAGGGCAGAGGGAGGTGTCGAGGATGACTGAGACATTTACTGAGATAGGAAATAGTGGAAGGGAGCCAAGTGTCTTAGTGGTTTGTTGTTGCTATTATTGTTTTGGAGGCCAGCAGAATATCATGAATCTAGTCTTGGATGTGTTGGGTTTGAGGTCCCCTGGAGATCTCAAAATGAGATGGTCACATAGTCTGTAGCTCAGAGAAGTCTGGGCTGGAGAAAGAAATCTAGCAGTGTCCCAGTATACTAAATCTGCTGTCTTGGAGGCATTCAGGAGAAAGGCGAGAGCTCTGATATTCTTTAGAGCAGAGTGATCATCCCTAAGGCCAGGCAGTTATGAGAGTCTCGGTAATTAAAAAAAACAAAACAAAACAAACTGTACTCCATCCAACTCCAGTTGAAAGTTGTTCATTCAATAAATATTTGCTATGTATCTAAATATACGATAGAGGCACTAGAGGTTCAAAGAATAGAATGTAATTGTCACCCATGAAGAACAGTCTGGTGGGAAAGAGACAATAAAGCAATTCATCTTAGTATATTGTGATAAGGTTCATAAAATTGGTATATACATAGCCCTTTAAAAAAAAAAAAAAATCACAGAGGAAGGAGTACCTAGCTCTACCTTAATGAAGGTAAGGTCACAGAGGGCTATGCAGAGAGGATGTTTGACCTGAGCTGAGTCATAAAGATATGGAGTTTTCTAGAGAAGCAAAAGGGTCTAAAGATGGGACATTTAATTCTAACATGATATTGAATCATCAATACTTGGATAGGACACTAAAAAAGTAAACATTCTATGGACATTTACAACCATCTGTATAAATGATTTAATTATATGGCCATATTTTAAATACTTCAGGTAAGAGTGTAAATGAAGTGGGATAAAGAGTCAGCCAGGTTTGGTAAGACAAACATTCTGTGGTTTCTCCTTGTTCTAACCTTTTCATTGTTCTGCCTCTAATCCCTGGCCTGAGTTCTCCATCTGGTCTTGATTCCATCCATTTCCACATTTATTTTGGTCCTGGAACAATTTCTCTTTGATTTCAACCCAAAACAGTAAGGATAAAACATTCCCCAAATACTCCCATATTTTAAAAACTTAGCTGCAAATTCTTCAGCATGCCTCCCATACAGAGATGGCATTTAGGTCCCTTCCCTCCTTGAATCTGGGTGGCCTTGTGATTGCTCCACTCAGGTGAGTACAGTACAACTGACATTATGTGACTTCCCAGGATGGTCCTAAAAAGCCCGCAGCATCTGCCTGTTTATTGGAACACGAGATCTTAGAGCCCCGAGCTGCCATTTAAGAAGTATGTGCCTGCCCTGAGGCCACCATGCTGTGATGAAGCACAAGCCCCATGAAGAGGCTATTAGGTAGGCACTCCTACTGATGGCCCAGCTGAGTCCACTGATATACCATATTTACCAATAGATTCCAGTAGAAGTTCGTTATCATTAACTCACCAGTCGGGGTACCCAAGCAAGGGCAGTACCTCCTTGTTTGAATTTCATCCGAGCCAAAGGAGTTTTGCTAGCAAAATCATAGATTCGAACAGAGCCTACAGAAAGACAGTTTAAAAAAAATTATATATATATGGCATCTTTTAAAATAAACTTGCTCCTTAACATGTTGAGCATTATAACAAGAAATTTCATACATAAATAAACTAATAATCTAATAGGTTTTCTTCAGTCAAAAATGTATATGTATACCCTCAACCAGGTAATTTGTAAGCATGGATAATAAAGCAAACAACTGATGACTGACTGATGGGTTAATTTCACCTTGCATAGCCCACAAAAGATTCACCATGTGTCAAGGAAGGAAGAAGGTGAAAAACAAAAAATAATAGGAAAGGCATGAATGTGGATAATACCCAAATGAATGGCATTTTCATAACTGACCGTATCCTTAATCTTTCACAATAACCAAGGCTGCTGTACTTTAGTTCCTCTCCCCTCCACAAAAACTCACTTTGCTTGAATCAAAAGGCTTACCTTTTGGAAAAGTTCTCAAATGCTTTTCATCAAACACATATAAAATTTTGGGTGGAAAACAAAACAAAAAAAACCAGATGTATTTTCATTTGGAGTTCCTACTCACAATCCAAGGCAGTAGTGGCCATGAGGTAAGTGAGGGGAGAAACTGCCAAAGCCTCAACAGCTCCAGAATGGAAGGAGAAGAGGCAGTCTGGATCTTGAGTCTGATAATAAAAAGAAATCCTATCAGATCTTAAAGATAAGTTAACGTCAAATTAAGGTCAAGTTTTTAAAAAACATATAATTAGAACTCTATTATGCATGTGTGATTTTATCTGAATAGAAATTTTTAAAAAGAATAGGTTGGAGCACGTGGGTGTCTCAGTCAGTTAAGCATCCAATTCTTAGTTTCTGCTCAGGTCATGATCTCAGGGTGGTGAGATCCAGCCCCACATCAGGCTCCATGCTCAGCAAGGAGTCTACTTGAGATTCTCTCTCTCCCTCCCCCCCACCTCTCCCCATCTCTAAAATAATAAAGAAATCTTTTTAAAAAAAACAAAAGCATAAAAGGTGAGAAAGAGTGCTGGACTTTGGAATTAGGAGAAACAGTACTGGCTTTGCACTTGAAGGCTTTCCATTTCTTCACCGGTAAAATGAGGTGATGGCAACTGTCTACCCATTCATCAGGGTAGCTGTGAGGGATGCAGAAGATAATGTAAACGAAAATACCATAAGTTTATAACAACTGTAAAGCATTGGATAACATGAGGCACTGTCATTGCCACTTTTCTAGTAAAATTTGCTGAGATAGCTCATTTTTTAAATAAAATCAGAGAGAATAAATTCTTGGGACTAGGACATGTTGGACAAGTTTTTGATGGGAACAATGATCAAATATGATCAAGAAAGATAAAGTATCTTTTGAAGAAGAATAACAGACTTTTGTTATAAGAATTAAGGGAAAAAAAGAATAGAATAGACAAAAAAAGAATAGACAACTTACAATATTTGAAAAACTAAGGTCAAGCTTCCATATGGCTCCACTGGCATCCTAAAAAATTAAATACCTAATAACAGTTTATCATTTTTAACTCTTATCAAATGAAAAGAATTTTCTTCTAGTTAAAGAACAAACAATAATATCAAACCTTACATATGTTTTAAAATGTGATTGAAATTTAACAAAAGCAACTGCTATATATCTTAGAACACACAATAAAGGAAACATTTTCATAATACATATAGTTAAATATAATAAGAATGCTAATTGGTTTTTTGCATATAAAATACAGGTCAACTAAATACCAAAATTTAGGTAGTCTTCACTGACCTATCAATAATAGTCTTAATAGTAAAATGGACTTACAGTGACAATAAATTATGTTATGATTTTAATTTTATGTCTAGGTAATTTTAAAGAGCCAAGAGAGAAGAACACATCTTACCTGAGCCAACCAAAAGTTACTTCCAATCTCGTTCATTTTTATCATAGAGAAGAGTTTGACATTCTTGCCTACTTGAAGTTCATTAATGGGCTCAATCTCTAACAATCCAGTATCATCAATAGAATCAGCAGTGTCTACTGTCTCAAAATCCCAGATCTTATAAAATAAGAAAATACTTTAATCAATCAGCAGTTTCTGAATTTATATTTTCTATAAGAAGAGGCCCTGATTGATGGCAGAGGAGTAGGAGACCTTAACTTTGTCTCATCCCAGGAATTCAGCTAGATAGCTATCAAACCATTCTGAACATCTGTGAACTCAACTGGAAATCTAAGAAAAGAATAGCTGCAACTCTACAAATAGAACAGTGACCACTTTCTGCAAGGTAGGAGGTGTGGAGAAATGAATCCAAGGCCATATAAGGGAGGACAGACCATGGGGTTGGGGGAGGGATCTTCCATAAGTCAGCTACCCAGAAAGTGATATAGCAGCACAGCACAAAATCAGAACTTTTAGAAGTCTGCTCCCATGAAGGATGTCCATGCCTGAAAGGTGATCAAGTGGTAAAACAGGCAGAATCTTAGGTGGGACAGTATGGTCTCAGAATCCCCAGGGTCACAGGAAGACCTGCAGTGCCTAAGAGCTGCAGAGCTCCCAGGCATCGGAGTGGGGAAGCCAGCTGCTATCAGTGAGCCCAGGAGAGGGCTCTCAGCTCAGGGCTCTCATGAACCACGAACTGTGGCACAGTCATTCCACTGCTGAGTAGGAGCCCACCAAGCAGCAGAACCAGGAAGACCCACCTTCCTCCCCCAGGAGGCGCAGCACAGGGGCATGCCAGAGGAGTCTGCAGGGTTTAGAGACTCAAAACGGGGTCTCATGCCTGAAGTAGAAATGCTCAGTCACAGGCTAAGTGAGCACAGAGTGTAGATGGAGACCAGGGAGACGGGAGTGATGGACTGCTTTTCTCTGAGGGCTCACTGAGGAGTGGGGCCCTGAGCTCTAGGCTCTGGGGCTGGAGATTGGGAGGCCACCATGTTCATTCTCATCCTCTAAAGCTGTGTGGAAAGCCCTCAGGGAACAAAAGCCACACAGAGCAATGCTGAGGAGCTGCTTACTTAGCCTGGTCCCCTGCCACGGGCAGTGAAATTCAGCCTGGGGCAAAGACACCTGAGAATCAGCAAAACAGGCTCCTTCCCCAGAAGATTAGCAAGAACATCCAGTTAAGACCAAGTTTACTGATTGTAGGGAATTGCAAAATTCCAGTGCCAGGGGAAAATAGTATATAGAATTCATGGATTTTTTTTTTGCCCATGATTCTTTAGTCTTTCAATTTTAATTTTTCTCCCTTTCCCCTTTCAATCAATTTCTTATTTTATCAACTTTTTAAAAAATCCTTTTTGATTTTCATTTTTACAGTAACATTCTATCTTTTCATTGTATTTAATTTTATTTTTGTATATTTATAAGTTTTTCTTTCTTTACAATTTTGGGATGCAGTTTCTTCTAACAGACTAAAATACACCCAGATTCTAGTGTATGGCTCTGTTCTCTTCATCTGTCGGATATTTTTTTTTTCTTTTTCATCTTTTTTTATTTTCGTTAGTCTTTTTTAATTTTCATCTTCACAGTTACATTCCAACCTTTCAATGTATTATATATTTTTTTCTTTCTTTACAATTTTGAGATGTAGTTTCTTCTAACATACCAAAAGCCACCCCAAATCTGTTGTATGGCTCTGTTCTATTCACCAGCCTGATCATATTCTCTCTCCACCCCCACCCTGACCAACACCTCCCACCCCATTTCAGGTCTCTTCTGATTTGTTAAGTGTATATTTCTCTGGGGCCATTGTTGCCCTTTAAGTATTTTGTTCTCTCATTCATCTATTCTTCTATGGACAAAATGACAAGATGGAAAAACTCACCTCAAAAAAGAGAACAAGAGGCAGTACTGACTGGCAGGGACCTAATCAATATGGACATTAGTAAGATATCAGAACTGGAGTTCAGAATAATTATTATAAAGATACTAGCTGGGCTTGAAAAAAAACAGAAGACACTAGAAAATCCCTTTCTGGGGAAATAAAAGAACTAAAATTTAATCAAGTTGAAATAAAGGCTATTAATGAGATGCAATAAAAAAATGGAGGCTCTAACTGTGAGGAAAAATGAGGCAGAAGAGAGAATTAGTGATATAGAACACAAAGTCATGGAGAATAAAGAAGCCAAGAAAAAGATAAACCTCTACTGGATCACAGGGGGAGAATTCAAGAGTCAAGTGATACCATAAAGGGAAACAATATTAAAATAGTTGGGTTCCCAGAAGAAGAGGAAAGAGAGAGGGAGAGGCAGAAGGTATATTGGAGCAAATTTCTCTCTCTCTCTCTATTTCTCTCTCTCTCTCTCAGATTTCTCTCTCTCTCGGTATTTCTCTCTCTCTCTCTCTCTTTCTCTCTTGGTATTTCAGTCTCTCTTAAATAAAGATCTAAAAAAAAAGAATATAAAAAATTCATGGAAACAAACGAAAATGAAAATACAGCTGTTCAAAATCTTTAGGATGCAGCAAAGGCAGTCCTTAGAGGAAGTATATAGCAATACAAAGCTTTCTCAAGAAATAAGAAAGTTCTCAAATATAAAACCTAACATTACATCTAAAAGGAGCTGGAGGAAGAACAGCAAAGAAAGCCTACACCCAGCAGAAGAGAATTAATAAAGATTAGAGCAGAAATCAATGAAATATAAACCAAAAGAAAAGTAGAACAGATCAACAAAACTAGGAGCTGGTTCTCTGAAAGAATTAATAAAACTTATAAACCCTTGGCCAGACTTACCAAAAATAAAAGAGAAAGGACCAAAATAAATAAAATCATGAATGAAAGAGGAGAGATCGCAACCAACACTGAAGAAATACAAACAATTATAAGAACATATTATGAGCAACCATATGCCAACAAATTAGGCAATCTGGAAGAAATGGATACATTCCCAGAGCCATAAAACTACCAAAACTGAAACAGGAAGAAATAGAAAACCTGAAAAGACCCACAACCAGCAAGGAAATTGAAGCAGTAATCAAAAATCTCCCAACAAACAAGAGTCCCCGGTTGGATGGCTTCCCAGGGGAATTTTATCAAATATTTAAAGAATTAATACCTATTCTTCTGAAGCTGTATCAAAAAATAGAAATGGAAGGAAAACTTCCAAACTCTATCAAGCATTATCTTGATCCCAAAACCAGATAAGGCCCCACCAAAAGAAAATTACAGACCAGTATCCCTGATGAACATAGATGTCAAAAGTCTCACCAAAATACTAGCCAATAGAATCCAACAGTACGTTAAAAAGATTATTCACCACAACCAAGTGGGATTTATACCTGGGCTGCAAGGGTGGTTCAATATCTGTAAAGCAATCAATGTGATACACTACATTAATAAAAGAACAAGAACCATATGATCCCCTCAATAGATGCAGAAAAAGCATTTGACAAAGTATAGCATCTTTTTTCCTTTAAAGGTTTTATTTGTGAGAGAGAGAGAGAGAGAGAGAGAGCACACAAGCAGAGGCGGGATAGAGGGAGAAGCAGTCTCTCCGCTAAGCAAGGAGCCCAATGCAGGACTCGATCCCAGGACCCTGGTATCATGACCTGAGCGAAAGGCAGATGCTTAACTGACTGAACCACCCAGGTGTCCCTACAGTATCCTTTCTTAAAACTCTTCACAGTGTGGCGTAGAGGGAATACACCTCAGTATCATAAAAGCTATATACAAAAAAGCCTACAGCAAATATCATTGTCAATGGGGGAAAAACAGAGCTTTTCCCCTAAGGTCAGGAACATGGCAGGGATGTCCACTATCACTACTGCTGTTCAACTTAGTACTAGAAGTCATAACCTCAGCAATCAGACAATAAAAAGAAATAAAAAGCCTCCAAATCAGCAAAGAAGTAGTCAAATTTTCACTCTTTGCAGATGACATGATACTCTATGTAGAAAACCCAAAGACTCCACCCCAAAATTGCTAGAACTCATACAAGAATTCAACGAAGTGTCAGGATATAAAATCAATGCACAGAAATCAGTTGCATTTCTATACACTAACAATGAGACAGAAGAAAGAGAAAGTAAGGAGTCGATTCCATTTACAATTGCACCAAAAACCATAACATACCTAGGAATAAACCTAATCAAAGAGGCAAAGGATTTATATTCAAAAAACTGTAGAACACTCATGAAAGAAATTAACGAAAACACAAGGAAATGGGAAAAACGTTCCATGCTCATGGATTGGAAGAACAAATATTGTTAAAATGTCTATGCTACCTAGAGCAATCTACACATTCTGTGCAATCCCTATCAAAATTCCACCAACATTTTTCACAGCGGTGGGAAAAATAATCCTAAAATTTGTATGGAACCAGAAAAGACCCCAAACAGCCAAAGGAATGTTTAAAAAATAAAAAAGAAAAAAAAAAAAAAAAACAAAGCTGGTGGTATCACAATTCCGGACTTCAAACTCTATCACAAAGCTGTAATAATCAAGACAGTATGGTACTGCACAAAAACAGACACATAAATCAGTGGAACAAAAAAATAAAATAAAATAAAAAATAAAAATAAATCAGTGGAACAGTCTAGAGAACCCAGAAATGGACCCTCAACTCTATGGCCAACTAATCTTCCATAAAGCAGGAAAAAATATCCAATGGAAAAAAAGAGTCTCTTCAACAAATGGTGTTGGGAAAATTGGACAGCCACATTCAGAAAAATGAAACTGGACCATTTCCTTACACCATACACAAAAACAGATTCAAAAATGGATGAAAGATCTCAATGTGAGACAGGAATCCTTCAAAATCCTTGGGGAGAACACAGGGAGCAACCTCTTCCACCTCAGCCACAGCAACTTCTTGCTAGAAACATCACCAAAGGCAAGGAAAACAAGGCAAAAATGAACTATTGGGACTTCAGCAAGATAAAAAGCTTTTGCACAGCAAAGGAAACAGTCAACAAAAACCAAAAGACAACCGACAAAATGGGAAAAGATATTTACAAATGTCTTATCAGATAAAGGGCTAGTATCCAAGATTTATAAGGAACTTATCAAACTCAACACCCAAAGAACAAATAATCAAGAAATGTGCAGAAGGCATGAACAGACATTTTTCCAAAGAATATCTACAACTGGCCAATAGACGCATGAAAAAATGCTCAATATCACTCAGCATCAAGGAAATACAAATCAAAACCATAATGAGATACCACCTCACGCCAGTCTGAATGGCTAAAATTAACAAGTCAGGAAATGACAGACGTTGGCAAGGATGCCAAGAAAGGAGAACCCTCTTATACTGTTGGTAGGAAGGCAAGCTGGTGCAGCTACTCTGGAAAACAGTATGGAGGTTCCTCAAAAAGTTGAAAATAAAGCTACCCTACAACCTAGCAATTGCACTACTGGGTATTTACCTCAAAGATACAAATGCAGTGATCCAAAGGGGCACCTGCACCCCAATGTTTATAACATCAATGTCTATAATGTCCACATCAATGTCCAAACTATGGAAAGAGCCCAGATGTCCACTGACAGATGAATGGATAAAGATGTGGTGTGTGTATATACACACACACAATGGAATACTACTCAGCCATCAAAAAAATGAAATCTTGCCATTTGCAACAATGTGGTTGGAACTGGAGGGTACTATGCTAAGTGAAATAAGTCAGTCAGAGAAAGAATTATCATATGATCTCACTCATGTGTGGAATTTAAGAAACAAAACAGAGGATCATAGGGGAAGAGAAGAAAAAAATAAAACAAGACGAAATCAGAGAGGGAGATAAACCATAAGAGACTCTTAATCATAGGAAACAACTTAAGGGTTGCTGGAGGGGAGGGGGTCAGAGGATGGGGTACCTGGGTGATGGACATTAATGTGATGTGATGTAATGAGCACTGGGTAGAAAACTGATGAATCAGTGTTTGCTACCTCTGAAATTAATAATACATTATATGTTAATTGAATTGAATTAAAAAATTTTTAAATTGAGAAAAAAGAAAGAAAAGGTCCTGATTTTTTTCCCCAAAAGTCATTTCTTCTTGCTTCATGCAAATTAGCAAGTAGGTGTAATGGGAATACCAGCCAAAATGTGACCCCTGGGATATTGCTTCCAACTGGAGAATATTAAATTATAATAGTTTCCTCTGTATATATGGAGATTAGTGAGAAAATACAGCCTGAATAAGAATTCTGATTTGCCCAATGTAAACTTCATGTCAAGGTACCTGTCAGGTCTTTCTGCCTATAAAGTAGCCCTAAGGAGTAAATGGTTCCATTATTTAGCGAGACACTATAATGAGCCCTGTCTTGATTTTACCAGTGGGCCGTAGGAAAGGGGAAATAGGCCTTCTTAATGATTCAAGCACAATCTTCATTATAATAGGAGAAAATGGATGTAGATGATGTCTTCAAAGAAAATGGTTCTTATTATTGATTTAGACTATACCATTCAGGTAAGGATTGTTGTCCTGGGACAGGAGAACAGAATGGTATGGGAAGCATCAGGGAGCACAGATTCACCTCAGGAGACAGAGATTGAGAAGGACTTCCTCTGAGAAGTACCAAAGCCTACCCTGGATGGATCTACTGACACCCCCACCCTGTTAACCTAGACTCAATAACTCAGCCTTTGGGAAAGTAACTTTCAAAGAGGGTTGGTGGTGTCTCCTAGGCTAGCCTCATGGGGGAGAGGCCCAAATCCTAGGGTAGAACTAACTCCTGGGAATGGGGCAGGTTTTTCCTAAAGGGTTAGATGTAGAGATTTACTGTGTAAAAGACTGAAGTGATTAGGGTGAAATTTTTTTAAAGAAGCCAGTTTAGAAATTGGTGGTGTTCATGAAAGGACCCTCTATGAAGTATTTGACTTCTTTTCTCTTAAGGTTTCGCTTCCAGTTGGTACTTAGGCATTTTGGGGTGACATATATCTTGGAAGCATAGTGAATATACTATATCACAAACGAAAGGACATAAAAATTTCCCAGAACAATGAGCAAAATCTAACAAAATTAAATTTAATATGGTGAATGTAAAAATGTATACTTTGGTTCAAAAAGCCAATGGCAAGAGGACAAGAGTGGGAGAAATAGGGCTTAAGCAGTGTATTAAACATAATAAGCACAATAGGTGTCATAGAATGACCAGACTATTTTCAAAAATATAGTCTTACTTCTTACAATAATACTTCCTAAAGAACACCCTGAGAATACTACCACTCTCTTATGAAAGGCACTGGTAGGGATATGTACCAAGAGGACCAAAGGCAAATCAGCAGCCTCCAGCTTTGCCAGCAGCAACTGGGTACATACACATGAGTGGGTGCGAGAAGAGGTAGGACAACAACCAGGAGCACTTAGATGTTGGAGCCGTGTTCCAGCCTAGCCCACACTATGGACAGGATAACGTCTGCAGGTGAGGACAAGTGAGTTCACCAATGTAAGAAGCAAGGAGAGGGGAGCTGTCATAGGCAAACCTCATCAGCTCACTTTTCAGTGTATTTCTAATTGGTAACCTCAGTAAAAAATAAGAAGTGTTTGGTATTTTTGTCCCTAGAAAATGGCCCATTCATACTGTGTGTTTTAAAAGGATATCAGTATCTACCATGTTCTCCTAAAATAGGTTTTCATTTTCTGAAATTACTATTTCAAAGACAGAATTAAAATAACCAAAGGTTCCCTCAGAAAATGCACTCCGAAGATGCCATAAATTAACTTTGACTGGAATTTAAATACCACAAGGAAAACATTATCTAAAATGCATTGGCCCTGGGAGTCAATGACCACTGATCTCTTTCATAAAGTGACCTTTGTGAGAAGAATCTGATCAAACCAACAGGGTGATCTGGAAGGCTTTCATGTGGGTACTACTGACCCAGTGTCAAGAAAACTTACCCTAATACATCCATCTGCCCCAACGGTGATAACTTCGCCCTCATCCAGCATTATCTGGTTAATGGGACCCTGATGACAAGACTTCCTTGCAGCTCGACAGAGCTCAACCTTGATGAGGCCGCCTTCCCATAACAGCATGTTGCCCCACTCTGACCCTGAGAGCACCTGGCAGGTATGCAGAAAGAAAGGAATGTGCATTAAAAACAGACAAACATGGATATTTATGTCTCGAATGACAGGTGAGATTTTTATAGCTTATCTCTCTTGATTATGAAAGTAAAAAAAAGTATAGAAAAATAAGAAAATATAAATATGAAAATTCACCACTTTGGAAACAACTAATCACATTTGGATGTATTTCTTCCTAGCATTATGTATAGTTTTACATCATTGTGATTAGGCTGTACATTGCTAGTAATTTTTCAAATATATCTGTAATAGCTTTCTTTGTACATCTCTTAAGGACATGATCCAGGAGTAGAATTACTGGGTCAAAAATTAGAGATGTGTTTAAACTCTTGATAGACGAGATTCTACTTTTTTTTCATTATGTTCAAATAGCCAACATATAATACATCATTAGTTTTTGATTTAGTGTTCAATGATTCATTAGTTGCATATAACACCCAGTGCTCATCACCATACATGCCCTCCTTAATACACATCACCTGGTTACCCCATCCCCACCCCTCTCCCTTCTGTAACCCTCAGTTTGGTTCCCAGAGTCCAGAGTCTCTCATGGTTTGTCTCCCTCTCTGATTTTCCCCCATTCAGTTTTCTCTCCCTTGCCCTGTGGTCCTCCGCATTATTCCTTATGTACCACATATGAGTGAAACCATATGATAATTATCTTTCTCTACTTGACTTATTTCACTTAGCATAATACCCTCCAGTTCCATCCATGTCAATGCAAATGCTGGATATTCATCCTTTCTGATGGCTGAGTTATATTCCATTGTAGATACTAGTTTTTAAGAGTGATAATATCAAATGTTATAAAGTGTTTCAAAAATTGTGAGGCGATTACTGAACTCAGCAGATTATAGCATAATAATATCCAGTTTCAAACATGAATAATCATTTGGAACCAGCTCCTGTTAATCCATTTTATCCAGCACTTCCCCAAGGGTGTACCACCAAACACTAGTTCTTAGGATGTTTAACTGGTATTAGATAATAAGTCACACTAATTAAGTATTGACTCTGTGCCAAGTGCTGCTAGAGCATTTTATATACATTAATTTATTTAATCTTAAAAACCCATATGAATTAGGTACATTTATTGGGGGTACCATATACTGTTATGCAGGTTGGGTGCTTTATTTTCCCAGAAAAGACAGGCCAATAGGAGCCTTAACTATTACTATTCCCATTTTACAAAGGAGAAAACTGAACAGAACAGTTAAGTAGCTTGCACAAAATACCCATAGCAGTCAGGATTTTAAACCAGGAAGCTTCACTCAAAAGTTCCTGTCTTAACACTGCGTCCAAAGACATATGCTTGGATAAACAAAATCAAACAAGTTTCTTTTCTCCAGGACCCTTTGGAGACTTTAACATAGAAGTGTTCACTGGAAATCACTGAGAGGAATTTTTAGATACAAAGGAATCTGACCTAGAAAGCCTTATTTTCACAGAGCTTCTGTGCAGACTAACGTTCCATGAAACACCTTTGGGAAGTTTGGATCTAGTTCTTGCCTGCCTGCTCCTCAGCAGCATCCCAGTTCCCTCTCACCTAGACTAATTTACTCAGTCTTTTCCACCTCCCCAGTCTACTCATCTTATCCATTCTACCTGTTTGACCTATCACTAAATGTCAGCTTACTTTTGATAGTCTTTACTTAGACTTGTTTTCTTCTGTTCAGTAACAAAACCACCAGAAACCACCCATGCCTAGCAGGCATTCCCTTCTGAAAGGTCATGCATGCTTAGCTTTCTTTTTCCATTTGTCCTGAAAATTGAAATGAAAGTGACATCTTCCTTCTTGGCTCCTCCCCTCGACTCCAGATTCCCCTTTCCCCAATTCGTTTAGCATTTTGTGGCCAGACTGATATAGAACTTCATTTGCAACTCCACTCTTCCAATGTATAATAGTTCTGCCTGGCTATTAACCTCCTTATACATAGGACCCAACTATACTTCTCAACCTAATTTCCCACTCTTTGCCAATATGAATACTCTTTCCCGAGTAGCCCTTCAAATATAGGATATTACTCCTAACTCTAAACATTTCCTTTTGTGTCACTCATTTAAAATGGCTTCTTTTTTTCTCTACATACACACAAAACTACTGAACCTTTTGAAGCTATATCTTATGGCATGTTTTGCTTTTGGTTTTTTTTGGTTTTTTTTTTTTAAGATTTCATTTATTTATTTGACAGAGAGAGAGATCTCAAGTAGGCAGAGAGGTGGGGGAGGAGGGGGAGGCTCCCTGCTGAGCAGAGAGCCTGATGCAGGGCTCTATCCCAGGACCCTGAGATCACGACCTGAGCAAAAGGCAGAGGCTTTAACCCACTGAGCCACCCAGGCGCTTTTTTTTTTTTTTTTTCAATATTTTATTTATTTATTTGAGAGAGAAAGAGCAGGGCAAGAGCAGATGGAAAGGAAATAATCTCCAGCAGACTCCCCACTCCCTACTGAGCATGGAGCCCTGCACGAGAGTGGATCCCTAAGATCCTGCCATGAGCAGAAACCAGAATCAGATGCTTAATGGAGACTGAGCCACGCAGGCACCCCTTGTGGCCTGTTTTTAACAACCTCTATCTTAGTTTAATTCTTCCATTATTCAGAATTTGAAGCCAAAATTATTTGTGATCATTTTATAGCTTTGGATATATATTTATTTATTTAACCAGCATCCAAGGCTTTTGATTTCCTCCTATACAACACGATTCCAAATTGAGAAAATCTACTAGGTAGACGACCAGCCCCTTTGGTTCCTCAAGATATTTGCATGCTGGCATTTACTTATAACAGAGATGTTCACAAATTATATATAACTCATCCTAATAGGAAGCCAAATACAGAATTAATGGAGAACTGATCCTATAGGCAATATGCCCACAAATTTTTGCAAAAGAAAGAGAGAAAATAAACTAACAATGTTAAAGAATAAACTACCAAATTAAAGTTGCCATGCATCTCTAGGTGCCACTGTGAAGTGGCTCAATCTTCCTAAATAATAATCTGACAATGAAAGAAAAAGCCACAAGACCGCATACAACCTTTGAGCCAGTAAGTCCTCTTGGGGCATCATGACAAAAGAGGAGGGACAAATAAACATCATAAACACTGCAACTCCATAACAATGAGTGACAATATGTCACTATATTAATATATTAAAATGCTTGCATACTTTATATATACATGTGTAATATTTAGTAAACAAAACCAAAAAAGGGTATTTGCATGTGGATTATGACAATTCCCTAGAACTATATTAATTAAAATTCATAATCTGAAGAGGCAAAATTAAATGTTCATTATATTTACATTGATAGTATCAATCATTACTAACATTGGCAGGCCTTTTTAGAATGTCTAACAGGCTTTCACATATTTTCATTTTGAAAACATAATTTTATTATTGTGGAATAGTGGCTGTACTCACCTTCCCATCCGGGAGCTGCATGTAACCTTCTATATCAGTAGTGGCCGTTTTGCCAAATCGACCCAATGAGCCCTGAAGCTTGAGACCAGTGAATGTTAGAGCCATTTCCCAGAACCTGCAAACAAGAAAGAGACTGAATGTACCTCAAAGAGGCTTTATCTATTTTTATTCTCACCCAAGCATTTACATGTTTCAGAGTCACATATATTATTTCATTTGTTCATCCATCTAACTAATATGTATTAAGTATGAACTACCTGTCAGGCAAAGTTCTAGGCAATATGAATTCAGAATTGAGCAAAATAGACAAAATAAATTCCCTGCCTTTGTGGATATTTTATCCAAGAGTCATGCTGTCCTATGCAGTTGACCGTAACCAAGTTTGACTATTTTAATTTAGACTTAATTAACACTAAATCAAATTTAAAACTCACTGTTTCAGTCAAACTGGCCAGTTTCAAGTACTCAATAGCTAAATGTACCTAGTGTCTACTAGATTGGACAACATACATTTCCATCTTGACAAAAAGTTGTTCCATTGGATAGTACCATTTTAGAAGATGTAAAACTTTTTAAAAAATTCTAACTTACCTGCTGTGTACCTTAAGAGTGATTTCTTAATAACACTGTGCTCTTATCCTCTCATTTTATACAAAATGAGAATACTAGTAGCACCTACCTCATAAAATTGTTGAAAAACTCTTAGTACAGTGCCTTGCACATAAACGCAATGAATAAATGTTGGTTATTACTAACATTTCTTATTAGTAGTCTAAGCAAGTGAATAGTCAGAGGATGAAAAGCATAGAAAAAAGAATCTAGCCTACCAACTAGATATAAAACAGATATTGGATGTTATCAACAAGCCAATAATATGAAGCCAAAAGCTTAAATAACCAACATCCTTCTCCAAGGCTATGATAGGACCCCTGATCATACATTTCCATATACTCTGTTTCTTCTATAGCACTTCACACATGATATTATTCAATTTCTCTCTCCAAAGATACAATGCAAGGAAAATATTGCACTTTACTAAATGATGGGAAAATGTAAAGAATTGGAAATTTTTAGCCTATAGCTAGCAGATTATTTGAGAATTCCCCCAAATTTCCATTTTAAAATCTGTTCAATTAATCTATATTTCTGATGAATAAATAAGGAGAGCGCCAGGTTTAAATTGGAATAAGAGAAACTTAGGATAAAAATGTCTTTCTTGAAAGGGACACTGGAAATCTAGTTATGAGCAGCTCGAAGGTGGTAATAGAAGGTTGTTAAATAAATCCATAAGACAGGGTAGAACGTAGACAGAAAAAGACAAAATCATTCCATCCTGGAAAAGAGAGCAGAGTATGAAAGAGTGAAAAGGACATGGAATTTAGAGCCAGAGACCTGAGATCAAGAGTAGGCTCTGTTACAATTTAGTACTGAGGGTCCTGTGTTAGGAATGATTCTGCTACAATTCATATTTTACAGATGAAGACTGAGTTCAGAGATGTCAAAATGACTTAGCCATCATACAATATTGCTACCACAGATTTAAAAATGGATCTGAACTCTCTGATATGAGGAATTTGAGAGGCAGGGCAGGGGTTCGTGGGGGGAAGGGAGGGAAGAATGAAACAAGATGGGACCAGGGAGGGAGACAAACCATAAGAGACTCTTAATCTCAGGAAACAAACTGAGGGTTGCTCTTGGGGGGTGGGGGGAAGGGTTGGAGAGGGATGGGGTGGCTGGGTTATGGACATTGGGGAGGGTATGTGCTATGGTGAGTGCTGTGAATTGTATAAGACTGATGATTCACAGACCTGTATCCCTGAATAATACATTATATGTTAATAAAAAAAAAAGTGGATCTGAAAACTCAATAGACCATGTTAGTAAGCATTATAAAACCCTTTTAGGTAGTAAAGTCTATAAGAAGGCAGCAGGCTAAATTTAAAAGCCCTTCTTTTTATCTATACTGGTTTCAGTCATTAAAAGCCCCATATCCAATTAGAAAAGCAGCACTACAGTTTTGAAGATAACACATTTAAAAATTATCCTAATGTTAACATCAGCACAACTGTCTCCAGCTGGCCGATCCTCTTAGATGATATCCTTAATGATAATCTACCAGCACCTGTACCAGTCACACGACCTACTTGATGTGGCCTGATCCCGATGTAGTAAGCTGCTCATCATCTTCAGGATTGAAAGTAACCTTAAAAACTTCCTGGGAAAAAGCTCTTGTCCTCAGTATGGGCTGTTCTTCTTTCCAATTCCAGATGGTCAGTGTGTAATCAGGGCTGCTGCCAACAGAGGCTAGCAAGGTACCATTGTAGTTAAAATCCACGTAAGCATAGCCCAGCTCAGCCCCATCTGAAAGGATGAGTGGGAGACTAATGAACAAAGGCAACATTTATTAACATTTATTTCATTTTCAAAAGTATATTATTTAAAAGAAAAAAGGAGGGAAAGAGAGCA
This sequence comes from Potos flavus, assembly GCA_028534135.1. Lineage (NCBI taxonomy): Eukaryota > Metazoa > Chordata > Mammalia > Carnivora > Procyonidae > Potos > Potos flavus. The sequence continues at coordinate 140,255,771 of CM052898.1, read as the reverse complement.
GTGAGCACCCTTGGTGATAAGTATTGTTGAAAGAATGCCAAGAATTCCCAAAGAAAGGATCCAAAAATCATGCATCACCCTTGGCTTTAGAATGAATTACATAACATGAGGGGGGAGAGTGAAGAAATCTTAGTCACATTTTGCCTGAGAACACATTCCATTTTATGAAGTGGGGGAGGAGGGTACAAAGTCATGTTAGATGGCAGAAAGAGATCAATCTGTAACTAGAAATCTGCCACTGAAAAATTCATCAAATAAAAACTGTGGACTTCAGGTTTCTGGTTATGCATGTAAGGAGCTTGAAAGTCATCACTCTATCCTAACAAATAAAAAGCTGAACACACTGAAAAATCAACAACTCTTTGTAGATTCATAAGTGAGGGAAGGACACGGAGCAAAGGGCTGCTCCCAAGACAGGAGAGACTGGAGGGTGAGATCCATTTGCAACTTACCACAGCAGGAACTCACAAACAGCAGAGAGAACGAGTGTCAGGGTAATAAAACCTGAACACTTATAACTGAAGAATTGCTGGAGGCTCAGTGTGGACAAGTCTGAGAGTTAAAAACTCCAGGAGGACCCAGTCATAAGCGGGCCCCAACAATATTGTGAGATGTATCCCCAGGAGCTTGACCAGGTTCCCACAGCGAATACTAGAAAAACACCTCCGGCTTTCAGCAGGGAGAGGGGGAAAAGGAACCATTTTGAAACACACCAGAACACTCCATGCTTCTTAATAAAGCCTGTCCTCAGGAGAAACTAATTAACTAGTGCCTAACTAACCTGGGGAAGGAAATTCCCAGCTCTAGCCCAATCTAATTGATGTGGTTTTGGAATACAGGTGAGGTTCGGTGGGGGGGTCCGGAGCCGACAACAAAGAAAGAATTGTTGAGATGTCTTTGGTGTAAAATGGTGGTTTTATTATGAAAGCACTGGGACGGGACTCCTGGGCAGAAAGAGCTGCCGCACCAGCTTTGTGAAGGATGGCTGATTATATACTATGGGGCTGAGGAGGTAAGGAAAAAGGAGGTTTTCAAAAGAACTTTCATATGCTAAAGAGGACCTACAAGATACCAGAGGCTTTGCCATTGTCAAATTATGGTTGTTTTTCCTTCTAGCAAGAACATGAACAATGAATCTTGTAACACTGAAAAAATAAAATAAAATTATCTGGGGAAAAAAAAAAGAAATCAACATTAAGATAGTTGGGAGCTTCCTGGAGGAACCTGACACTGCCGCTCCAAGTATCTGTCAATGGGCTGCAGGTTATAAGGACACTTAATTGCACCTACATTTCCTTCTGGAAGCTAGGTTATTGATAGAAATGCTTTGTTCTTGCAGATTGCTAAGGCATTTGTAAACTGAGAGAGACTCCTGTCTTGCAGGATTGTGCTCTCTATAAGTTAACTATTTGTTTTTCCTTTCCTTAGCTTTAGGGCAGCCAGGGGTGTCTGAGGAATGTCACATATATCCCATGGAGGGGGCGGTTTGTGGGCTATCAGCTTCTGCTTTGTCCTCAGCTTGCCTTCTGTTCCCTCATCATAACCATCCTGTTCCACCAAAGGGGGAGAAAACAACTCAGAAGCATTTGTGAAGTTCAGTTCAGAGGCAGAGGCTCACCAAAAATTTGAGACCCAATCAGAGAACTAAAGAGCACTTCCCTTCCCCCCACACCTTACCACCAAGTTATAAAAGGCCTATTTACAGCAATTATTTTTCCCAACTACACCATGTCTGGCTATCAAGAAAAAATTACGAAGCATACCAAAAGGCACGAAACAGAGTTTGAAGAGACAGAACGAGCATCAAAACCGGATATGGCACAGATGTTGGAATTATCAGACTGGGAATTTAAAACAACTATGATTAATATGCTAAGGGCTCTAATGAATAAAGTAGACAATATGCAAGAACAAATGGGCAATGTAAGCAGAGAAATGGAAATCCTAAGAAAGAACCAAAAGGAAATGTTAAAGATAAAAAAACATTATAACAAATGAAAAATGTCTTTGGTGGGCTCATTAGTAAATTGGACACAGCTGAGGAAATAATCTCTGAACTACAGAATAGATCAATAGAATCTTCCAAAAACTGAAGAGCAAAGAGAACAAAGATGGATAAAAACAGAACAGAATAAGAACTGTGGAACAACTACAAAAATGTAATGTATGTAGGAATACCAAAAGGAGAAGAAAAAGAGAAAGGAACAGAAGAAACATTTGAAAGAGTAACGACTGAGAATTTCCTGCAAATTAATATCAGACACCAAACCACAGATCCAGGAAGCTCGGAGAACACCAACTAAAGTAATGCCCAGAAAACTACAGAAAATGAAGATAAAGGAAGAACTCCTAAAAAAAGCCAAAGGGGAAAAAAACCTTACCTATAGAAGAATGAAGAATTATATCCAACTTTTCCTCAGAAACCATACAAGCAAGAAGAATGGACTGAAATATTTAAAGGAAATGAAGGAAAAAACCCCACCAACCTAGAATTCTGTACTCTCACCATTTTCCTTCAGAAGTGACAGATAAAGACTTTCTCAGACAAACATTGAAGGAATGTTCATTCCTTCTGGCTAAGGAGAAGAAATGCTTAGCCAGAAATGTTAAAAAGTTCTCTAAACAGAAGGCAAATAACACAGGTCAGAAACTCAGATACACATAAAGAGATGAAGAGGACTGAAGGAGTAAGTGAAAGTAAAATAAAAAAGTTATTTTTCTTATTCTTAATTGACCTAACAAATAAGTTTGTTCAAGAAAAGAAAACTACAAAAAAAACTACAAAACAGTATCTTTCATGAACATAGACACAAAAATCCTCAACAAAATATTAGCAAATTGAATCTAACAATGTACAAAAACAATTGGATTATTATTTTGTGGATATCAACAAACGTATTTTAAAGTTCATACATACAGGCAAAAGACCCAGTATAGTCAACATAATATTATGTGAAAAGAACAAAGTTGGACTGGTAATACCTGACTTCAAAACTTCCTATAAAGCTACAGTAATCAAGACAGTGTGACATTGGGGAAAGAAAAGATAAATAGATAAATACAACAGAAAAGGAAACCCAAATATAGACCAAAAGAAATACAGTCAATTGATTTTTGAAAGAAGGCAATGTAACAGAGCAAAGACAGTCTCTTCAACAAATGGCACCGGAACAACTGGACATCCATAGGCAATAAGCAAACAAGCAAGCAAATAATGTAAACATAGACCTTACACCTTTCACAAAAATTAACTCAAAATGGATCATGGGCCTAAATATAAAATGCAAAAACATAAAACTCTTAGAAGATAACATAGAAGGAAACCTAGATGGCCTCAGGTATGGTGATGCCTTTTTAGATTCCACACCAAAGACAGACAGGATCCATGAAAGAAATCACTGATAAGCCAAACTTCATTAAAATGAAAACCTCCTCTGAGAAGGGCAATGTCAAGAAAATGACAAAACAAGGCACAGACTGGGAGAAAATATTTGCAAAAGGCATATGTGAGGGGCAGCTGGGTGGCTCAGTGGGTTAAGCCTCTGCCTTTGGCTCAGGTCATGATCTCAGGGTCCTGGGATCAAGTCCTGCATAGGGCTCCCTGCTCAGCAGGAGCCTGCTTCCCTCTCTCTCTCTGCCTGCCTACTTGTGATCTCTCTCTGTCAAATAAATAAAATCTTTAAAAAAAAAGGCATATGTGATAAAGGACTGTTCCCCCAAAATATACAAAGAACTCTTAACACTCAACAATAAGAAATGAACAACTCGATTACAAAATAGGCCAAAGACCTTAACAAAGGTCTTTGTTACATAGCCTCACCAAAAATATGCAGATAACACATAAACATATAAAAAGACACTCCACACCCTATGTCATCAGGGAAACACAAATTTTAAAAACTGAGCTACCACTATACACCTATTTGGAATGGCCAAAATCCAAATCACTGACAACACCAAACTCTGGTAAGGATGTGGAGCAGCAGGAACTCTCACTCACCGCTGGTGGGAATGCAAAGTGGTACAGCCACTTTGGAAGATCAGTGGTTGGCAGTGTGGGGTCATGAATAGGCAGAGCACAGAGGATTCTTAGGACAGTGAAAATACACTGTAGGAGATTATAAGGATGGATATACATCATTAGATTATAAGGATGGATATACATCATATGTCTAAACCCATAGAATATGACACCAAGAGTAAACCCCAGGGGACACTGGACTCTGGGTGACTATGATGTGCTTATGGAGACGGGTCCTCAGTAAAAATGTAAAAAATGTACCTGGTAAGTGATGTTGATAACAGGGATTGTTATGCATGTGTGAGGGAAGAGGGCTATGGGGAATCTCAATTTTATTGTAAATCTAAAACTGCTCTGAAAAGTAGTCTGTTTAAAAAACTAACTACTAAAATTAATTATAAAACAAATTCATAAGAGAACCATGGTGATTAATTTCATGTGTGGTTATTTTAATCGGGGTGAGCCTCATTCAATCAGCTGAAAGTCCTTAAAAGCAAAACTGAGGTTTCCCTGAGGAAGATGAAATTCTACCTGAACATGTAGCATCGACCCCAGCCCAAGAATGTCCAGCCTACCGGCCTGCCCTACAAACTTCAGACCTGCCAGCCCCCACAAGTGTATAAGTCAATTCCTTCAAAGTGTCTCTGGAAGACCCTGAATGTTGTTAACTTTGAACATGGACTATTTTAGAGGATGTACTGAACTCACCTTGAAGGATTCTGTAGGGCTTCAAAGAAGGATATTCATAGATGATAATCTTTGGGAAAACTCCTTTTTCAGCTACTGCGAAGTAAGTTTTATCAGGATGAACCTATAAAAAGTAAAATCTCACTTAAATAGTAAAAGGAGGATTTTCTTATAAACAGTCCTATTAATGTAGTATTTAGCATCTGTGATTTTATAATTTATTAGGATCCACTCCAATAGAAAACTGAAAAATGGGCATCTGATAAGTATGTGGTGATGGATGTGATTTAAAAGGAAACCTAGGGGAATACTCATTTTAAGTTTTACTTTTGTTAATAGAGTCATCACTACCTCTACAATTTTTTTAATTGCCATCAGAAGAGCTAGTACAGTGGTTCTCAATCTTTAGCACACATGGGAACCACAGGAGGGCTTATTAAGGCACAGAAGGCAAGTCCTACTACCAGAGTTTCTGATTCAGAATATCAGGGCAGGGCCCCCAAAATTTGCATTTCTATCTCTAACAAGTTCCAGGTGATGTTGCTGCTGCCAGCCCTGGGAACGCTCTTTGAGAACAACTGAGTTAGATGAATTGTTTACCCTCCATATATAAATCAGCCTAAATTTTGGTACAGAAAAATTCATGTTTCCAGAGTAGGCTACAGCTCAGTTTAACAAAATGCATCTTGGACAAGTTCACTGCAAATGTATATAAAGTTACTAGAAGTGAGAAAGATACAATATTTCCAAGCCAGATGCAGTGAAAATATAGTAAATATGCCCCCAGTAAACTATTTGTGTCAGCATTTCAAATGATAGTGGTATAAATCCTATAGAATTATCTGTTTATTCCTGTTATTTTTGTTCATTGGTAAGCCAATGTGCAGGAAGAGTAAATGGATAGCCTAAAAATAAAAATAGGCTCTTACAAAAATCAACTATTTAAGACACATATTGTGCTTTATAGAAATCCATTTTCAGTTACCATTTTGCAACTCCTGATTTTATACCTGTGGAAGAGGAGCTTTCCTCAGAGGAGACAGGTTGCACTGTAGGTTTGGGTGCCCAAGATAATATTGTAGCTTTTTTTCTTCCCACCCATGGGGCCATAAGACCTATAATAAGGTGTTCCTGCTGACACCTCTTCCATTCAAGTAAACACCCATCACTTCAGCTCGAAACAAGGCTTGGATTTATAGGATGCACACTCAGTGAAGAGAATAACACTTATTGCGTGCTTATTATGCGCCCCACACACTGTGTACATTTTATGTGACTTAATTCCCTCAAATTTTACATCAACCTTGTTAGTTTGGATACCGATATCATTCCCACCTTCTTGATGAGGAAATAGGCACAGAGAGGCTAAGTAACTTGAAGTCATACAGCTGTCAGAGGTAGGATTCAAGCCAGGTGTTGGAAACCAAGAAGAAAGTGGGACTGAAAAATAGGAGCTATGAAGGACTTAGGGGGAAGCAGATTACAACTACATCTTTCTAGATGCCCATTTACAGAAGAATATTGGGTAGGATATGTGGTCACAGAAACCTGAAAGGGAATTCAGGCAAATTTTTCATCCCTCCAGGTCAGGCCTACAGTAAATGAAAAAGTTTCAGCGCTTTCAGATCAGAAGCTCTGTGGGGTTGAGTTTGGTGTTTTATTTTTGGCGGAGACCTGGAATTAATGAGTTATTTACTTTATGCTCAACATATAGATTCACCTTGTCTTTTCTGAAAGATAACTGATATGCCCCCAGAACCCATTTCTCACAGGTTTCTTATTGCTTTGCAAGATCACTTCTCATCCACAAATGGTTAACTGTTTCAGGGGAAAGTGAAGTGATGAGGACAGCTGAGGAAAGGCCCCTGCCACTGTCCAGGCTCTGACAGCCAGCACGCATGGACATCCAACTGCCCAGAGTCCAGGAGGAGGATAAGGACTGGCATTCTTGACCACGATATACCTCACCGACTGACCTCAGACCAAATTATTGTACAACAAAATAGAAATTTCAAAACTACATAAAGTGAGAAAAAAAGGAGTGATAGTTACCTGCTTCTCGGCACTCTGCAGGTGATGTGGACCTCAGGGTCCATGACACCTCAGGGTGGTCCCTGACTGACTTCCCTCCACAGAACCCAGGACCCTCAAGTTGGGCCTGTGAATATTTGCACACAGCTGGTGCCACAGTATCATGCACTTGCATGGATCTAGATTTTTGGGTTTTTGCTTTTCATTATGAGTCTTGTCTCTTTAGATGGATTTTAAACTCTTTGAATGGAGAGGTCATGAACCCTTCTTCATTTAAATCCCTGCATATTCTGAGTACTGTTGGACACACAATGTAATATAATAAATTCTTGTTGGGGTGCCTGGGTGGCTCAGTCGGTTGAGCACCTGACTTCTCAGGGCTCTGGGGTTCTGGGATCGAGCCCCACATTAGACTCCACACTCAGTCAGGAGTTTGCTTGTCCCTCTTCCCTCCCCTGCCCCTCCCCACCACTTCCCTCCTCCACTCCTGCTCTCTCTCTCTCTCAAATAAATAAAATCTTAAAACAATAACCCTAATTAGTTAATTCTTGTTGAGGGCAGAGACTTTACCATGCACACATGCTACGTATAGATAGATGATCAAGAAAGAAATAATCATGAGATTTTCTTCACTCTTTGATCTCACCATATCCTGTTTAGATAGCCACTCTAAGTTCTATTTGAGGATCTCAGATTTTCCTCACCTTCTCCATTCCCATTCATGTTCCTGCTTCGCTTCTCAGAGCAAGAATCTTTAAAACCTCCCCACCCACCTCCCTGTCTAATCTAAATACCCTACCAGGTCCCATCTAATCTAATCAAAGTATTTCCCACTACTCCCTGCTAGCTTGGCCCAGTCTCTCCATTGGAGCTGCATCAGGCTTTCTGTGAGACACCCTCCATCTCTGCAGGGTGTGTGATGTGGGCCCTGCACCTCCCGGTTCTGTCTGAGCTGCTCACACCCGACAGGCAGGGCAAGAGCAGGGCAGACTTCTATTTAGATCAAATAGATAGAGATCTATTTAGATACTCTTTGAGCATCTGCTATGGAAGTGCTGCTTGTATGTGCCCCAAATCCTGCGTATTTCTCCTCCTTTCCCTGTTCTCACACAGCCTACTCTGAACAGCGGCCCCGCTCATGACTCTAAAGACACCAAGAGGAGTTTTTCCGGTTGTTACTGGTGAGAGCAGATCTAGGGACACCTACTTTTAAGGATCACAGAGTAGAAAAACAGCCAAGGGAAAAACTCAGGTATGGGGCCAAGTGCTATGCAGAGGTCAGGTAAGATACAGTTAGAAAGGTATTCTTCGGATTTGGCTACTCAACGGGCCATTGGTCACTTTAGTAAGGGCAATTTCAGTGACGTGGGAGAGAAAAAGACAGCAGAAGCTTGGCTTTGAAGGGAAAAGTCAGCGAGTAAAAGAGAAGGCATGGTTGGAGAGGGACATTTTAAGGTGAGAACAAGTTGGTTTAGTGTGCTTTTATGCTGACGATGAAACGTCTAGGGAAGTAGAGGCCACAGATATAAGAAAGATGACCAATGGAGACAGGCACCTGAGGAGGAAGGAAGGGACAGCCTCCAAATCATATGCAAACCCTTTTGTCGACTGCTCAAAATTACTGAATGTACAATGTATACTTGATCTCCTAATGTTCGATTCCATACCGACATCTTATCTGGCACTTATCTCTATTTATTATTTGAATTATCATTTGTGCTATTCATCTGAACATTTTTGCAGAATGACAACATAGCATTCATTATGAAAAAGCTGCAGGACCTTGGGAAGCCACTTAACCTCTATCAGCTCCAGTTTCCTTATCTGCAAAAAGAGATGATCGTATCATTAACATAATGTTGTAATACTGCAGAGATCATGTCAGTGAACGGAGTGGTTGTAATCGTTGAATTGAAAATGCCTTAATCCTGCATATGGTATTGACACTTAACAGCCTGGTTGGTCCACAGAAGAAACAAATACAAAAGGATAGATTTTTTTTTTCCCCAAAGTCACCAACAACATACCCCAATGACACCAAGTCCTCTACCACTGCTACTTCGCAGGTACATCTGTTCCTTTGTTTTCAAATTCAGAAGGATCAGCTGGTTCCCAGCTATGTACATCAAGATATTGCCGTCCAGAAGTTGTAGGTTGGCCCGCTTTCTGCAGTCATAACCAAAGGAATGACTGAGGGAAAGTTGTTAAGGAAAAGGAGTTTAACAAAGTAAGCGTCCTAGAGATAGGAAACGTAATGAAATAAATATATTTTCAAAAGCTGTGCCATTAGGCAAAGGGTCAGTGTTGAAGTAGTTGAATTATACTTCGAAACCCAGTTTTTATTTATTACCAATGCACTTTGTTTTTCAATGAGGTGAAAATTCTTATACTCAGATTTAGTTGATATTTTAATTTTCCTAGGGAGATCCTGAAAGCAGATTAATTTTATAAAAATAAAAGTATTATATAGGCCTCTTCCTTGATGTCGAAAGGCAAGATGTTTAAACTTCTGACAGAATGTTTCGAAGTTCTGACAAACCAGTGACAATGTGACTAATGTAATAAATCCCCATAAATGTAATTGAAATTTAATTCATATGAGCAAATTATGAAAATGGACTAAATAATATATAGTATATAAGTATGTATAATCAATATGCTAACATTTCCTGAGCTCATTAGTATGTATAGGTGTGTAGATGAGTTTGTGTGTGTGTGCACACTTATCCTATAGAGTAAATCTGAACTAATTCAAAATAGAGGTTAAAATAATATAAGTTTTTATAAAACATCTTTTAAATGTACACTGTTACTACATTCAAGTTCAAATTAATATAACCCAAGATATAAATGTATTAAGTAAATGAGACCAATCTATAAAAAATGTAGTTTGCAAAAGAAATATATTACATAGTGTATCTTAAGCAGATGGAATCATATTTTCTAAGAACTCACTGTTGAACACAAAGGCTAAAGGATCATTGGAGAAATCTTTATTTCTTGAGCCCTTCTTTAAAAAATAAATTCTGATTTTAGAGGATTACCCTTATTTGTAAGTGACTATTTTTTTTAAGAAAGATTTTATTTATTTATTTGACAGAGAAAGACACAGCGAGAGAAGGAACATAAGCAGGGGGAGTGGGAGAGGGAGAAGCAGGCTTCCCGCTGAGCAGAGAGCCTGATGCGGGACTTGATCCCAGCACCCTGGGATCATGACCTGAGCTGAAGGCAGATGCTTAACGACTGAGCCACCCAGGCGCCCTTGTAAGTAAATATTTTTAGAGAAAGAAACTATGTAGAATTTTTAATGAGAATATCTACAATTGTAAAAGAGAGAATATTTTAATGCAATTTGAATTGTGAAGTATATACAAATTACAACCAACTATATGTAACTATACCTAGCTCATTGCCTAAGACTTAAATTGAAAAAGAACATTTCAGAGCTTTTGATCTGTTCAAGAAAACGGAATTTTATCAATTTACTAAAGACATGAATACCTAAAATTGAATCTTATATAAAAGCACAAATGAATGTGTGATCAAAGATCTTGTTGAAGCTATTCAGTCCTCATGGGAACTATCTAAGGCCTCCTTACAAATAGAGAGTGGGAACCACAGGCTCTTCACAGAACTTGGTATGGGCAGGAGGCTTCACCTTCCCTCCTTTTCCCTTTCCCCAAACTGCTGTTCTCACCTTTCCTTCCTTCTTTCCTTCCTCTGTTCCCAGGTGCCGGTGTAACACTTTGCAGGGCTAAAAGCTATGATTATAGCCATGAGAGTAGAAGTACGCTACCATCTCTTCACTGACGTGGGTGGCAGTTGGGAATCAGACATGTGATCATTTATCTGAGATTATCATCCCTAATTTCGGAGTGGGGGGGCGACTCCCTTTTACTTGCTGCTGCTCTCCAATGCAGAATGGGTACGATTGTTACTTCCCAAACTCTCCCCTTCCAAATCACAACCTGCTTCCTCTTGCAGGTCATCTCTATTTCCCAGAATGCCAAGCACAGTGTCTTGAGCCGTAGGCATTCAATAAATGTCAATAAATTAATTCAATAATTTAATTCAATAAATTAGTTAATTAATGTATAACTAGAGTCTGATCCTTCTCTTTTAACCGCAGAGGACAGCAGCAGCCACTAACCAGAGCTTTGAAGATGTTAAATTATGTTCTGCTATACCTTCAACTCCTTTCTGTTTTATCCCAGCCTCTCTTCTGGCTTGCACCTTCTTAACTTCTATCAGAGACCCAGGGCCTGCACTGTTTGTTCATGGGCATCTAGGACCTTCACTTTAAAATTGCATCTAAGGGGGGCGCCTGGGTGGCTCAGTGGGTTAAAGCCTCTGCCTTCAGCTCAGGTCATGATCTCAAGGTCCTGGGATCGAGCCCTGCATCGGGCTCTCTGCTCAGCAGGGAGCCTGCTTCCCCCTCTCTCCCTGCCTGCCTCTCTGCCTACTTGTGATCTCTCTCCTCTCTGTCAAATAAATAAATAAAATCTTTAAAAAAAAGTTGCATTTAAGGGATGCCTGGGTGGTTCAGTCAGTTAAGCACCTGCCTCCGTCTCAGGTCATGATCCCAGGGTCCTGGGACTGAGTCCCGCATCAGGCTCCTTGCTCAGTGGGAAGCCTGATTCTCCCTCTGCCTACCACTCCCCCTGCTTATGCTCTCTCTCTCTCTCTCTCTAACAAATAAAATCTTTAAAAAAATAAAATAAAATTGTGTTCAATTACATCTTATATAAATTATGCTATGGTTTAGGTGATATTTAATAAATGACACATTTCTTGATTGATTTACAAGACGCAAACTTTAAAATTGAAGTAGACTCAATATAATTACTAAAGTATAAAAGAGTATGTAGGGAATACATGACAGCTGACTTCTCCTTAGAGCTTCTCGTTCCTGGAGAGTAGCATTCCTGTCTAATTCCTGTCTCATTCCTGTCTAATGCAAGATGTTCCAGAGAGGCAGCTTTTGATTCAAGGTCTGGAAGAACTAATAATGTAAGAATTAGTTCTTGGAACTAATAACTTCCATAGTGTTGAAAGTGTTCATGAAAAGTCTGTAACTTACTGAGCCACTCATCCAGCACGAACAGAAGCAATTCATACCTCAAGTCAAAAGTGAAGGTCACTCTGACTCTAATTATTTGGAATCTAGGCATATCTCTCTAATACAGAGATCCCTGTATCCTGGAGCAGCAAGTCCCCAGTATCGGGGACAACACAATCAAAAGTACCTGGGAAGCTTTTTCAGACTATATCTCCCCACGGATATAATGCGGTAGGTCCAGGAAAGGTATCAGACCATGTGTATTTCAGGAAAAGCTTCCAGGTGACTCTGATAAACCACATCATTTGAAACAAACAGGCTAGAAGAAAGGCTACAGCCTAACTTTTATCAGCAACTTGTCCAAAGACCACATATGCAAAAAAGTCCTCAAGAGAGAAAACTCCCTAGTTATAAGATTCAGTGTGAATTAGTTTTAGTTATACCTGGGATTGAAACAGAAAACGATAATAACATGTTCTATCTTTATATAAAAAGCATAACTGAGTCAGGAAGTACACGGCCCTCCTCTTTAAGCACACCTTGTGTAAGAGGCCAGTCAGTGGTCTAGGCCATGCGGTCATCACCAGCAGCCATCTGAAGGTAAGCATGCTAAATTGCCAGCCAGGGGCGTGAGTGGAAATCTCCCAACTCCACCTGACAAACCTAACATCGTACAGTGACAGTCGACCCTAAATCCTCTTATTGATTATCCCCACCTTTAAATTTTTTCATGGACTCTTATTCTCCAGACCAATTAAAACGTGTTATTTTGGGCCCTACTTCCTCAGGGTTGTCTTCTCTGATATTCATCTGATAAACAGTGTGTAAGTACCACTGCCTGCCAGTGGCATCAGTGTTTTAAGAAATCAATGATTTTAACTTGGTAGGTGTTGAGAAAGGGATGCCAGGCTGGTAGAGGTGGGAAACCAGGATAAGGGGCCTTCTGGTCTCCTGCACATCATGTCTCATGAAAAAACAGCCAGAAAAGCATCATTTCTCTTTATGGTTATTTGGCATCAACAAAAGCTTGATTAAATTAAGATCACATATTTCTATCTCAGCTTCTCTAAGGGCCAAGCTTCTTAAAATTACCTAAGACAGGGATTGGCAAACTTTTCCTGGAAAGGGCCAGATGGTAAACATTCTGGGCTTTGTGAGCCAGGTGGACTCTGTGATAACTACTTAATTCTGCCCCAGCAGTGTGATGGCAGCCACAGGCAAAAGGTAAATGAATGAGAATTGCTGTGTTCCAATAACACTATTCACGAAAACAGACCAGAGGCCAGATTTGGTCCATGGGCTAGTCTGCCGACCCCTGACCTAAGAAGCTGAAATCCGAAAACTATACACATGTAACTGGAGTGGATACACAAGTGTGAGAAGATCCAGCGGTATGTTCGAATCCGGAGTCACAAAAGGCATCGAAACAAGCTCTGTATAATCGTAGAAGAAGTTCTCTGAGATTTTCTTCTTAACTTCCTCCTCTGCCTCTTCTGAGGCTGGAGCAAGGGCTTCCAGATACTGAGATTCTAAAAAATTAAAATATTTTAACTAAGAAGAGCATCTGGTGAATCCTAAAATTGTATTTCACAAAGACAGGAGGCATGAACCTGGACTGCAATCCTCTAGCAGTTAAGGACCACCAGTGGCCTAAAGGTAGGGTGCCACCCACCAATGAGCGTGGGAGGAAGAGCCGACATGCCTGCGTGCAACAGGGTGAGTGCACATCTCTGGTCATGGTTTCTGCAGTCTCAAAGAGCAACTCCTAATCAGTTCCAAGGGGGAGTGAGAATTCACTCATCTGGGGTAGAGCGCTCCTTAGTCCATCCTACTCCCCGGAATACCAAGTATGAGTTTGGTACGTGACCCTCAGAAATGTAATATACAGCCCCAGAGCAGCAAAATCACCCTGTTAAAGCATATTCCACGCTTTTCCTTTTATCACCTGACACAACCTGCAAGTTTTTATTTCTATAAATTTGTAACTGTTCAATTTGGGCAGTTTGTCTTTAAAACAGTTACTATTACTGAGAGAAAACTAACAATACTTACTTACCTCCAATATTATCCACATAGTCATCGTGAAATGAACTTGAGCTTCCTTCCAATTGTTCCATATCATCATCATCCTCTAAATACGATTCTCCCCCTTCAGTAAATGTTTCGTCTGTGGCATCCTCTCTCACAGCAGCTATTAAAAGTAATTTGTTTTAATAATTCCTACATTTTGAATTAAACATTTCCTTATTTCCAAAGTAGCTAATATTTTCTGATCACAACAGAAATAAATTAAAAATAAACTATGGTAAGATATCTAGAAAACCTACAAATATTTGGAAATCAAAGAACATTTAAAAATAACGTATGGGTCAAGAAGAAATCAACAAGGAAGCTTAAAAATATTTCAAACTAACTGATAATTAAGATATAACATAAGGTGTCAAAATTTGTGGGATGCAACTAAGGCAATGCTTAGAGGGAAATGTCTAGTTTTTGTACACTTAGAAGAAGAAAAGTCAAAACTCAAAGACCTAAAGCTCTACCT
>CM052898.1:140201054-140241328 GCA_028534135.1 Potos flavus | reverse complement strand
CCCACTGAGCCACCCTGGTGCCCCAAAATTTTACTATTTAAAATAAATGTACAAATCCTATGAAACATACAAAGTTACAAATCTTACAAAAGAAGAAATAAACAACTTTCTGTTTATTAAAGAAATTGAATTCATTAGAAATTTTCCTGCTAAGAAAATTACAGGCCAACATACTTTACTGGTGAATTTTACCAAACATTTAAGGCAGAAATAATACCAAGTCTACACAAAACATTTCTGAAAGTAGAAGAGAACAAAATCTTTCCAGGTCTCTAGGTCAAAAAAAGAGAGAGAGAGACAGAGAGACAGAGTGAATGGGGGAGCTACCAGGTATGTGGCCAAACCAGAAGAGAGGCCCCTGCTCACAGCACCAAGATAGAGGGTTTCAGGATACCAGCAAACGATTGACATTATCTTTTGGGATCCTAAGAACCACAGTGTGTGAATTTATGAGCTGAGCACAGGGCCAGGCCACATTTGACAGGCCTGCCCCTACAAGGGTCTAATATAAGAAGGGGAGACCCTGACGTAGTGTTAGACAAAGGGTCATTATGATTAAATCCATCCATTCAGGAAAATGCTGCCAAGGACTGGAAACCAAAAAGTAGATAATCCTGTGTCAGAAATTAGGGAGTGGAGAAAAGTGGAAATGGAAAATCAAGAGAGAAGCAACTCTTCTTGTATATTAGTCACCATACAGTACATCATTAGTTCTTGATACAGTTTTCCATGATTCATTGTTTGCATATAACACCCAGTGCTCCATGCAGTATATGGCCTCCTTAATACCCATCACTGGGCTAACCCATCTCCTCACTCCTCCTCTCCTCTAAAAGTCTCAGTTTGTTTCCCGGAGTCCATAGTCTCTCATGGTTCACCTCCCCCTCTGATTCCCATCCCTTCCTTTTTCCCTTACTCAGCCATCAGAAAGGATGAATACCCAACATCTGCATCAACATGGATGGGACTGGAGGAGACTGTGCTAAGTGAAATAAGTCAAGCAGAGAAAGACAATTAACATATGGTTTCACTTATTTGTGGACCATAACGAATAGCAAGGAGGACATTAGGAGAAGGAAGGGAAAAGAAAACTAACATTTTTGAAGACAATGATATAACTATATTTTTTGGAAAGAAAATTCTAGTAGTAGTATAGAGAGACTTGAACAGGAAGACTTGAGTAGAAATTCTTGTAAGAATCCAAGCAAGAGGAGATAAACATCTGAAATGAAACATGATGTGGAGAAATTATGGATTTAAGAGGTATGTCCCAGATACACTGGAATAGTTTAATGTTAATTTTGTAAATGAATTGATTTCCCAGGTCTCCTCTAGGTGAATAATCAAAATCATATTTCTGAAACTATATTTAGGATTAGAACTACTAAAGTCAAGACACCACTAAGACACCTAACACCATGAGGCCCCGTCAGAAAGAGCAAGCTATCTTAAAAATCCTTTTACATAATTCCTCACATTTTCTTCTATTTTTTTTTTTTTTAGTATAGTTGACACACAATGTTACATTAGTTTCAGGTGTATGACATAGTGATTCAACTTCTATGCTCACTACAAGTTTAGCAACCATCTGTAACCATAAGATCCTGTTACAATATATTCCCTGTGCTGTACCTTTTATTTCTGTGACTTATTCATTCCTAACTGGAAGCCTGCATCCCACTCTCTTTGACCCATTTTGTCCATCCTCCCACCTTCTTCCCCTCTGGCAACCATCAGTTTGTTCTCAATATTTATAGATCTGATTCTGCTTTTTATTTATTTAGTTTTTTGTTTCATAATGGACTTTGCTGGGAAAAGTTAGTGTTAAATACATTCAAATTCAGGGCGCCTGGGTGGCTCAGTGGGTTAAAGCCTCTGCCTCCGGCTCAGGTCACGATCTCAGGGTCCTGGGATCGAGCCCCGCATCGGGCTCTCTGCTCAGCGGGGAGCCTGCTTCCCTCTCTCTCTGCCTCCCTCTCTGCCTACTTGTGATCTCTCTCTCTCTGTCAAATAAATAAATAAAATCTAAAAAAAAAAAATTAAAATTCATAAAATTACATGACAGTAAAAGTATACCTTGTAGCTATAGTAATCCCATGATTAGCTGATTGTTTTTTGTTTATTCATTTGCTTTCTTTTTAGATTTCACATATAAATGAAATCATATGGTATTTATTTTTCTCTATTTTACTTAGTATAATACCCTATAAGTCCATCCATGTTGTTGTAAATGGCAAGTTCTCATCTTTTTATGGCTGAGTATTATATATATATAGATATATATATATAGATATATATCTATATATATCTCTCACATCTTCATCTTTTCCTCTATCAGTGAACACGGGTCATTTCCATATATTAGCTATTGTAAATAATACTTCAATAAATATAGGAATGCATAGATCTTTTCAAATTAGTGTTTTTATTTTCTTTGGGTAAATACTCAGTAGCGGAATTATTGGATCAATGGTATTTCCATTTTTAAATTTTTAGGGAACCTCCATAGTGTTTTCCACAGTGGCTGTACCAATTTACATTCCCACCAACAGACCACAAGGATTCCTTTTTCTCTACATCCTCACCAACACTTGTTATTTCTTGTCTTTTTGATTCTAGCCATTCTGACAAGTGTGAGGAGATAGCTCATTGTGGTTTGATTTGCATTTCCCTGATGATAAGTGATATTAAACATCTTTTCTTATGTCTGTTGGCCATCTGCATGTCTTTTTGGAAAAATATGTATTCAGGTCCTCTGCCCACTTTCAAATCAAGTTGTTTGGATTTTTTGGTGTTGAATTTATAAGTTCTTTATATATTTCAGATATTAATCCCTAATTGGATATATCATTCGCAAATATCTTCTCCCATTCAATGGATCGCCTTTCGGTTTTGTTAACAGTGTCTTCTGCTGTGCAAAAGCTTTCTATTTTGACATAGTCCCAATAGTATATTTTTGCTTTTGTTTCTCTTGCCTTAGGAGACATATCTAGAAAAATGGGCTATGGCCAATGCCAAAGAAATTACTGCCTATATTTTCCTCCAGGGGTTTTATGCTTTCAGGTCTCATGTTTAGGTCTTTAATCCATTTTGAGTTCATTTTTGTGTATGGTGTAAGAAAGTCAGTTTCATTCTTTTGCATAACTGTCCAGTTTTCATAGCACCATCTGTTGAAAGGACTGTTCTCCCCATTGTCTATTCTTGCTTCCCTTGTCATAGAATAATTGGCCATATAATCATGGGCTTATTTCTGGTCTCTCTATTATGTCCCATTGATCTATGTGTCTATTTTGGTGCCAGTACCATACTGTTTTGATTCCTACAGTTTTGTAGTGTATCTTGAAATCTGGAATTGTGATACTTCCAGCTTTGTTCTCTTTCAAGATTGGTTTGGCTATTCGAGGCCTTCTGTGGTTCCATACAAATTTTAGTACTTTTTGTTCCACTTTTGTGAAAAAAAAAAATGCTGTTGGTATCTTTTTTTTTTAAAAGATTTTATTTCTTTATTTAACAGAGAGAGAGAGATCACAAGTAGGCAGAGAGGCAGGCAGAGAGAGAGGCGGAAGCAGGTTCCCCACTGAGCAGAGAGCCCGATGCAGGGCTCGATCCCAGGATGCTGAGACCATGACCTGAGCCGAAGGCAGAGGCTTTAATACACTGGGCCACCCAGGCGCCTCTGCTGTTGGTATTTTGATAGCAAATGCATTGAATCTGTAAATTGCTTTGGCTAATATGAATATTTTAACAATACTAATTCTTCCAGTACATGAGCATGGAATATCTTTCCATTTGTTTGTATTTTCTTCAATTTCTTTCATCAATGTTTATAGTTTTCAGAGCACAGGTCTTTCACTTTCTTAGTTTATTCCTAGGTATTTTATTCCTTTTGGTGTAATTATAAATGGGATTATTTTCTTAATTTCTCTTTCTGCTACTTTATTAATAGTGTCTAGAAAAACAACTGATTTCTGGGTATTAATTTTGCATCTTGCAACTTTACTGAATTCATTTTTTACTTCTAATATTTTTTTGTGGAGTCCTTAGGGTTTTCTACGTATAGTATCATGTTACCTGCAAATAATGACAGTTTGATTTCTTCCTTAACAATATGGATGCCTTTTATTTCTTTTTCTTGTCTGATTACTGTGGCTAGGACTTGCAGTACTATGTTGAATAAAAATGGCAAGAGTGGACATCCTCACCCTGTTCCTGATCTTAGAGGAAAAGCTCTGTTTTTCACCACTGAATATGATGTTAGCCATGGGTTTTTCATATATGGCCCTTATTATGTCAAGGTATATTCTCTCTAAACCCACTATGTTGAGAGTTTTTATCATAAATGGATGTTGGATTTTAGATGTCAAATGCTTTTTCTGCATCTATTAAGGTATTCCTATGATTTTTATCCTTCATTTTGTTAAATCAATCAAATCACATTGATTGATTTGAAAATATTGAACCATCCTCGCATCCTGGAAATAAATTCCACTTGATCATGGTGAATGATTCTTTCACCATTATTGACTATAGTTTGCTAACATGTTGTTGAGGATTTTTGCATCTATGTTCATCAGGGATATTGGCCTGTAGTTTTCTTTTCCTGTAACATCTTTGTCTGGTTTTGGTATCAGGATATTTCTATTCATTTTGCAGTATATTCTTCCACATATGTTATCCAATTTAATCCTCAAACAACTCACAATTATCATCTTAATGAGGGAGAAAATTGAGGCTCAAGGAGGTGAAATAATCTATCCCAGATCAAGCATCTCTAAGTGGTAGACCCAGGCCTCAAACCTAGAGCCCAATTCTTTCTACTATACTGTATTAGAAAAGTTCATTAAAGCCTTTGTAGACCTCACAGGAGCAAGACCAGATTTTCAGAGAAGTCATTACCAACATAGAGATGACAGTAACGTCTATGGGCCAGGAACTGGAGATTACATGGTTAAAACACAGTCTCTGCTCTTAACAAACTTAGAATTTAGTAATAGAGTTAAACAAGTAAACCATTTCTGCTGCATAAACTTAAATACTCTTTAAAAATGATTTTACCTAAATTTAATAATAAAAACCTAACTGTATATTTTAATCTTTACTTACATCTTGATGCAGACTTGAAGGAGCTCAGAGACCGCTTCCCATCACTCTTTGATTTGTCTAATCTCCTCCCATCAGTATCCTGATCCCCTGGTTCCTTCATTTCCTCTGTAAGCACAAAATTAAGACAGAGAAAGGGAACAGCTGTGAAATAAAAATCATTTACAGATATTTTTCCCCTAACAAATTGCACAAGCACCAAACACCATGTGTGTTGATAATTGTATGTTTGCACAGTATCCGAGTGACTGCACCAGCAGGAGGTATAGCCACCAGCAGAGACCCCTGCAGAATGGCAGAATATAGTCAGACAGTCCCTTTTCCTAGGCCAACTTACTGTGGTGCCCTTTGATTTTCCAGAAGTCCGCAGTGAAATGCCATTCCAGTCCATCTTTTTTTCTAAATATTACATCATTAAAGTTAACCCCCCTCATCCTTTCTTTGGTTCAACCCCTCCAGTTCCTCTTCCCATCACTCCATCATTCAACTCCTCTGGTGTTACTAATTAATTTCAATTTTTAAATATTTGTTCAGGGCACCTGCTGTGTATCAAGTCTTATGGCAGACACTAAATTACGGTACTGAACTAGAGATTGATTCCTAACTTTGTAGAGCTTGCTGTTCAGAAAGATAGATATTAAACGATCAATTAAAATACAAATAAGTGCTACAAAAAGGAAAGAATAGGGTCCTGTGGGAATGTCTAGCAAGATGACTAACCCATGTCCTCAAGTTCAGGAAGAGGTGGTGGACACAAGGGTGATAAGTAGAAGTTGGCTAGGCCTAGAACGGACAGAGTGTATTAGGCAGAGGGAACTTGAGAGAGAGGGCTGAGTCTGTGAAGGGCTGAAAGTCTGTTGTGAGTATGAGAGTGAAATGGGCTGTGAAAAGGAGGCCGGTAGCAGATGATAGAACCGTCTCTAAGCTTTTGCTGAGGAGTTTACAACTTATTTCTATGGCAACTGAAAGGTTTTAAGGAGAGAAGTAACACAGCAGATTTTCCCTGTCCTCCCTCTATTGCAGCTCTTTGTCATTGAAAGCACCTGCTACATCCTCCTTGTAAGTCTTGGCTTCTCCACGCTAAACACCACGTATCCTCAACCTCCTTCTACGGCAGGACTGGCAGGCAGAACAGAACGGCAGTTCTATTTGACTCAGATCTGTGGTTCAGTTCAGGTTTGAGTCTCGGTTTTGCCACATAAGTTCTACATGAATTCCTCAGTTGTAAATGGGAGTGAAGTAAAAACAACTTACAAGACTGCTATGAGAATTAATTGAACTAGTGCGTTATTATCCTTTCCTGATCTCTGAAGAAAGGCTAGTATGCCAAAAGCAGATGGGATACACATTACATGGTCAGCGGAGAAGGCAGTGTGGACACTACCTTCTTTCCTCCGTACCTTGGGGGTCATTCCATCTGCTTTCTTGCAGTGACATCATAATGATGCCCTGCCTTGATTTGGGGGACAATAGTGCAGGGTCCAAATGTTTTTCTTAAAAGCTATTATCAGGAAAGATAGGTCCTAAAATGACACTTACGTTATTAAATTTTGTTTAGCACTTTGGGGCCACTTTTCTGGGTTACCAAGATCATGTTTTAAAGTGTGTGTGTGTTGTTGTTGCTGTTGTTTTTTTCCTTAATGTTCTCCCTTTCCTCTTTCTTCCTCCCTCTTTCCTTCCTTCCTTCCTTCCTTCCTCTCACCTGATTGTAAAATTTATGCCCACTGGGATTGGGAAGTGTGTAGGAATCAAATGATAGAAAAATCTTAAGTAGCAAGATCCTTTAAAATCCAAATTCTATCATCCAGGACATTTCCTTTTCCTTCCAGTTTGGATATACAGACTTGCTTTCTACATTTATACAAGTCATGGATTTGAAAATAATTAAGTAATTGTAACAATGAAATAATTTTTGAAAATTAATATTGCAAGCTAATACCAGTTACTGCAGCTTACTTGCACATTATCCCACACTGTGGGTAAAGGTCTTTAGGGAGCTACACACATACCTAAATGCCATTTTCTCCTTCCCTTTAAAGGTTCTTCATAATGTACATTTACCAATTCAATTCTTAAAATTACTGAGCACACTTATAGCAAATGGTATTATGCTAGGCATTGCCGAGGACACAAAAAAGAGCAACAGGGAGCCCTCAACCTTAAATACTTTGTAATCTAGTTAGAAGAAATCGACAATTCTCTTTTAATATAGTCTCAGAATAAGCTTTTCTAAACCACTGATCCAAATACGAGGCTGACCAGAACAAGGATAGTCTAAAAGTCCTGATTAGAGAGCAAATATAGCTAAGGGTTTCCTTGATAAAAATCAACATGTAAACTATTGGAAAGAAAATAAACTATTCTCTCAGTTGCTGTGATGCAGGCCCTAAATAAGTGGAGCAGAGCAGGCTCTGGGCTTGCCAGTCAAAGTAAACTGATATTCTGTGGTTGTTAATCAGTTAAGAACTGACAGAAAAATGTTTGTCTGCAAATTTCAGTAACACCTCAGTCTATAAACAGGTATTGTTTTAGTTCTCGATTGCCGTCATTCAAACTTCGCAACCTAAGATAACACCCATTTCTTATCTCACACTTTTGTGGGTCAGAAATCCAGGCACACTCAGGGGGTTTTCTTGAGTTTCACAAGGTCAAAACAAAGTGTTGGCAGAGCTACTTTCATTTTTGCCGGCTCTAGGGAAAAATCTATTTCTAGGCTTCTTTAGATTATTGGCAGAATTCAGTTGCATGTGGTTGTAGGACCAAAGTCCCTGTTTTCTTGTTGGCTGTAGGCCAGAAGTTGTTCTGTTTCCAGAGGCCACGTGGCTCATGGCCCCCTTCAAAGACAGCAATGGTAGGTCAAGTACCTCTCAATAGTTTCAATCTCATAGTTTTCTTTTCTGCTTCCTACCAATAAAAGTTCCATGAGATCATTTTCTATCCGTTAGTCTTCTCTTTTCCAAATACATTTATTTTTAACATACTGTAACTGAACATTAACAGGATATATATATATTATAATAAAGAGCTTTTAAGACCTAATAAATCTACTTGTAAGTTTATTATAAAGTGAATAAGAAACAATTACAGTAAACAGTATGGTAACAAATATGGTAACCATTATGATAACACCAGTCTGTAAACAAAGGGTTTAAACTACAACCAAAGGTAAACTGGTGTCAAGACAAAACTATACTCTTTATCCCACAGTATTATAAACAATATATTCGTCAAGTGGCAATATGACCATGCAATAAATTTTAATATCACAAACACAGTTACTATCAGGTTGTGTGCAGTCTGGAAGAAAATGCTGGAACCCAAGGAATTTTCCCAGTGTTCTGAACTAGCAATACTGTACAAAAAATATTGAGATCTTTTCTCAGCTTTTCTGGTTCAGAAAGGGTGGCTGAAGAAACCGTGAAAAGTAATTGAGCAGGTAAGGTAGGAGGGGCTCCTGATCCGTAGATTGGCAGTATAATTGGTAAGATGGAATAAGGTGGTTTTTATTCATTTGGTCGGTTGGTTAGGTTGGAGTTGTTTAGAATAAAGGGGAGTTGTACTGTAAAGTGCCAAGGCTTTGGAGCCAGAATGGCTTGGGTTCACATCCTAGTTTGGCTGAGGAGAGAGGTTAGCTTGGGCAAGGGCCAAGTCATTAGCATCCCTTAACTCTTAGTCCCTTTATGTGTAAAGTGAGGATGAGAAATGAGGTTGTTCAGCAGAGTCGTTATAAGTATTAAATGAGATCTTTTATACCCATAGTTCTCAACACCGGCTGCACTTTAGAATCACTTGGAAGACTTTCATAGCATACCATTCTCAGGCTCTCACTCCCTAGGTAATTCTTTTGTGCAGCCAAAGAAATTGGGCTTAAGGACCAGGGATTTATACAAAGCACATAGTAGGTACTCAAAAATGGTAGTTGTTTTTATCATAAAAATTACTACAAATTCTCTCCAATACAGCCAGAGCTCAATAAATGTAACCATGGAATCTTCAGAGAGATGAAAGAGGTTTTATCTAGTCCAACCTCCCACCCAGTGAGAGTCACACATCTACAACATTAAGCTCAGCACCAGTAGAAAAGCAGTCTTGTGCGTTGGTCAGGCTGAGAACTGGCTAGAGTCTCAGCCTGACTGTTACAACCTGGCTCTCCTTCTTACCCCTCCTGTGAGGCGATAAACAGGTGTTTAACCTCTCTGTGCCTTGGTTTTCTCATCTGTAAAATTCAGTACCTACTTCATAAGGTTGTTCTGAGATCTCACTGAATTAATACAGTAGAGCTTTAAGAACAGTGCCTGACACATAGAAACTCAATATATAAAATGGTTGAAGGGATAAATTTATTCATTCCTGAGAAAATGAACAAATGAAGGAACACTTCAAGAGACGATCAGTTAGCTTCAATTCAAACATTCAGGTTAGTGAGTAAGCACATTCTGTTAATGCTCAGCTCTAGTTCTTAGTTCATTTTATACTAAGCTGAAATCTGCCTCCCTGCAACTTAGATCCATTTGGCCTTTGTTCTTCTGGGGACATAAACAACAAGTTTTCCTGTGTACTATAACCATTCAAGTAATTGTAGCTACTTTACTTTTCTCCCTAGATCCTCTCTTTTCCAGCTACAGCGTTCCAATTCTTTCAATTACTCCTCACTAACCTGATTTCAACTCTTTTCAGCCTCCTGATAGCTCAAGAAGTTCGTTCCCAATGCATTAAATATCCCTCCCAACTTTGTATTTTCTTTGAAGGATCCAGATATTTTCCAAAAGAGATGAACTATTACTCTACCTGTTAGGAATACTGTATTCCTTTAAGGCAGCCTAATATTACATTATCTTCTGGGGGTGGGGGTGGTGGGCTCATCATATACTGACTCATCATAATCAGTCTGTAACCAACCAGAATGATTACGGCATACTTTGTGTGTTCTCGACCATGTCCCATCTCATACAACTGAACAAGCTAGGTTTGGGAGTCTATTTCCTGAACTATCTTAAATGTACTTTTATTAGATTCAGGTCCATTGATCCAGCCTATCGCTAATTCCGTTAACCAACTCACTGAGTAGACTATCAAGTTTTGAGTCAACCCTGAGGAAGTACAAAGGAAAAAAAATCATAGTACACAGTGGTGCAAAGGCATGTGTTGCTAGAAGGTTGGCTGGAAACCAGACGGAGTGGTCCCGAAATCAACATTACCTAGATTCACTCCCCAGATTCCAGGGTCCTCAGTCTCACAAACTCAGACATTCCATCTCCGCAGTGTGCCAGAGCTGGCCATGTTAAGACTCAGCGATTATCACATAAAACAGATACTCAGGTTTTACTTAACAATATGAAACACCATTGTGCAAAGAATAATAACACTCCATGTATTTTGAATGTTTACTATGTGTCAAACACAGTTCTAAGGATTCTGCACATACTGTTTCACATGTTTCTCAAAACAACTCTGAGTTAGGTTTCAGTTTCCAGATGAGAATTCAGAGAAATTACTCTGAATCCTTCCCTCTCCCTCACCCATGCAGTTGGTTTCTATGTCCCGTTGCCAAGTGAACAGTCATTGAGCCTTTTGAATTCATCCTCTCCCTTCTACTCCCAGTGTCACCACCCTCGTCTGGTTATGTCGTCTCACCTGTACCATGACCACAGCCTCACACCTTGTCTCTCCCTTCTCTAGTCCATTTCTACCCTGCCTCTTGTAGTTCCAAAACACAGCTTTTAGCGAGCTGCTCTTCCTGTTTGAAACCTATAATGGTTCCTCATGCCACAGAATAAGAACTCAGCTTCCTTGGCATGGCACAGAGATCCCTCATCTCCAGTCACTTTCCCCCTTCCTAGTCCCTCCTTAGTCCCTTCTCCTCCTCAGAAGTCTTAGCAGCCACCTGGGACAACTCGCGATGGACTGGACACACCGAGTGCGTGTACGCTACTATACCCACTTGTATGCAACAAGTATTTATTCTGCACCTGCAATGTCCTATTTAATTAGTAACATTAAATGAAGTAAGCATTATCATCTTTCTTTTTAGATATTAGGAAACTGAAGTGCAGAGGGATCAACTTGACAGGTGTCACACAGCTAAGTGTGGGGCGAGGGGGTTTGCTTGACCCCAGAACCCAGGCCCTTTCCCACCGGACTCCCAGCTTCTGGCTTAGACCCGTCTAATTGGCACTCCTGGGGTCTGCTGTCTTCCGCCCCCGTCGGATTAGGAGCTCCTTGCAGGCAGGAACCGTGTCCGCTTTGTATCCACGGCGTCTAGCTCTATGCCTGCCAATGCTGGATACCAAGGATGAGGAACTATGTCTCAGCGAGCCTGGAGAACTCTGGTTTAGCCTAAGAGAAGTCCAAGTGGGGTTCACCGCTCCTTGACTCGCTAACAGATTCGAGGGGGAGTATGTGGGAACTGCCCTGTTGCCGGGCTCCAAACTTACCCAAAGCACCGACCGCCGCCGCGCGTTCCTAGTCCCAGCGTCAGGCCCCGGTCTCCGTTTACCGCGGTCACCGGGCAACGCCGCCCCGCCTCCCCGCGGGCGGAGCCGGATGGGCCGCGAGGCGCATGCGCCGCCCGAAGGCTGCAACGGGAAACTCCCCGCGGGGTTCCTGAAGTCTCGGTGGTTGGGCTTTGGTCCCGGCTGTTTCCAGGCACGTGACTCGGGCTCCAGCCGAACAGAAAAGCCCAACGTTCTATCAGGTTATTATCCCATTTTAGTTTTATATCCAGTTTATACTATTGTAATTATCCCAAGAATGTTATATAGATAAACGAAATGACTTTTGAATACTTAGATACCTGCCTGGTAATAAAAAATGGCCCAAAGGGGCCCAGATTGCACACTATCATCCGCAGAGATACATCCCCAGGCTATTTTATTGAGTTATTTTCGTCTGTTATCTCTGTTGGCTTTCACAAGGAAATGCTTTTATGTTGTGGGATCCTTGGTCTCATGATACCAGGTGCACAAAGTAGAGGCCTATCCAGAATTTCTAGGTTCAGTAATTTGCTCTTCAGCGGCTCTGTGGTGCAGAGGCTCTGTGGTGCAGTGACCTAAAGTCACTGGTTACCAGACATTGTTTTAAAACGGCTGCCTTGTACATCTGAAACTAATATTATCCTGTATGTTAACTAACTGGAATTCAAATAAAAACAAAAAATACCGGGTACACTGTTGCAATAAGTGACAACGTATTTTGTATCCAGAATGTGTAATGGATTCTTACAACTGAATAAGGAAAAAACAAAAACAAAGACCTAATTTTTCAAATGGGCATAGGACTTTGACTACTTCACCATATCAGAGGTATGAGTGGCCAGTAAACCCAGTAGTCCCCTGGGAAATGCACACCACAGTGCACATACACCACACCCACCAGAATGGGTAAAATTTTAAAAATGCCAGCACCCAATGTGGAAGATGTGCAGCAACTGGGACTCTCATAGACTGCTGGTAGGAATCTAATATGGTACAACGACTTTGGAAAACCATTTGGCAGTTTCTTCAAAAGTTAGAATTTGGGATGCCTGGGTGGCTCAGTTGGTTAAGCGGCTGCCTTCGGCTCAGGTCATGATCTCAGGGTCCTGGGATCGAGTCCCACATCGGGCTCTCTGCTCACTAGGGAGCCTGCTTCCCCCTCTCTCTCTGCCTGCATCTCTGCCTACTTGTGATCTCTGTCAAATAAATAAATAAAATCTTTTTAAAAAGTTAAATTTATACTAAGCCATTCCATGTCCGAGGTATTTATCCAAGAAAAACAAAAACTCATGGCCATACAAAGCCTTGTCTGTGAATGTTCATAGCAGCTATACTCACAATAGCCAGAAAATGGAAAGAAACCCAATGGTCATTGACAGGTGAATGGATAAATATCCGTACAATAGAATACTACTCAGAAGTAAAAAGGAAGAAACTGACACACACAACATCAATGAATCTCAGTTATGATGAGTGAAAGAGCCAGACACAAAATAGTACAATGTATGATTCCTTTTAGATAAAATGTAAACAAATCTGTGATGACAAAAAGCACATCAGTGGTTGCCCAGGGCTAGAGTAAAGGGAAGGATGCACTTAAGGGACAGAAGGAATCTTTTGGAGATGACAAAAATGTGTCTTGTGGTGGTAGTTTCAGCGGCCAAAAGTCAATTAACTGTTCTTTTTAAATTTAGATACAGTTAATTGTATATACATTATTTCTCAATAAAGTTGATTCTTAAAAGTATACTCTTTTGTGTTTGTTGGTTTCCATGTTATACAATTTTCCAAAAACTTTATTCCATGCATTTGTTGGTAGTATTGAAATGTTCTCTTTAGTCAAGTATTCTTGACTTTTAAAGTCTACTGACTTAAAAGATTATCTTTACTGTTAATTATCAATGGTATATCCAGGGTGTCTGAAAAGTCAGAAAAAATAGGATAAACTTATTTTCAAACAGCATGTTAGTTACATTTTCAAATAATATTCTCAACATGTTTTCTTTCAACCTCCCAACATCTTCAGGTGAAATATCTCTAAATTTAAAGACCTGGGTCCAATTGTTAACCTGAGAAAACCACAAAGAATTCACTACATAGTATCTTTAAATATCTGGAAACACAAGGAAATAGTGTATTTATTTGTGCACCAAAAAACTGGCAGTCATCATTACTGAATGCTTATTATGAGTCAGGTCCTGTTCTTAACATTTTTACATATACTCACCTATCTTACTCCTCACAACCCTATAAGATATATCATGTCTGACTCTCAAATGGGAAAAATGAGATGATTTACTCAGGGACACAGCCCAAGTGGCAGAGTTGGCATTTGCATCCAAGCTTTCTGATTGCAATACTTGCAGCCTTAGCCGCTGTGCTAGATCAACTATTTCTTATAAGTTAGGAGGAGTCCAATAATTATTTTTTAAAAAGAGGGGTGCCTGGGTGACTCAGTTAAGCATCTGACTCTTGATTTTGGCTCAAGTCATGATCTCAAGGTCATGGAATTGAGCCCTGCATTGGGCTCTGTGCTGAGCATGGAGCCTGATTAAGATTCTCTCTCTCCCTCTCCCTTAGAACCCCCTCCCCCGCTCATGTGTTCTCTCTCTTAAAAAAAAAAAAAAAAGGAGCTTCAAGTCCTGGCTTTACCTCATACACCCTGACATTAGGCAACTTACTTCACCTCCAGGGCTCAATTTCCTCATCTGTAAAGGGGAGATGGGTGGCATTCGAACATGTCTGACTCAGTTTTACTGTGAGATTTTAATGAGATAACCACAGTTATGGCTCAATAAAGATAGCTATAATTATATTATTGTTATGATTTTGTACTTCCATACCATACTCACTGTAAGATGGCAGCATAGTGTAGGCCTTGTATAAAGACTTCCTATATCCCATCCCAGGGGATGGGATAAGTTGTGTGACTTTGAGAGGGTACTTACCCCTCCTAGTACCTCAGTTTCTTCATCTGCAAAAGAAGGATAATAGTATCTACCTCATAAAGGTATATTAAAATAATGAAAAGTGGCTAAAACAGTGCCTGGCATTTAGGAAACAGTAAATTATTATTAAATTCTGCTAACTTAAATGATCTCACTATACAGCATAGGAATGACTGTATCATTAACTGTGGATTTGATTTATCAATCTAGTTTCTCTTCCAAGCTGTAATATGGAAAACTGCAAGTTTTATTAAAGTTCAGCAAGTGATTAGCAGCTTTCTGGGGCACTTATTTTTTTTTTAAGATTTTATTTTTTGAGAGAGAGCACGCACACACAAGCAGGGTAGGGCTAGAGGGACAGGGAGAAGCAGGCTTCCTGCTGAGCAGGGAGCCTGCGCCTTCATCCCAGGACCAAGGGATCATGACCTGAGCCAAAGACAGAATGGACTGAGCTACCCAGGTGCCCCTGGGGCATTCTGAAGAAGTCCTATGTTAGCCAAAAACTTGAGTCCTAACACAAGAAATACAGGTAATCTGAGTTTGGACTAGAAAAGTGAATACAAATATAGTACGTCATCAAATATAGCAGACTTCACCCCTCTGCAATGCTAAGATCAATGGTTCCCAAACTGAAGCATGATCAGAATCACATGAGGCGCTTATTAAAACAGACATTTTCTGATCAATGAGTCTAGGGTAGAGCCCATGAATTTTCATTTCTAACAGGATCTAACGGTGATCCTGACGCTGCTGGTCAGGGCCATACTCTGTGACCCACTGGTGCTGCTGGCTCCAAAAGCTAATATAGAGGTCTCAAAGTAGTGTTACTTAAAACCAAACATGCACCAATTTATGATTTGGGGATGATAAATATCTTCATAATGTTTTCCAACCTGGGCTATACACTGGAATCATCTGAGGAGGTTTCTTAAAATGTTTGTGTCCTACTCCCAGAGTCTAAGTTAACTAGTGTGGAATGAGACTTGGCCATTGGGAATTTTAGAAGGTCCCTATGTGACCCTAATGGCAGCCAAAGCTGAGAAGCACTGCTTTAGAAAGCCTAAGAAACCAAGCTCTTTTCCTCTGTATCTATTATTCTTGGGAGATTTTTTAACCTACTTTTGAAGTTTATCAACAAAAACAAATATTGGCAGGATGGATACTTAAATGTCAGTTCCACAGGTTGCCAGTGAGCACTGATTCTCAATTTTGGCTGCACATTAAATCACCTTAAGCAGCTTTTTTTTTTTTTTTTTGTCATGTCATGGGACATCTGAGTGGCTCAGTTGGTTAAGCATCAGGCTTCAGCTCAGGTAATGATCCCAGGGTCCTGGGATTGAGTCCCACATCTGGCTCCCGGCTCATCGGGGAGCCTGCTTCTCCCCCTGCCTGCCGCTTCCCCTGCTTGTGCTCTCACACGCACACCTTCAGATAGATAGATAGATAGACAGACAGACAGATAGATAGATAGGTAGGTAGATAGATAAATGTCATGCCAAGGGCTCACTCCCCAGGTAGTCAGTCTGGTCTTTTTTCAGTGCTCCCAAAGTTGAGATCCATGGCTTTTGAAGTTTAAAGGAATATAAGGGGCAAAAATAAACAGCCGACCAGTTGAAGAACAATAAGAAAAATGTAAGTCCAAAGAATGCATTCACATGAAATCTTGCCATTTGCAACAACGTGGATAGAACTAGAGAACAGTAAGCTAAGAGAGGTCAGTCAGTCAGAGAAAGACAAATACGTTATGATCTCACGCATATGTGTAATTTAAGAAACAAATGAGCAGGGGCGCCTGGGTGGCTCAGTGGGTTAAAGCTTCTGCCTTCGGTTCAGGTCATGATCTCAGGGTCCTGGGATCAAGCCGCGCATCGGGCTCTCTGCTCAGCAAGGAGCCTGCCTCCTCCTCTCTCTCTGCCTGCCTCTCTGCCTACTTGTGATCTCTCTCTGTCAAATAAATAAATAAATAACTTTAAAAAAGAAACAAATGAGCAAAGGGGAAAAAGAAAGAAAGAGAGGCACACCAAGAAATAGACTGCTAACTATAGAGAACAAACTGATGGTTACCAGCAGGGAGGTGCATAGGGGGATGGGTGAAATAGGTGATGCGGATTGGGGAGGGCACTTGTGATGAGCACCGGGTGATGTATGGAAGTGTTGAATCACTGTCTTGTACACCTGAAACTAATATTACGTTGCATGTTAACGAACTGGAATTTAAATAAAAACGTCAAAAAATAAAAAAAATTAAAAAAGAATGCATTCACAAACCAAGCATAAAACTTGACATTTCAATATTTGGAATGGTATTAAAATGGTTTTATATTCCAGACAGGGATAGTATTTATTAAATACCAAGTTTTTAAAAAGTACATTACAGACAGAAGAATCTGCAATAATGCAAATGAATACAGATGACTTCATGTAAATAAAATCAGTGACACCAGAGAAAAATTGTATTTTTGCCACCATAATGAAGAGGACCAAATGAAAGTTGATTTGACACTTCATAGAATACGAATAACTCAGGAGGAGGGACAGCATTGTCTGAGAAAATTTCCCAAGTAGTTTCAATGTGTTTCCCCTGCTCTAATCCCACTACATCAGGTTGAGAATTTCCATCCCACAGTGAAAGGACAGAGATAAATTAAAAAGCAAGTTTAAAATAAAAGCCAGTGTCTGAGAGCCAAATAGGTGCTTTGAAGAAAATAACCCTAAATGCATCGTAGATTCAGGCCTGGGAAAGTTGATAACAACCTTTTGTACTCATTTCTGTTTCAAGCACTAAATATATCAATAAATCAATGTTACTGCATTTAGACACGAGCTCTATGATCATTATTTATTTGATGGACATTACCATTATTGATGACATTTTCACATTTAAAGCCTATCTAAGAATTTTATAATATATACAACCACTCTTATCTGCATAAACAAATAAAAACAGATGCTCCCACACCTACTTTTTAAAGCTGTACATTCCACTTGATGGAAAAAGCCATAGACAACAGTGACTTCCCTCCCAAAAAGAAATCAAAGGGAGCGTTAAACTTTTCTGAAAGCCAGACTTTAATCGCCCAGAGCCATTTTATTGTAAGTTATATACAAAGCAACTTAGTTCTTCAGAAAAAAATAAAAGAAATACATCACTTAAGATATATTAGACAAAAAAAAACCTGAATAAAAATGATAAAGATAAAAATGTGTTACACAGCAAAACCTTACAATACTTATGAAATTATTAGAATATAAAACTTCAATTTCCCTATAATCAAAATTTAATTCACAGGAGGTTGTACATTAGTTAGTTGTTGGAAATTTATTTGAAAATACCCAAGATTTAAATAATTGCTTTATTTTTTGTTCCATAAGTACTGTTACAAGATCTTTTTAGGTTTTATCTAAAAGGACAAGACAACTTGAAAGCAGGAGCAGGGAAAGGGGAGTGGAAGCTCAAGAATATACTACTGAAAACAAATTCTATACAACTAACTTCACTTATGACACGTGGGTAGAAAGAGCGAACCAGCCTTCTTCATTCTGTTTCTCAATCTGTTGAACAAAGATGAAAGACGGGTTTAGAAAGTAATCAGAAACATGAGCCCATTCAAGGTTTGTAATTATTTAGACTAAGTACATAGAATCAAAGTTACCCTATGTCATCAAATAGTACTGAAAATTAAATTGCTACTGGCAATTTTATTCTCAAACAGAGCCACTCCCAAATAACTGATTCCTCTGGTCAACAGATCCTCTGATTGATCGAGGAAGCCTAATTTTTAAATAAAGGATGAATCCAGTATTTTATACAAATTATAGGTACAACTTTTTTAAAATAACCAAGTTATTTGATCTTAGTAAATTAAATTTGTTACTAAATTCCAGAAACGAAGGGCAAATTATATAAAACAGTCTACTTCAAAACTTTTTTTAGGGGCTAAGTTGGTTAAGCGTCCGACTCTTGATTTTGGCTCAGGTCATGATCTCGGAGTTGTGGGATGGAGCCCCATGCTGGGCTCTGCACTCAGCAGGGAGTCTGCCTGAGGTTCTCTCTCTTCTCCCTCTGCCCCTACCCCTCCTGTGTGTGTGCACACGCATGCACGTGCGTTCTCTCTCTCTCAAATAAATAAATAAATCTTTATTAATAAAACTTTTTAGGATATAAGAAACAGCAAAGGACAAATCTTCTAGTGCTAGACAATTGGGATATTTGAGAATATCAATTAATCTGGGCTATAAATAGTCACTATTTACTGAAGCACTCACTAGTCTAATCTACAGCAAATCAGAACACATGAAGAATATGTATGACATTGATTAACCATAACTTCTCTAACCAGTGGCACACTCAGATACATCACACTAGGGTAAAGTGACAAGAGAAGTGGCCCCAGGGCTCTGGATATCCCAATCCCACACAGCCACGGCAAGCACCGAGGGAACCAATATCTTGGTATATCTACTACTTCAAGGCACACCTGTATGTCCTGCCGCATTACTGGAATGCTTTGCCTGAAACCAGTTAATTTCCAGTCTATGTTGAAATACTATTGAATTTTACCTTATTCCTTAGCTACCACAGAACACAAAAGAAACTATATGGCTAAATGGTTTTTTCTAGTAAAGGTGAATTAGGAATTATTTTCTTCTGAGAACTTATCACCTGTAGGATAACAAGAATAATTAAGAATGGAAATCACTAAAGAAGCCACCTTCCCCGCAACTCTCCTGACCCCTACACACATTTCACAATTACATTTTATCACATACCTTTGTTCTTGGATTAACAGGTGTGAATCGCCCACTTCCTGAGGTGGCGTTTAATGGAGAACAAGAATTACTAGTAGCCCCTGAAGACCTATTTATGAGAAATAAAAGAGAGTGGCAGAGTGATCTATCATCATTAACCATCAAAAATTATGTAAGACTGACAAATTCTCAGTATTGGCAATGGCTGAGTTAGGTCTAAATGAGGTAAATTAGGGGCGCCTACGTGGCTCAGTGGGTTAAAGCCTCTGCCTTCTGCTCAGGTCATGATCCCAGCATCCTGGGATCGAGCCCCGCATCAGGCTCTCTGCTCATCAGGGAGCCTGCTTCCCCCTCTCTCTCTCTCTGCCTACTTGTGATCTCTCTATGTCAAATAAATAAATAAAATCTTTAAATAAATAAATTAGGTAAATTATTTGTAACACATTTTTACCACCCTAAGTTTTTGGGTTTTTTTAATTAATAGACTTCCTTTTTTAGAGTAGTTCTAGGTTTACAAAAGGACTAGGTGTAAAGTACAGAGAGTTCCAATATAGCCCTCACCTCCCCCACACAGTTTCCCCTATTATTAACACCTTGCATCAGGTTGCTACATTTATCACAACTGATGAGATAATATTGATACATTATTAATTAAATCCATAGCTCATATCAGGGTTCACCCTTGTTACACATTCTGTGGGTTTTGACGAGTGTATAATGACAATACCCACCATTACAGTATCATGCTGTAACATTTTTAACATCAAAGGGAAAGACACATGTGCAGGTGCGGGGGTGAGGCTGGAAGAGTAAAGAGCACTGGAACAGCAGCGCAGTGTCGCAGTAAGCACAGAGAGTGGAGACAGAACAGCCAGGTCCATCTTCAGTGCCACCTTTACCAACCATGTGACCCATCTAAGCAAACCACTCAAGTAGCTCAATGACCTTCAGCTTATTATAAAGAAGAAAAATATTGCCGGTCAATTTACTCACCCTGTCATATGTTATCTCCTAATTCTGTAACCTACAAAGTGCTTTATATATGTGCTATTATCCTATTTTT
This sequence comes from Potos flavus, assembly GCA_028534135.1. Classification (NCBI taxonomy): domain Eukaryota; kingdom Metazoa; phylum Chordata; class Mammalia; order Carnivora; family Procyonidae; genus Potos; species Potos flavus. Next base: position 140,220,995 of record CM052898.1, on the reverse strand, counting down.
GTTCTCAATAGCCAACCCACACTGTTCTACTTAAGGCCTATTCCTCACTCTTCTTTTTCCCCAGAAATTCTTCTCTCCAATTGCTTTATTTTCTCTACAGCAGTGAGTCTGTCTGAACCTAAGTCAGATACTATGCACTTTCTTTTTTCACAAAGAGAATGAAACACCACATTCTTGATTTTTTAAAGTAACTGTTCACATTGTAACCCTACCTTCTTGTATTTATACCACTGGTAGGAGAGACAGTACTGCATTTTGAGCTTTCTGGGGCTTCAGCTCCTGGAATAGATACTTCAATTGTCCTCTTTCCTCCTTCTAAAATATAAAAATAAATATTAGTTTCATTATCTTTCATTAAAATAAAATAAAAATTTAACTCGATTTCTATCTTACTGCAAATTTCACATTACAAATTTGGAGGTTCTTTCTATATTTTCATTATGGCCCACAGACACCCTTGAAGGATTTTTTTTTTTTTTTTCAAAATGAACTGTGAGACAAGAAACTTTAGTTACTAGTGTCAATTCAGTAGCATGCCAGTTCATAGAAAGCCAGAATCTTCAGACAAGTGGTATCATGTCAGATCTGGAAGTGAAAAACAGAAATTAAGAGCTAGCCCTAAAAATCTTAAGATTTTTGTCAAAAACAGCTTATCTAAAATTTTCAAAAAAAATTAAAAAGAAAATGGAAAATTTCTGAAGTTATTCAATAAAACTTTAAATCCTCTAAATCTATCACATTATTAGATTCCTGAAGGCATTAACTTAGGAGCGGAAAGTTGGCTGAAAAGCTCATATGGCCAATGGCAAGTATAATTGTGTTCATTTTCAATATTTCACAAGTAGATTATCAACTAACATATTTACTATCTACTACTGAAAAATATTTACTATCTACTTAATGTCTATTCTAGGCAGTTTCACAGAGGCTCCTATGAATCAGTACTGAAGGGCTTTAGTGGGTAATGAAACTATATTTAATTGTATAACATATTCCTCCATTACCCTAGAAAACAAAACAGGTTTTGCATGGCATATGATTATTTATATCTTTATCATAATAGCGCACAAAGGTACCGATGAAACCAAGAATTTTACTTTTAAAAAGGAATCTCTTGGAGAAATCACCAAAAAAGAATATTTTGGAGATATAACCACTGGAATGAAAAGCATGCAGTTTGTAAATTTATCAATTTGTTTTAGAACTCCAGAAAAATCACTTCTTTTCCCTCAGTTTACTTATGTATCAAAAAGTTATAATATCAGCTCTGTCTACTCTCAGGGTGTGCTGAGAACTAAATAAGATAATAGAAATGAAGTACTTTTAACCTTAAAGAACAACTGAAACAGAAGATGACTAATGTAATTACAAAATTATTCTTAAGAGTAATTTGCTTTATTCTTCTTCATTGCACTTAGCGCCAAATAACATTATCTCATAACGCTGAACAGGGATTTGTCCTGTTCAAAGCAGTTTTCCCAGGGCCCAGAACAGGGCGGCAGGTAGTAGATGTTCAAATGTATGGAGTGATTTAATCAGAAGTTGCCTCTATGCTTCGTGACTATGAAGAACAGCAGACTAAGCTGTCATTTGAAGAAGCCTGGAATAAGCAAAGAGAAAGGACCCTGGGGAAATGCATTATCTGTCATTTTCCAGTAATTTTCAAGAGTCTGCTTTCTAGGTCTGAAGTTTCAAAAAAGAAATGATTTGTAACTGAGAGAAAAAGTCTTATAAGGAAGGTGGGTGGGAGGATGGGTGAAATAGGTGAAGGCGATTAAGAGCATAGTAAGTAAACACTGAGTAATGTATAGAATTGTTGGATCATTATATCGTATACCTGAAACTAATATAACACTGTATGTTAACTCTACTAGAATAAAAAAAAAATTTTAACTCTTATTGGCAGATACCTTAAAGATAGCCTACTTCAACCAGCCTCAGGACAGATGAATCCCTCTAAAACACCAATACTTGAGCATTGTCTTCAGGGAACATACTACTTACTGATATAATTATTTTCTATCCCTCACAATTAGAACCTTCTTTTTATACGGGGCCAAAATTAGTCTCTCTATAGCCTTCATACAGCTATATCCCTTGAGGGTCTTAGTAATTCAATTTTTGCCAAAGAACAACTTAAGATCTACCTCATTTCATCAATATTTTTTGTTTGTAAATATTATGACAACTAATTTTTCAGCTACTATTCTATTATTCAGAATCCCCTCTAGTTTATCACATTCCTAACTAAAATAACAGAATGGGAAGTTTAATTTACAAATGAAAATGTGCTAACTGGTTTTAATAAAATAACTTGTAATTTGTTGCTGATGAAATTCTAAATTATCATTTTGATGTTAATGTTTTATACTTGCCACTGCATAGGTCCTAAGTGAATCATACACTGTAATGATTCCCATTTACAGTGTATCAGGCAACTTAAGAACTTAGACACCAAAGATTAACTGCAGGCACCATGGAATAGCTTTCTACCAGAAGACTGGCCTTCTAGTCTTATTTCTGTCACTTATTCTGTGACCTATGTCTGTTTCTTTCAATGTAAAATTGAAGGCACTGAAATATATGCTTTGAGATTTCTTTCAGCTCAATATATATCGCAAAATCGAGAAAGTGAAAACTCTCATGTGTCTGGCTTTTAAATCATGAATTTGTGACCAACCAGTCCATGCTCTGAGAGGTGATGGAATGGGTGATACCGGTGGAGAGGAAAGATTCAGACCAATAAGTTTCTGCTGCTCTATTAACTGCAAGAGTTTTCCACGAGCCTCCATACTCTGCCGATTCAATTCTGCAATCCGTTCCTCCATGCTACTTGGTGTTAGAGGTTGTGTTGCTGGAAAAGTCTTAAAAAAAAAAAAAGGCACAAATTCCACATTAAAAACAATCCAAACAATTTTGACTTTTTGTAAAAATAAACTCTTCCACTAAGAGCCAGCTAGTTGGTATTCACAGCCCTTACTATATGTAAACTTGAATAGTAGGCAAAGAGTAAAAGTCATTTAATTGAAAAATTAGGGTTAAAGGAAAGGGATACTAATCCTTCTGATACTGGCGCCACATAATCCCTCTAGTCCCTTTGTCCGTGGAGAATGTCTGTGGGACAAAGCTTCCACGCATCTGTTCGTGTTTGTTGAGGTACACGAAAGGTCCCGTGAGCGAAGACAGTACTGCTAGTAACCTGACTTCTAAGTAACAGGTCTATTAATGATAGATCTGTGGTTTGAATCTCAGTATAGAAAAGAGGATCTGCTATACTCAAGAGATGCTTCTATTATCCCAATCACCATACATGTACCATGAGTTATTTGACAAAGATTTCTAGGAATCTTATCACTCCTTTTGACCAGGGGTCAGCAACCCCAAGCCATGTTTGGCCTCAGATATCTAATTTGAGAAATGTGGTGACTGGAAAGGAATATGAGAGGTAGAGTAAGAAAGCCACCCAAGGAATATAATGTAAGTTTAATATGAAAATTCCTGAGAGGAATATATGTGTCATTGTTGATTATTTCATTTAGTTAAATATGTCCCTTTGGGAAAAAACAATTCCTATTAGAAATCACTAATTTATAACTTATGCCCATTAATAAAAAAAAAGAGAGATAAGCAAAACAGTTTAAATTAAAGATCACTCTGAAATTTGGATTACGACAAAGAGGGCGGTGAGGACAATAATAGATTATCCTCGCTAGCCCGATCTATATACTAATTAGAAAAGCAGGCAAGCTCAATTTTTAACTCTATTGCCTTCTTAAAACCAAGAGTTAGTTACCTGTTTCAAATAACTGTCAAAATTCTGCAAACGCACAAATGCCTCCAATGACTCAAAATTAAGGCAATCTGTACTTACACATCTATAACGATAGCTGCTGCCCACTCCTAAACTTCTTCCGGTAAAAGATTACCAGTCCCTGATGACTATTACTCTGTGACTCCACACTTACACTGCCCTTATTTCCCATGAGCCTGTGCTGACAGAGGTGGCCCTTATCCCCCACCCCCACCCCTTCCTAAACTTCCTCATGGAAGCCCTCAATCTATCATTGGTAAAGCCCTTTATATAAGCAATCGCCTCTGGAACCCCTAATCCATAAAGCTGCCCAGCTCCTTCCCACTGCTAAAACACTGTTCCATCTCCTATCAGAACCCTGCCAGGAGCCACTCTGGCTCACAAAGGGGTAAAAGGAAGTGTCTCACATCATTGGGACTAGCATGAGAACGTGTGTTATAAATACTCCCCAGCTGGAATTTAGAATCCCTTTTCTCCCCACGAACAAGAAAATGAAGATTTAAGTTACCTGGTTAGCCTACAAAATTCCTTCACTATAATAAGCAGATTTTTGTTATTCAAAGCATAATCCTCCGGCCGGTACCATCCGGAAACTTGTCAAAAATGCACAGGTACTATCTCAGAATTGCTCAATCAGAAACTGCATTTTAGCAAGATCTCCAGATGATTGATACATACATTAAAGTCTGACTTTAATAATTCTTTAAAACATCATTTCTATAGGAAAATGCATTCTGTGTCCTAAAAAATTAACTCCTCATGAATTGAGGCCCAGCTATACATAATTCGCTTGTATGAGCCCCATAAGAGTAAAAATGCTTTCAATTAAAATGTAGTTGTATGGTAGACTTTCAATTCATACTAATTCTGCATCTTATATTTATAACTTCATTTGCAGCTTAATTTCAGCTTTCCTTCACATTTTACCTTTGTCCTATTTTCCTCATTCATTTTCCTCATTTTCTATTTTATGTTGTCCTTTTACTGTATGTGTTAAATAAATTGATAACTTTTCCTATTTTATGATGAGGACATGACAAAGCATAAGCCTTCTAGTAGCAGCCTCAAAGATAACCAGGATCCCTTTGTGCCAGCAAAGTACTTAAATTCCTAAATGTCCCTAGCCAACCCTTAACTGGTACTCACTGCAGTCATGTCACTCACATGACTTGTCTCTTGTTTGTTTAATTCCCGAACTCCATCCCCTTGCTCTCCTCCTGGCCAAATAATACTATTCAGATGTGCCTTGATAGCTGAATTCTGCAGTGTCAACTCAGCAATTCGTGCCATGATGTCTTTTCTCTGTATTAATGCTTCATTTGTTCTAAGCTGCTGCCCGTCTCCCAGTACCGGGGGCTCTTCTGAGAACTCCGGGATTCTGGCCTGCTGAGTGTTTGAATGGGAACTACAGAAGGGCTGTGAGAGGTTAACAAAAGGAGCCTGGGCTTTGTTCTCCAGATCTTCCCCCATGTGAGACACCCTCCACCTCTGAGTGAAGAGACGACTCTCTTCACTTGAATTCTGATTGTCTGTGTCAGTAGGGAAGGTCGTCTTTTCCCAATTTTGTTCCTTCTCAATTATTTCCACAGTTGGAGGAATTCGTGGAGCAGGACGAGTTTGAACAGTCCTCCTCAATACTGTAGATAAAATTAAAACAGAATAAACATGCATCATTTAGCCACAGACTGGCACTACAATCATCCATTACTCATCATGGTAGTTAGAAATGTATTTCAATAGAAGGGTCTGGCTTCTGAATGCCTAAATTATTTTAGGAGGGAATATACCAGCAATGCCACCTCAATCAAATACAGAGACTTTTATATTCCTTAAGGCTTTATCAGTATCCTTGTAAAGAAAGTATGCTAAGTTCACATTTTAATACATGTATTAACTCATATCTGGGAATACTGGGGGTGTAGGGAGTATAAATACCTACTGTAAACCAAAGATAGGAAAGGCGTCTCTAAAGAAGTAAAATTTAAAAATGATACATATGTGGCAGAAAGCAGAGCGAAGAACAGTACAGGCAGAAAGAACAACATATGTGAACGCCCGAAAATAGGAAAGAGCAAAGAAATGAGGCCAATTTAGTGTAATACAGTAACAAGGGAGAACTGGAAAAATATGAGATTGGAGAGGTGTACAGAAATATTTCTTACAGAGCTTTTTAAGCCATGTTTGGAATTTTATAATTTAATCCAAGACCAATGAAATATGGAGAAGGTTTGGCAATGATTCAATTTATATTTCTTAAATGCTGTGTTAATTGGAAGATCCAGGAATGGAAGTAGGGAGACAAGTAAGCCATGTGGTAGTCTAGGAGAAAGATGATAATAGCTCCAACGAGGGTATGTTGGCTATAGAGATGGAGAGAAGTGGGTACACTTGAGAAATATTTTGGCAATAGAACTAAGAGTGATGAACTGGAAGTGGGGAGTAAAGTTAACACACAGATCAAGATGGCATGTGCAACTGAGTGGGTAGCGATACAATTTACAGAGATGGAGAAGATAAGAACAGATTTAGGGGAAGGGAAGCTATCAAGAATTCCACTTTGAACAGGATAAATTTAAGTGCCTGATGATTTATCCAAATATTCCCCCAAGTAGATGGACTCATGGGTCAGAAACTCAAGACTCATCTAGGTGAAGATACGAAACTGGAAGTCACTGCCGTATAGACAGTATTGGGAGCAATGAGAATGGTTGAGATTATCTAGAGAAAGAGAATTGAGTAAGAAAAGAAACCAATACCGACACATGAGGAAGTCAACATGTAGCACTGCATAAAGAGGAGAAGCTAGCAAAGCAGACTGAAACGGGGCAGCCAGAATGGTTAGAGAAACACTACAAGAACGCAGTATGAAGGAAACCAAAAGGGAGTTGTTAACCACATACAATACTACTGTAAGACCTAGAAACACAAAGACAGAAGAAAAGTACACTGGAGTTACTAACCTGGAGGCCCCTGAAGCCCTTAGCAGGAGTAATTTAGAGGAAATGACCTAATAGGGAGAGAAATGGGGAGACAGATGCTCCTAGTTCAAGACTGCAGACTCACCTCCTTTCACTGACAACAAGGAAATAAAAAATAATAAAGCCATGTCAGTGAAGATTATGGTCTAGGAAGAGAGTCATTAGCAAATGAGATTATTTTGACACATTTCTGAAAGACTAAAAGTGGATGGGAAGTGTATGAAAGAATGAATTGAGCAGAAGCCACAGTTGAGAACATGTATATGTTATAAGGAAGCTACAGGTAAAAGCCAGTCTTTCTGGGAGAACCCGAAAAAGGCTGCTAGCTCGAGCTGACTGTACAGAGGAAGAAACTGAGAAGTAGGCTTAAAATTGGAGAATAACTTGAAAGTTCATCTACTTTATAGTTATGTTGGTCAAGCTGTGCTCACTAGTTGCCCCACCCATCCTCAAAAGTGAAAAAACAGCATTGGGGAGAGCAGATGTGGTAGCTCCAGTGAAACAGCTGGATCCTACTTATATACCCTAAAAGCAAGCCTGCAGTTAATAGAGCACGTCCATATATCAAAGCAACTGCTGAAGGGAAAGTCTATTGGGAAAAAAGACCTAGACTGACCTATACCCCAGAAGAGAAAATCGATGCCAACCACCTGTAACATTCAGTCTAGTCATTTATTCTTAACTATGATGGGCAATGAAGGATCACCAGACATATAAGGAAAATCAACAGCACAAAAGAGAAAAACCAGGATAGGAAAACAGAAAAAAAGACTAAGAAGAAGAGAAGGAAAATTCAGATACAAAAGATAATGTAATAAAATTCTAAAGGGTATACTCAGAAGGGAGTTTCTGGAAGATAATGCATTTGTTTTGTTTTGTTGTGTTTTGTTTTTTTGTTTTTAATTTTATTTATTTGAGAGAGAGACAGAGAGCAGACAGAGGGAGAAAGAGAAGTAGACTCCCTTCTAAGCAGGGAGCCCGATTCCGGAGTCGATCCCAGGACCCTCAAGCCATGACCTGAGCTGAAGGAAGCCGCTTAACCAACTGAGCCACCCAGGTGCCGCAAGATAATGCATTTGTAATAAGCATCAAAGAAAACAGGACAATCAAACCCTAAGAAAGGGCTCTTGCTTAGAAATTAAAAATATAACTTGGTGAAATTAAAAAAAAAATAAAAGGCTTGACTATAAAGTGAAAAAATCTTCCAGAATATAAGAAGGAAGATATAAGGCTAAATATATAAGAAAATGATCCAGAAGGTCAATATACTATTTTCTAAAACTGCAGAAAGTCATGTGTCTTCATGTCCAAAAGGTCCCACTGGTGCCTCATAGTGCGATGATGGAAAAAAAAAAACCCACATATTTAGACATACCTTATGCAAGGTCAGAATAAAAATAAAGGAATTCTAAAGCTTCCACAAAGAAAAAGTATGTGAAATACAAAGAAATAAAAGTTAGATATTACATCATACGTCTGAATTGCAACACCAGATACTAAAAATCAATAGAACAATGCCTCAAATTTCTCAGGGTAAAGGATTATGGACCTAGAATTCTATATCTAGCCAAATTATCAACCAAGTGTAATAGAAAAAGTAAAAATGTTCTCAGATTTTTAAGAACTTAGGATTTACCTTCTATACACCTATTCTGATGATTTCTTTCAGAAACCTGAGGGAGAAAACCAAAGAGGAAGAAATGGGATCCAGGAAATAGTAGATATAACCCAGGAATAGTAGATATACTATAATATTAGCAAGTCCCAGGATAAGAGGTGTGTGGCGGGCCCAGTAAGCAATCAGTGCAATGGAGCGGGATAGAAGTGAGCCATGGAGCGGGGTAGAAGAGCTCTGGGAATTATCTCTGGAATGAAAGAGGATTCCACGCCACAGACAGTATAACTAAAGGACCAGAAGCTATTATTCATGTGTAAACAAGAAGGTAAAGCACATTATTCTTGTGTAAACAAGAGGGTAAAAGCAATTCAAAACTCCAGGCAAAACAAAAACTGAAGAAGAAAGTCAGTATATAGAGCAAACTTAAATATTCTGAACAACTGATTAAGTGAAATAAAGGAAATTCACTTTGATCTTCATACTAAGAACTTTTTCTTTCCTGTGGCACAAAGATTGATAGTAACAACAGATGGAGAAACAAAATAACAGTCACTTGTTTTCAACTTTCAGTATCCATCTATAGATAAGACACAGAAGACATAATTGTGGTAATGGAACAAAATAAATGTCACCAAACTCAATACAGTAAAGGAAAGGTAGGCTGACTGAAGGTGTGAAGTGGAAGCAAAGGAGAGCCAGAAGGGAAGCAGAGCTAGTATCCCCATCTTTCATAGTGGAAAGCCAAGAGATGCTGCACAGAATTAACGAAAAGATAGAAAGTATTTGATGTCACAAAAGTTAAGCAATAGAAGAATTAAAAATTAAAATATAATCACCCAAATTAGAGAAGGGAAGTAGAAGTTAATGTTAATTAAACCCTCTTCTTTAATAAAGAGCAGTCTATAATTATTGTGTAAAGTTAAAATTTAAGAAAAAATATATAAAAATATTTTATATTAATTATGGAGACTACCACAAGATAAGCAGAAATCAAACTGGGAAAAAATGCTTCCCTCTTAGGTCAGGCCTAAAGATGAAAGAGGAAGAGACCCTTGTATGTGCTTTTTTTAACCACATGAAAATATAAATTAGAATTGACACTTGAAAATGAAGAATGAATGGGAGATAAGAAAATGAAAACAGCATATATATATACTACTTTTTCAAAAAGTATGGCTGTAAAAGAAAGTAGAAGTCAATTAGTGGCTAAAGGAAATGGATCTATGATGGGAAATTCTAGGGCAATGCTATCCATTATGACAGTCTCTGGCCATATGAAGTTATTCAAATTCAAATTCAAATTAATTAAAGTTAAATAAAATCAATAATTCAGTTCTTGAGTCACATTAGCCACATTTCAAGTGCCCCCTAATGCTAGCGGCCACCACAATGAATGGAGCAGACACAGAACATTTTCATCATCACAGAAAGTTCTATTGGACAGAGCTGTTCCAGAGCATAACCAAATGCTGATAAAGGGCCCTATGTATCTCCCACCTTTACCTACATGTTCAGCTTAACTGAACAATTCTTTATATGTGGGCATTATAAATAAAATGCTGAAAAGTATGATGACAAAACTTCACCAACTAAGAATACGTGTTCAAAGGCTATTCCATCTGCACACTGTAAAAGAAATATGTGGCATTATTTTCAAGGCAAACCTGCTAACAAAGCGGTGTCTATAACAGCCCCCAAATAATTTGCTTTAGTGAACATTTAGCATATTTGTAATGAGAGTAAAAATATTTATGGTAATTGTTTCTTTAAAAGAACTCAGGGGTGCCTGGGTGGCTGTGTTCGTTAAGCATCCAACTCTTGATCTCAGCTCAGGTCTTGATCTCAGGGTTGTGAGTTCAAGCCCCCGCTGGGTTCCACACTGGAAGTGGAGCCTTCTTTAAAAAAAAAAAAAAAGAAAGAACTTCAAGCTATCTTCCCATCACCAGTGGGAAATACTTTATAATATCTCAAAAGAGATCATTAGATAAGCATATTAATACCATGTAAACATTTGAAAGATTACTTTGAGGAATGAAAATCTAACCACAGAAATCAGAACTGAAATCATATTTCCTAGCCAGAGTTAATAATACTCTCTAGCCTCTAAAGAGGTTTTACAGAACTGTAGAGCTGGAGGAACATTAAAGATAAAAGAAAAATCTCTCATTTTGGAGCTAGGAAAATGAATGCAGAGAAGGTAAGTGTCTTAGCCCCATGCCCCCCAGCTAGTCACCGGATGGGCCAAGACTCTAACACTTCTGACCCTCAGCCTAGCACTGTCTTCCTATACCAGAAAGATCTGACAGACTTTACAGTCACATAATAAATGCCAAAACAAATTTTCTCATGGCAAGGACTTGTCATTTTCTTTAACCCTTATGGCCTCTTCAGGTCCTTTATTGAAAAGAAAGTACAGAAAATCTGACCAAATTTCTAAGTTCCAATGACAATAAAAGTTTTTATTCTGTTCCCCTATGTAAGAATGTAAACACTTAAAAGAAATAAAATACGTATGCAAGTCAGTGCTGAATAACATTTTTCTAAAAACACTGGAGTAGAGTCTAAGGTAGTTTTTTGACTGAAGAATTGTTTTGAAAATGAAAAAAAAAGGTTCTATAGCTCCAGAAAAAAATGCACAGGGGGACAAATAAACATAATTTTCCAAACAATGAAACACCCCGCGGTACTTCTGAAGACCATCCATGAGCCCCCAACCTAAGAATCTCTGAGCTAAGGATTAACAATGAATTTTTAAAATTTTATTCTAAACTCTATATATGTCCTGCAAAAAGTGACCTGAAAGCTATTTTTAATTGTCGATCAACTTTCATTATAAAATTACCTCAACTGACTAAGCTAAAGAAATTTTAATGAGAAAGTGGTTAATAACCAAATCTGACTTATAAAATCCTTACAGTCACAGTTCTCACCTTGCTTTGGCTAAGCTTTCATTACTCTCTCTCTCGAGTATAATCTCGTTTCTTACCCTTTCCTATGCTCCTGGACCATAGGGAAAGGAGGATTTCCCTTACTCCACATTTTAATGCTGAGGACTCTGATCCTTTGATCTGATTTAATATTTACAATGCCTAATAGAACAGATGCATAATGAAATTTAAGGTGACATTTCACCGCAGGTGTAACACACATGATATAAACAGCCCTGAAAAATCCTCCTTTAGCTTAAAGGTTATGTGTGGCAATCAGTATCTTTCAGAATTCCATTTACTGGGTAACAATGGATACAATATGTTACATATATAAAGCATAAAAAAACAACTGCCACACAGCTTTAGAAGAAGCCTGCTTGGGGCGCCTGGGTGGCTCAGTAGGTTAAGCCTCTGCCTTCGGCTCAGGTCATGATCTCAGGGTCCTGGGATTGAGCCCCACGTCGGGCTCTCTGATCAGCTGGGAGCCTGCTTCCCCCTCTCTGCCTGCCTCTCTGCCACTTGTGATCTCTGTCTGTCAAATAAATAAATAAAATCTTTAAAAAAAAAAAAAAAGAAGAAGCCTGCTTACCATCCTGCAAGGGAGAGAATCCTGAGTTGCTCTTCTGCCTGGGTGGTGTCAACAACACAGCCGGCTCAAATATATGTGCTGGAAAACTGTTAGTCAGATTCACACTATCCGGGGGAGTTGGCACCTGAGACAGTTTAACAGGCAAGTCTTCCTGTGCGAATTCAGCCACTTCTTCCCCTCTGAACACCAATGGCACGGAGACATTAGCATTTACAACAGGGCCCTCTGAAGAAGATGAGAGGCTATGAGCACTTACAACTATGGATACATTGCAGGTATTTATACTTACATGCATTTCCACAGAAAGCAAAATCACATGGACTCTAGAGCCTTCACTTTCTAGGCCACATCCTCCTTTAGCTGTAACTCACAGGTAAGGCTCCTGAGGGGCCAGCACTGGGAAGAAGAGGCTGCTTTTGAGAAAAGCACTTAGTCCTTGAGACCTGCCCCAGCCATTGAGTTTATCTCATGCAAGTTAAATTTTAGTCAGCCACTTCTTAGAATCCCTCCTGAGAAAACACCCCTAAACACATAAAATACTTACCACACACAGACACTCATCAAAGTATTACTTAGAAGCAAAAAACATGAATGAAGCCTAACTGTCCTTTTCAGACTCTGACATAGGATGGCACAGGAAGTGAAGAAAGGCTTTCCAAATATTACCACAAATGAAGAAAAGTTACGAATTTCTAAAACTCAGTATTTCTTTTTCTTTCCGAGACCATCTCCTCTCCTCCTGAACCTCGTGCAGTGATGAAAAGTGTTGGCACTAAAGCCTCAGTGGTCTAGGAAGCAAATTCTGCTACTTTCTAGTTGTGTGATCTTGCTAAGCTACCAAACCTTTCAAGGCCTTGGTTTTCTCATCCTGAAAGTAGGGATAACAATGATACTTACCTCCTTAGACTATTATGAAGACTAAATGAGATAATACACGTAAAACACTTAAAAAGTGCCTGGCATAGCACAAGTACCCAACAAATATTAGTTGGAAATAACGATGGCAACTGTCATCGTGACAATGCTATCTATGTATACATGACCAATAACATATAAGTTTACAGTTTTGTTTACTCTGTGTTTAATACCAACCTGGGATATTAAGACCACACTCACCCAGATTGTCTATAATTTTCCTACTCGTGGATCCCCTTTCTGATGCCTGACCCTCTTTGTTGCTTTTTATCACAGGACAGTTCTTCATGGCATGTGTGAGTGATATAAGTTGCTCATCTGTTGTGACCATGTACTGCTGAAGCCTTGCCTGGAGAAAAAAGAATGAAATAACATCATTGGCATATCAGACATCAGATCGTCACTGAGATATGTAGAACCATATCATTACTTTAACTACTCTAGGAACTTTGGACTTTCATTCAAATACTAAAATCATGCATTTGTAGGAACACATAATCATAAATGTTTTAAAAGTCCTATGACAGAGGAATGGTTAAATGTATCCTGGAGTATTATTAATTAATAAATACACTACCCTACAACAGTAAGAATTAACCTTTTTGTAGGGCTTTTGATCTATAAAACCTCTTTAGATAGGGCGCCTGCGTGGCTCAGTGTGTTAAGCCTCTGCCTTCGGCTCAGGTCATGATCTCAGGGTCCTGGAATCGAGCCCCGCATCGGGCTCTCTGCTCAGCAGGGAGCCCGCTTCCTCCTCTCTCTCTGCCTGCCTCTCTGCCTACTTGTGATCTCTCTCTCTCTCTCTCTCTCTGTCAAATAAAAATAAATTTAAAAAAAATCTTTAAAAAAAATCTCTTTATATAAATGATATCAACTGACTCAAGCTAATTTAATAGAATATTACACAGGCACTTACACTGATAAACATGACCCAATAAGAAATTATGTAATGTATGTAAAATAATGTTAAAAGAAAATATATACATAGAGATAAGAGATATTATATACACACACACATATATATGTATATATATCCAAAATGTATAGACATTTGCTAAAAATCACAGATGGTCAAAGTGAGAAGGATTACTAGTGGGACTACTGAATGAAGTATTCTAAACAATTTCATACCAGCTCAAATTTTTCCCAAATTCCACAATCATCTCCAATGACCTACTCAGCATCTCCATCTAGAACTCACAGAGGCTTCTCAAACTTAACATGTACAAAACCAAACTCCCCCTGAACATTCCCAACTCATCAACAGCAACTCCATCCTTCTAAAAGCTCAGCCCCTGACTTTGGAATCACCATTGACTCCTCTCACATCCTCTCTTTCACCCCATATCCAACCCATTGGCAAATCCTACTGCTTGCCTTCAAAATATATTCATAATTTGGTTACTTTTCACAACTTCTCCCAAAGATTTCTTCTGTGTTCACGACTGTATCTCCTGCTCCAAGAACAGTGCCAGGCCCAAATCAATAAAGATTTGTTGAGCCAATTAGTACATTTTAAAACTGCTCATCTTCCCAAGAGAATTGATAACCTAAGTTCACACAAATACTTGTACATGGATGTTCATAGCAGCATTATTCATTCATAATATACAAAAAGGTAGAAACAACTCAAATGTCCATCAATTGACGAACAGATAAGCAAAATGAGGTCTATCCATACAATGGAATATTAGTGGACAATAAAAAGGAATGAAGTACTGACACATGCTACAACGTAGTTAAGCCCTGAAAACATTATGCTAAGTGAAAGAAATCAGACACAAAAGATTACATATTGCATGATTCCATTTATATGAAATATCCACATTTGCTGTATCTATAGAAACACAAAGTGGATTTGTAATTGCCAGGGGCTGCGGGGAGGAGAGAATGAAGAGGGACTGGTGACAAACTTGGGGTTTCCCTTTGGGGTGAGGAAAACATTACTGAAATTAGATAACAGTGCTGGTGCACAACTCTGTGAATATACTAAAAACCACTGAATTATACACTTTTATAAGATAATTAAATGGTATGTGAACTGTATAGATCAATAAAAAATTGCATGTCTTATAGCTAATGTCCATTGATACAACATAACTTGCCTACTAACTATGGCTTTTCCAGTCCTTTTTGGCTGATAAATAAAAGTAAAAATAACCATCACTGGAGAACAGAGATGAATAAAACCATCTCTGCCTCAAGAAGCTCGATTTTTTCTTTTTTTTTTTAAGATTTTATTTATTCACTTGTCAGAAAGAGAGAAAGAGAGAACGAGCACAAGCAGGGGGAGCCGCAGGCTGAGGAAGAAGCAGGCTCCCTGCTGAGCAAGGAGCCCAATGCGGGACTTGATCCCAAGGCCCCGGGATCATGACCTGAGCCGAAGGCAGATACTTAACTGACTGAGCCACCCAGGCGTCCCTCAAGCAGCTCAGTCTTGATGACAGGTATACATGTATGTGTAACACGATTTGGTAAATGCAATGAGAGCAATATCCAGAGAGAACCAAAAGGGCACAAATAAAGAATACTTAATGCAGCATTGAGGCAGTATGATTAGTTTCTAGAAGTAATACTGTGTAAGTCTTTGTATTAGCTAGACAAGTGACAAAGAGGACTTATCTAATAAATATGAAGATACTGCAAACAACTTTAAATGGTATATGATTATAGGAAGCTTCCTAAATTGTATCCTCTGCTGTTCTGAAATTAAAAGTAGCTATCACAACATTTATTTCACATTTTGGATAAACTGCTATAATATTGGTAGTTAGCATTTAAATGTAGATTCTGTCTTCCCCACTAAATAGTATTTTTTTAAAGATAGCAGACTTATTCTGTATTTTCTTTGTAGTTTAAGTTTCTACTATAGTACCTCTAATATAATAAATGTTCAATATAAGCTACTGTTGATGATGATAAAGAAGTGATAAGTAATCACATCAGCACAACTAAACCAAAGGCAACTAAAAGAGAATCTTACATATTCTTAAAGATACTTTATTCTACTAAACACAGAAAAGTTTGGGATCTCATCTAAGTACCTGGGTAGCAGTATTTTCTTCTCTAAGAAGAAGAATTTCAGCCGTAAGAGCATCAATGAGTTCTCGATGATCAACTAACATTTGTTCCAGTTGCTGCCTCGTTTCTACTTCTTTACGCAGCTGGACCTCGCTCTACAAAAAAAAAAAAAATCAACTTCCACTAATAACAAGATAAAATTCCCATCCAAAAATAAGCTCCTATCAACAGCATCAAATACTAAAAACTAAGAGTTTCTACTCAAAGCTGTCAACGAAAATAATACTTACAAAGTATATGTGACAGTATGAGAATTACATATTTTTATTAAAAGGTTTATATTGCATTAAAATGAAATGCTGTGTCCTTTTCCCTTCTTTATATAGAAACAATGAACAGAATGGTATACAGACTTAAATACGTACAATTTTTGCCAAATACAGTGGAGGGAAGGACATATACATATTGCTTGAATATACACAGAGCATTTCTAGAAAGATACACTCATACCTGGTAATGATAGCTGGCTACAGGGAAGCAAACTGGTTAAATGGAAGTTAAGGGTGGGAATCAGAATTTTCATCTATCCTTCTATTTCTTTGAATTTCATACCATGTGATTATAATCACCAATTCAAGAACTAAGTTTGTTAAAATAAAATTAAAAATAAATGACAACAGGCTTAAATGGTTTTAACTTTGTAAAGCAAGTGATTAGCTAAAAAGTGGATGCTACTTAACCTGTAATACTTTCAGAGAGCCAAAAGTACGTTCTTGGAGACCCCTAACTTAAGGATAGAAGAATGTTAA
Organism: Potos flavus; assembly: GCA_028534135.1. Taxonomy (NCBI): domain Eukaryota; kingdom Metazoa; phylum Chordata; class Mammalia; order Carnivora; family Procyonidae; genus Potos; species Potos flavus. Next base: position 140,204,324 of record CM052898.1, on the reverse strand, counting down.
GACTTTCATAAGTCTGACAGTACAATAAATATTTCACTAAAAAGTAATTTTAGGAAGACAGTTCCAGAGAAATTGAAACATCTGAATTAGAGAGATGAATAAACTATTTTAATAATAAAATTTCTTTGAACATTTTTTGTTGTATTTGTTTAACAAATATAAATGTATAAAAAATAAATAACAGTTTAAATAGATTTTTGAAAGATGAAATATAGATAGATAACCATATATATAGTTATATATAGAAATATATAACTCTAATTCCACAGCATTCTGAAGACTATTCAAAAATTAATTACAGAAATAATTCTTGCTTCTCTTATAAATTATTTTCAGAACAAAAGATCTTCCACTTCAGACAAAGCCCAAGTAGTCATACAGATAACATGAAGAATTTTCCCCATCTGTGTCTACAGATTATAGGCACGCCACTCTCCAAACTAAACTAGCGTGGGAATAGGAACACAAAGAAAAGCAATAGAACAAGGACACATTTAGTAGTTCTATTGAATTTAATACTGCCAAACAATATATTTGATGTCACCATAAGACATGATTTTATTTATAGTAGATTTACCTTACTAGTTACAATTTACTAAAGCTTGTATTAAAATCAACATCACTTATACTAGATGATACATAAATCAGCATGTAGAGGAAAATTAAGAGGATAAAACTTTACTGCAGATAATCTAAAACTGAGGTATTTTAAACAAAGCTATTCAAATTTTACTAAATTTCATTTGGAAATTGCAATAAATTAAGTTTAGAGGAAAAAAAAAACCCAAACATTTCTACCAGCACTCTAAGAGGAGACTCTAATAACCTCTTGGCTCTTACCTCTTTAAGGTACCGAACCAGGCGACAGAGAGAGCCGACCAGTGACAGAGTGAAGCCTGTAAGCCCCTGACTACTCTGCAGTCCTTTGACCTCGCGTCCTGTCCACCGCTCGTATTCTTCCATTTCATGTTCCACTTCATTGATCATGTGTTTGAGGACATCCAGGCTGGAATTATTGCTGTTTGGTAAGTCTGTGGAGGCTGTGCTAGCTGTTAGCACATTCTTCTTCTGCTTGGAAGGAGCACTGGAATCCAGTTTTCCTTTCACTGATAATGACAGAAGTCACTCTATTAGAAGACCAGGAAAAGCTATATCAGCAAGCTACTAGAAAAACCACTGACTGTTAGTCACAGTTTATAAAAGGTTTTTATAGAAGTTATCACCATTTCTCATAAAAAATACAAAGAGTTTAAATCAGGTTTACACTATCTATAATGAATGTACTAGAACCATCTTTCTACAGAGTTACATTGTTATATTTGGAGGCATTTCTTAGCTACCATTCAACAAAGTCCTAATTAGTTGGCTCCAACTGGATGAGTTTAAGGGAAAAAATTTTACTAAGAGATAAAGGAAGCTGTATCAAGTTTTGCGTTTAATAATTCATCTTTGTAAATTGAGGGACTGAACCTTTCTTTAACAACTGTTTTTGCTTCCTTGAGTTCAGCACTTGTCCCACAACATAGCTGGAGTCTAGAGTCTCAGTAGATTCTTCAGATTGAAGCCTGGTCTGGATTCTCTTGACAGCATTGGTAGCATTCAGAGCAGCTAAAGGAAAAAATATTTCCAAAAGAATCTCAAGTGAACAGCAAAAAAAGTTTTAAGCATTCCAATTAACAGATCAATCAGTATTTCATTCAATTAGGTAAAGCCAGTCAAAACCCAAATAATATTCCTTTAAAAATTACTATGTTTAAGGAAGAACATAATAAAACAAGTCACTGTTCTGTGAGAAATAATACAATGGGGAAACAAACCTTTTTGTTCTCCTGATGGAGCGGCAGGTGATGGAGTTCCTGAAGGGTTTTGTGACTGTGTTGTTATTTTCTGCTGAATATCAGTCCACAGTTTATTAATTAACTCAGAATTATCTTCCTTTAGTTGGTGGAGAAACCTATAAATTATGGGTCAACAAGCTATATTAGAATTAATAAATGCTATCATTTAAACTGTTCAACTGCTTACATGTTTGATTGATGGCACTTTTAATAATTCATAATCAAAGAAAAAATACATTTTGCTTTAACTGATAAGACAGCTAAAATGCCAGTCTTCTTAGTGTTAGAAGAAATCACTCCATCTTCCTCCCGGTTTCCAACCTACCTTGGCTCCTACTCAGAGGAGCAATTTGCCCTTCTGAAGTTTCGTGGTATGGGCCCCATTCTCCTCCCTCTCTATCCCAGAGAAAGTACATGGCTTGGTGCTTTCTAGTTTCTCTCTCCTGTGAAGGAGGCTGTCCTCAGAACACAGTCTCTGCTCATCACTGAAGTACAGTGACTGGAGCAGACTCTGCCCTGAGTCTCCGGGAGCAGGGAGAAGGAATGGGAAGAAGAGCTGCAGTATAAGGAGTTAGAGAACTAAGTCGTTTGCTATAATCATCTTTATCATTGATAAGGCTGATACTTTAATCTCCAACAACCTGATTCCTTTATCTATTTCTCAATTGGACTGAGACTTAAAAGGGGTAGGTGACAAGAAAGTGGACACAACCCAGATGTCCACCAACTGATGCGTGGAGAAGTAAAATGTACTAAATCCACACAACCATAAAAAGGAATGAAGTGGCAATACATTCTACAACATGGATGAATCTTGAGAACACGCCAAGTGAAAGACCAGACACAAAAGACCACGTATTGAATGATTCTACATATATGAAATGTCCAGAATAGACAAATCTACAGAGACAGAGAATAGATAAATGTAATAGATTAGATAGGGCTGAAGGGCTTGGGAGGAAATGGGAATTGATTATTAAAGAGTATGGATAAAAGACCTCAACGTGAGGCAGAATCTATCAAAATCCTAGAGGAGAACACAGGCGGTAACCTCTTCGACATCAGCCACAGCAACTTCTTTCAGGACATGTCTCTGAAGGCAAAGGAAACAAAAGCGAAAATGAACTTTTGGGACTTCATCAAGATAAAAAGCTTCTGCACAGCAAAGGAAACAGTCAACAAAACAAACAGGCAACCCACAGAACGGGAGAAGATATTTGCAAATGACACTACGGACAAAGGTCTGATATCCAAGATCTATAAAGAACTCCTCAAACTCAACACTCAAAAAACAGATAATCACGTCAAAAAATGGGCAGAAGACATGAACAGACACTTCTCCAAAGAAGACATACAAATGGCTAACAGACACATGAAAAAATGTTCATCATCATTAGCCATCAGGGAGATTCAAATCAAAATCACACTGAGA
>CM052898.1:140148844-140200554 GCA_028534135.1 Potos flavus | reverse complement strand
GGGGCTCTCGTCTCACTTTCTGGTTCTTTAGCCCTTCATTACCTAGCTCCTCCCTGTCTCTCTAGCCCTAGCCCTTGCCATTTCCCCATCCCCATAACAGAGACCATATTTATCTGAAAGCTAACATTTTTTTTTATTAACATATATTATTTGTTTCAGGGGTACAGGTCTGTGATTCTTCAGTTTTACACAATTCACAGCACTCACCATAGCACATACCCTCCCCAGTGTCCATCACCCAGCGAACCTATCTCTCCCACCCCCTTCCGCTCCAGCAACCCTCAGTTTATTTCCTGAGACCAAGAGTCTCTTAAGGTTTGTCTTGCTCTCCGGTTTCATCTTGTTTCATTTTTCCCTCCCTTCCCCTATGATCCTCTGTCTTGTTTCTCAAATTCTTCAAATCAGTGAGGTCATATGATAATTGTCCTTCTCTGATTGACTTAATCTCGCTTAGCATAATCCTCTCTAGTTCCATCCACATTGTTGCAAATGGCAAGCTTTCGGGGTTTTTTTGATGGCTGCATAATATTCCATTGCATACATATACCACATCTTTATCCATTCATCTGTTGATGGGACATCTAGGCTCTTTCCATAGTTTGGCTATTGTGGACATTGCTGCTATAAACATTCGGGTGCACGTGCCCTTTCAGATCACCACATTTGTATCTTTGAGGCAAATACCCAGTAGTGTGATTGCTGGGTCGTAAGGTAGCTCTGTTTTCAACTTTTTGAGGAACCTCCATACTATTTTCCAGAGTGGCTGCACCAGCTTGCATTCCCCTGAAAGCTAACATTTTTAATAAGTGCCAAAACATAATGGCTTTTGGCTGGCGATATGGCTAATGGGTTTTGGCTATTTAAAACATGTAACATTCTACTTAATTGCCTTTGTAAGCAAAAAACGGTAGACTTAAGATATTTTTATTTTTTTAATGATTCTGGACCTTGTAATTCCCTAGGATCATCCCTCTAATTGATGACTCTCCTTTTTTCATAGGACATAAAAATAACCTAGGAAATTGCACTAAACAGGTATTGAGTCCTAGTCAGTCCTAAGAAGTCGTTTTATTTTAATATTAAATTCTTCATGAGCTTTTAAAAAATGTTTCCCATTTCAAAATTCTAAACATTTTGATTAATTAAGAGTTTCAGCTAGGTTAGGATACAACTAATTAACATTTTACTACTATAATATAATTTCCCATGTAACTGGTCAATAAATTCCAAGTTTCCTGGGTAGCTACTTTTTAAACACACCTATTAAGAGACACTAACGTTTAATGAAGAACTAGTATCTGGAATTACGCTAGACACTTTACATAACTTATCTCAGCTGATCCTCACAATAACCATAGTAAATATATTCTACCCCCATTTAACAACAACAACAACAACAAACAAAACAAAAATACTCTGAGCCAACTCAGATACCTTAAGAAACCAACTCAGGATCCAACAGCTAGTACTAACAGAATGTAAACACAGATCCACCGGACTCTAAAGTGGAAGTGAAAAGACTCCCCACTGTTTCCATAATGGCAGATGGAGCCTAGATTCAAATGCCATTTCTGATGCTAACTACCTATGTGATCTTAGACAAGGCACTTAATTTTTCTGAATCTCAGTTTTTTTATCTGCTATATGGAGGTAATTATAGTACCTACCTCATAGGTAAGTACTCAGTTAATGGTAGCTATTATTATCCAGTCCTGTCTTGTTTGGTACAAACATTACTCACCGAAAGTGCAATATGCTTGAGGAAGAACAATTCTAGCAACCATACTTGGTATTTGTTGATATTTAAGCTTCTGAAATGTTTACCACAATACCTACATAAGTTTAATTTCAACATAAGCATGATCGCTGTAAGGACAGCATATTACCTGAGGCTCCGTGATGGATTCACTAAGAATGGCCTGCGTGACCGGGTCTTGATTTACCACAATAGGACCCTGAGAGGAATCAGGAGCCATAGTTATATTCGGAAACCCTGCAGAAGGAAAAGAAGTCATGATGATTTTAGTTCATGTAATTAAACTGACTTTACAAGCACTATACACTGCCATAGGTTTGTATTATCACATAAAAATCTTAAATGATAATAATAGCAGCTTACACTTATACAATGCTTACTATATGCCAGGCACTTTTCTAAATGCTTTTACATATATTAAATCATTTTACCCTCACAAAACATGATGCGGTTACTATTATTATTTTATAGATCAGCAAATTGAAACTCAGAGACATGAAGCAAATGGTCCTGAGTCACACTAATAAATGGTTAAGCCAGGATTCAAACCTTAAACTAAAAACTAATGACCTGTTTTTAGGGATTAAAGTAAACAATGGATTATATACACATTAAAGTGAATAATGCTATGTATCTAACAAGAGGCAAAGTCTCTGTCATAGAGAGACTGTAGTAGCCTTAGGCTTCAAAATCAAGCTTTACTCAAGTTATGTATAAATACAGACACTTTATATGGTAACTTAACATGCATAAACTGGAAATTAAGTCATCTTTATAAGAAAATCTTGTACATTGCACCATACCATAAGATATACTAGTAAATAATGACTTACCTTTGCTTAGCTCCATAATTTGTAATAGTTAATATTCTTAGTAAAAAGCAAACAAATTATACTGAATCTATGCCTAACAACTCCTGTATGCTATCCACTCTAGACTACTTGTACTATAAATAATGTGATGCCCGAAAAAAGATTTAAAATTCTTCCGAACAGCCATTGTGGGCCATGATTGATAAGAAAAAGAAGCTTTTGTTTGAATGAAATACATTACCTGTGCGCCTACGGGGAAAATCAACAAACAGATTTTTTGCTTCAGCCATCAAATGATCAGATTTTTCTAATACCTCCTGCATCTGGTATTGATCAGAAAGAATCTAGACATGTGTTAATAATAAATATTATTATTCAGAAAAAAATCTATATATATTATGAAATCACAAAGGAAAAGTCCATACAAAGGTACAAAAAATAAAAACAACCTTAGGCCACCATCCTCCCGAAATCCGTCAGTGGCAATATCCATAAATACCAGTAGATGGTGCTATTACAATAATTAGATTCCATATGCTTGACTACAATCCATGTAAGAAATATATTAAACTGTGACCCAGCATACACACAAATGTAAACCTATAACAAAATAAAAGTCCTACTTAACCTTACTCTTTGAGAACTACTCTGATATTTTCTTTTAGTTTCTATTCTATTTTTTAAAATAATGGCTACAACACACTAACTCAATTTTGCAATCCACTAACAAGTTGTGATCCACAGTTTGAAAAACACTGATTAATGATATAAATCTCTGAGCCATAAATTCAGAGGTGTTTCAACCTTTAAAGTGATTTTATAATCCACTAATGGATCATGATCAACTTAAGAGAATATGAGATAAGATATGAGTTTTGGGGCATCAAACAAAAAAGTGACACTTCTGTATTTACAAACAAGGTGGATTTTTATCCTGGAGGGATGAGAACTCAAAAATTATCATTACAGTAGGGCCTCTAATTAGGCACTTTCAACTTAGGAACTTTCATAATTATAAGCAAGGAACACAGGCAAGTCAACTCTACCTACCACCACCAGATGGCATTCTTAAACTGAGAGGAGTCATAAAATTGGAAACTGCCAATTTTATGACTCCTCACACTGATTCAAAACAATAAAGCAGAGCATCTGGCAACAAATGCTCTTACCAGAATGTCTCTAGCCATGAAAACAAGTATATAATATGACTTTGGTTATTGTTTCAGGACACTGAGAAAAATAAAAATCACATTCTGACTTTTTCCCTTTCTTCTGCTGTGGCCAATCAGATTGGCTGGCTCAGTTGGTGAGAATCAAATCCTGAATTTGTTCCTTCCACAAAGAGTACGTTTTGGAATGATATAAGGCAAAGAGCACATTCAGACCCAGAAGACTGGGATCCTAGGCCCAGTCAAGGGAGACTAAGCAAAATCCAACCCTCTTTAAGCTTAGGTTCCTAATATGTAAATGAAGATACCACTACCTTCCACAACCCCAAAGGGGTGTTATAAGAATGTGGACACACTGAAAACCTGTACCATTCTAGAAATATTTAGAATGTTGTTACAACTTAAGTTATATTATCCCATGAACCAAATTTCTATCCCTGGTTAGCGATCTTGCAAGTACACACAATTGAAGCTTAGGCAAGAGAGTAAATGGAGCATTATAATCTATCACTTAAACTAGAAAAATTACACAGAATATTTCCTAATGGCAGTTTTGAGTTTACTATTAAAAAAAAAAAATCACTAACCTTCCATCAAAATAAAGAGATATAATTGAAAAAAGCAGATTGTAGAGGAATAATTTTATCATACCAAGACCTGATCATCAATTATAATGAGGTCTCCAGGAAAGTCGTTACCCTATTGCACTTTGCCAGTCTCTGCCCAGCCTTCTTGGGGCAGATGGGTTGAGAGGCCACAGATCAGTGTCCTGGCTTTCTTTTGCCCTCCTTAGATTTATTCATCACTCCTCTCTGGTAAAACTCATCCTCTTGATAAGTAAACCAATCTCTGTAAGCCCATCTGTATACATTACTTCCCCACATGGGTTCACGGAGCACAAAGTCAAACTTATGAATAGTGGTACACATCTTGGATTTGCAAAGGATCAGCCAATGTTCAAAAACATTATCAAAAACTTTTAATCCTAGCACTTTTGTTCTCTGATAATAAAAACCAGACAGAAATAGCAAATTACAGAGAGACTTGGGAAGTTATTATACTTTCAAACTTTATAAAATCTTTATCCAAGTTTCCCTCTCTCTGATCGAATTTGGACTCTCATTTGCTTGATTCCCATGACATGAGTGCATCATACAACAAATGATTATGCCAGCCAAAGAGCTTTTCTCTTAACTTTGTTAATCTAGGAGTCCAGTTCTAGGGGATGGACTGGTAGCTCTAATACATAATGATACTGCCTAGGTGAATATGCCCTAGGAGGCTTCTTCATTTGGTCCCATCACATCCCTTAACAGAGACATTACAAATTTAGCAACATTGAAATAATAGATGCACATATCTTTGACTCGGCAGTTCCACTTTTAAGAATTTATCTATCCTACACGGGTGCCTGGGTGGCTCAATTGGTTAAGCATCTGCCTTCGGCTCAGGTCATGATCTCAGGGTCCTGGGGTCGAGACCCACATTGGGCTCTCTGCTCAGCGGGAAGTATGCTTCTCCCTCTCACTCTCCCTCTGAGCTCTCCCTCTCTCTCTCAAATAAGTAAATAAATAAATAAAATCTTAAAAAAAGAATTTATCCTCCAAATATAGTTTTATAAATACTTATAACCATATTCAAGGATATTCATTGTATTATTTCCAGTGACAAGTAAGGTAACAATCTGTGGGTGACAGACCTGCTACTTACCCACCAATCTCATGTCTTTTCATTTTCCTTTCAACAGCAGAATTCCCAAGTTTTAGCCAAGTACACAGCTAGATCTCCTAACCATCATTCTAGGTGAGAATGGTCATGTGATGAATTTCTGGACAGTGGGATATAAGCCAGAATTTCTGGGTATATTTAAAAGGAGTAGCATGCATTCTCTTTCCCTTTTCATGCTGGATGGAATACAGCTGAAGGAAGCTGGAACAGCCATTCTATACTCAGTGATGGAAGCCCTGGAATAAAGGACCCCAGAGGCCCTACCAACTACCAGTTACTTCTTAACTGTTTCATGGAGACAGATTTCTATTTTGTTTAAACCACTGTATCTTCTTAACCAGAAGCCTAAACTATAGTCCAGTACACTTCCTAAGTTTGCACAAATAAAGCACTGGATAAATAAATTGTGGTACATCTATATATTACCTGGCCATTAAAAATAAAAGGTAGATTTCTAAATACTGACATGGGATAACCTCCAAAATATACTGTTAAATGGAAATACTTGATCTCACTAACAGCAGAGGTTCTCAACCCTGGCAATGAATTAAAATTACATAACAACTGTCTAAAAAATACCTAAGTGGGGCCACATCACAGGTTCATTAAATCAGATTATCTGAGTATAGATATATCTGAGTCCAGATACAGTGATTTTTTTTTTTTTAATGGAAGATCTCAACATTGACTGATCTAATGTGCAGTCAGCATTGAGAACCATGACAACCAGAGCCTGAGGCATGGGACTGGAGAGACATGAGAGAGACTTCACTCATCCTCTCCCACCACTCTTCCTTCAGTCCCTTCTTCTACCACATCCATTCCTTCAGGACATGAGCAATTCAAGACTTGAGCAGGAGCCACTAGAGATGGGACACAAAAGCCCAGAGTCTCCTCAAAGGTACTGCCTTTTCTCCTGGTCATTGAGAACTACTACATAATATTCAAATACACATACTTTGTCCAAGATAGTCAAAAGATACTTATCTGTAAAGAACCATATTCTCTCAATCTACTATTCTTTTTACAAGTCCATGTAAACGTTTATTTGGGAGATAGAATTCTTCCTGACGATATATAAGATTAAGACTTTTACTTTTCACTAACAAGCCTAGTGAATTCCTCAAAAGACAGAGCGATTTAAAGCTGCAGTGAAAGGTCATCCAGACAGCCAAGTGCCACAAGCTTCAACAATGAACAAGAAGCAACACTACAAAGTATATTTCTTTTTCAATGATTTCATCCCAAATCAAAGGTTTTTTGCTGTAGTTTCCTCTGATTTGCTATATTATTTATTCCTACACATCTGATTACTTACCCAAATACCCTACATCTTGCAAAAGATTAAGGCAATGACAAGTGGCTTACTAACTAACTTGTTGGACTAGCACACATTTTTTTTTTTTTGCAAAGTAATCAATCTAATAGCACTGTGTGGGAACTGAGAAAAATAATTATAGCAATTTATATATGTATATAAGGAACTAATTATGTGCCAAGGAATGTACTAATCAGTTTGTTAGTATATATCACTGAAATCTCATAACAGTACAATCCGGCAAGTCACATAAACAGTAACTTTCCGTGCAGGAATTCAAACCTCCAAACTGGACTCTAATCATCACTCTGCTGATTTTTTCAGAGTCCATGTGTAAATCATTATATAAAGACGCAGTCATTTACTAAAGTCCTTCCAATCAAATTGGAATCAAATTTGGGGGGAAAGAGAGAAACCTATTTATCATTTTCTTCTCTAACTCTGAAGATAATGCAGTTTAGCATTACCTCCTTCATTATAGACAATCTCCTCCTCTCAAGATTAGAAATTTCTGGTTTCTGCTTCTTCCATTTTCTCTTCAAAGCTTTTTCTTGGAGTTCCCAGTGTACTAATGCTCTGTTCTTCGATTTGTGTATTTCATGACGACGTAGCTGTACAAAAGAAAAAAAATAAAAGAATGCTTCAGGAACAAAGAAGTTGCCTATTCAGATGGTGGGACAACCTAATCTAATTCATCTTTTAAAAAAATTTTCTGGTCCAACATGTATATATTTATACATATTCACAACCAAAATTTTCAGTCTTCTAAGTCTTCAAAAGTGATTTAAAAAAAAAGAAATATCTAGAACTAGTAGACCTAGCAAAAAGATAAAATGAAAAAAACATTAATTTCTACTTCCTTTGTACAAGACTATCCAATAAAATGTTATTTTCCAAACTACTGGGATTCATTTAATGGATGGTAAAATCAATTAGTGGGTCAAACCAACATTTTTTAAATAAAACAGAATACAGAACAGAAAATATTAAGAGTAAATCACACATAAGAAAGTTAAGAATTGTTCTGTTCAATTTTTCAGTTACATATGCGTGTACTTGTACAATTACATACACACACACAGAGTACAATGTAAAAGGCACAAAGTCCACTGACTCACTTTGGCAAAGACACACCCATTTCATAATACTCACGTCACTACCAAAAACTAACAATGCAGTATTTTTATAGTCCTGCAATGGCTGCAATTTGGAAGTGGGCCACTGGAAATGCAGAACTCCAGAAAAGTGGAATTCCTGAAGCAGAGATATGAGTCACAGCTTAAGAGTTCCAGGAGAGGAGTTCACTGAGGTGGCTAAGGAATAGGAGCAGATATTGGCTTTACAAGCACTCTAGTATTCAGAACTATGAAGATGAATAAAATGTAGTGCTTTGTTTTCACCATGGAAATAAGAAATCAGTCCATTAAGAGACCAACAACCAAATACTGTGTAAGGATTCTGAACACAAAAAACAAACGAAGATGGCATTTTTGAGATAATTGGGGTAATATGAATATGGACTTGGAATTAGGCAATACTAAAAAATTACTGTTACTTTTGTTAGGTGTGATAATGTCATTATCGTTATATAAAAAAAGTCTATAATTTTAAAAATGTAAACAGAATACGTTGGCATAAAATGACGTGTTCTCTGGGATTTGCTTCAAAATCTATAGCGAAGGAAGGAAAGGGTATGAAAAATGAAGAAACTATGGCAACATTTTAATAACTTATATCTGGGTAAACAGTACATGGAAGATCTTCATACTTTCGTCTCCATTTTCATGTAAATTTGAGGTCTTTCATTAAAAAAAATTTTAAGTCAGTAGGGCATCATTATTATCCTCAACAAATATTTAACGAGTATTTACTAGGATTTAAGATTCCTAGGTCCACAAAAATATACAAGATATAGCCCTTATCCCTCAAAACCATTAACAATCTGCCCAGGGAGATTGGGCACATACAGTTGACCCCTTAATGACACGGGTTTGAACTGCGTGGATCCACATACACATGGACTTTTTTCAATAAATACAGTATAGTAATGTAAATGTAATTCCTCTTCCTTATGATTTTAATAACATTTGCTTTTCTCTAGCTTACTTTTTTGTAAGAATACAGTATATAATATATATAACATACAAAATATGTGTTAATCAGCTGCTTATGTTATCGGTAAGGCTTCCTGTCAACAGTAGGCTATTAGTTAAGTTTCGGGGGAGTCAAAACTCATACAAGAAATTTCTGACTGTGCAGGAGGTGGCACCCTTAACTCCCACATTGTTCAAGGACCAACTGCACATATAAAGATAAATGAAATACATTAGACAGCACATACACAATGCCTCATATACATAGTAAGTATGAGAATAGTTTAGAGGGGATACCAATTGTTGGGCAGCTTCAAAAAACTTCAAAATTAGTACAAAACTATAATAAAGACAATGTTGTGTGGCACAGGATAGACATACAGATCAGTGGAATAAAACTGACAGTCCAAACTAATCCCTTATGTTTACAGAAAATTGACTTTTAGCAAGGGTGTCAAGATAATTCAATGGAGAAAGGACAGTCATTTTAACAAATGGTACATGGACAACAGGATATCCATTTAGAGAAGAATGAAGTTGGACCCCTATCTCACTATATACAAAAATTAATTCAAAATGGATCAAAAACCTAAACATAAGTGCTAAAACTATAAAACTCTTAGAAAGAAACACAGGAGAAATTTTTGTGAATCTTGGGTTAGACAATGGTTTCTTAGATGAAACAAAATACACAGTTGACGAAAAAACAAACCGGAGTTTGTCAAAATTAAAAATTTTTGTGCTTCAAAGAATACCATCCAGAAAATGAAAAGACAACAAATAGAATGGGAGATAATATTTACAAATCACGTATCTGATAAGGAACTTGGATCCAGAATGTGTGAAGAACTCTTACAACTCAACAATAAAAACACAAGTAATCCAATTTTTAACTGGCTAAGGAATCTGCATAGACATTTCTCCAAAGAAGATAATACAAATGGCCAATAAGCACACAAAAGGATGTTTAACATCATTAGTCCCTAGGGCAAATCAAAAACACAATGAGATTCCACTTTACACCCACTTAGGAAAACTAAAACCAAAAATATGGTAATAACATGTGTTGGCAAGGGATATGGAAAAATTGGAACCCTCATGCCTGCTGGTAAGAATCTAAATAGTGCAGCCACTTTGAAAAACAGTTTGGCAGCTCTTCAGAAAGCTAACTGTAGAGATACCATATGACCCAGCAATTCTACTCCCAGGTATACAACAAGAGAACTGAGAACATATGTTCACACAAAACTTGTACACCTACGTTCTTAGCAGCCTTATTCATAACAGTCAAAAAGTGAAAACAATCCAAACATCCAGACAGGTATATCCATACAATGTAACAGTATCAGCAATAATAGGGACGAAGTACTGACACATGCTACAACATGGATGGGCCTTGAAGACATTATGTTAGACACAAAAGGACACACACTGTCTTCCATTTACATGAAATGTCCAGAATATAGACGCGTGGGTGGCTCAGTTGGTTAAGCGTCTGCCTTCAGCTCAGGTCATGATCCCGGGGTCCTGGGATTGAGTCCCACAGCAAGCTGCTTGCTCAGCGGGGAGTCTGCTTCTCCCTCTCCCATTGCCCCTCCCCCTGCTTGTGTTCATGCTCTCTCTCTCTCTTTCTCTTGCTCTCTCTCTCTAAAAATATATATAAATAAAATCTTTAAAAAAAAAGAAATGTCCAGAACAGACACATCCATATACACATAAAGCAGATTAGGTGTTGACAGGGATTGGAAGGAAGAGAGGCATATGGAGTGACTGTTAATGGGCACAGGGTTTCTTTCAGGGAGTGATGAAAATGTTCTAAATCAGAAAATATGAATATATTGAAAACCAATGGACCATACACATTAAAAGGGTGGATTTTATGGTATGTGAATTGTATTTCAATAAAGCTGCTTTTTTTTTTTAATCTATAGCAGAAACCTTTTTTAAAAGTAAAACTTGAACTAGGATAAGGTAGCAAAGTAAGATTTGGATAGATAGTCAAGAAGGTAGAGAAGATAGAGAAACTGTTTCAAGTAAAGAAAAACACATGAATTGAGGCTCAAATGTGGAAATATACATGGCATATTCAAGGAATAAATTAGTACATTAACTAGACCGCTATGCTTGCACACAGAAGTAATAGTAAATAAGGCTAGAGATATGTACAGATAGAAGACAGTAGATGTATACAGGGCAATCCCGGACCAGAGAGATTTAAACAGAGATTTGAAACCAAACCTATCTAATAAAATTTTAATATATGCTAAGTGACATTCCTGGGTAAAATCAGAAAGTCCAGATGATACGCTTTTCAATTTCATATAGACATAAACAAGATTAAATATAACTAAACAACTTCCAGGAAGTGCCTTTGGTTTCTATTCTGAAGGTCAGAAACCAAATATCGAAACATTGAACACATCTTAACTTTTGATATTAAACTTACCAAATCTTCAGGAGTTGCCCGATGAACTGTTAGATCATTCACAGTATTCTGCAAAAAAAAAGAACTTTCTTTAAAAAAAAAAAAAAAAGAGTTTTTCACAAAATATTAGTATATACTGGATTTTTTTAAAAATAAGATTTCAATGTTTATTCACTTTCATTGGGTAATCTTCTTACAGGAAAAATTTTCTTTAAACTAGGTTAAAAAACATTTAAAATCAATTTTAGTTTATTTTTGATACATTCATTTTCCTTTTTTTTAGAAGTCTTTTTTTAATTTTTTTAACTTTTTTTTCTTTTTTAAGTAATCTCCATGCCCAACGTGTGGTTCAAACTTATGATTCTGAGATCAAGAGTTGCATGGTCTACTGACTCAGCCAGCCAGGCACCCCTCAAAAGCCTTTTTTTATTAGTTTAAGCCTGGTGTACCTTTTTTCTGCCACATGCCAAATGGGCCTCAGTTAAAAGATTACGTACTTCAATAAGCATGCTAACCTCCAAGAAACCTTTCTTTAAAGAGTTAAGGGATTTGTCTGATCATCACATTCTAGCAAGATAAAATTGCTATTTAAGATTGAAATAAAATTATTTCTATTTTTATATAATATATAAAACAAATGTGTTTATTTAAATTAAAATAAAATGTTAGTTTTATTATTCAAACTTCATACCACATTTGTTCACATTCTTCAGAGTTATGTCACACCCATGAACTTACATTGTTCATTTATATGTTGTTAGGTATGAGTACACATACTAGATTTTAAAGGTTGAAAACTGATTCAAAGTCCTGGGATGAAAAAGACTTCCTGTCCAGGAACCAGTATTCTCAATTTAAATATTAATATGGATTATTTTTAGTTGTCTTATTAAAATATAACGGGCTATTTTTAGGTATCTTACAGAAAATAAGCACTAAATTTACCAAGCAGGCATATAGTATAGTAAAACAATGAATAAAATAGGGTAGTAATGTAATTCAAAATTAGTAAGTTTAACTAAAATTGTAGTTTTCGAACTTCATTCCAAGGAATGAGGCATCTCTAAAGATTCCTAAAAGATAAACTGTGATCACTACAGAGAGGTTAAATTTGTGTGCATGCAAACAACTTAAGCATAAAATGTATCCTACATAATAAGGGATAAAGTTTGAGGGCACTGTATAATTTCATAAAATGTGAAAACGGTCACTTAAGTAAAAAGGCACTAAACCAACAGGGCAGGTCTACCACACCCCACAACTCCAGGAGCTACCATTATTATTCTGGTCCATGTAAACAGTACCCCTTGGGACTGTGCAATGCATAGCCTACACAGCTTGAAGTAGCTGCCCCACAATCTGGCCCTCTCCAAAGTGACTTCAGCCACTTCGTTACACAGATTTGGTAAGGCTGGAAATAAAACAAGTTAGAGTTCTACTTCCAACGGATATAAGAGAACTGGATCTGGTGAAATCGCTTCTGATATATTCAAAGACTTAACTTTTTGGCCATAGTTTATATTTAGCTCAAGGGTTTTCTATACTAAAATTGTTATTGCTTTCATATTAATTTAGAAAAGCACAAGATATAACCATAAGATCTTGAGATTTTTAATAATCATAATAAAATTTAGGCATATAAGGGATATGCCTGGACTTAGTTCTCATGGGAGAAAATATAATTTCATTAATTAGTACTACTGCTTAAAATGATTTTCTTCTGAAATTGCCTTTAAATATAATTTACAAGCCATTTCAAAAACCATCTCATTATTTTTATCAAAACAGTATTATCCAGTTTGATCTATCCTCCTTCATTTACCATTTACTCCAAATGACTTAAAACTACTTCCAAGTTTGTCTACAAAAAAACAGATTTTTCCAGCACTGGAGATAATGAAAAGCAAATGAGGAAAATGCAATTTCAAATGGTAGGTTTCGATTATGTTTTGAGCAATAGCAGCAAATCAGAATAAATACTAAACTCCCACAGTAACCACTGTGAGTGGATAACTTTTAAGTTATCACATGCATTGTTTTCCTTTTGATCAGTTTCATTGCCTTAGAATCACACCCTTGTAATATTTTATAGCCAATCAGATGACAACAAAGCAATATATACATAGGCAAGTCCCCCTGAGCCACTTCAAAAAAGCTATCAGTTTGCCCAGAAGTTTCCAAGTCCAAAAGAATCCCTGAGATCCAAAGTAGTCCCTGACTAGTTGCTCTCCACAACAGAAAGAAAAGGCACCTAAAGAGTCAGGGTTCCAACTAAGGTACCATGCTGTGAAAGATAAAGATGCCCTTGATAATACCAAACAGTAATCAGAGTGGGAGCTGGGGATCATATGTCCCAGGTACTTGAGACTTGTCTTACATCTTAAGAAAACCTTTGTACTGAAACTAACCAGCTTCTGGAGGTGAAAAACAAACAATTCAAGTAGTAAGAGAGCAAGAATCACCCGCTTTTTCAGCCAAAAATGCCACTCATGTGATTATGATATCACTGGTTGCTATGGCCAAATCTTTAAAAAGTACCAAAAAAACTCAGAACTCAGTGACACAGATTAGCTCCAGTTGCCTTAAAACAGTAAGTTCTCGGGGCGCCTGGGTGGCTCAGTGGGTTAAAGCCTCCGCCTTCGGCTCAGGTCATGGTCTCAGGGTCCTGGGATCGAGCCCCGCATCGGGCTCTCCGCTCAGTGGGGAGCCTGCTTCCTCCTCTCTCTGTGCCTGCCTCTCTGTCTACTTGTGATCTCTCTGTCAAATAAATAAATAAAATCTTTAAAAAACAAAAACAAAAAAACAGTAAGTTCTCAAAATGGGCCCGGGGAAGCTTTTAAAAACATACTCCCCACCTTCTTAAGATTCCCTTTTCAAAAGAGTTATAGGTTACGACCTTGATATGTGTCCTTCCAAGACCTGGGATATAACACACCCAGAAATCCATTCCACCCTATCACATTGAGAGCACTGTCTCGAGTAACCAGGGCCATGTCATCACATCTATTCCTCTAGAGAAATCTTACAGGTTTATTAACCCATCTGGACTTACATCCCATTCTTGCTTCACGGACGTTTTCTTCTTCTTTGCCTTCAGCACTTTCCTTCCTCCTCCCCGAGGACCGTAACGGTTCACTCTGACAAGTGACATCTAGAAGCAATAATCACATCAAATTTTTAAAATACAAGAAAAAGTGGTAATTAAGTATCACTGCATGGGGACAGAGACATCTAGGAAAATAAACTTTAAAGTGTCAGAAGAAAAATTTAAGCATAATGAAAGGAACGGTCTACCAAAATACTTGGTTCTTTCACTTCACAATTAGAAAGCTGTACTGATAACTATGATAAAACAGGTTTCAAGTTAATAACTTATATATATTTGCTTAATAAAGAACTCCAGGAATACCAATTATGACTTAAAGCACAGAGCTATGACAACAGATATAAGCATTGTCATCAGTTACAAACTTTACAATTAGCAGAGAAAATGTCAGTCACAGGCTAACAGTCTGAAAGCAAGAGGAAAAAGAACTCGTTAGAGTTGGAGTTCTTTGTTAAGTATCCTATTACTTAAACTCACTACCAGATATATATGTGTTTACCTAAAATAAAGGGGGCTAAATTTTAGAGAACAAATGAGTTCTATCATTCCTAGTATATTTCCACACAGTACTAAGTGAGGGTGATTACTGATACTAAACTGGCATTTGGAAATTGCCAACATTTGCTTGGCACTCTTAAAATAGCAATGCTAAGGCCACTGGACTAAATATTACACAAAATTAGAATAAGACGCATAGTCCCTCTACACTAGGATTTTACATATATGTGACTTTTAACAAGCAACACATATACATGACTCCCATTCCAAAACTTCATTAGGCACCTAAATAGTTACAGAACTTTCGAGCTGACCCCCTTTTTCCAAATTAGCCTAAAATAAGTACGGTAGTATCTTCCTTGAGCACATTTTAAAAAAATGATTTAGTAATAAAAAACATCTAAACGCAAGGATTTTCAAGAGGTTCTCCTCAGTCCTCTTTGCTTTGTCTTATCAATCACATTGACTCTTCAAACATGTTATCTATTTTCAGGGTTTACAATCCAGCAAAGGAGATAAGTCACATTTGGGTTAGAGAATAACATTTACTTCGTCGTATGGCGATGGTAATGAGAACAGTGGAGGACGGCATTAGCTAACACAAGTAAGGTACTGGTCTAAGTAAGCTCTTCCCACACAGTATTTCCTTTAATCCTAACAGTAATTCCATTAAGTATTTACTATTTATTACTCATTTTACAGATGAGAAAGCTAAGGGACAAAGAATTTAACCAACCGTGAAGGTCACACAGTAAGTGGTAGAACCATAAATACCATTTTAAAAGATAGGGAATAGAGGGAAAGCCTGGGGGCTCAGCTGGCCTGGGCAACCAAATCTTGGGTTTCCCGCTCAGGTCATGATCTCAGGTCAAGAGATGGAGTCTTGTGTCAGGCTCCACATGCTCAGCGGGGAGTCTGCTTGAAGATTCTCACCTTCTGCCCCTCCCCCCACTCATGTGTGTGCACTCTCTCACTCCCTCTCTCAAATAAATAGAAATATCTTTTTTTTTTTTTTTAATAAACAAATAGGGCACCTGGGTGGCCCAGTCAGATAACCATCTGCCTTAAGCTCTGGTCATGATCTCAGGGTCCTGGGATCAAGCACCCTATCAGGCTCCCTGCTTAGTGAGGAGTCTGCTTCTCCCTCTCCCTCTGTCCTTTTTTCCCTGCATGTACTCTCTTTCTCAAATAAGTAAATTAAATAATTTTAAAAATAAGCAAATAAATGAATAAATAAAAGATACAGAATAGAATAGAACTAAAAGTCCAACACAAACCCTTACATTTATGGTCAGTTTATTTTTTTTTAACTTTTTATTTAAATTCAATTACCCATCATATAGTACATCATTACTTTCAGATGTAATGTTCAATACTTTATCAGTTGCGTATAATACCCAGTGCTCATCACACGTATGATCAGTTTATTTTCAACAGAGATGCCAAGAAACAATTCAATAGGGAAAGGATAGTCTTTTTAATAAATGGTGCTGGAACACCTGAATCCATATGAAAAAGAATGAATTAAAACCTCTACTTCACAACATATATAAAAATTAACTAAAAATAAATCACCGAATTAATTGTAAGAGCTAAAAGCACAAAACTCCCAATAGAAAACATAAGCATAAATCTCCATGAAGCAATGGTTTCTTAGATAGAACACTAAAGCACAAGAAACTAAAGAAAAAATAAAGTGGCCTCCATCAAAATTTAAAACTTTTGCTTCAAAAAATACCATCAAGAAAATGAAATGACAACCAACAGAATGGGAGAAAATATTTGCAAATCCCATCCATTAAGAAACTTGGGTCCAGGATATATAAAAGAAACTTAAACTCACCAATAAAACATAAATATTCCAATTTTTAAATGGCTAAGGGAGCAGAATAAACACTTCTCCAAAGAAGATACTACAATTGGGCAATAAGCACATGAAAAAATGATCAGCATCATTGGTCATTAGGGAAATGCAAATCAAAACCACAATGACATACCACCTCATACCCACTAGAATGATTATAACAAAAAAGGTGGAAATAAGCGTTGGTGAGAATGTAGGGAAATGAATACTCATGTATTGTTAGTGGGAATGTAAAATAGCATGGCCACTTTGGAAAACAGTTTGGTAGTTCCTGGAAAAGTTAAACACAGTTACCACAATTCTAGTCCTAGGTATATGCCCAAGAATTGAAAACTTACGTCAATACAAAAACTTGCACATGAATGTTCATAGCGACATTATATTCTTAATAGACAAAAGTGGAAAAATCCCAAATGTCTACCAGCTGGTGAATAGATAAATAAAATATGGTGCATCCATACAATGGAATATTACTTAGCAATATAAGGAATGAAGTACTGATATATGCTATAACATAGCATAGGAACCTCAAGAATATTATGGTAAGAAGCTAGACACCAAAGGCCATATATTATATGATTCTATTTATATAAAATGTCCAGGATAGGCAAATCCATAGAGACAAAAAATAAACAAGCAGTTGGCAGGGTCTGAAAGGAGGAGGGAATGGAGAGTAATTGCTAATGGGTACGGGGTTTCTTTTTGAGATGATGAGAATGTTCTAAAATGAGTCAGTGGTAATCAATGCACAGCTCTAAATTTACTTAAAAGCTCTGAACTGTAGACTTCTAAGGGGCAAATTTCATGGTATATAAGTTATATCTTAATAAAGCTGTTATTAAAAAGACATGGAAAAACATAACTTGTTCAGAAACAGTTTCTAATGTATTTTTCTCTTTAAATACTCTAATGTATTTTACTCTCTCTTTTATTCTTCTTCAATTTACTCTGCAGAAATAAAGGAGAATCATAAAATGTCACTAAATCTGTTGGATGAATTATACATCCTAAAATTGTATTAAGAAAAATGTTTAATGACACAAGAAAACATAAAATTAAGTGTAAAAAGTAGAATACAGCACTCCATGTAGAGTATATTCTCAATGATGTTAAGATACATACACTATTAATAAGCATTTATTTATGCTAAGCATTTCACATTTAATCCCACAACCCTATGAGGCACATTCTGTCTCAAGAGACAATACAGCACAGTGGTTAAGAGTACTGTCTGAAACCAGACTGTCTGGGTTCACATCCCAACTTTACCAGTAATTGTAAAATGGAACTAATTAAATATAAAAGGTGCCAAAAACCCCTACCTAGCACATACTAACTTTTACTTAGGATTAATGTCAATGGTGTCAGTGACAACTATTAGTCCTTCCCAAATGAGAAAAATGGGGCTTAGAAAGATTAAGCATATTATCTTGCTCAAAGTCATACAAATAATAATGGGCAGGTGGGAGGTGACATTCAAAACCAGGTCTGACTCGGCAGCAGCTCTTTTTGCCCATGAGTCCTGTCCCCATGCTTTAATAAAACCACCTTTTTGGAAAAAACAAAAACAAAAACAAAAACAGGTCTCACTAAATGTAATGCACTTCCTAGAAAATGGCACTAATACTGAGTTATCTCTGGTTGGTTCTAGATTTTCCAGATTGTCTACAATGAACTCATATTACTCTTAAAATAACTCATTTCAAGTTACATTATTTAAAATACTATACTTATTCAGAGGCTGAAATTCCACCAGCCTCAATTCTGAAAAACCAACCATGAGTCTGACGTCTGCAAAAGCTTATGAGCAGTCCAAAGGCCCATATACTTCTTTCATCGGTAAAGCCCTCAATATAACAGTATCAGAAATTTAGGAAAGGCAGTATTTTTTAAATCATAGCTATTTGTACACTAATGGTGACCTCTGATGATAAATACAATTTATCCAAACAGACCTTTTCTTGAGCAAAGAGACACGGAAATTTAATATAAACAACTGAACAAATGCCTGGGTATTATTTGTGAGAATATGAACAGGTTTCAATTTTAGCATAAGAAAATAAAACATCCAAAAAAAAACCCACATTCACTGACAAAAACCGTGATGAAATGAAGGTAGATGCTATGGTCTGAATGCCTTCCCCCAAAGTCATGTTGAATCATAAGCCCCCAAAGTGATGGTATTAGGAGGTGGGGCCTTTGGGAAGTGGGGCCTTTGGGAGGCAGAGCCCTCATGAATAGGACTAGTGCTGTCATAAAAGAGGCTCCAGAGAGATCCCTAACCCCGTTCACCATGTGAGGACACAGCAAGAAGGTGGTGGCTATGAACCAGGAAGATGGCCTTACCAGAACATGACCATGTTGGAGATTTGATCCTGGACTTCACAGCCTCCAGAACTGTGAGAAAAAAATTTTTCGTTTATAAGCTACCTAGTCTCTGGTATTTTGTTATGAAAGTCTGAATGGGCTACAGTAGTCTACTACTGTTCTCATTTTTTTTTTTAAACTTCAATTTAGGCTAGCAAAGCTGGCTGTAGTTACTCCTAAGATGATCTGCAATGAATAATGCCATCGTATGACCCCTTACCCTTGAGTTTGGACAGGATCCATGATTTGTTCGGGGCTTTTTTCCCCCTGTGATTTGTTTTATCCAATAAAACAAGGCAAATGTGAGGAGATGTCATTCCTGTGATTATATTATGTCACACAAGTCTCTGTCTTACGAGAGTAGAGCAAGACAGTCTCTCCCGCTGGTCTTGAAGAAGCCAGTTGCCACTTGCGACTGCCATATGGCAGGGAACTCAGACAACTGTGGGCAGCCCCCAAACAGAAAGTCAGTAAAAAGACCCCTCAGGCATACAGCCACAGGGAAATGAATTCTACCAACAACCTAAGAGAGGTGAGCCCGGAAGCAGACTTTTCCCAAGCTGGGTTCCAGATGAGAACACAGATCACCAACGCATTAATCATAACTTTGTGAGACCCTAAGCAGCCTACCCAGCTAAACCACGTCCAAATTCCTGCCTCACAGGAATTGTGAGATAATGAGTATTTTTTAAGTCACTAGGTTTGTGGTAATTTGTTATACAGCATAGGAGACTAATACACTCGCCAACTCTCAATTCCAGCCTGTGTGTGCTAAGATCACAAAGAGAGAACTAAGCTGTAAGGTGGGAACCACCCTTACACTGAAAAGTGTTCTCTTGAACACCACCAATACAAGTGGGCATATTTTTTTTAACCCAGGATCAAACTTTGTGGTCTGACAAAGAGATTTTGAGCCATTAACGGAAATCAGATATCGTAAGGGAGCTATGGTTTACATGCTGAAATGTGAGACCGTAGAGATATTCTGATGGTTTATAGTACTAAGGAGTACAAAATGAATATAGCCCAGAAAATCTAGGCCTGTTTGGAGAAAATGTAAAATATTAATACTTTCCTAACTGATAAATTGTTGATGCCTTCTTACCTCTTCTCAAACCTTTTCCAACTCTAAAGACTCTCACTCCTGGAAGCCCTCCCCTCCCTTGGTTTCCATGACACTCTTTCTCTTGGTTTCTCTCCTATTCATCTCCCCTTTTCTTTGCAGGCTCTGTTGGCCCCTCCTCAGATACCACATAATCAAAAAGCTTCACGCAGCTCTATCTCAACCCTCTTATCTTTACATTAAACACCCTCTCTCTTCATCCAACAATTGTTTTTATAATCTATCATATGCCAGACACACTGACCGGCATTGGAGATAAAGCAGTAAACAGGTCTAACATGGTACAAGCTCTCATGGTGTTTACTAGAAAGTAAGAAGGAGTTCACATCTTCCCTCAGTGACCTCACTCATACCCTTGAACAAAGCTACAAATGCACTGGGCACATAAACACACAGTGAAAATGAGCCCCAAATCAAGGATCCACATTTTTCCTCAACACACCAAATGCTCATTTCCAACTGCCTTCTGTGTGTATCTCCCAAATATCTCACATACAATGTAGTCAAAATATAGCTTATCATCCATGCCCCTCCCCACCAACCTCTAGTTCTTGATATATAATTGGCATGCTCAGTAAATGTCTGAACTCAACTGAACTTACAGAATTACCATCCTTCTGGTTGCTCCAGTTTAAAACCTTAGTTAGCATCATCTTCTATTCCTTCTTGTCTCTTAGCCAATCAGATACCGGAATCTATTCATTCTTTCCCTGAAATCTCTCTCTCATCTGTCTCCTCTTCACCTCTACTACGAATGTTTTTGTCGAAGCTCTTTCTCCTAACTGAACTTCTTCACTCATATGCCACTTCATTATCCATTATTTCAACAAATATTTTGAAAACACCTGCCAAGAGCCAGGCACAAAATACAAGAAAGTAAAATAATCTGCAATCTCACAGAGCTTAGAGTTTATCAGAAGACCACAATTAAAGTGAGTAATTACAATAAAAAAGAAGTAAATTCAGTGTCATGTGAATACCTAACTTACTCTACACAGCACGAAAAGACCACTACACCTCTCTAATTGCTCCCGACATGTTTAAGCTGAGAGGTAAAGTATGAATAAAGCTGGAAGTGGGGGAAAGAATGTTCCAGGTGGGAGAAAAAGCATTTACAAAGGGTTTGAGAAGTTCAGTTTGACTAACAAATTTGAAAAGGTGAGAGGCTAGAAAGAGGTTAAAAAGAAAGGCAGAGGACAGATCATGGTCTTCTAAGCTATGGCAATTTGAACACTATCCTAAAGATCCCACAGAAGCCACTGGAGGATTTTAGGTAAGGAGAGTTACGATGAGATTTCGCAAATCCACTCTGGCTACTGGAAAACTGACCAAAGGGAAAGAGGGCCTCTTTCCAAACACTGTCCCTGCAATCAATCCTTTACCCCGATATAAGGATAGAGTATAGCTCCCGGCCCTTTACTTTATTCCCCAAAAGATTTTAATGGCTCTCCCCTGCAGAGAGGACTCCAACTCAGCTATGCACGCGGACCCTCTGCCCTCCTTGTGGTTCGGCTGACCTTCCTTTCCAGTCTTTGCTCCTCTCAACACGACTCTCGCCTTCACAAGTAGTTCCACCCATCCTTTCTGCTCCGCGTGGAATACCCTTCAGACTTTCACTCCCTTCTCCACGCGGTTAACGCCACTCACTCCTCAAAACTCATTCCAGCAGCCCCTCCTGATAAACTCTTTCCTGACCATCCAGTCGACTGAAATTGGACACTCCCTGTCCCCAAGTACCCTGGGTAGTCTGTCTCCTGCTAGACGGCGAATTCCTTGATAGCTACAATAGGGTACCCCCCAACTTCCAGGTCTCTGCCCGACAGCCGTGCGCACACTCAGGGTGCACCTAAGGGGGGCGCGCCAGACGCCAACACACCCAGACACTCATCCCGACACACACAAACAGTCGCAAAACAGAGTCGCGGTGCGCTTTCCGTAGTAAGGATCCTCCACCCAGGCGCCTAGGGCTCCAGGGAACAGAAGGGAGACGCCACCACCATTTTCCCCGTCCTGCAGCCCGGTCCCTAAGACTCGCTGGGGCTACAGGCTGTAGGCCTCCGCCACCTCGTCGCAACCTGCCTTGCCGTTTCCCGACGGCCTCCTCCACCTCCACTAAAACTTCAGGCTCCAGAACCGCCCGGCCCGCCACAGGATAACGCAGCCTGCAACTTCCGGGATGTTGCCTAGGCTACGCGAGCCCCGCCCCCACTCCCTGGCGTATATCCGGTGAGGCCAGTGCGCAGGCCCCTCCCACAGTCTGGCAGAAATTGTGGGAAGAGGCTTCCGTGTTTATTTTTCCCCTGTGCTCTGCAAAATTAAGGGCAAAGCTTTGGAGGCTAGGCATGTAGCACTAGCCAGTTTCGCGTGAATTCTCTCCACACCTAGCTTCACATACAACATTTACTTCCTTTCACCTTTATTTATTTATTTTCCAAAAATGTTTATACTGCCTACCAATGCGCTATAGACTATACTAGGCCCTGCGGGATCTAAAAACAGTCAAGATCCCTGTCCTCAGTAAGCTTACTGTGTAGTAGTAAACAGCTATCAATGATACAAATGTAAAATTAGAACTGTGACAAGTACTAGATACTAAATTTATAGGAGTATTTGTAGGAATTACTCAGGAAAACTGAAAAGTAGATGAGACAGCTACCAGGGAGGAATAAAACATCCCTGCAGAGGGAGGCACATATGTGAAGTCATGTGGCAAGTGCAAAGAACTGGAAGAAGTTCAGTAGATCTGAAGATGAGAGAGCAGTGGGAGCTTGGTGTAAGGGAAGCTGATTTAATAGACTAGAGCCAGGTTAGGAAGAGCTGTGTGGGCCATGTTAAGGACTTTACAAGCATTTTATTTGAAAACAATTAATTTGCTCCAATATGACAACTTCCTTTAGTCCTGGGTTTTCTACTGTTAAGACACATCCATATAGGGATCAGCAAATACATTCAGCACCTTCTAGATGCTAAGAACTGCCTTCTAATAGTTTCCACTCTGATTGGGGGAGTGTGATGTAGATATATTCGCTGATCAATCAATATAATCATTCCCTGCATACATCCTCAACTCCCTGCCCCTCTCTGAATTACTGTAATACTGGGCAAAGCCACAACTCTGGCCTTAGCAAAACTACGTACTAAGTGCCTGCACCTTTGCAACTGAAACTGGAAGGAGAAAAACACCCAACCATGTTGACTTTAAATTCATAATCACAATTTTAAGTGTGCCCTTTAAGATGCCCAAAAACCACATTAAACTTCCCCCTCCATTGATTTCTCCCACCCTCCTACATGACAACTTTATACTGTCTCCCACATCCAACATATCTTCCTCTATCCTCAGTCTCAGCCAGTGGTCCTGCTTCCTAATTCATTAAACACTGAAGCAATCTGAAGAGAATTTCCATAAGCTCTCATTGAGAATTCAATCCTTCTATCGCATCTTTACCCACAAACTTGCCTTCCAGAAGCTTAACAAAACCTAAACACAAGAAAGATGAAGAACATTACATCAGTGTACATAATAAATTACATATTAAATTGTTCAGAAACATATATTTAAAATATATGTAAAAGTAAAATGCATGGCAACAATTGCATAAAGGCCAGAGGAGAAAAATGGAAGTCTATTACTGTAAGATTCTTATATTATTCCTGATGTATATAATATTACTTGCAGGTAGACTGTAATAAGTTAAATATGTATATCATAAACCCTAAAGCCATCACTAAAATACCAAGTACTAAAAATACTAAAAATTAATTGACTAATCTAAAAGTAAGCAGAAAAAGTACAAAAAAAGGAAGCAAAGAACAGGTGGGAGAAATAGAAAACAAATAGCAATATGATAGATTCATATCAATTATTACATTAAATGTATATGGTCTAAATACCCCTATTAAAAGACAGAGATTGTCAGATTAGATTTTTTTTAAATTGCTGCCTATTAGAAGAAACATATATTAAATATAAAAACTGAAGTTTAAAGTACAAAGATAGGGGCTCCTGGGTGGCTCAGTGGGCTAAAGCCTCTGCCTTCGGCTCAGGTCATGATCTCAGGGTCCTGGGATCGAGTCCTGCATCGGACTCTCTGCTCAGCAGGGAGCCTGCTTCCACCCTCCCTCTCTGCCTGCCTCTCTGCCTACTTGTGATCTCTCTCTCTGTCAAATAAATAAATAAAATCTTTTTAAAAAAAATAAAGAAAGAAAAAAGAAAGATATATCACACTAACACTGGTAAAATGAAGTTGGAATGGCTTCATCAGTATTAGATAAACTAGTTTTCAGAGTAAAGAATATTACCAGAGATTTAAAAAAAAAATCATTTCATGATGGCAAAGAGGATATTAAATCAAAAGTATATAAAAATCCTAAACATTTATTCACTTAATAAGAGAGCTTCAAAATAAATGAAGCAAAAACTGATGGAACTGCAATGTAAAAATAAAAGTCCACAATTATAGTCAGAAATCTCAAAGCCCTTCACTGAATAATTTACAAGACAAATAGGCAGAAAATCAGCAAATCAGTAAAAGACTTTACAACACTATCAACTATTCTGACCTGATTGATATTCATAGAACACTAGTCCAACAACTAGCAGAATCCACATTCTTTTCTTATATAGACAGAAATTTTAGCAAGATGGACAATAATCTGGATCATAAAACAAATTTCAATAAATTCAGAAAGATTCAAGTCATACTAGGAATGTTCTCTGACTACACTGTAATTAAATTAGAAATCAGTAACATAATGATTTTTGTCAAATCCCTCAAAATTGGGGGGAAAATAATACACCTCTTAAAAAGCTGTTAGTCAAACAAGAAATCAAAACAGAATGTATTTTGAACTAAATGAAAATGAAAATACAGGATATCAAAATTTGTGAAATGTAACAGAAATAGTACTTCAAGAGACATGCATGGCATTGAACACCTATATAGAAAAGAAGGTCTCAAATCAATTACCTCAGCTTCTACCTTCAAAAATTAGATAAATAAATAAAAACAAGTTAAATTCAAAGTAATAAGAAGAAAGAAAATAATAAAGATCAAAACTGAATCAATAAAATAGAAAGACAAAATAATAAAGAAGACTAATGACAGTAATGGTTGAATCTTTGAGAAGATTAATTAAATTGCTGGACCTCTAAACAAATTGGGAAAATTACCTATAAATTACCAATATCAGAAATGAAATTATCAATATTCTACAGGCACTAAAAGAATGTATTTTGAACAACCATATGGTAATAAATTTAATAACACAGATAAATGGACAACTTTCCTGAAAGACATAAATTACCAAAGCTTTCTCAAGAAAAAAATGGATAACCTGAATTGCTCTGTATCTGTTACAGGGAGGAAGCAAGAGAGAGATATAAAGGAGGAAGGAAACTTCAGAGGGTAATGGATATATAGATAATGGTTTCACAGATATGTATGTATATAACACAGGTGATATGTGCACTTTAAATATGTGAAGTTTATTGTCAGTTATACTCAAGAATGCTGTTTATATGGATTTCTCTGCATGGTCCAAATATAAGCCGGATGAGCCCCCCAAACCATAAGATGTCCTGTTTAACTTAGCCTAATTCCAGCTTCCCCATTACTACTTCTAATCAGTGTTTCTGAAGTTTTCCCTTTATTTCACTATAAATCTTTTTCACTCCTCTACTGTCTTTGAGTCTCTGCCAAATGCGAGTAATGGTGGCTGAAATCTTTCCTATATTAAGTTCTGAATAAACAGTCTGTTTACTCTCATGTCAATAGACTTTATTTCCATAACTGCTTATATTTTTTAATGACATTGATTTTTTTTAACATTGGCAAGATTTGTAATAATACCTGATAAGATCCCTTTCAATTAGGTTCAAGAGCATGTTTTATCCAATGTCTCTTCCAATAGATGAAATTGCCTGGTTGATGATCATAAAAAGCCTATTTAAGATTTATTTATTTGAGAGAGGGCGAGAGAGAGAGCATGCCTGAGTTGGGGGAGGGACAGAAGGGGAGAATCTTCAAGCAGACTCCCCACTAAGCAGGGTGCCCAACACAGGGCTTAATCTCACGCCCCATGAGATCATGACCTGGGCTGAAACCAACAGTCGGATGCTCAATGAACTGAGCCACCCAGGTGTCCCATAAAGAGCCTATTTAAAAGTGTTACGAGAAGCTGGCCTTAACTTGTTCATGGGTATAGTACGTGATTTTGCCACATGTCCATGCTACAGAGAAGAGTCTAATATCAGGCACAAAATTTCTAAATGTATGGGCCTTCCTGTTACCACTTCATAGGGACATAACCAATGTGTCTCTGAGGGAATGGATCATATGGCCTTACAGACTAGTGGGAGTACCTTTAGCCAAGGGAGCTAAAGTATTTCTGAAAGTTTGGCTAATTTTAATATAAGGATGCCATTTGTTCTTTTGATTTTTCCAGAAGTTTGTGGATGGTAAGGACAGTACAGTTTTTGAGAAGAGGTAATGACTTACAAAGTTCTTTTAAAAGGATTCATATAAATTGTGTCTTGGTCATTTGATATAAAAATTGATATACCCCAGGTTAGAAACATAAAATCAAGCAGCTTTTCAGAGACCGAAAAAAAATTACAGCAAAGATTTTCAGCAAGGAAATGCTTTAACCCATCCTGTGGAGAGCGGGAACTGGATAAAATTCATCTGAAGGTGTTTAAAGGGTCCTTGAGACTTTGGCTCCCACCATGCCTCATCTTTACAGGTAACACATGACCCACAAATAACCTCCACTATCATTTTAAAGTTTCCCGACCAATGTTAATTTGAAATCGTAAGCAATTTTTTAAAATATTTTATTTATTTATTTGACAGAGAGAGAGATAGAGAGCCAGAGAGCACAAGCGGGGGAAACAGCAGAGGGAGAGGGAGAAGCAATCTCCCCATTGAGCAGAGAGCCTGACGTGGGGCTTGATCACAGGATCCTGGGACCATAACTTGAGCCAAAGGCAGATGCTTAACCAACTGAGCCACCCAGGCACCCCAATAGTAAGCAATTTGTCTTTACTGTGATGAGTCTTTTCGTGGAGCAATTCAGCTAATAATCATTTGAAATCATCTGGTGCCACCAAATGGCCATCTTGAGCGTGCCAAGGATGATCTCAGTGAAGGATATTCTGCGTCTTTCCACGTTTCCATTTCCAGATCAGTGGTTTAATATGGATATTTAATGATGGCCTCTTTGACGCAATCCAGAGATTTATCCTTTGGGGTTTTAGTTAGTATCACAAACTTGGTTAAGGCAGCTTGTTTGGCAAAATGATCTGCTAGAGGATTTCCTTTAACTCTGTTAGCATGGGCCTCAGTCTTTACAATAGTCATCTCCCTGGGAAGTAGAAGTGTATCTAGAAATTCCTTAACTTGTTGTCCACTTCCCATGGGGGTTCCAGCAGAGGTAAGGAAACTTTTTTGTTTCTAAAGCATCATGCACTACTCCAGAAACATGCCTGCTAGCTGCATACATGTTTATTTACTCTCAGGTCTTTGGCTGTTGACAAGCTTTCCTAAGTGTTATAAATTCTGCCACATGGACTAACTCTACCTCAGGTAGGGAACTCTCCCATAAAGGAGAGTTTAGATTAGTGATAGCATTACAGATAGCCTAATAACTCCAGTTTCAATTTTGCAGTATGACCCATGAACAAATAGTAGGTCAAGATTCTCAATGTGAGTCTCCAATAAAGCTAAGCAAAATGCAGAAAGTCCCCTAACTGAAGTAAGACAATTATAGGGTTCCTCTTCTTCAGAGCAGAAGAGTGGTAGGATTCCTCTTCTACAGAGCAGCAGTGGCTGGGAATGTAAGAGGGAGAGGGCAACAGAAATCCATAAGAGGGTAATCAATGGACTTAAATATGTTTCAGGTTCTCAGGGAGTAGTCAGGTCAGTACTGCATGAGGAACCATAAGATCAAACAGGGAATCTAGAACTAACTCCGCAGAAGCATGGACAAGTTTTGCGGTGACAGTATTGAGCTAATACAAAGGGTATCAGCCTTTGCAACTGGAGTGGGGGTGAGGCTACAATAAGTGATGGGTTTTTGATGTTGTCCATGAAGTTGAATTAAAGCCCCAAGCTTTAAACCCCAGAACACTCATTCACAAATCGACAAAGTGTTTCTGTTTTTGTAGAGATGTCCAGGGAAGTGGGCTGTCAAGGACCCTTCTTCAGATTAAAGAAGGCTTATGTAACACTTGGGCTCCCACAAGAGAGTGGCTCTTACTAAAGACTTAGCTATTTCATAAAGAGGTGTCACGATCTTGGAAAAAAATTACACCCATTGTCTGAAATACCAAGTTACACCTAGATGTCATCTCAGCTATAATTTTGTGAGGGGTCTAGGATAGTTTTGGATAGTCTTTATCCTGTTATGAGAGAATGCTTT
Organism: Potos flavus; assembly: GCA_028534135.1. Lineage (NCBI taxonomy): Eukaryota > Metazoa > Chordata > Mammalia > Carnivora > Procyonidae > Potos > Potos flavus. The sequence continues at coordinate 140,171,874 of CM052898.1, read as the reverse complement.
TCACTCCTTCAAATAGTTCATGCCCTAAATAATGTACTATGTTTTGACAAAATTGGAATTATCTTTTTTGAGACTTTATGCCTTTTTTCTGTTAAGGCTGAGAGCTACAGGCTTCTCTGAACAAAGTAGGAAATCACCTATATATTATATCAGAAATGAATTATCAGGGAAATTTGGATCTTTTAGTCATTGATTAAGGGACTAAGAAAAATAGGAGGGGGCTTCAGTGAACCCCTAGGGCCTAGCTATCCATATATCATTGTCCCCTTAGATGAAGACAAAAAGATACTACTCTTAAGTGTAGGAATACACCCAGAAAAGGCACAGCAGTAATCCACTACAGAGAAGGAGGTGGTTTGTGGGGGAATTGATGACAGGATGGAATTTGGGTTAGGTATTAATGGAGAAGGAGAGATAACAATTGTATTGGTGTCCTGAAATCTAACAAAACAATATACTTGTCCACTTGGTTTCTTTACTGGCAGGACAGGAATATTACAAGGGTTAGAGCAGGTTATGAAAAAGGACTCTTTTTTTTTTTTTTTTTTTTTTTGAAAAAGGACTCAATATAAGGCTCTCAACTATAAATTTGAGGCTTTTTTGCTCTAGCTTCTAACTTTGGGGAAGTTTGGGGACTTGATAAGCTCTGAACTTTAATAGATTCTGTTCCAATTATTTTTCCTATGTCAATGGGAATTTTAGCCCATAAAGAGTCAAGTACAATGTCAAGATCTGTATCTGGAATATACATCAAGTATTGTGGAGAAGGAAAGTTTTATATAGAGCACACACAAGTTGATTAGGAATTGATACATCCTCTAAAACCTCAAGATATAATCCCTCTGATGTGCATTTAATATTACAGTTCTATTTGCCAAGTAGGTCTCTCCCTAATAAATTTATAGATGTGGTATCAAAGAGCAGGAAGAGATGTTTTTCAATCAAGGACCCAAAAGTTCTAGCTCAGGGCTGGGAGATAGGGACAAATCTGTGAGTTGTTTGAAATACCTACACTTTTGTTCTATGTTTACTCCAAGGAAGAGACTGAGCAAAGATGGCGGGATTTAATGCAGAACGATTAGTGTTGTTGGCAGATGTTTTCTGTTTATCCCCAAATCTCCTATAGTTTCATCTTTTTATTTGTTTGCATGATTAAATTATAATCCAATCAACTTTTATTAGAAATGTTTTGGGTATGGCTCTTAGACTTATTTTTCTGGCCTTTTTCTGATCCTAAGGTTTTTCGTGGAAAGAGGGATCCTCAGGTCCCTCTCCAGGTTGGTCCAGTCAGCTTTTGTCATCCAGGATTTAGCATCTGAGGTTCTGATCAACATGCATACAAGTTGATATGGGTCAGGCAACTCTGGGTCATGTGCATCCAAAGAATTACAAATTCTTCTATGAGTCTTTGCTAGTCTTGCTTGGGTTTAGGGAAATCTTTCATTATAGCTCCTAATTCATCTCGGATCCAAAGTTTAAATTCTATAGTCACCTGCATACCTGGCTTATGGGAGGGATAGACTATTGGAGGCAACTAGCATTTGGAGGTTTTAGAGAGTTGTTGGAAAAGACAGGGCGTCTAAACAAGGGGAAGAGAAGGAAGAGGTGCAGAAGGAGGGACTTTAGAAGGATAAGGGAGAAGTGAGACAGCTGGCCACAGGAAGGCAACTGGAGAACTAGGAGGCGGAGGATTTACTATGGAAATGAATCTGGATTATTGGTTAATCTTGCCAAATTTCTCATTAGCTTTGACAAAAGAATATTTTAGTGAAGAGAAGAATTAGACTTAGCCAGGACTGTAAGAGCTGGTAGCTTAAAGTGATGCTTGTGCACTTTGAGTCTTGAGACCCCAGCTTGAAGGGAGCTGCCTCCAAATGTAGACCCAACAACCTACACCTGCAGGCAGGTGAAAAACCAGAGAGAATGTTTTCTGGGAATCAAAGCCAAACTCTGAGGACAAAACAACTGAAACAAAGGATAGCCTAGTTTTATAGGTGATCCAAAGCAAAGTTTGTCCAAAAGAAGGCTGCTCCAGTGTTCTACTCTATGACAAACAATACTTTTGGACAATATAACACAAAACAGAAGCAGAAAAGAGAGCAAAAAGGGATGAAAAGGAATGGCGGGACTCCAGCAAAGATGCCAAACAAGTGGGAACCAACAACAAAACCCAGGTATCAAACTGAGATGAGATAGTCAAAGAACTCAGAAGCAAAAAAAGCAGACCTCAGACATGGTGCTCACTTACCATGTCAACACATACCCAACACAGCAAGCTGTAAGGCCCAAGGGCCCTTGGTGAGTATTGCAACTGGTTAAAGGTTGGAGTCCATGGTGACAGGTAATACAGACAATATCTCGTTGGAACCTTCAGGAAAACTAGGGAAATAAGAAAGACCACTCAAATGAAAACAGAGGTTATTTATTCAGAGCTTGCTTGCTATAGCAAGCCACCATCGCCTGCACTTGGCCAAGACTCAAAGGCAGGGAGGGACGGGGAAATTTTTATAATGACAAAAAAGGCAAGGTTTCAGAATACTCTGATTGTATCTTGGTGGCATAGAGAAGCGGCGAGTAGGCTAACTAGAAATGAGGCATTTTTATGGTTTGCAAAGCATGTTTGGCTTCCTCTGATCGATTTTGAGTTGGGAGCAGAGGCAAAAATTGGGGAACTTGGCAGTCACTGACCAAGTCCTGATTGTTCTGGGCCATTTGCTGCAAAGATTGTGGTTTGTCTTCCTAGATCGGTTGCTGTACAGTTTGGGGTCAGAGGTCTATTATCATATATGGTCTAGCCATTGTCTGTTCATATATTCGGCCTATCACAGTGGAAGTTTGGCATTGTAGATATTCTACAAGTCTGACTGATGAGTTGTATTTAACTTTTTAGCTGTTGAACTAGGAGTCATACAATAACAATATTTGGTCATACAACCTGTTAAACTTTCTAATACAATTTCAAATACATTCTTTTGCCTCCCCACCCCCACCCTTATCCTTACAGCAACCGTGTGATCCTGGGAGGTTAATTACCCAAGGTCATTCAATGGAATGAGGATTAGATCATAGTATAATTTGTAATATATAATTCAAATTGTATATATGTCATCTATAATAGCTTTAAAATAAATATTTTAGGTTCTTTGCTAAGATAAAGGATCTGTTCTAATCACTTCTAATTTCAACGCTTAAAGTTAGGGTCATAGCTCCTTCAAATACCCACAAGGCTGTCATGTGGAAGAAGGATTGTTTATTCCTATGGCTCCAGAGGGCGGAACCCATGCCAGTGAGTGGAAGAGAGGCAGATTTCAATTTAGAATATGAAATACTGTTCTAATAATGAGATACTTGCCCCCCAAAGAAGGAGTTACCTTGTGAAAAAGCCATTTCTTCATCTCTTTTGGTGCTGAGTAGAACTCCATGACCCTATAGAGAGTGCTTGAACTGGCCAGGCCAGCTAACCTTGAAGGACTTGATAAACTTCAAGTTTATGAAATTTTGCTAAATTCTAAAAAGAGGCATAGACACTTTAAATACAGCAGTTTAATGTTATTCAAATTCTGGATGAAATTATTATATTTCTCAAAGTGAGCTGCACTTTAAACTTTACCCCCAGACTCCTCTTTGAATGAGTATTTTTGTCCTTATGCTCATACATTTTCAAGAACATTTTTTAAAAAGTGCAAATTTTTCACTTTTTAATTGAAAAGTGAATTAAATTGTCCTAATAAGGACAATTGTCCTTATAAGGGTTGTAATTGTCCTAATAAGGACTTGTTCTAATAAGGACTTGTCCTAATAAGGACTCACTAACTCAATCTTCCATCAGCATTGTTTTCTGATTACACAGTTATAAACATTATATCAAATGTATTGAATTCATTTGTGATATATTAATAAATTATAGGAATTCAATGAGATTTAAAAAAAAGAAGAAGAAGAAGAAACACCTGGTGTGCCTGGGTGGTTCAGTCGGTTATGCCTCAAACTTTTGGTTTTGGCTCAGGTCATGATCTCTGGGGCATGAGATCCAGCCCTGAGTGGGACTCTGGGTTGGGTGTGGAGTGGACTTAAGATTCTCTGTCTCCCTCACCTGCTGCCCCTCCTCCCTCTTTCTCTTTCTCTCTCTCTCTCTTCAAAATAATTAAACAAATCAAACCCTCCCTTTGAATGGTAAATGCTAGGATTTTAATCTGTAACTTAATTCTTTGAACTCGATCTTTTCTTCTTCTGGCTTCTCTTTAAATGTTCCTTCAGACAGAATGCAATTATGTTACTTTCTAGTTTACAGATAACTTGAAGCTGAAATAAGACAGCGAGTTCCCTTCTACACCTGAACTGTGATTGTTTGCTGTTCCCCAAGAACTTCCCCAGGATCCTCTTTCCACCTCACCCTTTATCTGCCTTTCCAACTGTTTAAATCAAATCCCCTAAGTTTTGCCAGAAAGATAGGTCCTTTTAAATGGGCTGTAGTTTCTCTCTTTTGAAAAACAATTCAGAATCCCAGGGATTCTCCCTGAATCTAAGCAGTCATCGCAGAGGTAAAGTAGGCAAGAAGTCGGGGCAGATGGAAAGTAACCCTTTCTGCAGAAATCCAGCTTCTTTGAGGCGTCCTTGACAACTTCCGGGACCAGATTTCAGGCGTGTTGGAAATTGTCTTCTTTACCCTATCTCTTCATTGTCTTTATGACTGTACACATTTAATAGGTACACAAACAGCGAGGGAGAGAGAAAGCCACAATGCGAGGCTGTCCCTGAGAACAGAAGATGATAAGGAAATAAAACAGGTGTCTGGGAAGGGGTTCTGTTAGTGAAGGGAACACTGAGAGTTAATAACCATCATTCAAAAGGGCAGGAGTTCCCTGCAGGTAGCAGACAGGAAAAGCGAACTCGGGCACCCTCTTTGGGGACAAGCTCTGTTGCTTTCTTTTTCTTCGCTTGCAGTCAGGGTGCACATTTACTTGAAACAGACTGTATTTCCTGCTTCGTGGCTAACCAGGTTGACTCTTTGAGACTAGTGACTATTTCTTTTTTAATGTCTCCAATGCCTTTTTAAATTTATTTACTATTATTATTGAGATTGAGTAGGGAAAAGATCTGTTGAAATTCTGGCTGGGTAAGTGGGGGATTATCAGAAATGAGAAAGGGGGGAGGAAACGGACTTCGAAGCGGGAGAGCAAAGCAGCAGCCCCAGGCTCCAGTACCCTCCGCCCCCGCTACCTCTGGCCCGCGACCTCCCGCAGAGACCCCAGGGTGCTGCATCAATATTTGATTGGGTCTTCGCCCGCGGGTTGCCAGCCCTCGCCGGCGGGGATTGCCAGGCATCACCCGCGCTGCGCTGAAGCCCGTGCCCCCGCCCGCAGGGGGGCTTTGGAAGGACCCGCTCTGCGCTCGCTGGCTCGCCAGGGAGGCTCTGCTTGGTGGCAGGGGCGCGGCGCCCACCATGCAGAGCTGCCCGCGGCTCGCGCTGCTCTGCGCGCTGCTACCCTGGCTCCTGCGGGCAGCGGCACCCCAGCGACCCGCGCAACCCCTCCGGCGCCCCGACCCCCGCGACCCCGCCAGGGGCGCCGATTTCGATCGCGTCTACAGCGGGGTGGTGAGCCTCAGCACCGAGAACATCTACTCCTTCAACTACACCAGCCAGCCTGGCCAGGTAAGACACTCGCTCTCCTCGCTCGACTCCCAGGAACTTGCCAGATCTCAGAGCCCCGTCGCTGCTTTGGGTCCCCTGGGAACTGACCTCGAGAGTCCTCAGGGACCAGAAGACCCTCGCTCCCTTTCCCCTTCCAAGCAATCACTGCCTTGCCCGGGGCTGCCGCATCCTCCCACAACCCGCCTCGGGGACAACTCCGGTTCATCTCGCACCTTCCCTGGCCTGGTCCCCTGGCATTTCGGGGCTTTGCAGAGGCGCGGGTTCCCTGCACCATCTGTGGCTCCTGGCCCCCTGCCGGGCCTTTCTCTAGGAAACTCAAGATTTCTAGGATGGCGGAGGGAAAGGACCGCACCTCTGTGCCTAATCCCCGGCGGAGAAGGAACCTCATTTCATTTGGATGATTCTGCCAGACCCTTCTATTTCATAGCGCATGGGGAGGGAGAGCTGCTCAGAATCTAAAATAGGAATGTGTGAGAATGGACGCAAGCTGCAGAGCGTCTGTGTGTTCAATAGTCCCTTCCTGCGATTCTGTACTACTGTCACACGTCCGGGCTTCAGAGAAGCCACAAGACCTGGCCAGAGATGTTGCAACTGCAGCCATCAGCTGATCTATGGAGGTTTTTATGTTAAATAAGGATGGATAATTGTGGGAAAGTTCTAGACCTATTTCTGACAAGAATCGAGGTGAGATAAGGGGAGGAAATAACTGCTCCCGCAACTACCCCTTTGACACATATACTTTGATTATATAATGTAGAAAAAATGCATAGGTAGATTTTTCCCTCTAATATGGTCCCCTCTGGGGCACAGAGAAAAGAGAAGGCTCCCCAGTGTGCCTGCCTCTGGATCTTCTTCCCATATGGATGGGTATGTGTATCCCTTACTGTGCCAGCATTCCTTACTCCCTCGGGAGATTCCAGAACCAGACAACTCAGATTCCACAATATGCCTCCCTCTCTAACTCTCACTGAGAACCAGAACTCGGAAACCCGGTAGCTTAGAGTAGTATTGAGCAGGATGCACCAGTTTGCCCACCATCACTCACAGACATCTCCCAACCGTGGGCACTGAGCAAGTTCCCCATCTCCAGCCTGGCACCAAAGGTCACCATGGCAGCACAGCCCTCACCCTGGCCTGTCCCTGCTGACCTTCAGGTTGGATGGCCTGAAGTGAGCAACGTGACCATGTGCAGAGCCATTCTATTGGAGACAAGTGGGAAGGACAATTTTTATCCCCCCAATTCCATGTCATTCATCTCTTCCTGTCCAGTGTGCGGTATGGACCGCATGGCATGACACGTGAGTTGTGTTTCTAGCCTTGTAATTTGCTCAGAATGAATAGCCTGAAAAACTTGATCTCTGGGGATGTCAGTTTCCCCCTAAATCATCAGTAAGGGCACTCAGATGGCATGTGCAAAATGAGTTGTGAGGTCAGGCTTTACTTAGTATTTCTTGCACTTCTGCTTAGAAATAGATGGACCATTTTTTAACTGTCGTTTGGCCTTTCTGCCCTTAGTATTTAGTGAGTTTCTCTGCCACAAGCACAGGTGCTCTGTGTGCAGCTGCGTCACCTGCTTGACTTTCCTAGAAAAGTGTGAGATATTGAGGACAGGGGCAGAGTTGTGTTCATTTAATAATGTTTTTGAAAAGTGAATAAGTGAAGAAAGGTTGAAGGAAACTGTAAAACTAAATAAAACTAAATAAAATAAAATACATACTTTTGGGGGTGCCTGGGTGGCTCAGCCAGTTAAGCATCCAACTCTTGATTCAGGCTCAGGTCATGATCTTAGGGTCCTGGGATCCAGCCTTGTGTCGAGTTCTGTGGCTCAGCATGGAGTCTGCTGGGGATTCTCTCTCTTTCTCTGTCCCTTCCTACTCCTCCTCTAAAATAAATAAGTCTTTAAGAAAAAAAAAAAAAGTATATATATATACACATATATATACATATTTTTAGTAGGTTGAAAGTGTGAGATCATTCCAGATAAAAACAACATTTTTAACAACTGTTATGAAATTATGCCCTTTCCATTTTGCCTGTCTACATGTTTAAATAGCTCTTATTTTATGAAACAATGGTGAAAATTCATTTTTAAAATATCTTTGCACAATACAGTAAAAAGTTGACAACCCTAGCAGTCCCTAAAATTTCACTAGTCTGAGAAATACAGTTGGGAACTATGGGACTGGCAGATAACTCAAGTACTTTAATTATTTTAATACTGGTTTGAACCAGATGTCCTCAAGGCTTACAGCTTTAGAGATCTCTTTTTAGTATGCAAATAAAACCGTGGAAACCTCAACGCTCTTACTTTGGGAAATTACCCCCTCTCCCTCCCCCTGATAGTCCTGGTATTCTCCAGAAAGAGCGTTTTTCTCATCTATCTATCCAAACCATTACTCCTGTTTCTCTTGATGGCCTCTTCTCTTCTTGGTCCCATTTACCCCATGTTGGATACCAGCAGCCCCATCTTCCAATAACATGAATACCATGCTTTTGGATATAGCAGAATTTTCCTGAAGGTTTAGACTAACATAAGGGAATTGCAGAGCAGCACAGGGTAGGTGATAGATTAAAGCAGAAATCTAGGCAATACTGTCATAACAACTTACTAGCTGTTCCCCACCAGGAGAAATTTCAAGATGGTGGCACTACTTTTTAGGCCCTGGTTTATCACCATGTTCTTGGCTACCCACCCCCCCCCAAATGCTGGCCTTTCCCACTCAAAATTTTTGTTAATTCATGAAAAGCAGTTTGCCTCCATTGCAGATCCCAAACTCACTGAAGGACTCTGCTAAATAAAGAACTATGAACCCAAGAGCAAAAGCTGGCCAGGACCTTTTTCCTTTAACCTGACCCAAGTGTTGGTCAGGGACCCCTCCCCTGCAGGGGTCATTTCCCACCCATCCCTCTCCAGTGCAACAAAGAATTGGGTTTAGGGGGGAAAAAAAGCAATATAACCTTTTGACTTTTCATCTTTTTCCCTTTACTCTTCAAGCCATTGTTATGTTTGCTGTTATTTTTTCTTCACTTTAGAGGAGAAAGGCTTTTCCCAATTTGGGCTTTGGTGAGAAGAGGAAGCTGCTGTGGGAGCCTTGGCCCCTAATCTTTCCTGTCAGCCACTGCATCTCCCCTACCAAACCCTGACCCAAAGAACTATTTAGCCAGGCATGTGTCATGCTAATTAGCTGAGGTCAGTATCAGGAAAAGCCTCACATGCCTTCTAGGCAGAGTAATGTAAATATGAAGTTGCCACTAAAAAAAAAAAAAAAAAAAAAAAAAAAAAAAAATCACTGAAAGAATAGAGCAACTGCTTTAAAGAATAGTGAAAATAAGGATTGAAGGTGCAGGTTAGGCAATATCATGGTTCATTTCATTTCCCTGGAGGGGAAGTACCTGGAGACTCCTTTTCAGGGGAGTAGAGTTTCACCTTGGCAAACAGGCTGGAAATAAACTAGAAAGAAATCACCTTGTTGAGAAAGTCACCAGGCATATGTTTGACTAGGACAGAGGGCAGAAAAGCAGGTTTATTAAGAAATGAGAATAGTCTTGTAGAGACAGGTGGTGGCAATAATCTGATGTTTATACTTGAGCTAGATGCTGATAAGAAGGCTTTCAATAAAAAATCTAACTACCAGACAGCAAGAAGTCTTCTCGGAAGCTTTCAGTCACAGAATTCATTGTTCACCGTAGATCTTTTAATTTGAAGTGTTTCCCTGGAAGTATTCCTTTTGTTTATTCAACAGAGACTTTTATCTTTCAATGACATATGCTTTTTTTAATGCATATAAACATCAACATTATGCATATAATGCATATAAACGTGCATATAAACATAAAACATTAACAATCCTTGGCTTTATTCACATCAAACAGTAGTTGTATATGTAGAATGAGTTATGCTGCCTCTTCGATCCAAATTCAAAAACTCTATCCAGTTCCCACAAACAGTGAAATATAGATCAGGACACTCCAGTGGTAACTTCTAACTATACATTACTGGTTACTTAGAAGAATGAAAACCTCTGATTTGATTAGCCTCACTTCCCCCGGTCTTGAATGGACTCCCCCTTTGTTCTTTATGTGCTGATGCAGAGAAGCCTTCTTTGCTGGCCTCCCACTTCCTCTTACTGAACAGGACTGGTGCTTGTTTGTGAGGAGGAAATCATCTCATTAGCAGGTTATCTGGTGGAACAGAATACCATAGACTGGGTGGCTTAAAGAACAGACATCACTTCTCACAGTTTTGGAGACTAGGTAGTCCAAGATCCAAATGCCTAGTGTGAGCTGACTTCCTAGCTTGTAGACAGTGCCTTAGAGTGGGTCTTCACGTGGCCCAGAAAGCAGAGAGGGAAGCAAGCTCTCTCCTGTCTCTTCTAAGGACACTAATCTCATCATGAGGGCTCCAAACTCATGATCTAAGGACCTTCCAAAGGCCTTACCTTCAAATATTGTCACATGAGGGATTAGGCTTCAACATATGAATTTGGAGGCAGAAGGGGACACAAACATTTAGTCCATAGCAGTTACCACCATTTTTCTCTGTGGCTCTGAAAACACAACAGCAAAGTGTCATAAGGATGTTTAGGGGCTGACATTACTCCAGTTGTGGGTCTGATTTTATGGAGACTCATCTTCTGCCTGCCAAGACCTGATAGTCATGTGCTAAGTTATCGAAAGGATTCTGTAAGTATGTGCTGTCCAATATGATAGCCACTGTCCACATGTGGCTGTTGTGTACTTCCAGTGTGGCCAGTCACAAAATGAGATGTACCGTAAACGTAGAATACGCACCAGATTTCAAAGACAGTATAAAAAAACAACATGAAATGTGTAATTAATATTTTTGTTGATAATATGTTTGATAATATTTTGGATATATTAAGTTAAATCAAATATATTAATAAAATTAACTTCATTGGTTTGTACTTTTTAAAGTAGCTACTAGAAAATTTAAAAGCACATATGTGAGTCATATATTTCCCTTGGACAGCACTGCTCCAAGTCCTACAAGAATTTAGAGAAATCATTCATCCCACAGATAGCTTTGTTCGAGGAAATGAGTCTTGAAAAGATCATAATAGATAAAAAAAACTTGGATAGGCAGAAAGAAAGGGGAAAGGCCTTTCAGATATAGAAAAATATATCTGATTTCTTTTTTGACAATACCACCTCAAAAGTGGTAGTATATATTTCTACCAGGAGGCACATAATGTCTGGTTGTCTCTTTTTGTGATGATAGCCACCATTGATCATAATTGCCTAGTTTCGTTAGGAACAACAAAGTAATGATATTTTAATTATATCTCTTACTTTTTCATTCATGAACTGAAATACTCTTACAATAAGAAACCTCTCCTCATCAGCTCTTGGGACACCTTAAGCTACTGTTTTGTAAAACAAACATGGGATAAAGTCTTCATTCTTTACCTTTATTTACCTATTTTCAAAATAGTGAGTTGGTCTCCTAGCAGCCTATGATAAGGATCAATGAGATTTCATTTAGCATAAGCATGAACTCATGAATTTAAACATATCTGATATGTTTTGACCCACTGCTGTTACTAAACTTATGTTCAAATTGTTCATTGGCTGGTGAAAGCCAATTTGAGTTAGATCCTGAATTCCCTTGATAAAATCCAAGTGCTCTCTGACATCTTCCTTTCTTTCTGGCATGAAAAGTTATTCCAGACTCATCACGTTCAGTTCTTGTCTACAACATGGAATCAGAAAGGTCAAGTTCCTTTGAATAACAAATAGAGACCACAGTATGAAACCTAGAGGCCTTTATTGCTAGTGGATTGGTCATTTTTTTCTAAATCTTTTCAGTGGACAGAATTAAGGATAGATTGTATCATGAGTTCATACCAGTACTTCCAATTCAAATTCAGAAATACAGGCTTTTTACTTAACCTCATCTATCTTGCACATAGATTTCCTTTCTCCTGTGCCCAAAACCCTGGTTCTCAGCCCACAATATACACACAACAGTCTTAGATAACAATACTAACATTACCACCAACAATAAGATTACTGGCAACAGTTTAAGACGTACATTTACAGTTCCTTTTACCTTAGGGCATATTTCATGATTGGTGTTGAGTCACATTACCGTGTTTTAAAGTAACGTAACAGTGCAGTTATGTTATCATTTCATTGCAGTTATGTTATCAACTTAGCAGTCTGTTAAACAGTGGACCCATGACTTCAGCTCAGGTCATGATCTCAGGGTCATGAGATGCAGCCCTGAGGCAGGCTCCTCACTGAGCGTGAAGCCTGCTTAAGATTCTCTCTCCTTCTCCCTCTGCCCCTCCCTACCGCCTCATGTGTGTGTGCATGGACGCATGTGCACAAATTATGGCCTGTAAAATGAAGCAGTTTTTTGCTGTTATTGTTGTTCCAATGGTTTTCTTTTTACTAATATATCGATATAATGCTATTAGCCTCTTCTATTTTTGTCTCTTAGTTCTCTAAGATGAGCAATATTGAAATTACCTGGTATCTTCTTCTCTCTTTTTTTCAATCCCCAAATCTAAGCTCTAGGTATGCCTATAAAGAAATTAATGAACTTATTCTACCGTTCATGTTTTCTCCCCGTTCTTGCCCCAATTTTGGTTAGTTGTACCTACCTGCATTGTCAAAGCATATAGTCATTATGAGCTAAACTATCTTCCTTACAACAAACATTTATTCTTAGTTGTACAGGTACCTATATATTAAAAGTTCAGAACTAGACTTATGTTAATGTCCTCTGGTCATTTGACTGTCTAAAGCTTATTCTCTAGGAGGTACCTCCTACAATTCTTTCGTGTTCATAACACTTTGTCCACAGCCTTTGTACTTGGCAAGTCCGATTAGCCGAACACAAACCCCTTGGCTTACAGTTTTTTCCCTTGAGTTTTAAACATATTATTCCTTTGGCATCTGGCAAAAGTGGTGATAAAAGGGATTCTTTCCCTTGCAAGTAATTTCATTTTTCTGCCTGGATTCCTGAAAGACTCCTTTTCCTTTTTTTTTTTTTTTTTGAAATCCAGTGGTTTTATCAGATTGCATCTAACAGGTTAATCTTTCCCAGGTACATGATGTAATTTTGCAATATGTAACTTCAATGATTATTTCTTTAATTCAGGAAATTTTCCTTAGAGCTTTTAACATTCATTTATTCCAATGCTTGATTATCTTCTTTAGGAATTCCCTTTATACTTATGTTGGCCCTTCTTTATTGTTTCATGTATCTACCCATTTTTCTAGAATTATTTTTTTATATCCTGCCCAGATTTAAAAATTTTTTTTCTCCTTTTCATCTTCTGTTTTCCTTATGACACTATGGAGGTGTTTTTTATATCCCTGTTGCTCCTCCAAATTAAATATTCACTTATGACAGAATTTTAAAATTTATCTCTAATTTTTTCCTGAGTTCTGCTCTTTCTTTTTTAAAACTTCATTTTCTCCAATCATCTCATTTCTGAATTTTTTAAATTCTGATATATGGCTTTTTTCATAGTTTTTAAATGTTCATAATTTTAAATTTTGGAATATTATGCTATATTTTCCATCTGTTTTATAGGTACAGCTTTCTGGAATATATTCACCATCTGAAATGGTGTTTTCTGCCTCTTAGTCTCTTTGACTTACGGTGACTTTGTGTGGGATTGTTGCTCATCTTTACATTAGATGAGTTTTTCTTATCTTAGCAGGGAAAGATGGACCTGGGTAACTTTCCTGTCTTTCTTCTCTTATCTTTGTGAAGTGATCAAAATGTGATTTTCTTTCTAAGAAATTTCATAGGTCCTTGCTGGTCAGTCAAGTGACAACCTGGACTTTTTTAAGTTTGTTTGTTTATTTATTTAAGTAACCTTTAGACCCAACTGGGGGGCTTGAACTCACAACCCAAAAATCAAGAATTGCATGCTCTTCCGACTGAGCCAACCAGGTACCCCCAACCTGGACTCTTTGGCATCTGAAAGCAGGAAGAAGTTGGGGGGTGTAGTTGCAGTCTTATAGAACTGAACCCTTAACCTGTGGGATCTGATGCTATCTCCAAGTAGAAAGTGTCAGAATTGAGTTGAATTATGGGACACCCAGCTAATGTCTGAGAATCTCTTGGTGGTGTGGGGAAAAACACACATTGTAACTGGGGGTGTGGAATTGTACCTCCCCATCACTAGCAAAATAATTAGATTTCTGTGGCTTTTAGGGAATCACAAGGGAAGATGACATCATCAGTTATCATCTAGGGCATCTATTGTGACCCATTATCCAGATCCTCTACAGAGGCAGCTCTGCCTCTAGACCATTTAATAAGTATAATAATCCTCAGTTTTTAATTTACGGTTAAAAGGATAAGCATATCATTATTTTTTTTATTCATGAGAAACTGAAAGCCAGAAGAGTGAAACAAATTACATCAGCAATTGCTGACACTAGACTATCCAAGTGTCTGAATTCAGGTTCATAATTTTATCCATTTCCAATTTTGGACTGTGGAGTTCTCAGTATATTTTTTTTAATGTAGGTTTTTGTTAGGGATTTCTGAAATATGATGAATTTTACATCGTCTCTGGGTGGTGAGATTATGGAGAATTTTAATGGTCTCTCTGTTCTTTTCTGTATTTTCTGAATATTTCACAAGAAACATGTTTTACTCTCCTAAGGCAAAGACAACCACCAAGAGGCTGAGTAGTATTGGGGAAGAACACTGGGTGGGGCTCCAGAAGACGTGTGTTTTTATTTCTTTAACAACCTATATACCTGCAGCAAATCCTATTCCCTCTCTGAAGTTTATTTTCCCCACTGATAAGAGAAGACTACATTTTTCATCTTTAGTGAAGCACGAAAGTTCGGTGCTCTTTTTCTGTTTTTACCACGTATAAGATTGTAATTTTTACATGTAATTAAAGAATATTTTATACTTGTGTACAACTTTATTTTATTTTTTTTAAGTAAGCTCTATGTCCAATATGGGGCTTAAACCCACAGCCCTGAGGTCAAGAGTCACATATTCTACCAACTGAGCCACCCAGGTGCCCCGAATCTTTTTCTTAATTATAGACAAGTAGGACAAATGTCTTGCCAAAAAGATCATTTGTAACTCCTTTTCTCAAAAAAGCAAATAAATGAAAACTTTAAATTATTTTTTCTGAAAAACTACTCTTTTTTTTGTTTGTTTTGTTGTTTATTTTGACACTTCCCATAGGGCTCTTCACTGTCTGGAAGTGTTTTTGTTCTGTTTCATCTTGCTTTGTTCCCACTTTGCCGCATGTGCCGAGCTTGTATTCCAACCACCCTGTTTCTCTCTCATATTCCTTTCGTTTCTTCCTGAGCGCCATGGCAATAGGCTTGCTATAGTGTTGGGTTTAGTTTTTTGGTGGCTGTTATTTTGTTTTGATTTTACTGCTGTGATGCTCCCTTCTGTGGGAGTATTTTAAGTATTCGATACAATATGTAGGGATTTTCACTCATATGGAATATAAGAAACAGCGCAGAGGATCATAGGAGAAGGGAGAGAAAACCGAATGGGAAGAAATGAGAGAGGGAGACAGACCATGAGAGACTTTTAACTATAGAGAACAAACTGAAATTTGCTAGAGGGGACGTGGGGGGGAGGGAGATGGGGTAATGGTTGATGGGCAGTAAGGAGGGCAAGTGATGTGATAACCACTGGGTGTTAGATGCAACTGATGAATCACTGAACTCTACATCTGAAACTAATGATGTACTATATGTTGGCTAATTGAATTTAAATTTTAAAAAAAGAAAAAAAATGTAGGGATTTTTCAGTCTCCCTTCCTTTCACTCTTTGGTTTTAACACATTACCTGAAGTATCTCCTATGTCATTTCTCACTGTTGGCTTGAATCTAAAAGATCAGGGACTTGATTCTTGTGATACTATGAAACTTCTGTGCTGCAAGAAGATGCCAGTATTTCTTTCTTCCCTTCAAATGAGTTGATATTATTACATGTTGCCATGGAGCCCACAGAGTTTGTTAGCCAGCTCTTCCTACATTGTTTAACTCTGGAGTTAACGGAAGTTCCATGTCAACACACCAAGATGGTGAGTTAATGATTTAAAGATACATCTAATGAGCTATTCGAATTGGGGCCTCACCATTCTTTCTGCTTATTTACTAAGAAAAATACCAAAGATACCATGGTGCTGCCAGGCAATAAAATCATAGTCTTTTTTATTTTGCTAAAAAAAAAAAATACATTTTTGAATATCGTTTATTTTCTTTTCTTGGATATTGTGAAAATGGAAAGTTTGAGGGTTTTTTTCAGTACATTAGTTGCTATGCAAACCAAAACCAAAACAAAACCTAAGGACCTGTATTCTGCTTAAAAACTAAGGTCAGCACTAAGAACAAATATTGGACTTAACACTTAAGTCCTCAATCTAAGATCCTTTGGTTTTCATATATAATAAATTTCTAAGAACATGTGTAAAAATTGTTTATACAGGAGAAGCAGTTGATTTACCTGTCAAAAGATAGTGCTCCATTCCTGGAGAGAGAAAAACAAAGCTGAGCGTCATATAGCAAATGTAGGTTCTATATTAAGCGTTATTAATAATAAAATTAATTGAAATAACTTGCTATAGTAATTAATTACTTCCAAATTCTCCTTTGTCTCATCCCCTCAGTTTATCTGAAGTGACAATAGGCAAATCAATTGATTTTGCTCTTAGGAAGAAGGACATGCAGATGCTGATTTTATACAAAATTAAACAGGTGATTTTTCAATGGGTTGGATAAGAAGAGTGAAACTGGTTTGAAGGTATTTTATATTGAAAAATGCATCCAAAGAAAGTTGAATATAAGCCTTCTTTTCTGATAGGACAGCTATAGGATTCCATTTTTCTGTCATAGATCCCAAGAACTGGTAAATTTTCCCTCCGTTCCATTGAAAAGCTTTTCAAGAGCTAGTTCTCAGCTCATAATTTTAAGGAAGCTTATTTGGGACCCAGCCTTCTTCAGCTGATCCCAAGGCTGGCCAGCAGTGTCTATATGTAATTATGAAAGTATTGGTTTATTTAAAGGTATAGATCACCAGTTTAGGTTAAACTCCTAAATGTTTAAATAAAATACTTTATTTCTGAAAATAGTGGCAAAATTAAGTTTATCTATCATCACCAAGTAGCACGTAACCCTGAGTAAAAGCATCCTCTGGCTACCTGTAGTCTTACAGTTGATTGGACCATTACGAGTGTAAAGGTTTGCCCTTCCCTCTGCCTATCGTGGGACACAAAAGTTTTTCAGCTTTGTCTGCTTCCTCACTCTTCCTTTATATATATATTTTTAAAATAGACTCTATTTTTCAGAGAAGTTTTAGGTTTACAAAAAATTAAGCGTTAATTTATTTTTTATTTATAATTAATTATTAACATCTTGCATTAGTGTACTACACTGATGGACCAATATTGATACAGCATTGGTGTTGCATTGATCTTTATTATTTACTAGAGTTCACAGTTTACTTTATGGTTCACTCTTGGTGTTATATGGTTTCATAGGTTTTGAGAAATGCATAATGCATCCTCCATTACAGTGGATGGTACAGAATAATTTATTTCGTCCTTGTAAAAAATCTCCTGTGCTTCACCTATTCACCTCTCCCTCTTACCCTCAAATCCTAGAAATGGCTTATTTTTTTACCATCTCTCTAGTTTTGCCTTTTCCAGAATGTCGTATACTTGGAATCATACAGTATGTAGCCTTTTCAGACTTTCTTCTTTCACTTATTGATATGCATTTAAAGTTCCTTCATGGTTATCTTTCATAGCTCAACAGCTTATTTCTTTTCAGTGTTGAATAATATGTTCTTGTTTGGATGTGCCACAGTTCATTTATACATTTACCTATTGAAGTCTATCTTGGTTCCTTCCAATTTTGAGCAATTACGAAGAAAGCTGCTATAAACATTTGTGTGCAGATTTTTGTACAGACATAAGTTTTCAACTCCTTTGGGCAAATACCAAGGAGCTTAATTCCTGGATCCTATGGTAAGGATATGTTTAGCGTTGTTAGAAACTGTCAAACTGCCTTCCAAAGCGACTGCACCACTTTGTACTCCCATCAGCAATGAAAAAGAGTCCTTGTTGCTCTACCTCCTCATTTGCATCCACTATTGTCAGTGCTTTGCATTTTAGCCATTCTGTTAGGGGTAGAGTGGTCTTTCATTGTTTTAATTTGCAGTTTCCTAAGAGCATATTAGCATCTTTTCATATGCTTATTTACCACCTGTATATCTTCTTTGGTGAGGTATCTGTTCTGATCTTTTGCTCATTTTTTAATTGGATTGTTTGTTTCCTTATTGTTCAGTTTTAAGAATTCTTTGTAGATTTTGGATACCAGTCTTTTATCAGATATGAGTTTCGCAAATATTTTCTCCTTGTCTGTGCCCTATCTTCTTATTCACTTAATAGTGTTTTTTAACAGAGCAGACATCTTTAATTTAAGAAAGTACTACTTACCAATTTTTTTTTTCCACGAATCACTCCTTGGTGTTGTATTTAAAGGGGCTCCTGGGTGGCTCCATTGGTTAAGCGTCTAACTCTTGATTTTGTTCAGGTCATGATCTCAGGTTCATGAGATGGAGCCCTATGTTGGACTCCACATAAAAAGTTGTCACAAGTCTAAGGTCACCTAGATTTTCACCTGTGTTATTTTCTGAAAATTTTATAGCTTTGAATTTTACATTTAGGTTTATGATCCTAGTAGATTAACTTCATGAAAGGTATAAAGTCTCTGTATGTACATATACATATATACCATAGCATATAAAGTCTAATTGTTCCAGCATGATTTGTTGAAAAGACCATCCTGTGTTTTTAGTATTACAGTGTTATGTATATGTCTGTGTGTTTATAGACCTCCTTGGACCACAGAGTCTGAAGCAGCTCCGTACCTGGAGCTCATTGTTCTTATCATTATTTCCAACCGTCCATTCTATTGCCACCACCTGTAACCTCTACCATTCTCTTGTGGCTAGTTTTTTCTGTGTATCTGATATCTCTCTGCTTCTTCGATACTTTTTGTCTTTCAAACCTTTTATGAACACTGGTGGCCTGTCATGCTTCTTCCTCTTTGGTTGATCTCCTCAGGTTGTTGGAGGCTTTGCTACTGGCAAAGACATTCCTTCTTCTTCACTTCAGGCAACATGTTTTTTTCCATACTTCCTGATTTAAAGCCATGATGGGTAATCTCGGTTGCTAGAGAGCTGGTCTCCGGATTTTTCAAGTTATGCTATAGAATTTTAATAATACCAACGGTGGAGGATGAAGAACATATGCTATTTGGGAAGTCAGCCTATATTTGTGTTGACTTCGTGTGCCATTATTTCTTTTATTCATGGTAACAAGATTTTCTTGTCAAGTCTGTTTAGCTTACAGAACTACAGTTGGGTGCATTTTCTATTCTTTTTTCTATCCCTAAAAGAAACGTAAAATATCCCTTGAAACCATTGGGATAGAAAGGGATATTTGTATTTTATTTTATTTTATTTTATTTTTGTTTATTTATTTGTCAGAGAGAGAGAGAGAGAGCAAGCACAAGGCAGGGGGAGTAGCCAGCAGAAGGAGAAGCAGGTTCCCCACTGAGCAAGGAGCCCAACACAGGGTTCAATCCCAGGCCCCTGGGATCATGACCTGAGCTGAAGGCAGACATTTGACTGACTGAGCCACCCAGGCATCCCAGGGATATTTGTATTTTAAACTTAAGAGCTAAAACAACTTTTTAAATCACCCAGTCTCTTTTCACTTAACAGGAGAGAAAACTAAAAGTCAGTGAAATAAATTATTTGTCCCAAATCATGTAACTAGCTTGAAGCAAAGCCAGGAACATAACTCCGGTTCCTGAGGATATTTCCTCAGGATATTTCTACTAAACCACTCTCTCTCCCACAAGAGCACATCTGTACACTTATCAACAACAATAAAAAATAATTTAAAATATGAGAGTCACACTTTCAGTCAGGTCATTTGATCACACTTTATGTGATCTCTTACATGTTCCCTTATAGTTACTGAAAATCTATACAGGAGGTTTTCATCTTTGTCTTTCACCCCAGGAATTATCCAGGTATCCATTCATCAGGCCAGCAGGATTGACACTAAATAAAACTGAGAAGTTCGCGGATTTACTTCAGTATTTCACAGAGCCGCAGTCACCCACCAACCATGATCTTACTCAGACCCCTGTGGACCCAGAGGGCCAATCTTCATCTCTTTTATGCTTCATTGTCATCAATGCTTCGGTTCCTTTGTGGCAGCACCAGGCAGCTTGGAGACCCAAGCAGTTAACCTATGTGTCACTAGAAGATGGGATTAATCCTGAGAACTGGTATTTCTAGATCTCCACTACACAACCATGAAGATAAGCCATAGCAAACAGAATTAACCAGCTGTTTCTGTCCCTCTAGGTTTAACTGCCCTGTTGTAGACAAACTGACTCGGTTATTTTAATCATCTAAACTGGAAGCATATATTAAAATTTGACGTGAATATATGCAATTTTTTTTGTCCTTTCCGATATTTGCAAAAAAGAAATCCTGTATTTGCCCTGCTCTCTCCCCATATCATCTTCACCAGAGTAGAGTAATTGTAACTTTCTAGGACAAAGATAATGTTTATTTGGGTATTAAAAGAACAAAAACTGGGGAATAAGGTGAGAGGCAAACAGAATGAAGTCTGGGTATGCAGAGATGGTTTGAGGAGGCTATGGACAGTAAGGCTCCAAAATCGCTATGGGCTATGAGCGAGGTAGAAAAAGAAAGAGGGTGTGGGATCAGGCAAAGTTCTTAGCTGCAAGCAACAGAGATCAGCTGGCTAACTTAAGCAAAGAAGTAATTTATTAGAAGAATATTAGGTTGCTCACAAACTTGAGTTGCCAGGCTCAGACCACAATGAGAAACCAAGAGAGACTAAGCTACAGGAAATTATGGCAACAGTCATGCCGCAGAGTGGTTTTGTCGAGATGACCACCTGGGAATCACCACGTCCTCTGCCATTAGATATGGTCACCCCGGCCCCCGCTGCCACGGACCCTACTGGTGTCAGCATTGCCAGTGAATTCTAAACTCTCCCTTCATCTTTATATCATGTAACCACCACTGAAAAATACCAAGTGGAAGTGTCCAACGACCTGAGCACAGGTCACATATCTAACTCCTTTGGCATCCATCATATGCGCTGCCTCCCACAAAACTCACCCAGTCTAGTGGAGTGGAGAAAGTTCCCTTAAAACTTGTTAAGGATTTGAATGCTGAGTAGCCTTCAAGTCCACTCCACCAAAAGTCCTCGTGGGGTCTTCTCAAGCTAGGGCATTTGTTCAAAGATAGCTATATGGATTCCAACATCGGTCATCAGGGACCAAGATGTGGCAGGGAGGAAGAAGGGTGCTAGAACCTTCTATCTATGCCCATTAAAGAGGAACATCTAATCGAGTGTCAGAGAAGAATTAGAGTAGTACATAGCATCTCTGATACCATGTTCACTCCATGGTTGGAAAGAGTTCAGTCTCTTCTGTTTGTCTCAAGAAATTTTCCTTTAGGATTTGTGTGTGTGTGTGTGTGTTATGTTAGTCACCATAAAATACAGCATTAGTTTTTGATGCAGTGTTCCAAGATTCATTGTTTATGTACAACATCCAGTGCTCCATGCAATACGTGCCCTCCTTAATACCCACCACCTGGTCAACCCATTCCCCCACCCCCCTCCCCTCTAAAACCCTCAGTTTGTTTCTCAGAGTCCACAATCTCTCATGGTTCATCTCCCCCTCCAATTTGCCCCAATTCACTTTTCCTTTCCTTCTTCTAACGTCCTCCATTTTGAAGAGGAAGATGCTTGCAGATGACCAGTTTTGTCTTATTTAGAAAGCAATTTCCTATAATACTTATATCCTGACAATACTTGTTTAAAACTGTAAATGACACTGGTCTGTCAATAAATACCGCTAAAGAAAAAATTGCTGATAACTGTCACATCATAACTCTGACAGTCATAACAATAATTTTCTAGTGCCTTCCCAGCTTCAGAGCATTAATTAAGTAGGCCTCAGAATAGCTCTAGAAGAAACTTGCCTGCAGTGCGATCACTCCGCATATAAATAAAATCTAAGGAGTGGATCCATGAATTCTGCCTTAAACCATAAAATAATTATTTTTCCCTCTTCAATCCCCTCCACTTGTACTCCAGAGTGAAGGAATTATAAGGAGAGGGAGTATAGGTGAGAGGGAGAAGAAGACAGGAAAGATAACGGAGAAAAGGAATCAGGCACAGGAGATGAGCAGATCCCAATACCTAGAGGATGAGGAACCAACATGGCAGCTGGCTGTCTCCCAGGAACCAAGCCCAGACATACCTAAAGCCAGAGGAAGGTCATGGAACGGAGGAACTAATGCAAAAACTGTGAGAAACCCTGGGGAGACGGAAGATGGTTAGCCTTGAAGTGAGAGGCAAATGGCAGCCCATAATTTAAGAGGCCACTGGTGAGGAATAGGTTGGAGGAGAGCTTTTTCACTGTGCTTTTTTTTCTCCTTCGGTTTGGCCTAGATGGATTGCCACCTGCCCTGCCTTATCGCCCTTGTGAGGGAGAAAACTAGCAGCACCAGCCCAGGGCTGACTGGGCAATGTGGGCTCATGTCTGTAAGGGCCTGCTGGAGTGCATAGGATAACCACTGTGACCGTCGACCCGTCAACTCTGAGCATGCCTTTCTTCCCCACCACCCCCTTCACAAGCCATAGGCCAACAGATTACAATGGGAGCAAAAACAGGGTGCAAGTGGGAGAAGGAGGGTAGAAATAAAATGAGATGGGGGGCAGACGGACCCTGTGTGGGGATGAAATGGGGCGTGGTCAACTCAGAGATTGTCCACCCTGGGTGGGGGGCTTTCCTTCCAGCCCCTCTTTCTACGCTGGACCCTCCTCACATTTAGCACCTACCCGCTGGGGTTCTCAGTACTACCCCAGGTAGCTGATACCCTCAGAAGTTCCAGGTCACAGGAGAAAATAACACATTTGCAAAAGGCAGCTACATGAGAGAAATCAACCTAGACAGCCTTTACCAGATGTAGTCCAACTAATAAACAGGAAGAATAAGACTTTAAAATAAGCAAAGTGACTATCGTGGAAGAGATGTGGCTTCGTTAAAATGAAGCAGGTCACAGTTATAAAGATGAGCCAACTGGAAATCTCAGAGTTGAAAATAAAACTGTTTACATAAAGACCTCAGCAATGGGTTGAACATTAGAATGAACAGTGCATTAGAGAACTGGAGGATCTACCTAAAGAAATGTAGGGCTATCAACAGAAAAATTAAGAAATTGGGACAGCCAACCTGGTTCTGATGTCAACATAATAGGAAGCCCATGAAAAGAAAACAAACG
>CM052898.1:140040861-140148344 GCA_028534135.1 Potos flavus | reverse complement strand
AGCTGGCCTGCTTCATTCAGCATGAAGGATCTTGGCAGGTGGGTTCAAGTTGGAGGTAAGTTGATGGTCTGGGAGAGGCTCAGAGTCTTGGAGAATGACTTTATTGCTTAAAAATCCTACAAATCTAATGTTGTTCAGGTTGATTTATCTTCCCCCAAAATATATGTTGAAGTCCTAATCCCTGGAATCTATCAATGTGGCCTTATTTGGACATAGAGCCTTTGGAGCTGTTATTAAGCTAAGATGATGTCATTAAGGTAGGCCCTAATCCAGTGTGTCTGAAGTCCTTATAAGAAGAGGGAAATTTGGATACAGACATGCACAGAAAGGAGATCAGAATGTGAAACAGAGACACACAGAGAGAACACCATGTGACAACAGGCAGAGATTGGAGCGAAGCAATTGTAAGCCAAGGAGTACTGAGCATTGATAGTTACCACCAAAAACTAAGATGAGGCAAGAAATGACTCTATCCAGAATTTCAGAGGGAGTGTGGCCTGGCTGACATCTTGATTTCAGACTTCTGGTCTCCAGAACTGTGAAAGAATACATTTCTGTTGTTTTAAGCCACCCAGTCTGTGGTACTCTGTTAGGGCAGCCCTAGGAAATGAATACACCTAGTGCAGATTCTTCATCTGGGTCCCTGACCATATTTCTTTTCCAGGGTAGAGCAGTGGGGACAGGAGTCGTGTTAATCAGACCAAAGACAATGCAAAGTTCTGCAGCTGGCTGTGAGAGAGAGGCAGAGAGAGAGAGTAATTGATAAAGTTAGCATAAGCAGATCAAGCACCAAAATAAGGATAGACTGTCGCAAAATATACCAGGAGAGCAATAAGAGTGTTTTGGAAACTGAGAGTTTGCCACATCCCTGAACAACAAAAAGACTACATAAAATGAGGGTTGTTATACAGAAAGGGGCAAAACACAAAGGCCAGTGCATTATGGCTTCCTTTTTATTATTATAATGTAATATTTTAGATTTATAAACGAGTATAGAAAATAATGTAACAAACACCTATGTACCCACAACTCAGCTTAAGGAACAAGAAGACAATTAGAATTCCGTATTTGCCCCACCCTATGCCATGCATAGCCACAGGAGCTTGAATGTTAATGCAATTCCTTATTTAATTGGCATATCATATACAAACCTATGATCTCAGTGAGGGCAGACTATGTCCACAAAGCTTAGTCATATATCTCCTGTGCCAGAAAAATACCTGGCACAGGATAGGGAGTCAAATATTTATTGACTGAACAAAGTTCATCCTAAAGTAGCTAGAATCTAGACTGTCCTGGGATGTCCTCAGTCCCCCAAAGTAACATTTTGGGGAGACAGTTTTTCATGGGTCTCTTGATTTCTGCACATCTTATGGGAAGACACTGAATGAACTTTTTTCTAACACTATCATTTCAAGGATATTTGTATAGCAAACAGCCTCAGATGTTAGAGACAGTGTCCCTCTCTGGAGCAAAAGTAAGGCAGATTTACTGCCCATTATAAGGGATATGTGTTCCCTAAGCTCTTGGTTCCTCTTCTGTCTTGCAACCCACCGTATGTATGTAGGCAGCCATCGGGGCCCATTCACATCATCTTCATGGTACTTGGCAGCAAGAGGGAGTGATGCAAACATGCTGATGGTCATGCTGCTTGCTCTGACAAGAGGAATAAAGTCCTTTGTCCCTAACCCAGAAGTCTGTCTTCTATCAGGATCAGTGAAACTGTGGCAACTGGGGTAAAGTCTCAGATCCCTCAAAGCCTTGGAAAACAATTATCTTCAGTTTGGTGTTTATCGCTTCTGTGTATGTATATTTTACTACGGATGGATGATAGATAGATGGATAGTTTTGTTTTGCTTTGTTTACAAAGTTGATGTAAATGAGATCATGCAGTATGTATCCTTCAGCCACCTGTTCTTTTCCTCAATTTATCTTCAGAGTGATCTGTATCGCTCCATATTGTAGCTTATTCCTTTCATTCTTGTTCATCATCCCCAGTGCATATGTAAGAAAGTTCTTCTTGTGTATAAACTTAGTGGAAATGCTCGAATGTAATGTGAACTCATCTTCAGCTCTAGTAGAGATGGCCAACTTGCCCTCCAAAGTGGTTGTACTAAATAACATTTTCATAAGCGATGTGCAAGAGTTCCTGTTTCTCTGCATCCTTGCAAATGTTAGATTGTCACACTTTTGAGGCTTTACTTTCTGGTAAGTATACAGAGTTGAACATCTTTTCCCATGTTCTTTGGTCATTTGTCATCTCTGCAGTTGCCTATTTTTCTATTGGGTTGTGTTTTCTATGGGTTTTAGGGACTCTTTTCATATTCAAGATATTGATATTTTGTCTGGGTTTGTTTTTTTTTTTTTTTTTTTTTTTGGTACAAGTAACATATCCTATTCTATGGCTTGTCTCTCTCCTTCATTCATGGTGTTTATATAGTTTCTTGATTTCACAGTGAAGGAGTAGGAGAAGCGTATATCCATAGTGGTGTTCAGTGGAGTCAGGGATTCAAAATAATGGTGAGAGCATGATCTGACCAAGCATTGTGCGCAGACTGGGATGCAAGGAGCTTGGTTTCCAGTCGTGATTCTTCCATAGCTGAGTGTCCTTGGGGAAGTCACGTAACCTCTGTGTCTTAGGCTCCTCATCTGTAAATAGAACCTTTGGACTAGATGGTCTTCTTGAGCACCTTCTCAGATAGAAGTTTCTGTAATGAGTCAAGGTCATGTGCACCAGGCAGGCAATGACAGGACGTACGTGGACAAGTCCATCTTAACTACAGTTTGGGAAATGACCGACCAGCCTCTGTGCTGTTTTTCCTAACTCCCCCACATGGGTGGCTACTTTGTCCTCTGTGTACCCACAGCACTTGCTCACGTTGCAGCCACAGTATCATCACATTATGCTGTTGGTAATAACATCATTTGTCTCTCTGACTAGATCGTGAGTTCCTCAAGGACAGGGTTGCCTGTAGTGTACCCACAGCACCTCTCATAGCTCTTAATTCACTGAATGTTTGATGCATGATGGCGGGAGCATGGAAGGATAGCAGGAAAGGGCGGAAAGAGGGAGGGAAGGCAGGAAGGACCAAATAACCTGAACACTCCCAAGATATACACCTAGTGAACATAACACTGTTACTAAAACTGTGCACATTAGGAAAAGCAAATACTATTTTAGCTATTTCACAGGGAGACTCAGTTTTTCAAGATCACATGGAAAAATAGTGCTGTGCTTAATAGTGGAAGCCAATAATCTCTGATTTATAATCTGATGATCCAACTAATAGAACCTACGGCCTCATTAATTTACCAAAACCAAACCAGATTTTAAATTAAACTCATTTTCACCCTCTTTATGCAACAGAATTATATTACTTAGAATTTTGAACTTTTCCCTACTGACACATTCCAAAAGATTAAAAAGGGAGTCTCGAAGCTTTAAGACCTTCCATAATTGTAATCTATATAATATCAGAAATGGGAGTACTTAAATAATTCTCCTCTCTTAGCTATAACTCAACTCCTTGCTTGTAATAAACATAGAAAGAAAATAAGACACATGTACAGCAGTCCCCCCCTTATCCGTAGTTTCACTTTCCACAATTTCAGTTACCCATGGACAACCACGGTCCAGAAGCAGATGATCCTCCTTCTGACGTATGGTCAGAAGGTCGGTAGTAGCCTAATACTACGTCACAGTGCCTACATCTCTCACCTTGCTTCATCTCATCACGTAGGCATTTTAGCCTCTCACATCATCACAAGAAGAAAGATAAGTATAGTATGATATTTTGAGAGAGAGTGAGCGCATTCAATAACTTTTATTATAATATATTGTTATATTGTTCTATTTTATTATTACGTATTATTAATCTTTTACTGTGCCTAATGTATAAATTAAACTTCATCATAGGTATGTAAGTGTGGAACAAAATATGGTGTATATATAGGGTTTGGTACTATCTGCAGTTTCAGGCAACCATTGGAGGTCTTGGAACCTATCCCCCATGGGTAAGGGCAGGGGGACTATGAAATTCTCATGACAACAGGAAGAAGCCACAGAAGGGAAAATCTTGGCTCTTAAGAATGGTCTGTTACAAGGTATCATGATCTATCATGCATGGTCAATTCTCTGTCATTCATTTAGCTTTGCCTCTACAGGGCTTATTTCCCTGCAGCAAATGTAATCCAATTTTCTCAGTTGCACATTAGCCTCTAAAAAAGCAAAGCAAAATTTGAACAGGACTCTGTATCCTTTCCTAGAGGCAATGCATTATCTATTTGTGTCGAAAAGCTGCCCAGTGTCTTCTATCTCCTACTCTGATATATTTTTCTGCAATTTATTATGCCAGTATCTCTAAGTGTGTTTTTATTATAATTAGTAAGACCATTATTAAATAATACAAAAGTAAATGGATTACAAGAGCCAGACAAGGAATAAAATTAGGTGTGGCAATGAGCAGGGAGGGGGGTAATCGCATGGTGATGTATCTGTTCTGCTCCCTACAGATCTCCTTCCTACTAGCCCAGGTTCAGCCCCATTAGACACCAGCTTCCAGACACACTCGTGACATTTGGTGGTGTCATGGTTGTGCACTTCATAATAATGGGCAGTTGGCAAGTTGCTGACAAACGGGGTCAACCACTAGCTGGATTTGTGGGATCAGTACTTCCCAAAGTGTAGGCTCCAATCCATGTGCCTCAGAACCCTGCAGCGTGCTTGGTAAGCATGCATATTTTTAGGTTCTATTCTTGATCTGCTGAATCAGAAATTGCAAGGGGTGGGCTTGAGGGATGCGAATGCCAAAAAGCACACTAACGGTTGAGAATCACTATCTTAAAGTGTTGGGGGGCGGGGCTGGAGGGAAATCCCTTCTGGCACTAAGTACCTCAGAAGGGAGGAGGAAGCTGCATTCCTAGGTAACGGAAAGAGAGCAGACAAGCTAAAGAGGAAGCTTACCTAGTTCATAGCTTTCCTTAGATTTTACCTCAGTTCTGACTACTGCAGATTTAAGCCAGACTAAAAGCGTGCTCTAAAACCATGTGCCGCATAATGCCGGTGAGTGTTTGGATTATGAACTGCAAAAGTGAGCTTGCTTCTGAGGTCATGCATTTTGTCAACACTAGGGACACCAAAGATGAAGTTTACAGCTCCCTAAAAGAGCCAGGCAGGTAAACAGTTAAAATACTTATGATTCACAACAAGGTACCACTTCACACCCACTAGGACAGTAATGATCAAGAAGACAGCAACAAGTGTTGACAAGGATGTGGGGAAATTGAAACCCCTATATATTACCAGTAATGTAAATTGCTAGGATGTAAAATGATGAATCTCTTTAGAAAACATTTTGGCAGTTCCTCAAAAAGTTAAAAGTAGAGTTACCATGTCCTGCAATAATTCTACTCCTAGGTATACACTCAAAAGAACTGAAAACATATTCACACCCAAACTTGTATATAAATGTTCATAGCAGCATTGTTTGTAACAGCCAAAAAGTGGCAACAACCAAAATGTCCATAACAGAAGAATACGTAAACAAATGTGGTACGTGCATACAAAGGAATATTATTTAGCAATAAAAAGAAATGCTACAACATGGAAGAATTTTGAAAACATTATGCTAAGTGAAATAAGCCAAATACAAAAGGGCATATATTGTTCCATTTGTATGAAACGCCTAGAATAGGTAAATTCAAAGAGACAAAAATTAGATTACTGGTTACTAGGGATTAAGGGAAGGAGGGAATGAGGAATGACTGCCAATGGGTACAGGGCTTCTTTTTGGAGTGATGAAAATATTCTGGAATTAGATAGTGGTGATAGTTGTACAGCTCTGTGAATATACTAAAAACTACTGCATTGTACCCTTTAAGAGGGAGTTGTGCAGCATGTGAATTATATCTCTATTTCATCTTTTTTAAGATTTTATTATTTATTTGTCAGAGAGAGAGAGAGAGAGGGAGCACGCACACAAGCAGAGGGAACAGCAGGCAGAGGGAGAACCAGACTCCTCCCTAGGCAAGGAGAAACCTGATGCAGGACTTGATCCCAGGACCCTGGGATCATATCCTGAGCTGAAGACAGATGCTTAACCAACTGAGCCACCAAGACATCCCTATATCTCTATTTTAAAAAGTGATGGAAGAAGGGTCCACGAAAAAAATAATAAATTGGACTACATGAAAAAAATGCTTCGTGGTTGTTTATAGGAAAAACTCACTTCCATTTTCTTTTGCTCACACTCAACACTTCTGATGTGTGGGTTTTCTACACATCAAGTAATTCTGTGACACCAGCTGGGTGTCCTGCAGTCCAGTTCCGTTCTACCTGGTTTTAGCATCAGATCTCATAGGTTAAGGGCTCAACCCCACAAGACTGTCCACCCTCCCCCACTTAAGGTCCCAATTGCAAGTCCAGGTATTAGGGTAAATCTGAAAATTCCCGGAGCCACTGAAGGCCTTGCCCTGTAGGACAATGCCCAGATGAAACTGCCATCTGAGGGGGCATAGCCCTGGGAATAAGAAGACTGGATCAGGTCCTGTCAATGAGGAGATGAACGATGAGAACAGTGAGAATATCATTGTGGGTAGAGGGGAAGGTCTGGATACGGACGGTATGAAGGACACAGAAGCAGTAGAATTCTACGACCTATTGACTGAGAAGGCTAAGGAAGTGGGAATCAAGGATGGCTCTCATCTAACGGTTCTCCTTGGATGAAACGGTTTCCTGGTGAGGCCATTCAGTAAGCAAGGAAATTCAGAAGAAATTAAAGTTAAGAGTGAAGAGTGTGATAGATTCCATTTCTGACAGGTAAGAGTTTGCGGTACTTGTGGAACATCCAGAACTTAGGAAAAAGGTCTGCACCAGAGGTAGGGTGTTGGCAATCATCAGGGGCAGCAAAATTGCCATGGAAACATGTAGAGTTTAGGCACAAGAAAATGTTCCCTTCATGAACAAGTGCTTCTTATCGATTAATAAATTACTCTCGGATTGTTTCAACATTAAAAAAAAGCAAAGTTGTTTAATGAAGAATGACATAAGAGAACCAAATAGTAATTATATGATACCCGTGTGGTTCTGTTTCCTCTGTTTCCATTTTGAACATGTATAGCTGCAAGATTTTCTTGTTTCATTTCTTCTCCCTAATAAAGAAGCTTTCAAGGGAACACTAAGGTTTTAATAGAGCAGGAGGGGAAATCTCATGTGAAAGATCAAGTTTTACTTTTTCTTTCTGACCATGTCTTTTTCCTATTTTGTTCTTTCCATGTAGTCTATGGTATTATTCAAAATAAAGGGAAACACCACAACCATCTAGATCCAGGGCCAGAGCTCAATTTTCTGTCTTTAAAACAGCCTTGATAGTGTTAAATCCCTGGGGTTGATCTGTGTATTCAGAGGGAGCCATGGAGCTGCTGATGGAGAAAAGCATTTTGTGTCAGGGACTGATTTATGCCTTGGAGCAGGGCAAAGAGAGGAATTCTCAGCCCCTGTGGTATCTGTTGCTAGGGGAGCATCAGGCTATCTGCTAGGCTTTAATAAAACATGGCAATAACATTTTGGTTTAAAGCACAGAATGATTTTCCAAACCAAAATGAAAATTTGTCAGCACTTAAGGAGTTTGTAGGTCTTTTTTTACTTTTTTTGAAGATATTTGTATCTGTAGCATTTATATTGAAATGAGAAGAGACATCGGTATCTTTCTTTTTCTCTTCTGGGCTTATTCTCAAAACCTTGTATTGACTGCCCAATGAAGCCTGCCATTCGAAGCCTCCAGAATCTGGTTTCACTGAAGACCATGTCAGACCATGTCAAACCATGTCTGGTTTCACTGAAGACCACGCAGCTATGACGTGTGTGTGTGTGTGTGTGTGCACGCGTGCACGCGCATGTGTGATTTGCCTTACTCCTCTCTCTGCCCTGGCTCACAGGTGAATGCTGTGCGGGTGTATGTGAATAGTTCCTCAGAGAACCTCGACTACCCAGTCCTCGTCGTCGTTCGCCAGCAGAAAGGGGTGCTGTCCTGGCAGGTTCCTCTGCTCTTCCAAGGACTGTAAGTGGATCTTTTCCTGGACAATTTTGCTACATTTGTTTTCTTTCAATGACCTAGACCATAATGGGTGTTTTCCCTAGTAAAAGGAGAAATCAGTCTTTTGGAATGTTGACATCATATGCACCCTAAGTGCAAATAATAGTCATAGCACATAACCCAACCTGTCCAAGTCTGCTCAGTTTCCATCTTCCATTTTTGTCTTTTAAGTACACCAGGCATGGAGCCCAATGTGGGGCTTGAACTCACAACACCGAGATAAGACCTGAGCTGAAATCAAGAGTCAGATGCTCAACCAACTAAGCCACCCAAGCACCCTGACTCTTTGAATTCAGATAAGCACTCTACTTAGATGTGTAGCACCCAGAAGAACTTTTAGCATTTTAATTCTATCCAGAATATTCTGTAGCTCTTGATTAGTGGATCATCCACTGAGAATAGGGCTGGGTTCAGGAGTCAGTGTAAATGAGTAACACCTCCTTCTTCAAAAAGCCCACAGAGTGTACATCCTTCATTCTATAGCATTTAAGTGCTAGAAACTAGGGATACAGCAGTGGGGGGAGAGGAAAACAAATTCCCTGCCCTCATGTAATTTATACTTTTGTAGGAGAAACTGTATAAGTTACTATTGCACTACTAGAAAAAAAACAAAAGGCATTCAGACATAGGTACAAAGCATGGCATTAACTCATTTTTAGTGGCTGAGTAATTTGACGATTGAAATAATAGTAACTCTCATAGTCTTGACTCGGGCTCTGGGGCTTTTTTTTTTTATGTTCCATTTAGCAAAAGCTCAAAGAGTGGAAATATGAAATCAACTGGTTGTCCTATCAGCACAGTTTCCCCTTCAAAATTTGGTATTTTTTTCCTTCATCGAATTAGGAAGATGGTATGACATAGTGCAGACACCATCGAAGTGAACTGGTCAACACTGACGCATCCTTGAGTCCCCGTTACAACACCACTAGACTAAATCACTACCAGTAGGTCCAGTCTGAAATTTAAAACATAAGGACTCGAAAACAAATTTGGAAAGAAATGAAGTAAGGTTGGCTTTTCTTCCTTGCTTGTTCACCGAGTCGCTCTCTCGTTCGTGCTTGTCTTTCCTTCCCTCGGCTGCTGCAGGTACCAGAGGAGCTACAACTACCAAGAAGTCAGCCGTACTTTGTGTCCCTCAGAGGCAACCAATGGAACGGGACCTCTGGAGCAACTGATATTTGTAGATGTCGCCTCCATGGCTCCGCTGGGCGCCCAGTACAAACTGCTGGTCACCAAGATCAAGCACTTCCAGCTACAGTAAGCAGGACGGTCTTGGGGCCCTTCTCTATTCATTTGTCTGCTCTTCCCGTGCTTGGGTGTGCTCAATCCAGCCTCCCTTCTGCCAAGTCAGCACTCGAGAAGGAAATCAGCCACTTGGCATATTGTTTGAGCCCCTTCTGACCCATCCTGCTCGCAGCTGCGCAGCAGGACTGCACTCTGTGCAATAGGGAAGCAGGAGGGACTGGTGCAGAGGGGAACAGCACCTGACCTCAGAGGCATGTCTGTTCGCAAGGGTCTGCGTGAGGACCCTGCCCGCCTGTAGTCCAAGCCAGGGGCCCTGGTAACTGGGTGCTTTTGTATTATGCGTCAGTACCACTCTCCTGAAGCAAGTTTTCTTTTTCTGAGAAAGACCTAACCTATTTTTCTTGACCTTATTGCTAGTCCAGTTTTCTCCTTCCAGGTTAAGCATGTTTACAGGTAGAAAATAGTGTCACGCGGCTTTGTCTTTTGTGCAGCAACTATTGACTATTTCCCCCTTCTCCTTGCACTACCATCCTTAGAAACAAAATCAGTTGGGATACACCATCTCAAATTGTTTGTATTAGACATACGTATAAGAAATTCAGTTGAGGGAATGGTCTCTGAGGGATCTGTTCTTTTCCAGAGGTTACTCTTGTCAAATATTGCACAAATCTGTGTGAAAATTTAAACAGAAAGGCCATTCCTTAATAAGGCCAGAAAGTTCAGGGACTTTCTGCCCCATTCTCTTCTAAGATCAAGGCTTCTCAAGGGGTCAGACCACTTCATCCTCTCTGTGTTTTAAATAAATTTTAAAAGAAAATATCATTGGGGCGCCTGGGTGGCTCAGTGGGCTAAAGCCTCTGCCTTCGGCTCAGGTCATGATCTCAGGGTCCTGGGATCGAGCCCCGCATTGGGCTCCCTGCTCAGCAGGGAGCCTGCTTCCCCCTCTCTCTCTGCCTGCCTCTCTGCCTACTTGTGATCGCTCTCTCTCTCTCTCTGTCAAATAAATAAAAACTTAAAAAAAAAAAAAGAAAATATCATTAAATTGGTTTATTAAAATTAGAATTTGTACTCATCAAAATGTAAAAAGACAAGCCATAGACTAAAAGACAACCCACATCATTGTGAAGGGTTCATAGCAGGATATATAAAAAACTCCTACAAATCAGTGAGAAAAAACAGGTAAGCTCTTGGCTGCTATCCTCATTATCACCCACTCTTCTGTGGCTCTGGCTTCTTATAGGCAAAAATCTCAGCACCTATGAGTCTCAGTACTGCTGAGAGTGAAGACTGGCCCTCAGGTGTGCATAAGTTCATGTACCCAAGTTTGTGTACCCATAGGCCCAGACTCAGCTTCACTGGAACAAATAAGTTTTCGGAGGAAAAAAATGGGGAGATATCAAGAGCAAAAATTGAGAAAGCAATCCTGTGACCTACACCTCTCCCTAGAACTTAGGAACAGAGTAAAGAGTCTCAGAAAGAGAATCAATGTTTATATTTATCCAATGAAAAAAAATCTGTATAATATAAATAGACTCAAATATGCCAAGAAAAAGACTAAGAATGTCAATGGGATTTAGAAAAAAGGAAACTAAGTAGGTGTTGCTTAAAAGAGTACAACCCTAAATAAGAGAATAATGTAAATAAAAGATAGTAAAAGAACTGTACTAACACTAACCAAAAGAAAGTTGATGTAGTGTATATATATATATATATATATATCATATTATACAAGCTATGCCTTAATGCAAGAAGCATCATTAAAGCTATCGGGACAGTTCATATTTCTAAAAAAAGCATTCACCAAGAAAACAAATTTAAATTCTAAACTTGTATGCACCTAGTAACATCACTTCATAATGTGCAAAGCAAAAATTTCAGAATGAAAGTAGAATTGGACTAATTCGCAATCTTTGTGGAGATTTCTCTATAGCTAACAGAATAAATAGATCAAAACATATATATGTGTACACATGTGTATATATATGAAATTGTATATTATATATACAATATATATTGTATATATATATGCATATATATAGTAATTAGATAGACCAGACATTGGTGAACTATGGCCCACAGACTGGCCACTGGGTTCTGAAACTAGAGTTTTATAGGAACACAGCCCTTCCCATTCATTTACATATTGTCTCTGCTTGCTTTCATACTACAATGGTAAAG
This sequence comes from Potos flavus, assembly GCA_028534135.1. Lineage (NCBI taxonomy): Eukaryota > Metazoa > Chordata > Mammalia > Carnivora > Procyonidae > Potos > Potos flavus. The sequence goes on along the minus strand of CM052898.1, from coordinate 140,136,828 downwards.
GTGACTAGTTGGTATGAAGACATTATGGCCTATAAGCCTAAAATATTTACTACCTGGCCCTTTAATATAGAAAGAGCAGATGAACATGATCAACAAGCTTGAACTAATTAATGTATTTAGGAAACTGTATCTCACAGTGATAGAATGCCTAACCTTTCCAAGCACACATGCAACGTTTACCAAAATTGCCAAGCTCTAATGCATATCTTGATCGATTTAAAAGAACTGAAATCCTGTATATGGAATTGAGATAGAAATCAACTACAAAATGATGTCTAGAAAATCCCCAATGTTTGGAAATTAAGTAGTCTACTTCCAAAGTCAAAAAAGTAATTACCATGAAAATTAGAAAATATTCTCAACAAATGATAATGAAAATATGATATATCCAAACTTCCAGGATGCAACTAAGCACTACTTAGAAGAAAATGCATAGCTTCACATGCATATGTTAGAAAGGAAGACTGGATAAAAATCAATGTGGTAAGTGTCCATTCCAAGAACTTAGAAAGTAAAACCCAAAGATAGTGAAAGGAAATAATGAAATAAGAGCGCAAAACAATGAAATAAAAAACAAATCAACAATGTACAAAATCACCCAAACCACAAGTCAATTATTTGAAATGACTAGTATTATTTTTATATCTGTTTTTTAAAAAATAAATAAAGCCCATTGAAAAAAAAATAGGCAAGAGATTTGAACACTTTACCAAAGGTATCCAAAATGATCCCCCCAACACAATCTTACTAGCTATCAGAAACACAAATTAAAACTATAATGAGATTTCACTACACCTACCAATTTCTATAATTTGAAAAACCTGACAATGTGATTTCACTCCTATATATTATAAAGCCAACTCATAAATATATAACTGTCCTATTCATCCGATGGAATACTACACGACAATAAAAAGGAACAAACTATTGCTATACCTGGCAACATGGATAAATCTCACAAACACAATGTTAAGCAAAGCCAGCCAGACAAAAGGAATACATAACTGTTTGATTCCATTTATACAAAGTTTAAAAACAGGTAAAACTATTCTGTAATGTTACAAGTCAGGATAGAGATAACTTTGAAGAGGAAAGAGGAAATATATGGTTGTTTACCTGGTGAATTCATTCAAATATATACTTATGCCTTGCATTTTTTTCTACATGCTTATTACACTTCAATAGAAAGATTAATGTTTTAAAAATCAGAATATTTAAAAATAGTAATATATTACTTTTACAGCTTATTTTTCTGATCAGAATGTTTTGTTCTATTTTAAAGCTCACCTTAAATTTTCTAAAGCAGTTTATAAAGAAGTCGATAGCCAGGGGAATTGCTAATAGGAATCAAATATTTATCTTGGGCTTCTCTGCAGTTCTTGACAATGTATACCCATACAGATGGATGGACAGATGGATGAATGAATGGCTAGGATGGAGAGGTAGTCACAGCATTTTTTCCAAGTCCCTCCATTAATTTTGGTGTAGAAAAAGTGACACAATAATTTCAAGAGCACGAAACCCCTCACTCCCACCTCTGGGGAGGAAAAAAGATGGAAAAAGTTTCTCTGGTAAATAAAATCCACCCTGATTAATTGAGAGTTTCTAGGAGGGAGGTTTGAGCATTAGAATATATATTTTTAAAGTTTCCCAGATGATTCTAACGTGAAGCCAGAGTTGAGAACCACTACCTCCAAGCAATTTCTAAATATGGTGCTTAATTCAATTATTTTAATACTTAAATCTACTTCTGGTATTAAACAATAGCGGAATTCATGATGATACATTTGAAGGAGGTGGCAGCACATTACTTGAACGGAGTGCAGTTTGAACTTTGGAGAAGCCTCACATTTACTGATTGGTCTCTGTGTCTTTGACCTGTCACTGTCACCTGGTGGCAGTGTACTTGAATTCTTGAGCTGGTTTTCCTGGGAGGTTAATTAGACCCTTTGGAGAACTGAATTCTGTGAAACTGAAGTCATAAGGTCACAACTCTGTGCAAGTGTTAATGAATGATATGCTTGCTGGTGGAACTGCAAATCTATTCCCTCACATTGTTTTCTGTTTCCATCTCTTATAATGTGACTTGACCTCAGCAACCAGACATTCAGAGCATTTCAAAATGCACACAATTACTAGGGCTTTGACGAGAGTAAGATAAGTCTGAGAAGAGATGGTAACTGGGAACTGAAATATATACGCATCTCTTCCTCCTTGGTTCTGGATTGTCCCACACCAACCTTGCTGGCAATCCAGAAATCCAGAGGATGGTGGTAATGGGCAAGAGCTGGGGATTGTGGTGAGATCCAAAGTCTAGGTATTGAAAGAAACACTGAAAAATCAACTCAAAAGGCCTAACATGGCAGTTTCTGTTGTATGTTTTTGAGTGGCAGACTGGAAGGTATGTAAAACATGTTTCAGGATTTTTTTTCTAGAATCATAAATTTTAAGAATGAAAGGAGCTTTGGAAATTGAATCCACTCACCTCATTTTTACGGATGAGAGGTTAAGTGACTTATCTAAACACTCAGCTAGGAAAGGGTAAAATCAGCACTAGATTCTCCTTCTAACTCCCAGTTCTGAGCTCTTCCCACTATAATATGCTATTTCTACTTCATGTTTAAAACTGTCCTCCGAATTTTTATGTTGCCCTAAATATGTTTCTCAATTCCATTTAACACTTATTTATTTCAATCAAGTCTTAAAAATAAAATTCTGCCTTAAAGCGTTACTCCCTGCCATCTAACTATCCTTCAACCACCTCCACACACACACACACACGCACACACACACACACACACACACACACACACAGCTTTGCCACCACTCATTTCCCCAAATTCCAGTGACCTAGTGTTGTGTGAAGTGGAGTGTGAAGTCGCAGACAGGGAAGGACCAGAGGCTGTAGGGGCAGGCCGGCACCTGATCAGGGGGTGGGAAGAGGTTGGAAGGGGTGTGAAGAAAGTTAGGTAGTTGTCTAAGTTGTCATAGTTGTGTAGAGGATTTGAAGGGGACAAGACTGGAGGCAGAGAAATTAGAAGGCTTGATGCAGTGGTCAAAGTAATAATGAGATGAATTGAAGAATTGAGAGGTGAAACTGACAAAACTTGATTGGATATGAGGAGTGAGGGAAATGGGAGAGTCAAAGATGGCGTCCTCCCTTGTAGACGGTGGTGCCACTAAGAAATTGAGAAGGTTGAAGAAGGAAGGAAGAGATGGTAAGTTCACTTTGGGACATGTCGAACTTGAAGTGCAGCTGTTGGGCAGAAGGTTGGATATACACCAGCATGATGCCTGGAAGAAAGGTCTGGATTACAGATAGCAGACTGAGTTTAAGTGCTTGGGGGAGGCTGGTCCACACAGTGCCTGAGGTGGAATAACAGGAGAGTGCAGAGAAACAGGTAGTAGCACCGAATCCTTGATCTTTGAGATATTGTATGCTGCACTAGAGCGTTGTTGTTGTTGTTGTTTTTAAGGTTTTATCTATTTATTTATTTTCGAGAGAGCATGCATGTGCTTGTGCAAGTGGGGGTGGGGGGAGCAGAGGGAGAGAGAGAGAGAGAAAAACCCCAAGCAGACTCCACACTGAGCATGGAGCCGCACACAGCACTTAGTCTTATGACCCCAAGAGCATGACCTGAGCCAAAATCAAGAGTCAGACTTTTAAGTGACTGAGCCCCCCAGGTGCCCCTGCACTAGAGAGTTTAAACTCGACCTTTCAGGTTATGGGAGCCACTAAAGCTTTTAAACAACAGAATAAAATAAACAAATCTGATTTTTAGAGAAAAATTTAGTAGTCGCATGGAAGATGAGTTGGAGAGAGGAGAGGGTAGAGACAAACAAGCAAATGAAAGGTTATTTGAATCGAGAAGAGTAAACGATGATTAGGAACCCAACATATTATAGCAGCAACAAAGTTGTAAGGGAGAGAAAGAGTCAAGTAATATACATATGGGTAATCCACAAATTCCAAAAAATACATGTGGCAGAATAAAAAATACAGTCCTACCCGAATACTTGTAGGCTTTGACCCTCTTCCAGCCTTCTAAGTAGGGATCTGAGTCTTTGTTTTGAGAGACTTTTGAGTGAGATGGCACAGCCACCATCTTACTCAGTAGATTTTTTGAGGAAATGGGTGAGTGAAGAGGCTGTTAGACCATTTTGCCATGTGTCATACTATATAATCACCCTCTGGTATTTGGGGATAGACTACAATAATGATTTCCATTACTTTTCCAACTTTTTTCCTTACCGAATGCTATATTGGGCAAAGAGGTACTTCCGGTGGGTCAGGCACATCTGGGTTACTTAAACACTAATAGAGTCAATAAGACTTGGTGATCAATCAAATGGGGAAGTTGATAAAAAGGGAGTGCACGATGACTCCAACGATGATGTCAGAAGTCTGGTGAGGTTTACTAGCCAAGAGCCTTAATGGGTCGGGATCACAAAAAGGACAGCACATTCCATTTTGATCCCGTGGAGTCTGAGGTGTTTGAGGGACAACCAAGCGCAGAAGCCCAGCAGGCGATCACTCTTCCATGATGGGAGCTCAAGGGATAGCCCTGGGCTGGGCATGGAGACTTGAGAGTCACTGATATTTTTTGTGAGTTTTGTGCCAATTGAGTATATATGTGATTTTTATGGCCATTGGAGATATATATATATATATAATGTACGTGGCTAAGGAAAATGAGGAGGTCAAGAATAGCCAGTAACATTCTTATATAAGGGATGGTCTGAGAAACAAGACCTATCAAAAGAAGCCGAGTAGGCATAGCAAATGTGTGGGAGAAAACCCAGGAAAGCAGGTGTCACAGAGCTCAAGGGAGGAAAGAGTTTCCAGACAGAGAGAGTGGTCGTTAGAGTCAAATGTCACAGAGACATAAAGTTAAGGATGAAGTCACTAGATTTAGCAATTAGGAGGTGACCATTACTCTAAGCAAAAGCAACTTCAGGGGGATGGTGGGGAAAGAATCCTGACAGCAGGGGAGAGAGGAAGGATGAATGAGGGATGAAAGCAGAATAGATTTTAAGAAGCTGGTGTGTGAAGGAGAGGGAAGATAGAGAATGACATCAAAGGAGTGAGATACAGGAAAAGGGGAGGCATTTTGTTGGGATGGGGTTTTTTTTGTTGTTGTTATTTACTTTGAAAGTAGTTGATATTAATGTATATTTATAAGCCGAGGGTGTATAAAATTTATAGGACCATTGAATTTTGTAGAAGCAGAGTCCTAGAGAAGGCAAGAAAGGGTGGGATGTCGTCTATGCATGTAGAGTTTATACTCAGACCAGAGCGATGAGGTGGAAGGTTACACATGACCGGAGGGTTGCTGGAAGGGTTGGGGTGAGCGAAGGGAGTTCATAACAGATGGCAGTAAGGAGATAACAGGGAATGATATTCTGGAGTCCAGAGTCCACGTGAATAATAGGGCATAATTTCCTTCAACAAACAAAGTGGGAGCTTTGCACACACACTGGGCTCTGTGCCAGGGGCTGGCTATCACAGGATGAAGAAGATGCCAGCAATCTCACAGTCTTCTCTGCTATCGCCGCAAGAACGACTTAGCTTTCGTCCCTGCCTCTCTTCCCACCCACCCTCTCTTCCCACCTCCCTTTCCTTGTCCTTCTGTTTTATTACTCTCCTGTATGGTTTTCTCCTCTCACTCTTCTTCTCCTGTCTCCCTTATGTGCACACTCACCTCTCTGGACACCATCTGGTCCTTTTCTCTTCCCCGCTCCCTCAAACTAAGCAAAACAAGGGCACAAAGTCAGCTTTTGAGTTTTTCCTATTTATCGAATAAACATTTGTTTCTGTGCTTAATTTGTTTAAAGAAATAGGTTGAACATGTTATGCTTTTTTCTCTAAAGGTGTGCAGGAGTCTCAGTTAGCTTTGTTCTGTTGGTTAGCAGCTCTTGGTAAAATAAACCTTCCCCAAGCTGTGGCAGGGCCCCGGCCCTGGGGAAGGAAGCAACACGTTTCAGCGGCAACAGACACAATGTTTATTTTGCCTACACTGTTGACTCTGTGAGAAAGAGAAGACTTAAATGCCATAGTCTTAAAGAAAAGAATGGTTTTGAAGTTTGTACGTATTATACCCATAAAGAAAACATAAAAAGGAAGGGGGGAAAAATCATATTGATGCCCATATATTCAGTGTTACAACTGGAATTCAAATGATAGGGGAGTATACAAAAGAAATTTCGGGCCAAAGAAAACTGGTTGCATCTGGAAATCTACTGCTGTCTGTTGCTAGCCAAGAAAATCAGTGTCTTTTTCTTTTCCCTGACCTGGCAACTGAACAAAACTGAGGCCCCCTGTTGCCCCGGTAACAGCAGATGACGCCACACTGCTGAGAGGGACCCTCCCCCCCACCAGCCCGCACAGCACGGGGGTCCTGACTCTGGTCGCGGAATCTCAGGAGTCAACACACAACTGCGTTTGACACTGACGTTGCCTTCTTTAGCTGACTTCGGGCCACAAGTTTTCAGCTGCCCTTCAACGGAAGCAGTCCTCGACGTTGATCGTTTCTGTTGGGAGTAGCTACACGAAAAATTGCACCCATTGCTAAATTCTGCGCCCAGTCTGCCAACAGCCTAAAATTGTTGGTCATTAAATTTAGAAATAGCGCTCAAGTTTTATGACTTCTAAACAACGCCTCCAATTATAAACTTCTTGTTAAATGTTTTGACACGTCCTTTATAAAGGAATCTTCAGTACAGTTTTTTAAACTGTTCTAACTTTTATAAAAGGAAAATTAGTAGTGGAGAGAAAGACTCTTTAGAGAGCACCAAGGGATGAAGCCGGGAAGGGGCCCCAGGACAAGTTCAAGTTCAGGTTCCCTGAAATGCAGGCCAGAATGGGGGGTGGGGGGGACGGGGAGGAAAGGCTAGTCCTCAGGGGCCAGCATTGAGAATGCAGTGGGCTTGTGTGAGTGAGCTTCACAGCTGAAGACAAGGCAGGAGCCAGAAAGTGCAAAAGGCCAAAAACAGCCCTTACAAAACTATAGAGAAGGCCAATTTGTCTTTGTGTGTTCCAGCTTCTTAATCCGTTTCATGTGTGTTCATGCCAGCCAGCCCTCTCTGCTACAAGGCTATACTTCCCACGTGCTCCTCATACTCTCCTTTTCTCGGTGCTGGACTGCTGCTGTCTTTCACAGAAGAACAAAAATATCTAATAAAATAGTTCACAGTAAGGGGTGCCTGAGTGGCTCAGGTCGTGATCCCAGGGTCCTGGGATCGAGCCCCGCATTGGCCTCCCTGCTCAGTGGGGAGCCTGCTTCTCCCTCTCCCTCTGTCTGCCTCTCTGCCTATTTGTGCTCTCTCTCTCTCTGTGTCAAATAAATAAATAAGGTATTAAAAAAAATATTTCACAGTAAATTACCAACTGGAAAGCAAACAGCTTCATTATATTCTTTTGGTGGTATTTGCATTTTATAGGATGCACTTAGAAGGCAATGCATAACCTGAAGAGGACACAGTCTTGGACAGGAATTTTAGCTGGTGTGGCAGGCAATTGGAGAAGTGCTTGAGGGCAGGAAGAATATGCTTCTAGCCCCAGGGTCCCTCCCATAGTGATGATGTATTCACCACGTTTAAAAGAATGATCTTTTGCCATGGATACAACCAAATTATTTTGAAGTGCGACCTACATTATCCAAAAGAACCTCAAGCCTTCTTTTCCTCTCACTTTCAGCCCACTTCTGACACCTAAACCTTGTGCTTGATTGTAAAATCTTAAGAGAATCCAAAGGCAAAAGTGTCTGCAAAAGTAAACAAGTAATTACTTTTATAGGTATGACATCATGGGTATACAAAGACGTAAAATTGATCCCCTCCCCAATTTGATCATTCTTGAGAGTTGAAACCAAATCTTCATTCAGTTTACTTTGTCAGTTTGATGGGACTAGCACTCCTTTCACAAAGGGTAAGGCTTTCCTTGGATCGACTTTTGGATGGTTTTCTTTTATGAAATCATTTTTCCTTGCTAACTTTGCTTCTCTCTCATTTTTCCCCCTTTCCCCTCTCCCACTTACATATCTCAGGACCAATGTTGCCTTTCACTTCACTGCCAGCCCCTCTCAACCTCAGGTAAGTGAAGGTTTCAAGATTATCATGATTCACCCTATTGACAATACCCTCCCAAAAGCCACGGTAATAGGTAGAGTCAACATGTGATATTGCCCTAGACTTTTCACAACTTGAGCTATATTTGCATTTTTGGCATGTTGTTCATATTACTGGAATTTTAGACACAACCTTTAATCTTATCCTCTTAACTGGTGTGAAATGGGAGGCTTGACATTTGTTGGCAGATGTTCCTTGGCTCGACTTTTAGCAAATTGCGTGCCTGTTATACACCAAGAACAGTATTAAACCGTACTAGGTGCTGGGGGTATGAGGTGAAGAAGAAAGAGATGCAGCTTCTGCCCTCATGGACCCTGTAATCAAAATGGGTGCTGGAGGGCCAGGGAGCGGAAGGCCAAACACAATATAGGCACACAAATAATTAATTGACCAAAAAATTCAATAAAAACAAGACAGACTTTAATTTCTACAATGTTATGGGTAGAATAAATTAGTTATTCCTGTCATAAAGAGAGACCAGGAATGCTGACATGAGAAGAATTAGATATTTATGCTGTGCTCTCCATTAAACCATAATCATAAACAGAATAAATACTTGAAAACTTCGATTTAAGCTGCTTTTTTACTGACACTTCTAGCTCCTTTTCTCTTTCATAGCCTCTGAAAGAGTAAGGTCTATGTGATAGCAAGTTTATAACAGATTCATTTAATGTCCTGATATTTTTTGTAAATCTTCTGTAGGCTGTAATACAGCATAGGTCATACATAGCTACTTAATTTTTTGTTTCGGATATGCTAAAACTGGGATTAACATAATCTATGGATACTGGTGTAATTCTCTTACAAGCATTTATGTGCTGGTAAATATTTAGCAACCAGTTCCCAGAGAGAAACTCCTGATTTGTAGCAGTTGCCCATTTCTGTGGTGAAAATACCTCTATTCTGGCTAATCTCAAGCTGCCAGCATGATGTCCTTGAATACAGAGCTGGGAAGAGATGTGCGCAATCAGCTCTCCAAACCTGTATGGGCCAACTCCCACACATCTTTTCAGAGCTAAATTTCCCATGACTACAGGGCCACAATCTCTTGCCCTCAACATTTCCTGGCCACTTAATTCATGAAATATTTGCAATCAGAGAGGGAGATAACCCGTAAGAGACTCTTCCTAGGAAACAAACTGAGGGTTGCTGGAGGGGACGGGGGAGGGGATGGGGTAACTGGGCAGTGGACATTAAGGAGCACACGTGATGTAATGAGCACTGGGTGTTACATGTAACTGACGAATCACTAAACTCTACCTTGGAAGCTGATAATACACTATATGTTAATTAATTGATTTTAAAATTTAAAAAAATAAATATAAACCACTAGTGGCTAGGTGGAATGGGAGATATCTAAAGAGAAAGGAAAAAACTTATACCCCAACTACAGAAAGAGTCTAGTCTAATAGTGCTGTACAGCACTATACTAAATATGGTAACTGACTGAATGCTAGAGTGTACTTTCGGTTTGTAGAAAATCAGTGATGACTGTATATGACGGATTCCTTTTATTTTTAAAAAGGTATATAAATATGAAAGTCTAAGCAGTTTGCATATAAATCTCAAACTAGAGTAAAACATCCTTAGAACAAACTAATAAAACAGAACTTCTTTTGATATCTATGAAAGTTTGACCTTACTATTAACTGTTCCCATTTTGGCCTAAATTTTATATCCTCTGCAACTGTAAGACAGATTTTTCTATTTATATAAACTCACCCAAACTATTGCACATTCTCACAGAACCCTGATTATCAGATAGAAGCAGGTTACAGAAACTAGGTAGGTAATGAGGACCCAAGGTCGTGATTTCTGGCCTGAATTCCAGCCATTGCTTTGGGGACTTGTCATTAGCTTCTTTCTGATAAGAGCAGATTATCCAGGCAAGGGTCAAAAGTATTTATTTGGGGTTGATGGCAATTTAGAGATAAAGAAGATTGATAATATTTTGGCATATAGATAAAGCTTCAGTAGCTATCTAATTATTGCACAACATCAACTCTTACAATATATAGGAATATACATGATACTCACTTTTGCTAATGGTGATCACCGTAATCCTCTTGAGTTACAAAGTTTGGCTTCCCTAAGAACCAAAAATACCTCTTGAGAATTGCAGAGCATTTACCTTTGGAAGAGCCCTGTATTATATGTATTTGAATCAAGCTCCAAAATGAAAGGTCAAAATGAAGTGGGTTCTTGGGAGTGTGGCCATCTGTTACAAGGCATGAACAGACTTCCAAACAGCAGCGTTAATGACACTCCTTAATCTTGAGGTTATTTTTTCCCCCATCAGAAGGCTTTGGATTATTGGACAACATTCTATTTTTATTGCTCTGGTTCTCAGTATAAGGTTGGTAAAGAGGAGGTTGGAATACAAAATTAAGTTTTAACATGTTTTGCCTCTCCTTTAAACCAATAGATTTATTAGAGTCCTAGGATGTTGGGCTTGTTTTGGTTGGTTTCCTTAAAATCTCTATTTCAAGCTTCTCGACCAGTTACCACATTTATAATTATTGGACAGGAGTCTCCTTTCTTCATTTATTAGCAATATGCTTAAAACTCTGCATTAATAAACAGTGGATTCATAATCTAAACTAGGTAAATGGTATAACTTCTTTCTATTATAAATGCTTCCTGATTCTGATGATACCTGAGAAATAACTTTAAAGATATCTCAGCCTGCTCAAAATTGTGAACATATTTCAGGGGGCTAGAAGTAGTGCTTGATCTTTGAACAGAAATATCGTCTCACTATATTCCAACCAGAAAACAGATTCTTTTACCAAGAAGTTTAGGGGCAAGGTAGGTCTAGTGGTAATTCTTGCCTAAAGGAAGGTTGTTAAGACTTGAAGAACAGGCTTGCCTGCTTTTCAAAGTGGAGCTTCCTATTTCAAAATGATCACATAGAAGTAAATGTCGGCTCACGTTACATCTTGATTATCCCTAGTTCAAAGGGTGGGGGGATCTTCTTAAGCAGAAACTGGAATGAAGGGCAGGAAGGTTGAGTTGAGAAAGAAACTCTAGCAAATGAAATGACAACATTGTCTAAAATGGCCACCTTGTTTTGCTCCCTGCTGTGTGCCTAACATCTGGCATAGAGCCCAGAGCCCTGCACACAGCAGTTGCTCAATACATGTGAGATGAATGGCTGATTGAATCAATGGAGATTTATATCTAAACTTTGTGCCTTATGTGTGAGGAAGCAATCCTATTCATGTAAAACCAGTTTGAGTTCATAACTATAAACATTCTTTAATATTAACAAATCAATTTCTTTCTTGTTCTTATTCTCAGTATTTTCTATACAAATTTCCTGATGATGTGGACTCAGTTATTATTAAAGTCAGGTCTGAAATGGCTTATCCATGTTCTGTTGTCTCAGTCCAGAATATCATGGTGAGTCTTAATAACTTGTCAACTTTTCAATACGGAGCATTATATTGTCCCAGGACAAATGAAAGAGGAGGGTGGGGACCATGTCATCCTCTTACTCTGTATCTCCTGCAAAATTGCTAAATAATAAAAGCAGTATCTTGTGCACACACACGTGGATAATCTATTTGGAGAAACTGATTTGGGGAGATAGAGAATACTTAATCCCTCACCAAAATAAACAAAGGGAAGAAGGAAGGGAGGGAGGATCGTGACAAAAAATACAGAAGACCAAATTGTGGGCTGCACAAGAAACATAGAAACCTACTGCTTATTCTAGGTTTTAAAAATTTTATTGTAACCATAGGCCCTTTCTGTCTCATAACGTGTTAATAACAAATGGGAAAGGGGTTATACACTTTAAGACAAGCTTTTCAGTTCCCTTTGATATAAAGTGACCTTTAGAGGACTTTAGAAGACAAGGCACCAAGTTTTAGGAGGACTGTTTCATGACTTTTCTTGGAGAAAAGGTTTCCTGGTTTCTGGCTTAGTAAGGAACCCCTCGCTCTGTGATGCAGACAGAATGTGTGGTGTGTGTAGTATGGCCTTAGTGAAGCTTTCTTTTTTATCCTTCATGCACATTACAGTGCCCAGTGTATGATCTCGACCACAATGTGGAATTTAATGGTGTCTATCAGTCCATGACCAAGAAAGCTGCCATCACACTACAGGTGAGATATCACTTTTGTGGCCACTTTTGTCAATGACAATATACAGTTTATGGTCAGGTTACCTGTTGGACCAGCATCCAGAAGGAATCATCATTCACTGTGTGCATTGGATCTCTTTCCTTTATGACTGGTTTTAAAATAAAGATTGTGGGGCACCCAGGTGGCTCAGTCGGTTAAGCGTCTGTCGTTGACTCCATCATGATCTTTCGGTCCTGGGATCGAGCCCCACATCAGACTCCCTGTTCAGTGGGGAGTCTGTCCCTTCTCCCTCTCCTTCTACTCCTCCCCAACCCCTACTCGTGGCCTCTCTCTCATTCTCTCAAATAAATAAAATTAAAAATAAAATAAAATAAAACAAAACAAAGATCGCTACTCCTGAAGTCAAAGCCCAGGCCATGGTGGACAATGTTACTCTGCCCCATTCCCCTTGGGAAGTCTTCGGAATGCATGATGCAGTGGGACACATATCTGACAGAGTGCTTAGAGAGGTAAAGTGAGATGCCAATCTCCTCATTGGGGGAGGCCAATTTAGTGTGAAGTGTGATCTATTTAAAGGAATTGAACCTATTCTAATACTCTATCTACCTATAACAGTAACCAAAAGAGGACTTCCATTCTGGACAGAATGGATAGGTTCAAAGGAATATAGACCACATGTGTATAGTGGTTCGCCCTTTTGCCATTTGTGATTAAATTATTATTTCAATGGCAGTTTTATAGCAAAAACGAACATATATCATGTCAGTAGATATTCAAAGAGATTCTGTCCCTGCCTTTAGATGGTGTTTACTTAAGTTACTCACAACTTGGTCTGTTCTCCAGGGTAAGGTGATACTGTTTACTGAGTAACAAGGAATGAAGAGAGGTTAATTATAATTTAGCTATCAAATGTAAAAAGTTCTATTAAGCTTTAATTTCCTAGTGCCTCAGTTTTGATATGCCAAATAGCTGTTCTTGTTCACTCATGAGTAAGGGGACTGGGACACAGAGAAGCACACTTAGAGAAAGTTAAAGCCAGGACTTCCAACTCAGGTCTCCTCACTTAAATCTTTGCACCCCTAACCTAAATTATTTAATTGTAGCTGTGTGTGATAAATGATAAAATCATTTATCATTAGATTTTATTTTTTAAAGATTTTATTTATTTATTTGAGAGAGAGAGAGCATGAGCAGGGGGGAGCAGCGGAGGGAGAGGGAGAAGCAAACTCCATGCTGAGCAGGGAGCCAGACACGGGGTTTGATCCCAGGACTCTGAGATCATGACCTGAGCTGAAGGTAGCTGCTTAACCGACTGAGCCACCCAGGTCCCCTATCATTAGATTTTTAAGTAATAAAGATTTAATATAGTGAACCTAAAACACCCTAAAGTATGCTAATTTTAAAAACAGAATATATAAGTATTAATTATTAAACATAGGCTGTTGACATATTTTTTTACAAGGGACCTATTACAGTTCTAAGCACCTTAGTGGACACAAGATAGAGTGAAATTAGAATAGTGTATCTACTTACTTGAATTTTTTGTATGTAACAATTATTTTATTGTGGATAAAACCTGGAGTAAATCATGGGTATCTGAAGGTTCTTTCTAAGAAATTAGGGGGCAGGGGTGAACTTCACTTTTCTTCTCTTTCCTCTCTTTCTGGCCCCACTCCCACCACCATGGACTTTCTCCCCTTTTGCTATCCTTTCTTGCTATCACAAGTTGTTATGTCTTACGCAGAAGAAGGATTTTCCAGGCGAGCAGTTCTTCGTGGTATTTGTGATAAAGCCTGAAGATTATGCCTGTGGAGGATCTTTCTTTATCCAGGGTAAGAGATAGTGAGGAATGCTTGCCACTTAGAAAAACCTAATGAAATGGAATAGAAAGGAAGGCAAAAGCTCACGGTGGCCCCTTGCTACTATCTCTAGTTCTCACTGAGGGTCATCAGCAGTAACTTGCAAGGCAGTCAGAGAGATACGAAAATGATAAATCTAAAGCTATTGTTGATACTGCAAAATGTCACTTAGTGGACTATATCTTTTCCAAGTCTTCTGCTCCCTCGGGCCACGTGAGGTATATTCACTCGGCCTTTTACTCAACAGATATTTGCGATTATGAAATAATGATTTTATGCAGCATATCAGGGTGCACTTTCTAAGATCAAGTTGGTAATGGAGCCACTGTATTTATCAGCAATTATCATTTCCACAAGGATGTACAAGGAAAATTCAGAGTTCTTAGTTTCAGTTGCCAAAATTATACCTGGCAAGATGGTAAGAAAGCAAAGTGGGACAATTCATCCCAATGATAGGGATTATGTGAGCCCTTAGACACAGTACAGATGGTTATGGGTAACTACCTAGGAACCACTGTGGGAATGGCATAGGCTGTTGAGTGAAAACACAGACCCCCAGCAGCTGATGAGCCACATGTGATTAACACAGAGGGTGTTCTGTTGAGTTTAACATGGTTCCCTTGCCAATTAGGTGAAATTTCTGCTTATGTATTCTTTAATCTCTTAATTATATAGTCTAGAGTTTTGCCAGTGTCCATTGTTCTTTGGTAAACTACAAGTCCTTTTACGACTATATAACAAAAAACAAATTTTCACTGGCCAAAATAATGCAAACCAAAAGATGAGACAGCTTTTATTTTTGTAGCTATTTTCTTCAGATGCCTGTGGCCTATCGAGCCATGTGGATACCAGAAGATGGGTCGAGCCTTCTTCACTCGAGAAGGGGGGCTGCAGTCTCATTGCCTCAATACTACCGAAATGCACCCAAGCAAAGGCCAAATTGAAAGTTTGGCCCAAAGGGGTATTAGCTGGTCTGCAGCTTTGGGGGTTAGGTTTTCCTCTAGTTCTTGCTACAAGAAAATTCAACAACCAGAGCTAATCGTGGACAGTTTTTAAACAACCGTTCAGATGAGAGGCCAAGAACCAAGTATCTGATCTATCGTGCCTTGCTCTTTTTTACCAGAAAAGGAGAACCAAACCTGGAATCTACAACGAACAAAGAACCTTAAAGTGACCATTGTTCCTTCCATTAAAGGTCAGTATTGGCTCTAGGATTCAATGGAGAAAGATTTCTATGTCAGGAAGTCAATCATAGGTATTGATGCTAATGTTATCCTTCCAGAGAAACATAAAAAAATTGATATTTACCTTAGAAATAGAAGAAAGAGTCAAAGCATTCTGTTAAATCCCTTCCAGAAAGACAGAGAACTCAATT
Source organism: Potos flavus (assembly GCA_028534135.1). Classification (NCBI taxonomy): domain Eukaryota; kingdom Metazoa; phylum Chordata; class Mammalia; order Carnivora; family Procyonidae; genus Potos; species Potos flavus. Next base: position 140,121,379 of record CM052898.1, on the reverse strand, counting down.
GTAAAGTTGTATATAGGAAGTCCTTTCCTAGCTTCCACTGGGAACTCATGACTGTGAAAGGTGGCCATTTGTGGATAAAGTCTGGGTGACCTCCAGCAGCTTTGCTGCCTTTGAATGGAAATATATTAGGATTTCAGAATGGGTGTGATGGAGATGGGCCCTTGAAGCTGTCCTGTCCCAAACATGGTCCTCTTTTCTCCTGAGGACACGCTGACCAAAGCTGTTTCTCTTTCCTCAGGATCTGTTTATGTGAAATCCATCCTTCTCAGTTCCCTCATCTTCTTCTCCTTCTACTTGGGATGCCTGCTTATTGCGTTTGTTCATTATATCAGGTAAGTCAAGAGTATCAAGAAATGTTAACCCCCTTTTCCTGTCTCTGTATAGGGATTAGAGCATTAGGCTTTAGAGCCATATTGGCCAGATTCAATGCTACCTCAACCACCAACTGTGTGACCTTGGGCTAGTTACTTAACCTTTCTGTGCTTCAGTTTCCTACTCATCAAAATGAGATCATAATTTCCCTCCTAGAATTGTATAACAGCAGTGTTTATGTCAGTGTCCTACACAGAGTAAGTGCTGGTAGAGTGTTAGTTGTTTTCATAGTTAATAAAACCTCAACAGAAAGACAGTGTGGGTATTTTTTGGACCAGAAAATCCTATAAATCCTATGGACTGTAGGAAATGATGAGTTCTTCCCAATATGGAGAAACATATTATATATTCCATTAATAGTTTTAAATATTCCATCAACGAGTAAATTAATGCCTGAAGTAAATCTCGAGGTATAATAAATAGCAGGAGTGATGCGCTTTGCTACTGCATTACCAGCTGCTTTCTTACTACTGCAGCATCAATTTTCTAGTAAAATGTCCCTGGAGAGAAAAAAGGAGATGATTATACTGTAATTTGACGAAGACAATTTCCCTTCCCAAGAGTTTGGAGCCCATAATAAAAAGGGCCCCAGTTTCTCCTTACATCTCTGAGCAGGCCCAAACACTGAGAATTCTGTACTTTGTTGTGGTCTCTGGGAAACAACTACAAAAGAATGGCGGAAGGCCTACAATAAACAAATGCTCTTTCCCATCTTGAACACGTAAAGAAAACAAAGCATGGAGCTTTCAGCACAGAGTTTTCAGACTACTGGGCAAGTTCACAGCATCAGTAGAAAAACTTCATAGCTACCACTGTAATAGAGCTGTCTCAGTGATACGGGCCTATCTCTGACTCAAAAATAACTCTCTTCTGTGACCTTTACAAAGCTTTTCAGTTGAGAAACTGAATTTTAAAACCCTGGGACTACCGCTGGCTGCATCTGGCACAATTTGACCATCAAAATAATTAAGAATAATAAATACATTTATAAACCATTGAGAAAAATAGAAATCCATGAATCCAAACTGATAAAGAAGGAAGAAGGAAAGAAGGAGGGAAGGAGGGAGGGAGGGAGAAAGGACCTAAATACGTCCAGATACAAATCCAAAGTCACTAAAACAGGCAAACATTAGGGAGGGGAGCCATTAGCAAATGCTGACAGTGTAAGGGGGGACTCTTGCCTACATCAGAATGCCAAAAGCTGACTGGAAAATATGGAGTGAGTGCTGGAGTTGGAAAATCATCATTTTGCATAGATTAGGAATCATCAGTGGATACTAAACTAAGAGGGAAATCTGATGAGGATCAAGGTACTGCATTGCCATAAAGTGTATCCCCATGATTTGCTTCCTAGCTGTAAGGGAAATATAGTAACTATACAATGGAAACTCAGACTGGGATTGGCTGGGTGATCAAAATTAATGTGAGCAAGGGGAAGATGGACGTTGTGTGCCTCCGCGTGGACACTCTGAGAAGACAGCACCACGTATGCAATATTCCAGCCAGAAATGCATATTTTGTATGAAATCATGAGGGAAAATTGAACCAATTCAAAATGACAAACACTCTATTAGCGTGTGTCTTCAAAGACAAAGGAAGGCCGTGGAAATGGTCTAGATTGAAGGGGACAAAAGAGATATGGGCAACTAAAGGCAACACCTCATCTCAGATTGGATCTTTTGCTAGAAGAAGAATATGCTATAAAGGACATTATTGGATCAGTGAACAGAATCGTAATATAGACAGATTAGATAAGAGTACCATATTGATGTTAAATTTGCTGAATTTGATGACACTGTGGTTAAATAAGAGAATATCAGAATATCTTTATTCTTTGGAAGTATTGAGGGTACCTGGCTGGTTTAGTCAGAAGAGCACGTGACTCTCGGGGTCATGAGTTTGAGCCCCATGTTGGGCATAGAGCTTACTTTAAAAAATGAAAATACTTAGGAATAACAGTTCTTGACATAAGCAACTTACTTCCAAATGGTTCAAAAAATTATATATATATTTTTATGTGTGTGTGTATATATATATATACACACACATACATATTATACACATGCAGAATGATAAAGCAAATGGGCTATCATGCTAACAATAAGTGAATCAAAATGAAAGGTATATGGGTGTTCTGTATTTTATTCGTATTTTTACCATTTCTCTGTAAATTTGAAGTTATTTCTAATAAAAATTAAAAACAAAAAACCCAGTGTATAGGCAAATATATCTGGAAAGTATATACATCAACTGATTATCAGACTACTTAATTTATTAGTTCACAATGGCTGACATTTAATAGGCACCTTGCTGAGCCCTCTGAGCCGATTATCTCATCTAATGCCCTACAACAAGTATGAGTATTATCACTACTTGAAGGTTAAGGAAATCGAGGCCTAGAGAGGTAAAGCAGTTGAACCAAAAATTCATAGCCAATAAATGAAGGAGCTGAGATTTGTCTGGACTTCCTGGCAGCCTGGCTCCAGAGCCTGGCGGGCTGGTCAAGACGGGTCTGAAGTGGTCAGGGCATGTGAGGGAAGGCAGTCCTGATCAGGAAGGCCAAGCCAAAAAAGTCTGGCCCCCCAGCATGGGTGCGATTGGAAAAGGACCCAAAAAGCTCTCCATTTTGACTCAGATGAGCTCCAAGCTCATGCAAAAAGAAGTTCATCTCTTCTACCTCTCTTAGGAAGACCGTCTCTATGCCTGATGATTTAAATTTTAGAAGATAGGATTTTTACCTCTTTAGTTAACGCGCATGCATAATCAACATACAAACAGACAAAAAATTAAGAGCTGGCTATCAGTCTTAAAGTTGTCATTCGACCTACAGAAGCAAGCACAGTTTTTGCAAGTTGTGGTATAAGGCTCTGTTGAAACTTCTGGCTGCCGGCTTATTTTGCTACAGTCAATTGCACAAGCCTAGATTCTTTCCAAATATAGAGAAACTGAAAATAGAAATCTGGAGACATAAGAACTATCTGGCATTCTTAATAAGAGGATAGACTGAGAGAAAATGCTAACGGAACTCTTCCCTCATTGAACTAAGCAGAAATAACAAAGTTTTCTACAAAACCAAATGAAGCCAATCCTGGAGCATAAGGCCATTTGCTTGATGCGCTCCCTGTACTTTATTATTAATATATCTGGGGTTTGCAGTACATGCTATGAAGTCAGGATGAAACACGGATAAGAGACATGGCTCTCGCCCTCAGGGAGCTAAGAATCCAAGTATTGACTTGAACCTAAACCCCATTCCCCTCCCATTCCCAGCCACAGTCCATTCAACAAGTATTTAAGGAGCCACTGCAATAAATGTGCGGACCCTGGGCCAAACCCTGGATATACGTTCTCTTAGTCATTTCTCCCAACCACCCTGCCAGACATCGAGTTCAAACTGCACAATCCTGAGAGTGTTCACCCTTCCCTTGCTTCTTACATTGGTTGTCGATGACCACAGTAATGCTGCATAAAAATCAACTATAAAAACTCCAATGGCGTACAGCAATAAATATTTAAGTTTACTTACAAATCTCTGGGTCAGCCAGATGCTGCTGCTAATCCAGACCGGGCTCCGAGATCTCAGTTGGGTGTGGTCACAAGTGAAATCACCTGGCAGGGCAGCACGAGCTCGCTCCTTCTAGACCAGCCTCAGCTGCACTTGATCTCTTCAATTCCAGCAGGCTGGCCCTGGCTTATTGGCCAAGAGAGATGGCAGAAGAGTGCAAGTCCTCCTCAAGACGTAGGCTCAGTACTGGCTTGGTACCACTTCTCCTTTCTATCGGTCAAAACAAGTCCTGCGGCCAGCCTAGATTTAAGAGGTGAAGATACAGGATCCACCTTTTGATTTAAGGAGCTGAATACAAGAGAAGTTGTGGCCATTTTGTAATCAATCTGGCCTAGTTCTCATTTCCTATTTTCTCCTTTGCTCACGGGATACTGCCTGCCTCCGCCTAGCTTTCTAAATCGTTTAACGCCTCTACTGAAGAATTTTGTCAGCTCCAAAACCTATAAAGCCTGTTAGTACAAACACATCATCTTTTATGAGTCCATATAATTGCTTGCCAGTTAATGTCACCAGGATTGTTTTAAAAAGAGACTTCAACAAGTGTTGGTGAGGATGTGGAGAAAAGAACCCTCGTGCACTATTGGTGGGAGTGCAAACTGGTGCAGCCACTGTGGAAAACAGTATGGAGGTTCCTCAAAAAGTTAAAAATAGAACTACCCTATGATCCAGTAATCGCACTACTGGGTATTTACCAAAAAGTGCAATAGCATTGATTAAAGAGTATTATGCTAAGTGAAATAAGTCAGTCAGAGAAATAAGTCAGTCAAAGACCATATGACTTCACTCATGCGTAAAATCTAAGACACAAAACAAATGAGCAAAGGAGAGGGGGAAGAAAGAAAGACAAACCAAGAAACAGACTCTTAACTATAGAGAACAAATTGATGGTTACCAGAGGGAAGGTGGGGGGGATTGGTGAAACAGGTGAAGGGGATTAAAGAGTACACTTACCATGATGAGCACTGGGTAATGTCTAGAATTGTCGAATGACTATATTGTACACTTGAAATTAATATAACGCTGTATGTTAACTACACTGGTATTAAAATTTTAAATTTAATTTTTTTTAAAAAGGGACTTTGCCAGAGCCTCATTTGCCAGCTAGAACAGTTGAGCCAAATTGTAACTGCTCTCCTTAATATATGTTTTGTTCATTCAACAAATATTTAGTTATCATTTCCTTTGTGCCAGGCTCTGTCCCAGAATTTAGGGATGCGGTGGTAAACAAAACAGTCTAGATCCCTGCTCTAATAGAGCTTATATTGTACAGGGGAAAAATACATAAGCAAGCAAGCAATTAATAAAGCAACTAATTTCAGCTAGTGATAAGAGGGGAAAAAATGCTGTAGTGTGATAGAAAATGATTGAATTGGGGAAGCTACTTTAGATTTGATTTGTTCAGTAAGGAAGATCTCTCAGAAGCAAGACTTTAATAGCAAGAAGCCATGTGAGGATGTGGGGAGAGAGTGGCCCAGACAGAGAACAATAGCAAAGGCCCTGAGGCAGGGATGAGTTTTCTCTGTCTAAGAACAAAAGAGGTATGAAGAGAAGTTCTTCCACTAAACATATCAGGATCAGGAGTGTACAACTTCTAGAGTTGCCGTCTGGAAGTAAATAGAAGCATGTATCAAAGCACAAGCAGGTCTAGACCCTAACTTTCCTCCTCCCTGACTCTAACCTCACACCCAAAAGAGAGGCTCCTTTTGTGAGAAGACAGTAATTCACATTTCAATGTTTGACAGACATTCCTGAATGATATACCTGGCTTTTTTAGTAATAGCTTTACTGAGACATAATTCACAGTTCATAAAATTCACCCTTTTAAAGTATACAGTTCAGTGGTTTTTAGTATATTCAGAGTTGCAAAAACCGTCACCACTATTTAATTTTCATCACCTCCAAAAAGAAACTGAGTTCATCAAGATTACAGGATATAAGATTGATACACAAAAAATTATTGTATTTCTACACACTAGCAATGAACAATCCAAGCATGAAATTAAGAAAACAATTCCATTTTCAATAGTATCAAAAATAATAAAATACTTGGGGCACCTGGGTGACTCAGTCAGTTGAGTGTCTGACTCTTGGTTTTGGCTCAGGTCATGATCTGGGATCGAGCCCCACATGGCGTGGGAGTGGCAGTCCATGCTCAGAAGGGAGTCTGCTTGAGGATTCTCTCTTTCTCCCTCTGCCCCTCCCCCTGCTCACACTCTCTCTCCAAAATAAATAAATATTTTTTAAAATAATAAAATACTCAATAAATTTAACATATTAAATATAAGATTTGTACACTGAAAACGATAAAACATCCTTGAAACAAATTAAAGAGGACCTAAATAAATGGAAAGATATCCCATGTTCATGGTTTAGAAGACTGAATATTATTAAGATGGTGTAGTAAAATCATGGCCCCCAAAAGATGTCCACATCCTAATATCCAGAACTTGTAAACATGTTACTTTACATGGCAAAAAGAGATTTTACAGATGTGATAAAATTATGGAGATTGTTCTGGATTATCCATGTGAGTACAATCTAATCACAAGGGTCCTTGCAAAAGGGAGGTGAGTGGGTCAAGGGCAGAAGGAGGAGATGTGATGATGGAAGCAGAGGTTGGAACAGTGCACTTTGATGGTAGAGGAAGGGGCTATGAGTCAAGGAATGCAGGCAGCCTCTAGGAGCTAGACAGGGCAAGGAAAAGGGTAATCCCCCAGGAGAGTCTGGAAGGAATACAGCCCTGCTTGCTACCTTGATTTTAGCCATATAAGATGCATTTTGGAATTCTGACATCCAGAACTGTAAGATAATAAATTTGTATCATTCTAAACCACTAAGTTTGCAATAATGTGTTACAGCAGCAACAAAAACTAAAACACATCAAATACTCCCCTAATTGATCTACAGATTCAAAACAATCCCTATCAAAGTCCCAGCTGACTTTCTTACAGAAACAGACAAACTGATCTTAACATGCATAGGGAAATGCAAGGGACCCAAAATATGTAAAAAAAAGTCATGGAAAAAAAAGAACAAAACTAGAGGTCTTACACTTCCTGATATCAAAACTTACTACAAAGCTACATAATCAAAACTCTGGCACTGACATATAAATCAATGAAATAGAATTGAGAGTTCAGAAATAAACCCTTACATCTATGATCCTAATTTTGACAAGGGTACCAAAACAATTCAATGGAGAGGATATTCTTTTCGACAAATGCTGTTGAGACAACTGGGTATCGACCCAAAAAAGAACAAAGTTTTACCCTTACCTTACACCATAGGAAAAAATTAACTTGAGGGGTGCCTGGATGGCTCAATCAGCAGAGTGCATTGCTCTTGATCTCTGGGTCATGAGTTCAAGGCCCAGGTTGGGTGTAGAGATTACTTAAAAAATAAAATCTTTGGAGTACCTGGGTGGCTCAGTCAGTTAAAGCGGCTGCCTTCAGCTAAGGTCATGATCCCAGGGCCCTGGGATCGAGCCCCACATGAGGCTCAATGAAGAGCCTCCCTCTGTCTCTGCCTGCCACTGAGCCTACTTGTTCTCTCTCTCTGTCAAATAAATAAATAAAATAATTTAAAAAAAGAATAAACTTTAAAAAATAAAATCTTTAAAAAAAATTAACTCAGATCAAAGATCTAAATATAAGAGCGAAATCTATAAAATTCTTAGAAGAAAACATAGGTGTAAATCTTTTGTGAGCTTGGATTAGGCAATAGTTTCTTAGGGCACCAGAAGCATAAGTAACACAAGAAAAAAATAGATAAATTAGACTTCATCAAAATTAAAACTTCTGTGGTTTTTAAAAAAAATTTTAAAAGATTTTATTTATTTATTTGAGAGAAAGAGGGAACACAAGCAGGGGGAGCAGCAGGCAGAGGGAGAGACGCATACTCCATGCTGAGCAGAGTGCCCGATGTGGGACTCGATCCCAGAACCCTGGGATCATGAGCTGAGCCGAAGGCAGACACTTAACCAACTGAGCCACCCAGGACCCCCTGTGCTTTTTTTTTTTTTTTTTAAGATTTATTTATTTTATTTTAGAGAAAGAGAGAGAGAATGGGAATGGGAAAGGCAGAGGGAGAGGGAGCGAGAATCTCAAGCAGACTCCCCACTGAGTGCAGAGCCCAACTCCAGGCTCCATCTCTCAATCCTGAGATCACGACCTGAGCTGAAACCAAGAGTCAGGCGCTTAACCGACTGTGCCACCCAGGAACCCCAAAACTTCTGAACTTTTAAAGGGCCTATCAAGGAAGTGAAAACACAACACACAAAATGGGAGAAAATGTTTGCAGCTCATATCTGTTAAGAGTCTAGTATCCATACTATATAAAGAATTCTTATAAGCCAATGATATGAAGAAAAACAAAAAAATGGGCAAAGGGTTTGAATAGATATTTCTCCAAAGAAGATATACAAGTGGCCAAGGGGGCGCCTGGGTGGCTCAGTGGGTTGAAGCCTCTGCCTTCGGCTCAGATCATGATCTCAGGGTCCTGGGATCGAGCCCCGCATCGGGCTCTCTGCTCAGCGGGGAGCCTGCTTCCCCCTCTCTCTCTGCCTGCTTCTCTGCCTACTTGTGATCTCTCTCTCCGTCAAATAAATAAATAAAATCTTTAAAAAAAAAAAAAACCAGTGGCCAATAAACACATGAAAAGATGTTCAACATTATTAGCCATCAGGGAAATGCAAATCAGAACAGCAATGAGATATCACTCCTTATCCACTAATTTGGCTATAGTATTTTTTTAATGAAAAACAACAAGAGTTGGTAAAGTTGTGGAGAAATTGAAACCTTACACAATGATAGTAGGAATGCAAAATAGTTCTTGTTATAATGCTACTGTGGAAAAGTTTGAGAAAAAAAATACAGAGTTACCTCATACCCAGCACTTCCATACCTAGGTATACCCAAGAGAATTTAATACATACATCCACACAAAAATTTGTACACAAATGTTCATAGCAGTGTTATTCCCGATAGCCAAACATGGAAACAACCAAACATCCATCAAGTGTAAACAAATAAATTAAACACGGTGCATCCATACAAAGGAGTATTATTCAATCATAAGACTGATGTATTGATTCATGCTACACATAGATGAATCCTGAAAGTATTATGCTTAATGAATGAAGCCAGTCAAGAAAAGACATATAATATGGTTTACTTGAAACTTCCAGAATAGGCAAATATATAGAGACAGAAAGTAGATTTGTGGTTGTCCGAAATGTATAGAAGTGGGTATGAGGAGTGACTGCTAATGAGTTTTTACTTTGGGGGGGGTGATGAAAATGTTCTGAGATAATAATAATAGTGATAGTTGCACAGTTTTGTGAACATATTAAAATTCATTGAAATGTGCACATTAAAGGGTGAACTTTATGGTGTGTGAATTATCTGAAAATAAAGGAATCTGAGAATAAATTAATGCATTTACGTATGTAGATACATGCCTAGGAGCGGAATTGGGCCATACGATAAGTCTATGTTTAACTTTCTGAGGAACTGCCAAAGAGTTTTCCAAAGTGGCTACACCATTCCACAGTCCGGCCAGCAACGTATCAGAGTGCCAGTTTCTCCACATGCAAAGGCTCATTTTTAAGAGATCCTAGCAGACAAATCTGCAACAAAGTCTATGGGGAACAAATGTAAAATGCTGAGGTTTTTGCTGTCTTAGAAGCATGTGTTTGCGTTTGTTTACAGGTTTCAAAGAAAATCCATCGATGGAAGCTTTGGTTCCAGTGATGGTAAGAAAAACCCCTGGTTTCAAATTCAAATGATGTTGAGTATGTGGCAACATCCCATTTCGTACTTTTTTTGTCTCTCTGCCCCTCGTAATTTCCAAACCCTCCCTTGGTTCCTATCCCACAGAGTAATCTAATCTGCAGTCTTTCTAGGGAAAGCAGGGCTAGTGAGAACCAGTTTTCATAGTTGATAATTACTGAGCTATAGAGCTCATGCTAAAAGCTTTCCTGGGAGGATCCTTGCAGTTACCCATAGCCCATTTATCAGCCATTCCCCTTTTTTTAAAGGTGAATCTTATCTAGGATGTAAATTGTTATCCCCAAACTGACTTGTGAACAATAGTAAGAATTTAGTGTGTCAACTCTAATACAGAGTTCACTTTTCCCAAATTGAGATAGAGGCTTTTTTGTTCAAGTAGCTAAAAACCTGAAATATTTGAGACTAATTAATATAATAAAGAGTATAATAACTTTGGGAAATCCAGAGCGATTGATTATTCGACCATCGTAAGACGCCCTTTCCTCCACTCTGATAATTTGAACAAAGGAATTCAATTACCCGATCTTTTTATCAAATCTTTAAGAAATTTAACCGTCTTCATTTTTTTAATTGAGAAATTATTGACCAGTAACACTGTGTAAGTTTCAGGTATACAACTCAATGATTTGATATTTGTATATAGTGCAAAACAATCAGCACCGTGAGTCTAGTTAACATCATCCATCACCACACATAGTTACAATATTTTTTTCTTGTGATGAGAACTTGTAAGATCTACTCTCCTAGGAACTTTCAAATATACGATATACTAGCACGAACTACAGTCACCAGGCGGCACCTTATATCCCCAGACTCATTTATCTTATAACCGGAAGTTTATAACTTTTGTAAATGTCCTCATTTTTGAAAAGTCTAAATCGGTGTGAGTTACTCAGTGTTCATAAGTTCTTTGGCATAGAGTGCTTTTTTGGAAAAGGAACGATGAAATGAAACTTGATTTTTAAGTCACATGCAGCAGATGTTTAGTTCTGTGTTTTCTGTACTTAAATAAGCCCACAGAATATTAGAAAGACACAAATTGATCCCCTACCCACCCAGCAGGAACATTTCTCACTCTGCTGGAGGGCTGCTTCTCCTGCCTTCCTTTGATTTTGTGTCTTCCTCAATCTCAGCATGTTTATTTTTCCAGCCACCCAGGAAACTAGTTTTGATAACATTCAACTGGCAGTAGTTTTGATAACATTTCAACTGTGAAAGGACAGCTGCTCTAGTGTCTTTAAAATCTGAAGTCCTACTTTCCCTTGTAGTCATAGAATATGTAATGAATTTGTCTTTTCTCTGGATCTCATCCTTTTTCTTCTAATGTTCTCCAAGTTTTGCTCTTACTTTAGGTCTCAGCTTAACTTAGAAAGCCCTGATTAGTCAGATCCCGTTGGTGCTCTGTGAAAGGATGGTCTGTTATTTTTATTGTATGAGTGAAGACATTTTATTATTGTAATGATAATTAAAGGAATTTCCGTGCTGAGAAGAGTTTCCTGAACAGTTAAGTATAAGTGGACAGAGCTGAGACTTTAGATAAATCATTGTCCAAGATTAAGAAGGCTCTGAAAATTAGCTAAGAGCTACAGGCACCCCTCAGGTGGCAAGCAGAAATGAATGAATGAATGAATGAATGAATGAACGAACAATAAGAAAGAAAGAAAGATAGAAAGAAAGAAAGAAAGAGAAAAAGAGAAGAGGGAAGGAAGGAAGAAAGGGAGAGAGAGAAAGAGGAAGGGAGGAAGGGAGGGAGAAAGAGACAGTGAGGGAAGAAGGGGAAGAGGGAGGAAGAAAGAGTAAAGATGCATCAGTTAGGATTCACATAGTTGCAAATAACAACAAAATAGAGCTCAAAACATGCTTAAACAATAAAGAGGCTCCTCTCCTTGCAAGTTGAGCAGAAGGGTAGGCTTCAGGGTTGACTGAATCTGGTGGCCCTGGTCCTTTTCCCTGCCTTCCCTTGACTCTGTTTTACTTCCAGTGCTGGTGTGAGGTGAATTAGGTTGATACCCTCACCTCAAAATGTCCAAAAGGAAGGACTTTTTCAGAAGCACCCAGTAACTTCTCATATTTCACTGGTGTAGAGTGGATCATTTACTTATTGTTAAATCAGTCACTGCAAAGGAGTAGCTTTACCTACAGATCAATCAAGCCTACTTAGAGAACTAGAAGGAGATCATCTTCCTCTAAGACCTGTTTCTCAAACTCAACATTGTTGATATTCCAGGCCGGATAATTCTCTGTCATTAGGGGCTATCCCGTGCCCTCGAGGATGTTTAACTGCATTCTTCACCTCTACCTACTAGAAACCAGTAGTACACGCCATCCTCGCGACAACTAAAAATGTCTCCAGACATTGCCAAATGTCCTCTTGGGGGCAAAATGGCCCCCCCCAACTCTACCCTCCAATTGAGAATATCTGACTTAAACACCCGGACTGCCAGGTGAGGATACATGAACAAAATTCCAGTTTAGTTAGGAAGTAGGAAATAGAATTGTTCACCACAAAGGGCTTTGAAATAGGGAAAGATCAGGAGCTTTCTTATGCAGACAGGCTGTATCCGAAAGAAGGCACGTGACAACAAGTGAGACAAGTCCTAGATGCTGAAGACAAGAGCAGAGAAGACACACTCTAGCCCAGGAAAGAACTAGTTCGCAACTCTTTTAAGCACCTCAAGGAGAGCATTGAGAAACCAGCCCGGAGCAAGAGACAGAAGCAAGTGAGGGACACTGTCTATCTGAAAGCTGAGGTGAGACACTCAGGGGAGGGAACTTGGCCAGGAGGAGGATACAGAAATGCCTTCTCCCCCAGGGGCCAGGATCTGTGTGACTGTGGGGGCTACAGAACGATCAGAGGAAGATCAGAGCTACAGGGAAGAGCAGAGGCGCTGGTAGCCAGAGCAAATGCTAGGAGCACTATCTGAAAGGGAAGGAGGATCCCATTAGATTTGGGATCCGCCCAAATCAGTGTGGACCTGGACGTCTGAAAGGGAGAGGACAAATGCTACCACAACAAGAAGGTGAGGCAGGGAAAACTCTTGCAAGACGGAAGAAGCCCATGTCACTCAGCCCAGCAGGACGGTGGGAGGAAGATGGCGGGGGTGGGGTGGGGGGGGGTAATGAGAAAGTGACCAGGTGAGCAGGACTTGTGTATCTTCCTCTCCATGCTGAAATCGGGGAGTGTGGTCATGGAGTATCAATAGCTTGAAAGGAATGCCAAAACAGAGGAGATTTCACCCAGCTTGTCACTGGGGACTCAGGATGCCTGTCTTTTTTTTTTTTTCCTCACAAATATTCTCTTTATAGATAAGCTTAACATTGGTGGCAAATTTTAATAGAGTAGAAAGGCTTCACATACATTGTTTATATATATTTAATATATATAAAGATATATATATTAAAGATATATGTATATATTTAATAAATATATATATAAAGATTTTATTTATTTGTCAGAGAGAGAGAGCACAAGCAGGGGGAGCAGCAGGCAGAGGGAGAGGGAGAAGCAGGCTCCCCGCTGAACAGGGAGCCCGACGTGTGATTTGATCCCAGGACCCTGGGATCATGACTTGAGCCAAAGGCAGATGCTTAACCAACTAAGCCACCCAGGCATCCCTGTTTATATCTAAAGTTTATGTATCTTTCTGAAGAGAAAAGCTCTAAAACTAATGTGCACTGAGGAGGCAGGCCAGCTCTGAGGCCAGAGACCCCTGCTCCCCTGTGCGCTATCCAGGTGGAGGGGGACGGTGAACCCAAGGCCCTTGCCAGCTCCTCCCTGCAGAGAGAGTTCCAGTAGCTCTTACACCGTTGGAGGAGTTCTAAGGCTGGATCTTTTCTATTCTAGTTGCCCTTTTAAACCATGGTTTTTTTTCTGTGCCCCAAGGCAGACAAATCTGCTCCCGGTCCCTCAGAACTATCCCTCCCACCACAGTTCCTCCAGGGCCCTTCGTTAGTGAGTCTTTGTTTTTCCTGCTGTTTAATCTTTAGCTGTTCAGAAGCTGCTCAGTCAGCCCTCAGTTCACAAGAGAAATGGCTCTATAAGTAGGTGTCGATTTGGTGTGTCCATGGAGGAGGTGAGTTCAGTGTCTTCCCACATTGCCATCTTGGACTGAACTCTCTCCCCAACTTTTGAAACTTTGGGGATAGGTAGCCTATTGGCATAAAACTTCTCGGCAGTGAGTTCTCATCATTTCTGACTCCCTCTTCAGCTTCCAACCTCCTGAGTCCAGAGACAGAAGAACGCAGGACGATTATAAATATGAAGCCTCTGAAAGATCCAAACGTGCTCAAAATGAGGTTTTTCTCCTCATACTGAGCATTTAACATAAAAAGCCAGCATGTGAGCATATCTTATTCAATGCTAGCAAAGTAAACAGATGGCAAAGGGTTCGTGCTCAGAAAAAAAAAGATGCCAGAACAAGTTTCTTCAATAAGATGAGCTCATTCACAACTTTATATGTTTACTTATTCCCAGCCAGAACATCTTGGTCTGTCCTATAAACTGATATTTTGTGTTTAATTCTTTCTAAATACCATATAGAGTTAAATATAAATATATAACTCCCCTTCAGGAGCATCAAGTATATTTGAAATTGGGAGATAACGCTTTGGTTTTTTGCATTCAGCGAAGTCCTTAGACATTAGAAAAATTAATAGAATACTGTTATCCAATGTTGGCCAATCTCGTATTTAAACTGCGCCTGTAGAAGTCCACAGAGTTAACACATCTTTGTGTGCAGGCAACTGTAGTGCCCGTGAAAATCCTGATGCTCTTGTCCCTCATAGAACCACACTGGCGCTGCAGGTGCCTCACAGTGAAAACAGCGGCGGGCGACTACATCAAAACCACCGCCCGCTCAATCACAAGCCAGACTGAGTATGGAAGTCAGTACCGCATCCGAGTCTGGACAGACCCACGCAGCTGGCTTTTGCTTTGTAATGATGTTTCACCTCACAAAACAAGGATCGTTTTTGTTTGCTTGCTTGGTTGCTTTGATTTTAGCTTTTGTGTTTTTTTCTCCTTTGTTTACACACACAAAAACATTGCTTCCCACAAACCGTTTCAACCTCCTACCGTAACCAGACTCAAGCCTTTTCCTAGGCACACTTCTACTTCTCATAGCAGAGAGCTTCTCAGTAACACCAAAATGCCCCAAATTCTGGGTGTTATGATTTTTGTGTCATTTTTCAATTACTCTTTACACATTTAATATTTTTTAATTACATCTTTATTAAAGGACATAGGTTGATGGTTAAAAAGAGGGAGCCTAAAGCTACAGATTTAATCCCTATCAAAGTACAGCATTTTTCACAGAACTGGAACAAATAATCCTAAAATTTGTATAGACCCCTAAAGGTCCCAAATAGCCAAAGCAATCTTGAAAAAGAGGACCAAAACTGGAGCTTTCACAATCCCAGATTTCAGGATATACTACAAAGCTGTAGTGATCAAAACAGTGGGTACTGGCACAAAAATAGACACGCAGAAAAAGGAAAAAGTCTCTTCAACAAATGGTGCTGGGAAAACTGGACAGCTATATGCAAAAGAATGAAACTGGACCACTGTCTTACATCATACACAAAAACAAACTCAAAATAGATTAAATACCTAAATCCATAAAACTTCTAGAAGAAAACATAGGCTGTAATCTCTTTGACATTGGCCTGAACGACATTAGATATGTCTCCTCAGGCAAGGGAAACAAAAGCAAAAATAAACTATTGGGACCACACCAAAATAAAAATTTCTGCACACCAAAAGAAACTTATCAACAAAACAAAAAGACAACTTACCGAATTGGAGAAGATATTTGCAAATGATTTATCCAATAAGGGATTATATCCAAAATATATAAAGAACCTATGTAACTCAACACTAAAAAAAAAAAAAAAAAAAAAAAAAGCAGACAAATAATCCGATTTAAAAATGGGTAGAAGACATGAACAGACATTTCTCCAAAGAAGACATCCAATGGCCAACAGACACATGAGAAGATATTCAACACCAGTCATTATCAGGGAAATGCAAATCCAAACCACAATAAGATACCTGTCATACCTGTCAGAATGGCTAAAATCAAAAACACAAGAACAGCAAGTGTTGGTAACAATGTGGAAAAAAAAGAACCCTCATGCGCTGTTGGTGGGACTGCAAACTGGTGCAGCTGTTGTGGAAAACAGTATGGAAGTTCCTCAAAAAATTGAAAAATAGAATTACCATATATCCAGTAATTTCTACTGGGTATTTACCCAAAGAAAATGAAAACACTAATTCAAAAAGTTATATGTACCCTATGTTTCTTCCAGCATTATTTATAATGACCAAATTATGGAAGCAGCCCAAGTGTCTATAGGTAGATGAATGGATGAAGAAGATGTGGTGTGTGTGTGTGTTTCTGTGTGTAACAGAATACTACTCAAGGGCACCTGGCTGGCTCAGTCCTTTAAATGGCTGACTCTTGGTTTTTGCTCAGGTCACGATCTTAGGGTGGTGAGACTGAGCCTCATATCAGACTCCATGCTCAGCAGGGAGTCTGCCTCAGGATTCTCTCTCTCTTCCCCTCTGCCCCTCCCCCCTCACACACTTTCTCTCTAAAATAAATAAATAAGTCGTTAAAAAGAAAAGGAATACTACTCAGCCATAAAAAAGAATGAAATCTTGCCATTTGCAACAGCATGGCTGGATCTAGATAGAGGGTATAATGCTAAGTGAAATAAGTCAGTCAGAGAAAGACAAATACCATATGATTTCACTCATATGTGGAATTTAAGAAACAAAACAAACAAACAAAGAAAAAAAGATGAATTAAAAAACAGGTTTTTAAATACAGAAAATAAACTGGTGGTTACCAGTGGGAGGTGGGTGGGGGGATGGGTGAAATAGCTGATGGAGATTAAGAGTATACTTATGATAAACACTGAGTTATGTATAGAATTGTCGAATCATGTTGTACACCTGGGACTAGTATAACACTGTATGTTAATTATACTTGAATAGAAATTTTTACAAAGAGGGAGCTTAAGCTTGATAAGAGAATAATGTGAAAGACACTGAGGGAAATGTAAAAGACTACATCACCTGGGATGAGCCCATCACCACGGTTTCTGTGAGACTCCCTGCAGTGAACTAGACAGAACGAAGATACTAGCATGACCCAATAGAGCATCATCGGCAAGCAGCCCCAGACCACCTGAAAAGCAAATGTTATTCTTAGATACTTCTTTAAAGTATCAGCTTACTACAGTGGAGATGCAAATAAGTCTCACCCTTCTTGTCTCTTTTGAAAGATATTCTTGGGCACTCCATGAAAGTAACACCCTTGATGCCAGATATTCATATCTTGAAGGAAAATCTCTGCATTATTTTTCAATTATGAAGATAAGTTTTGGGGGCACCTGGGTGGCTCAGTTGGTTAAGCGTCTGCCTTTGGCTCAGATCATGATCCCACAGTCCTGGGATTGAGCCCCGAGTTGGGCTCTCCGCACAGTGGGGAGTCTGCTTCTCCCTCTCTCCCTGCCTATACCCACACCCCACCCCCCATTCATACCCTCTCTTTCTCCCTCAAATAAATAAATACAATCTTAAAAAAAAAAAAAAGGAAGAAGATACGTTTTTAGGCATTTGGGTGGTTCAGTCAGTTAAGCATCTGACTCTTGGTTTTGGCTCAGGTCATGATGCCAGGGTCAGGAGATCAAGCCCTGAGTTGGGCTCCATGCTTGGCATGGAGCCTGCTTAAGATTCTCCCTTTGCCTCTCCCTCTGACCCTCCCTCTGCTCACATTCACACACACTCTCTCTTTCTCCCCTCAAAGAAGAAGAAGGTAAGTTTTATGAACCACTCTCCATCCACTATCCGAGGAACTTAGGGCAAATTACCTGACTTCTCAAGTGCCTCCCTTTCGTTATTTTAAAATGGTGATCATAGTACCCACCTCATAGGGCTGTTGAAAAAATTAAAAGAGTAAATTCTTGTAAAGAACTTAAAAGGCTGTCTGACATACACTAAGTTCTCAGTAAACACTAGCCAGTAGTAGTAGTAGCAGTAGTAGCAGTTACTAGTAGTAGTAGTATTAGCAGCAGCAGCAGCAAGCACAGCAGTAGTAACAGCAACGGGAGCACGAGTTAACAGTAACAGTACTAGTGGGGGTGGGAATAATAAGTGGGACTCATGGTCGGCAGTCGCAGCAGCAAAGCTCTGTGCTCTAACTATGGCCAAATCTGTCCCAGATCAGAGAGCCCATCAAATTGTACACAACATGTCCACATGACACTGCTATTGCGCACGAAAAAATTTAATATCTCATACTTAAGAGTCTGCAAATAACCTGCTTCTTTGCCTTGAAGTTGGATGAAATGCATAGAGGGTGTTGGCACCATGCTACATATTTACGGGTGAGCCCAAGAAGGGCCAAGGAACATCTACTTCAAGAAAGTAGATGTTCCTTCAAGAAAGTAGATGTTCCTTGGAATCCCCAGGCCTGGGGACAGTGCCAGGGAGTCTGCATTCTGAGGGCCTGGGAACAGCCTGGCCCACCAGGAACACTGTCTTAGCCAAAGGCCTTGCTGTCCAGCTGAGCCCACTCTTGGCTAAGCTACCAAAAGGAGGAAGAAAATGGAGTCTTCAGGGCCATCTTTCATCAGGTGGCTAAATATTTTGAACTCGGGATTTAATTCTTTTTCTTCATGAAGAAAAGGAATGGACACACCAAGAGTACAAAAAACATGATACAGCCTACAAATTGGCTTGTTTGTAATATTTTTAGTACCCACCAGTGGGAGGAAGTTTATGAGCTGGATAAGGAGAGTTGGCTTTGACAAGTGATGAACTGTTGGAGGCTTTTGGTTCCACTATAAGCGTTGCATACTACAGCACGAATGTAAGCTGTAACGAAGTGTATTTTCTATGAAGAAATGGAAAGATATTTCAGTGAGGATATTATAGAGTATCCTCAGTTATGTGTCTTCACTGAAAATATATTTCCCTGCAACAGCATACCAGACTGACCAGTTAACTCACAGACTTTTTTTTTTGACTGGAATGTGATACAAGCAACATCACCTCAGAAGAAAGATACAATATTGAAATTCCTGCCAGCCTGATAACATCCCAGATCCTTGACCTAGCTCAGGAGGCAGTGAAGAAATATTCTGCATCTCCACAGACCAGGGTGGCTCCTGGAAACATTGTAGCGTTAAGTCAGAGTCAGAGAAACTGCCTAGATATGCTGCTTATTTGTGGCTTCTCCTCTCCTTGTTCAGCTCCGCCTAATCCTCAGAGGTGGAGAAACTCAATGAATACAGCATCTTGCCTGATAACCAAGGAAAAGGTCGGGAGATATTTTTCTCCGATGCTTGTGGTGGCCTGGCTCCAGATGACACCCCCAGACTCAGGAAAGAGGTCGCTCCCTGTGCTGCTACAAGGAGAACCTCAATGGAAAAGTTTGAAGAACATTATCTTATTCGATTTTTCTCTCCCTGCCAACAGACATTTGGCAACAGATCCAGAAATCTCTCTCAAAATATCTCATATTCTTCCACATCCCCAGCTCAGTTGTCATCACTGGTTGCTCCGAGGAGTGCAGTAATTTCCTCCCTATCTGGGCTCATCCTGCAGATAGGGTACTGCTAACGCTATTTTCGAAACCTCCAAATTACAGTGCTTTAATCAGAGAAGTTTATTTCTATGTTTCTGTTCAGTGGTGGCCTTCCTCAAAATGATTTCAAGACCTGTGCTCCTTTGTTCTTGGGATTCTGCAGTCCCTTCAGGCGGGAACCAGAAGGTTCTTTTCTCTGTAAAGTGCCAAAGAGCAAATATGTCACACGCCTCTGTCGCAACTTCTCAACTCTGCCACTATAGCCAAAGGCAGCCACAGACAAACCCAAATGACTGTGGCTATGTTTCCACAGAACTTAATATATGAATACTGAAATTTGAATTTCATGTAATTTTTACCTGTCACGAACTCTTTTGATGTCTTTCCCCAACACTTAAAAATTTTAAAAACCATTCTTACTTCAAGAGCCGTACAAAAACAGGTGGCAGGCTAGATTTGGCCCACAGATCAAGTTAATTGAGTCTTGTATTAGAGTAAAAAGAAAATCAAGTTTAAAATGTTAGGACCTGATGATTCAAACTACTTAGAGTTGTGTTGTTTTATTTCGGCAACTGGACGTAAAGTGTTGGCCTCTGCGTTTCTTTCCAACAGGCTCTGGAAATATGGCGGCGTCCCATCCCATCGCTGCTGGCACCCCTGAAGGAAGCAATTATGGGGCAATAGGTATTTCCTACAATGAGTCCATTCATTGAAGTATTTCCTCATTCTCCAGAGAATAGGATACAAAGGGCCCGCCAGCCACTACTGACTGTGAGAGTGGGCGAGGCAGGCATCATGTAAGATTGTCTTTTCTTTATAAGATGAATCGGTTGGGTGATCTGGAAGGCTCCTTCCAGCTCGAACTCTCTCCAGTTCTGTTCTTCCGTGCCAGCCACATGTGAGCAGAATTCCCTACTAGCCACCCCCGAGGTCCCCGTGGGGATGCTTTCAGACCCAGCCTGAGTTTGGGGCATGAACAGTGTGTCAGAGTCGAAGTCAGGGAGCCCCACATCAATTGACGAGCTGTTTCATTCTCAGGTTTCAGTGGAGTAAGGGCGATCAGAAGACTAAGGCTCTGCTGCAGGTGAACATGGCCGTAGGCTAACAATCGTTCATTCCGGCTAACTTCGTAACTGAACCTAGTCATTCACATGGCAACCCCCCAGTGTTCATTGCGTGGCCTGAAAGAGACAGAATTCCTGCGGGTCTATGAATGGTTCGCTTAAAATGTCAGGGCAGAGGGGCTGAGAGTCCTTATTCTGTTCAGGTGTGCTGAAACTTGGAGAAGCATGTGGGTTTCGTGTAGGCTACTTATTTCTGGCTCTGCGAGAACAGGGTTTTGTTGTGTTTTTTGTGTGTGTGTGTGCGTGTGTGTTTTGTGTGTGTGTGTGTTTAACTCTCTGAACTGAAGAAATAAAGCAGAAGGTAGGCTCAGCTCATGTGCTCATCGAGCTGCACAAATTCCCATCTGCTCTGGGAAACACTCACGAGAACACAAGGATTCTTCTTCCCGAGAGTGTTGTTCTCATTCTATAATCATAGATATGGCATGTGGGGGGTTTCAGTGTACGGATACTTCATCCACGAGCAATGTATAGCGGCTGGATATGTGTGTGCTTACACGGATATGTGGAAGATGCTATACATAACTGTGCATGTATATGCTTATATATTTATGTTCATATTTTAAAATATGAAACATGACATATAAGCATAATTTTATTTTTTGCATCCAAATACCTTATCAGAGCAGATGCCTTTATGTTCTTAATGTGTATTTGGCCCTAGAAATAGACAATGCAAATATAAAAAATAGGAGAAGAGGACAATTAGAAGTCCATTGAGGAGGAATTGAGAGAAAGAACATGTGTTGTGGGGAAGGAGTTCATTTTTACCAACACAACATTTTCAAGAATGAGTCAGCACTGTGCTTTTGCAGAGCAGGATGGGCTGCTTGGGTCCTTCCTCGCTCTGGAAGGCAGCTGAGTTTTGTCTGTTTCAGAGGAGTCAAGCTCCAGTCCTGGCAGGCAGATGTCCTCCTCCGATGGTGGGCAGACGTGCCAGTCAGACACAGACAGCTCAGTGGAGGAGAGTGACTTCGACACCATGCCAGACATTGAGAGTGATAAGAACGTCATCCGGACCAAGGTACCCTGCCTGAGCAAACTCTGGGTGAGGGCGGAAAGTTCAACAGTCAAATACACCTTCAGCAAGCCTCAGTTTCCTTTATTTTTTTTCCTTGCAAGGGAAAACCAAACTTCCCTGAGGGCTTTTGAGATAAAACATAAGTACAGACTAAAAGCAATACTGGGCTAATTAGCATCTCTTTCTGGAGGAAGGAAGTGATAGCATTTAGGAGAACAGAGCATTATATTCCGAGTCTTCAGGCTCTAGGGGCGTCTGGCTGGCTCAGTCAGAAGGACATGGGACTCTTGATCTCTGGGTTGTAAGTTCAAGCCCCACGTTGGGTGTAGAGATTATTTGAAAATAAAACTTGAAACAACAACAATACTCAGGGTCTGAAGTGGCTGACTGAGGACCATAAGGGCAGAAGAGATCCAGCAGATGGAAGAAAAGATTCACTGAGGGGTTTACCTGGGAAAACTCCCTGGGTCTGCACATATCGTCCTTCAGGAATAAAGCTCATTTCTTTCCGGCATATATTTATTATATTATGTTGTAGACAGTAAGGGAGATGAAAGCAGATTGCCCAGTTTCGATCCTGCCATTCGAGAACCACACAGTGGACATCTCTGAAAACTGAAAGCCCGTTCCTGAGATACATGAAGCATCTGAGACTCCCAATAGGTTTACCGCATCCGCCAATTCTTATTATTTCGGAGAAAATACTAGCATTTTTATTGACGTATTGTGGGAAAAAAATTGAAAGAAAAGTTTTATTGAATCATTTTAATCCCTAGTAAGGGATTGGATTGAAATTTTGTAAAGCTCTCCTTTGTATCTTCTGCCGAAAAAGCCAAGTACAGTTTTACTCTGTCTTTTTATTTGGTATCCTAGATGTTCCTTTACCTGTCAGATCTGTCCAGGAAGGACCGGAGAATTGTCAGCAAAAAATATAAGATTTATTTTTGGTGAGTAGATGACTACCGGGACCATGGTTCCCTTGAGTAAATTGAAAGCTTTCTTAGTAAAAGCCACAATCACTTACGGCACCAGTTTCCATTTAATGAGGCAAAAGTATAGATGTTTCAAGAATCCATGCCACATTCTATAAGAAAAACAAAAATAAACTATAAAAGGCAACCAGCCCTAAATTAAATACATACAAAGTTGGGGCGCCTGGGTGGCTCAGTAGGTTAAGCGTCTGCCTTCAGCTCAGGTCATGATCCCAGAGTCCTGGAATCAAGCCCGGCACTGGGCTCCCTGCTCAGCAGGGAGTCTGCTTCTCCCTCTGCCTGCCCCTCCCCCTGCATGTTCTCACTCTCTCTCAAATAAATAAAATCTTAAAAAAAAAAAAAAGTACCACTTGTTAAAAAAAAAAATAAATACAAAGTAAAAGTGAGAGTGGTAGTAGAATCCCACATGTTTAGAGAGCACACCAACTCCAATTCCAGAAAGACGACATAACAATAACATGTCACTACCTTCCATGAGACACACTATACTGGAGCCTTTATGGTCTTAATATGTATTCCGTCTTCTCACCCGGCCTGGCTCTTAGAAGAGCCAGTGACTTCAGGGACTAGAGGTCTACAACATCTCAGAGTAGCTGGAAACCACCCTGAGAGGGGACGGTACCCCAGGCAGTGATAAACAGACCTGTGGTGGTCAAGCACCTAGACACAGCTTCTCTCCAAACCGAGAGGGTGAGCTGCCTGGCAGGTGACACCCCGCACTCCACACCCCCACTGAGAAATCCCAAGCTGACGCTGCGACAGTTTTTCCATTCTTTTCTCTGGAGGGACGCCATTTTACTTGGGTACAGATATTCCAGGGAAGCAGGGGCAGTGGGGGCCCCATGGAATTTCACAGTGGGACCACCATTTTGGAACTAAGAGGTATCTTAGAGAGCCACATCCCTTCATGTGATCCATCTCCTGTTACTTACACTCCAAGCACTTTTAATCAGACAACATTCTAAAGAAAGAGGCCCTCATCCGTAATTTGGGTAAAGCAGAAGCAAGTGTTATTTATAGTTTTACCAATGATTGTAGTAGTGGGATGCTGGAGAGACAGGAACTCTATAATCAGTTTCTAACTACTTTTACAAGTGAACAAGGGAGTTATGAGGTGGAAGGATTCTTTTTTTTAAAAATCGAGCAAAGATTCCATTGTTGATTTGGAAACAACTATTTCCGGTTCTTTCTGCCTGCTTAGGAACATCGTCACCATCGCTGTGTTTTATGCACTGCCTGTCATCCAGCTGGTCATCACCTACCAGACAGTAAGTGCTGCCCAGATCCCAGAATCCCAGCTTTCATACTGCAGGGAGAGATCTTTGCCATGACTTACAGAGAAAGGCATCTATCACTTGAGCTCAGTCCAAGTACGAATTTCCCATTTCATTTCCAACTGGACTTGTCCATTGCTTCATCTTTGATGGACCTTTATATCTAATTCCCAACTGTTTTATCACAGAAGGGCTTGGGACCTCTTGTATTATTTTGTTACCCAATTCGAAGGTATCACCTTACGCTCATTCAGTCATAATATCTATCAACTATATCTGTCATTTACCAGGTTGAACTTCTGACTTTCAAGGGGTAATGAATAGAGTAAATAAAGTTCCAGACCAAAACAAAGAAACCTGGTGTGTAATTTAGCCTGTGCCCTCTCCTTGAGGGTATTTTCTTACAAAACTAAAAACAGCTTTACACAACTAGTAAGAGTTTCAAATTTTAAAAATATATAAGAACTAAAATAAAGTGAAAACAAATAAAGATAATAATTAAAGCAGCTTGAGAATCCTCATTGCTCCTTAATAGAACCTTAGGGTCCAGATCCCATAATGACCTTCTCCAGCACTTATTACACACAGAAAGCCTACTTTGAAAGGATGAGGCTGACAGTGTTTCTAATACAGTGTCTCCCAAACGGCTGTGCATCAAAATCACCTGGGGAGCTCCTAAGCCCCGGTGTCCAGTCTGTACCCTATACCAAATTAGATCCAAGTCTCTGAGAGTAGAACCAGGCACCCGTATTGATTAAACCCCCAGTAATTCTAATGTACAGCCAAGTTTAAAAGCCAATGGTCTAATAATATTTAGCCAATTCCCTACCTAATATGCAATAAGGGTGAGGACTCTTACGAGGTTTGGGCACCACTGCTTATAATTTCCTGGGCCCTGTCTGAAGATGAAGCTGTGCTATGGTCTGGGAAGGTTCTTAATGTTAGAGATGTGATAAATACGGAAAACTGAACACATACCCACTCACGTCGACTTGCCCTGTGGTTATCACTTCCGCGCACAGAATGGGACAGCTCCGTATCCTCCCAACACGCATCTAGAAAATAGAACAGAGCATAACAGTCCTGATAAGCCTGTGCTATGTGGAGGGGGCAGACGAAGACCCGTCCCCTACTGAGAAGGAACGCTGGTTATATGGTAAATCGCTGTGAGCAGTGCCTGCCTTTTGTGACTTCAGGCTGGGCTCAGCAGATGGAGAAACACTGCATCTCCTCTTCTCACTCTTGGTGTTGCAGGTGGCGAATGTCACTGGCAATCAGGACATCTGCTACTACAACTTCCTCTGTGCTCACCCCCTGGGCGTCCTGAGGTGAGCCCCGCCCTCCGGTTGCCCGTGAGGCATTTAGAGATTCCTTTCTGGGTGATGCGATGTCAGTTTTTAAAAATACTAACAACAACCGTGGAAAACTACCCCAGTCGAGGGTAAAGAGGGATGAAATCTAGAAGTTTTGAGACCAGATGTGCTCCTCTCATTCCCATATAGGGGCCTCAGGAGAGAGTCCTAAGAATAACCAGCTGAGAAGAGGGCAGGGACGTTTTGAAAAGATCAGGTCCTAGATGTAATGACACTCACCCATGCGTGCAAGTTGCTCAGTATGTTAATCCACTGAACGACCTCATAAAATAGATAGGATTATCATTACTCCCATTTTCAGATGAAGATGCTAAGGCTTAGAAAGGTAAGGACTTGGGGGAGGTTCCTCAACTGTTAGTGAGGTCAGAACTCGAACCCGGGCCCGCTGCCTCCAAGGCCCTGCTCTGCTCACCAGAACATGGGGAAGTGGAAAGAGCATTCGCCTGGCAGTTGGGAGCCAGGCTTCCTGTTCCAGAACTAAACCGGCCTCAGTTTCCTGAAATAAAGCAGCTGGCTATGACCCGCTGACACTTCACAGTTACAGAGCTGAATACTGACACGCATAGCATGGGTCCGGCTGTGAGAATTCCCTCCCGCAGCGTAGCTGAAACTCTTGGCCAAGCTGCCCATCTCTGAGGCAGCTGTTTCCCAAGATTCGTTCCATGCCAGTGCCGTCAGGATAAGAGAGGACTGGGTGGGCGTTAGGGAAGCCAATCAGGCATCCCAGGGCAGAAACGGATTGACACATTATCACAGGCTAGGCATCCCAAAATAAAGGAGTAAGGTTAAAGACGAACTCTGATGATTTGTCAGTCGGGAAATCCGATGAGAAGGCTGCAGAAAACATGGAATGCTGAGAGTACTCACTCACTCGTTCATGTGTGCATTCATTCATTCATTCATTCATTCTCCAAATCTCTTGGATCGCCTGGACTCTCTCACGGTTTCCCTCTCATCCCTTAGTGCCTTCAACAACATTCTCAGTAACCTGGGCCACGTGCTCCTGGGATTCCTCTTCTTGCTGATAGTCTTGCGCCGGGACATTCTCCATCGCAGAGCCCTGGAAGCCAAGGACATCTTTGCCATGGTGAGGAGAGGGTGGCCAAATCAGACGTGGGAGCTAGAAAGGGTCATGGTTCCGAACAGTATCTGCAAAGGGGAGGGACATCTGGCTGGATAGTGTGGTGATGGATTACGTGAAAAGACTAACAGGAGGCCAGAAGCTTGGGTTTCCAGACTGTGTGGCTGTATCACCAGTTGGTGTCTTTCCACTGACCATGCTTTCTCCTCTTTCAGGAGTATGGGATTCCTAAACACTTTGGTGTTTTCTATGCAATGGGCATCGCACTGATGATGGAAGGAGTGCTCAGTGCTTGCTACCACGTCTGCCCTAATTACTCCAACTTCCAATTCGGTAATTAGAATTTCCATCAACCACACAGATTTGAGTTGTAGGAGTTGTGTCCTGGGACCCTCCCCAAATGCATGCAAGAATTAAATGATATTTTATTTGAGCTAAAGTGATTTGAGGGCAGCTCCTCACAGGGCATGGTTTCCATGTGTTGTACCATCTTTTTTCTCTGACGACATTTCAGATTACAAAATGCTCAACGTTCAATGATGATCCCATGTTTAGATCTGCAGGTGGGCAATGGGCTAAGCATTAGGCAACAGGGCGGATAGAATCCACCAACAAACATCAGGACGTTTCCCTTAGTATAATTTGGCTTAGCTTAGCGATTAGACTGCTTTGGGTTGAAAATAATAGAAAGCCCAATTCAACTGGATTAAATAATAAGGACAATTATCAGCTCACCTTCTGAAAGTCCAAAGGTGGGAAAGACTTGCAATGGATTCATCAGGTGGCTGTGGCTCCCATCCCCTTGACCCCTTGGGTTGGGCTCGGGCTGTAGGCCAGTTTTATCCTCAAACTTTTAGGAAACCCATGATGGCAAAAATAGCTACAGCAGGTCCTGGCTTTGTGTCTCTACTTCATGATGTTTGGTGGATGCAGGAAGCTGGTTTCCAGAACCCTTCATTTAAAAGTGAGGAAACTTCTTTGCCAAAAACCCCCAGATGATGTTCTTCCACACCTCAGTAGTTTAAATAGTCATGAGCCCATTCCAGAATGATTCCCTAGGTGCTGGTTAGCTCAAGCATGGGTCGATACACTGATCACGATGGCAAAAGAGGGGCACTACCTGTAGACCAATGAGACCCATCAGTAGAACCAGGGGGCTGGAGTTAGCTTTGCCAAAACAAATAGGAAAGGCATGCATTTCTGAATTGAAAATGGAGCAAGCTATCTGAGTTAGTACTGATATGCTGTCAGGAAGGAAAGGGGAAGAGCTGATGCTCGTAGGAGGCCATTAACAGTGAGCCCCACACTTAAGGAGAGGAATTTTAAAAACGGTCATTTTTATGTTGTGTTCTAGCCTCTGTCTGTGAACCCAGAACACTGTAGAAATTCTGCCACTTTTAGTTAGAAACATTTTTAATAGAAAAAACTGTAGAGAGCTTTATCAGTCACCACTCAGAAAAAATGCCAACATTTTAAAAATATTTGCCCTAAATCTACGTTTTCAGAAATAAAACGCCGTGATAAAGTTTGAGGTTCCTTGAACTGCTTTCCAAACTTATTCCCCCCCTTCCCCAGAGGCAACAGCTATGACTAATTTATCAGTCCAGTTTGTTTTTATAATTCTACTACATTTGTAGTTAATAATTAGTTATCACACTATGTTAACTTTTTTTTTCATCCAACGGTATGTTTTCAAGATTTATCAATATTGAATCAAGGACATCCAGTTCATTCATTTTTAAGGGCTGTCCTCTTCTGTAATAAAAATAAGAACAGTGCGTCTGTGGAACACTGTCCAGATGTTACACGCAGTGCGCAGTGAACACCCGTACATAGTTCTCCTCGTGCACATGTGGGAGAGGTTCCGTGGGACACCTAGACATAGCATTTTGGAGTCATCTGGTTATGCATCTTCCATTTTGCCAGAATTTTCCCAGTTTCTGCAGAGTATCGATTCCTACTCCCACTAGCTGCCTGAGAGGTCCCATTCCCCTGCACCAGCATGAATGTGTTATTGTCCGACATTTAAATGTTTCGCTGCGTTCTTGAGTAATATGGGACATTGCCTTGTTGTTTGAGTTTGCATTTCCATACTTCTCATGTGGCTACACCACATTTAATTTCTAGCTGTTTTCCATCCCTCGGCTGTAAAGCTGTGTATGAGCAGCAATCAGTGTGGTTCTATTTCAGGATGCTGATAAGGACCTTCGACAGCCACCTAGGATGCTTTTTATTGTCCTAGCACCCTAATTGTCACCAGTATGGGCTCCTGTTAAAACTGCTGAACAGCAGCATTTAAACACAAATTCCCCTGCAAGTTACTTACCATGTCATCAGATACTTTGCTTCCGTGAACTAGGAGTAGCCTCAGAGGGGTTTAGAAGTGGAGTGTGTGGGGTCTGGCCAGAGAACGCGCCTGCGGAGCTGTCCCGTTGGAGGTCTCCAACAGTCTGAGGGCTACAAATACTCCAGGGCCTGAAGGCAGGGGAGTTCCCAGGCTCAAGAGGATCTGTCTGGTCACTCACTGGATCCTGATTGTTCCGGCTCCTCCTGTGTGCCCTCAGACACCTCCTTCATGTACATGATCGCCGGCCTCTGCATGCTGAAGCTCTACCAGACCCGCCACCCAGACATCAATGCCAGCGCCTACGCTGCCTACGCCTCCTTCGCGGTGGTCATCACGCTCACCGTCCTCGGAGTGGTGCGTGCCCACCCCCCACTGCCTTCAGCCCCTTTTTCCAAGGGGGGGCACCCCCTTGGGAGGTTTTCCGTTGTTTGCTTGCTGGACCTCAGGGGAACGGGTTTGAATGAATCACAATCCTTGGTTCCTGATAGGCGGCCATTGGGGGTCAATTCATGATATTTTCTTGACTTACTGAACTAGTTATCTCTGATAATGTAAGAGGCACCCGTAAATCTAGCCCTGCAGAGTTTCACCCTCAAGCTGGGACCCGATTCACGGGAGATTGGCGTAGAGACGGACAAGCTGATTGGGGAGACAGACTGAGTGGACGCCACTCATGGAATATGCAGGGACACGTGTGGGTTGGGTGCAGTTATTTGAAGACCATTGGCCCCCAGCTCTAGACCTGTTGCCCCTTCATTGTTGCTGTTCAGTGCCCCCCCCCCCCGTTTCTTCCCTCTGCCATTGTCACTTGGCCAGGTAGCCATTCGTTTTCGCGCAGTAAGGTACCTGTGAGCTCACAGAAATGGGGTGGGGCGGAGACACCACAATGCATGCACAGCTGGGGGCTGACTCTGTATGCATACATGACAGACAGAATGATTTTCATGAGTTCTGTGGGGAACACCCCAGATGAAGATAACTTCCGTCTTTACTCCTAGGTGTTTGGAAAAAATGACCTGTGGTTCTGGGTCATCTTCTCCGTGATCCACATCCTGGCGTCCCTGGCCCTCAGCACCCAGATCTACTACATGGGTCGTTTCAAGATAGGTGAGTCACCTGTTACCCTACACTAAACACACTGATGAACGTGCCCCAAGAAAGCACTGTCTTTGCTTACCCTAAACGGAAGTGCAGCTGGTCATCATGAACATGCTCTCAGAATTCTGCGTGTTTAATAGCTTCTGTGTAGGATCACCATGAGCTGTGGCCGCTAGTTCTCTTTTCAGCTGAGAACTAAGCTTGCCCTACCTCAGATGGAGGCGGACGTCTAGCTCCAAGCCCCAGTGCTTTATAACTCATGGAACTCTGAAAGTGTGTTGGAAGAACGGTGTACCCATCACACCACTTGTTCCACCTAGAGAAATTGTTTTCAGTTTGTAGCATCTAAAAAGAACATTTCTCTGAGCAGGCTAAATGGTTATTGAGAATGAGTTCTATATTGTTTTCAAAGTCTGGGACTGGAATGAATATTTTGCAATTTAGCATTCTTTACAGGCAGGACACCTGCTGAATTCCCCACGACAATGTACATGTATCACCGTAGATCACGGACTGCTCCCTGGAAATCAGTTTCTGATCTGCTGCCGTCAGTCATTATATGTGGGAACAGATTGGAGTCACTGTAGAGCATTATATTTCCCCAGTCTTTTAAGGGCCAGGAAGTCAGACTTAAATATTCTTTTATATATTTCAAGAAAAATAATTACGTATAAACATAGGCCCATCCCTAATATTTGCAGAGCCCAAAGCAAGATTGTAAATAAAAGTCATATGATCATATGTGTAAAAATTTTGAAGTTGTAAAGCAGACTAAAAAAAACTATTAAATACATGGAAGGAAGAGAGGAAGGGAGGAAGGGAGGGAGGGAGGGAGGGAGACCAACAAACTGATAAATATAATATGCTTTCATTACAACCTAGAAGGTCCAGGCTCAAATTTAAAAATTGTCACCTCCTCAAGAACACTCCAGAACATAGCTGATTAGGAGAGCTGGTCTCCAACCCCTATCCTTCTTTTCTTTCCACTCTGGCTCTGTCCTGCATCTTAAGGAGTCTCAGAGGTATGTACATCGACATTCTTGCCCAACATCCAGTCGGCCACTCCTTGTCCCCAGAGGTGCCCACTCTAGCCGCGCCATCTGCCCTCAGAAAGCCCCCTTCCTCTACGGAGGAAGGGGGCTACGCAGCCTCTGCGAGCAGACTCAAGTCCATCTTGGCAGGGAATTCTGGGCTCTGGGAATTCAGAATGTGGCCCAGAAGAAGGAGTAGTTCCCTCACCCAGCAGACCCCTCATTCACTGGGGAGCGAGGACTTCAAATTATGGCCAGGTCTAAGAGTGATTATACATAAACAAGCAGCTTTAGGATTAGAAAGCTGAATAAAACAATTTTGGCAGTGTAGTCTTCCCCTTGGGCTCAGTCAGTAGATTTGCCTTTGGCGTTATCTTAGCCAATGTATCTTCAAGTTGCCCAGCGGAAGCATCACCAACTGGTTGTGTAGGGCGTTTGGTTGAGGCTCTGGTCATGCTCCAACCTCCAGACTCAAAGGTGAGTGAAGTCATACAAAGTCAACTTTGAAAAGGCAAATAATTTGAAACACGGTTGTTCTGGCTGCTCCCGCGTTCTCCCAGAGTTGGAAAAACAAACTTGAATACATATATGTGACAGCAGCGGCCATTAATAATACATAAGGGAGCTTTTAGTATATTTATACTATTTTTCCCTCCTACGATTTTGCCATATTATATTAGTTTACCTTCTTAAAAAGGAGAAATGTAATGTATTATATTATGACCATGTGATCATCTGGAGCGTCTCAACCGGAAAAAGATGTCACACACAAAGATGGAGGATTTGATCACAAAGGGACCATTCATTAGACAAGGTCATAGAGGAGAGTGAATGGGGTAGCCCGGCAACCTGGGGTCAGGAGCAGGAAAGCCCAAAGGACAGGGAGGGAGTGGTTACCAAAACGTGGAAGGAGAGGAAGTCACTCTGAAAGGAGCAGTGACCTTTAAATGACAGACATGAGCCAGTCTGAGGCAACCTCTCAGGGAAGGCACCAAGTGGATGAATACTCAGAGCTCTCTCTCCTCCCGGAGCCCCTCCAGTCTCCTGCTGGGGTTTCCCGTTGTCCAGATCCATGGAGAGGGAGCAAATCCACTTACAGTGCCCTGCAGTCAGCCGCCCGGGGGGCCCGGTGCAGGACAGAGGTGTGGCCAAGGTCAATGGAGGACAGCCAGTGCATGGCATCACTGAGTATGTTCACTTTCTCTACTCAGAGAGTCTTCCTCAAGTGGTCACAGATTTGCCAGAGTCTAAAGGAAAATGTGCTATTCACCACTGGTGACAATGGTCACAACTAAATTTAGTCCAAAGATGGGAAGTTGGGCTTGTGGACTGTGGCTCAGCCAACACCAGCCTCACTGCCCATTGTATAAGCTGCCTCTGATTTCTAGAATGACCTACACCCTTCGCTGTGGCCCTCAGGCCACATCTGAAAATGAACGTGGACACAGGAAAGGCAGCAGCGATGGGGCAGAGCATTTCCTAAGGAGGACAGAAGACCGGAGAGCTACTTGCCCAGATCCTGACTGCGCTACCAGAGCCAGGCGTTTGCTCACGAGAGAGCACAGATCGCGCATTACAAGCAGTGCCCAAAGGAGATGGGGAGAGACAGACGTCTGCTTCCCTCTGAGGAATAGTAGACTTGGGAATGTTTGAGCTAGGCAGAAAGATTCTGTGTTCTCTATGATGAGCAAACGTTATTTTTTTTTAATTGGAAAATAAAATGAAAGTCATCACTTTGAAAGGAAAAATAAAATGACCAGTAGTTTACCTGTTTGGCTACCTTCTTATATCATTTTCTTTTCTCATTTCTTCTCTGCTTTCCACTGATTCAGACGGGTCTGATACAGGTAACGTTCAGCCACCCTTCCCAGGGTTCTTGGGTGTTTTCTTAACAAAGCGACCCGCTGGGCTGTACTGCCAGGTCTGCTCCCGGAACCCCTCATCCAGGCTGAGCAAGATCGGCGGGGGGAGGGGGGCAGAGAGGGGCTCAGGGGCAGGGATACACTCCAACCCAGCCCGCCCTGTGCCTCTTCCGGGCTGTTGCATGGACCCACCCCTCCCTCCTCCGTCCCTCAGAATATCCAGTCTGGAGATATCAGTTCCATTGACCCCAGGGGTAGACATGAAGGGGAACAGCATTCACAACAGAGCTGGGGTCCACCCTCGCAGAAATGCTGGCATTGAGCAGACCCCAGCCTTCCTGGGATGTCTGCAGGGTGGACGGCTCGCAGAAAGACAGCTCCAGCTGTGACCCTCGCTCAGTTCATCTAACAATCGTAACACCCACACTTGCTGTGTTTCATCCTATGCTTTTGAAGGACTGCATTTAAAAATTCTTTTCCTATCTTTTTCTCGCCATCTTAACTTACATCCTTTGATTCCGGCTTCCATACAAGTTTAGGCTTTCTGAACGTGCTTTGTAGAATTCAGTACCCCGGGGTTCGGTTCTTACTGACTTATAACCACATGGAGATATACAGATTAGAACTTTTGCAAGCTAAGATTCCCCATCCTCTGGAGAGAGCAGATGTCTTGAGGTAGCTTGAGGGGCCCAATCACATCTCTGCCCTGAAGGAAACGGCACTGGAGTGAACTGTAAACAAAGGGAAACTTAGCCCAGGGAGCCCGCGGAAGGGCTGGCCAGCCCCCCAGATTACTGGCGAGCACTTGTTACTGTGTCCCCCTCACTTGCCTCTCTGCAGGGTGATGGCCGGATCTCGCTTGCCTCACGGGACAGCCTGGGGGCCGCAGGCACTGTTTTTTAAGGCCAACATGTATTGCTGACCTATTCTGTGTGCAAAGCATAAGGTGAAGGCCCTCAAAGCCTCTGCCATAGGGGAGTATTTTGTTTGACCTCTGACTCAGCCTTCCCGTGTGATTGTGTCATCGGCAGACTTGGGGATTTTCCGACGGGCCGCGATGGTGTTCTACACGGACTTCGTCCAACAGTGCAGCCGGCCGCTGTACATGGTACGTGCGCGCTCCTGTGTGCCTTGGCCTTTCTCCCAGAGAGCGAGGGAACAGGAGGAGGGCAGGCTCGGGGCAGACGCTCAGGTTCTCTAAATCAAGAGAGCCAGATGGCCGAGGGTGGCGGAGGTCCAGTTAGGGGGAAGAAGCATGTTACTTACTCTTCTCGCTCCTGGAAAAGCAAGCTGGGATGGATCTATTTTTATACATGAAACGTTGCTAGTGTATAAAGAGAACATATGTGTATACATAGAAAACTACTAAACAGTGACAATTGCTGTGGGGAAGGATCAAGGCAGGGCATCCGTGTATAAAATCATCCAAAGAAGTATGATTATTTCACTTGGGGAAAGGAAAGAGACACTGGCTCAGTAATTGTACCCAGACAGCAGGCACAAACCAGGCCTGTCCCAAGCAAACCGGGGCACCTGTCACTCCAGTTGCTTTCAGTAAGAGCTTACACTTTCCACATGATACATATGTCTGATTTTTATACATGGTTTGATTTTTTTACAGTGGGCAAGAATATTCTTTCAAAATTGTGGTTATTCCTTAGTGGCTGAAACACAAGTCCTAAAAATTCACCATCATTGTTTTCAGTATATTATACACTGCTCCACGGACCAGAGGGATGGGGACCCTGGTCCCAGCTCTATCTTGGCTCTCGGCCCAGTGACCTTAGGAAGGACACGTATGTCCCCGGAGTCACCACCCCAGCCTTTACGGGGTGCTGTGATCAGAACTGGTGCTGCTGTTTGGGCCTGGCACACTGGAGTTCCCTAAGTACCTGCTAATAGTTTATGATCCAAGGATGTTTATGTAAATGAATATGAGAATATTCCAGGCGTCTGGAGCTTGGGCATGAGCTATAGGCCCTAAACACTGAGACGGGTAAGGCTGAAGGGTTTTATCCACGTGAGAACTTAAAAATCCAGTAGGATCTGTGAGTCTTTGGGGAGTTAAGCACGCTTTAGCTGTGAGCCAGGAAAAGCAATTAATGTTTTGTTTGTTTGCTTGTTTACGTTAAGAGAGGTAGGCCTTTTTTTTTTCTAATAATTTTTTTAGAGCCGCTTTTTAAGATCCCAAAAAAATTGAGCCAAAAATACAGAGATTTCCCATTGATCCCTTCCCCCACCCACACACAGCCTCCCCCACTATCAACACCCCCAACCAGAGCTGTACATTCGTTAGAATCAGTGAACCTATGCAAACACGTCATAATCATTCTGAGTCTGTAGTTTATAGTTCGCTCTTGCCGTTGTACATTCTTTGAGTTTTGACAAATTTGTAACGACAGATTCACCATTTTAGTATCATACGAAGTAGTTTCCCTGCCCTAAAAATCCTCTGGGCTCTACCTGTTCTTCCCACCCCCCCTCCCCTCTGATGTCTGGAAACCACTGGTCTTTCTACTGTCTCCATAGTCTTGCCGTTGCCTGAACGTCATGTAGCTGGAATAATACAGAATTTAGCCTTTTCAGTTAGCTTCTTTCACTTATTAATAGGCATTGAAGATGTCTCCTTGTCTTTTCATGGCTTGGTAGCTCATTACTTTTTAGCACCAAATACCACTCCATGGTCTCAATGCATTACTACATTTTGTTTATCCATTCACCTGCCGAAGGACAATTTGTAATTTGGTAATTACAAATAAAGCTGCTATAAAAATTTGTGTGCAGGGGTGCCTAGGTGGCCCAGTCGGTTGAGCATCTGACTCGATCTCGGCTCAGGTCTTGATCCCACAGTTGTGAGTTCAAGCCCCACATTGGGCTCTGCACTGGGCATGGAGTCTACTTAAAAAAAAAAAAATCGTGTGCAGGTTTTCATGTGGTCCTATGTTTTAGGATGTTTTAAACTCCTTTGGATCATATGGCAAAACTATATTTAGTTTTCTAAGACACTGTCAAACTGTCTTCCAAAGTGGCTATACTATTTTCATTCCCAGCAGCAATGAATGAGCCTTCCTGGTGCTCCACATCCTTACTGACCTTTGGTGGGGCCAATGTTTCAGCCTTTCTAATAGATGGATTCATTTTTTTAAATGAAGATATTTCCTTCTAAACCAGATGGATCACCCACAAAGACAAGAATCACCACTTTTAAATAGTCGATGAGGCCATGCAAATTAAAGTATAATCAGAAACCACCTAAAATTTTAAGTTGTACACAAAGGTGCAAGACCAGATTGTGAATGAATCCCTATCAGAGTCATTTTCCTCTGAGATGGACCTTTCCTATTCTCCCCACTGCCAATGTCTTTAGTGTTGAGGCTGTGTGTTTAGAGACCAGGAGCTTCAGGACCTCCTTGGAGGCCGAGTAATGGGTAGGAAACCAGCGCCTCCCCAGCAAGTCCCACGAGCTGCCTCACAGCCCATGAAGTAACAATGACGGGGAAGACCAGCAGCTTAACGCTTTTAACTAAAAGCTGCACACCCACCAACCTGCTCACCGAGAAGTGGGCCCCGGGTGCCCAGCTACCCTCAACACTGCAGGAAACAGTAAGAGTCCTGTTCACTTACCACATCTTCTTTGACGAAGTCACGTCCGTCTGCTCAGTCACAGGCCTTGCTGTTGGTTCCCATGGGGGACTAGGGTCTGACTCGAGGCGCAGCTCTCTTAGAACCACGGGAACTCTTCCATGGGGCCATGGTTTTCCTGTAATAGAGGTTCCCCAGGCGGTAGGTTAAAAGAAAAGCGATGTGTGCAGCCTCTCATTTGATGTTTTCTTCCCAGGACAGAATGGTGTTGCTCATCGTGGGGAATCTGGTTAACTGGTCCTTGTAAGTAGTCTTAGGAAGACACGTCTTTTCTCTTTGTTGATGTCTAGAACACTGTGCTTTCGCTTTCCTTGGCTGTCATTTTTATAAAGAAATAAGAAACTAAGGTGAGTGTAGGACTGTGCTTGCCCTAGGGACTTGAAAGAAAGGTGTTTTTCCTCCTGCAGAGAAAGCACAAAGAAGCCTTGTGTACCGACCGTGGCCTCCCTTCAGGCATTGAGTTCGATGCATTGATGCATTGAGTTCATTTGCTCAACAAGACCAACATCAAATCTGTTATGTGCATGGATAGACTACATAGATGATAGAGACTAGGTCAGTAGACGCACAAATGAAGTATAGTTTTAAATTCTTGTAGAACTCTCCATAAGCGCTACCCAGTAGACATTTCCCTTTCTTACTAAGTGTGTGTGTGTGGGGGTGGGTGTACAAGTCTCTTTCCTATTTCCTTCTTTCCCTGTAGGTCTCAATCATCCTACCATACCAATATCCTTCTTTTTCCTCTTTCCCTTCATTATCACCCTGGCCTTTTTTCTTCAAATGGCTTCAAAATAGAACAGTACAACAGACACATGTTTTCTATCTGTAACTATTTTATACAACCTGTTCTCAACTTTAAAATGTGAATAAGTGAGAGATTTTATTAATCCCTCCAAAAAAATCAGTAAATTTGATTGCTTTTATTTGCAGCTCTTAGTGCATGTGCTAGAAAGGTCAGCGACCTTTGATAGAAAGATGACTCCCTACCCCTGTCCCCCTTAAGACATGAAAGGAATGGAAGAAGAGGCATTCCCCTTCAGGGGAAGCCAGAATCTGGTCAAGAGAATTCGAAACTTATTTGGGGTATACGCTTCTGGAAAAATCTTCTCATAATGATGTCACCCAGGGATTACCTCCAGGTAAGGTGTGCACCTGTGAAGGACCCCTCCTTTATGTAGAGATATGTTGAGGTGGGTGATTCTTGGCAGTGCTCACCTTGGTGCTCTTCCTGACCACTCTTTTGAGGGCAGACCCCACAGTCCTGATGACTGCAAGACAGGGTGCTGGGTGCTGGTAGGAGGAAAGGGACTAGTTGCTTGATAATGAGCAACGATAACCATGTCCCCAGTGCTCACAATCACCTGGCTTGTTCCTGCCTCTCCTGTAACCAAAACCAAACCCATAATCTGCTCACGAGACAAGGTGAATGGCCTTTCTTTTCTTACACAGGAGCTCTTTGAGCATCGAGGCCTGCAGGGATGAATGGGATGTGATGACACACCAACACTAGGATAGCCTGGTCGGGGTTACTGTCCTCTTTGTTCCTCCATCCTCAGTTGCTTGTGGACATTACAAGGCATGGAGTGACTTAATATGAATGTTATTTTATTTTATCTATTTTTTATTTTTATTTTTTTATGAATGTTATTTTAAAAGGAATCACTCTCATACAGTCATGAAGAATGGTGTGTGTGTGTGTGTGTGTGTGTGTGTGTACATAGAGACGTATGTACATATATATGTAAGTCCAGACACATGCAGAACGAGAGAGAAATAAACCAAATGTGGCAAATGCTAATAATGGGTGAATCTGAGTAAAAAGTATACAAGAGTTTCTGGTATACTGAAGAATTCAAATTCTGGGAGGAGGAAATTTCCTATATTATATAGAACAAAGTTGGTCAGGAATACAAAGTGAACCAAAAGAGAGTCCATTAAAAACAGCTTTATACTTCAAATACTTAGGAATAAACTTTGAGAGACAGGAGGACTCTTTCTGCAGAAAATTTAATTACCTTATTAGGAGACATAAAGGAAAACTTAACTGAACAAAGAGAGACGTTGTGCCCTGGGTGAGAAGATCAACTGTTATAAAGATATTATTTCTCAAGTTAATGCATAAATTTCAACTTAAAATTGGAATTAATAGGATTTTATTCTGAAATTTGCCTACTTAGCACAAAATTTCCAAAGGTCTCTGCAAAAGATTAACAGAAGGAATGAAGGGCAGAGGAGTATAGTGACTTGTCCGGTTTTATCCAACAGAACTTTCTGGAATGATATAAATGTTCTACATGGCATCGTCCCATACGGTAGCTGTTAGCCAAATACGGTTACTGAACATTTGAAATGTGGCTGATGTGACTGAGGCACTGAATTTTCAATTTTATTTAATCGTCATTAATTTAGATGTAAATGGCCACATGTAGCCACCATACTGGGTAGTGCAAGCTAGCCTAATCAGGTAATCTGACATAGTCTAAAGTAATAACAGTGACTCAGAATTAGAAATTAGCAACAAGTTAGTGAAGTAGTGTGGAGAAGATAGAAATCCAACTATGTATGTGTATGTGTCTATATTTATTAAAAATAAGCTTTTCAAAACAAGGACATAGGAAGGGTCCTATAATAAAGAGTTCTGTTGTACCTGAAATGTGGAACATGCTAAAGGCTAATGCTAAACCCCAACAAAAATAAACTTAAGTACTAATTTAAAAACCATAGACAGTGAGCACAACTTTGATAATGCGTGTCAAGCCAATTTTTGAGATAATTCTGCTTCTAGTAATCTAGTCTAATGAATTAATCTTAAATGCAAAGAAAGAAAGAAAGAAAGAAAAAGAAAGAAAGAAAGAAAAAGAAAAGCATGCTGTGTCTGAAGATACTAAGTTATTTGTTGCAGTGTTCTTTAGAATAATGAAAAGCTGGAGGACGCCTACAGAGGAAAAATGATTGTGGTACCTCCACTTATGGGACTCTTACAATCATCAAAAATGCCAGGTCTGAAAGAGATGTAGTAATTTACGGGGGGTTAAAGTTTTTCTTAATCCCCTTCCTCCCCAAAATACAAGTGGGGAGTGAAGAAACCCAGAAAGTTACGAATCCCCCTTGATGCTTACAAAGTCATTCTCCTTACACTCAGTGCGCTCTTTGGACTGGTCTATCGGCCCAGGGACTTTGCTTCCTACATGCTGGGGATCTTCATCTGTAACCTGCTGCTCTACCTGGCCTTTTACATCATCATGAAGGTAAGAGTGGGTGCTGGGGTTCCCCCCTCCCCACAGCACTGAGCCTGCACGCACAGGACCCCAGCGTGGTGGTATCTGCTTCCCACCCACAGCTTCGAAGCTCCGAGAAGCTCCTTCCGATCCCACTCTTCTGCATCGTGGCCACTGCTGTGATGTGGGCCGCCTCGCTGTACTTTTTCTTCCAGAATCTCAGCAGCTGGGAGGTAAGAGGGCGGTTTTCTTGGCCAAGGAAATGTTCTCCCTCTGTCTGGCCTTCCGGGCCCTCCTACCTCCCTCTCTTCACGTAGTTGGGGCTCTTTGTCTTTGAAATGAAAGCGTTCTCTGAGAGGGATGGTGTTGCCCATCCACACCTAAATGGCATGCTGTCCTCGTGCACGGGGCCGCGCCTCGTGTGGGCCCTCTAGACGTGGCAGAACTGATCTCCATTATGTGTTGGGTGATGATCCTCCCCCCAGCGATGTTTAATGTGTGTAAAAACCTTGATGCATGTGTGTTTTTCTCGTAACCCACATTCATAAACAGATACCCAGCTGGCGGTGTTCGTAAATCCATGGCACAGAGAGGGGAGCTGAGGCCTGGAAACCCAGGACCCTATCCAGTAGCAGAGAGG
Source organism: Potos flavus (assembly GCA_028534135.1). Classification (NCBI taxonomy): domain Eukaryota; kingdom Metazoa; phylum Chordata; class Mammalia; order Carnivora; family Procyonidae; genus Potos; species Potos flavus. Next base: position 140,081,357 of record CM052898.1, on the reverse strand, counting down.
AGGCCTCCGCTCTATACCACCACAATCGATTTTAGAACATTGTCATCACCCCAGAAAGCAAGCCCGGGCCCATTAGCTGTCGCTCCCCGATTCTCCCTCACGCCTTAGCCACAGGCAGCCGTTAATCTCTCTTCTGTCTCTATAGCTCTGCCTGTTCTGGATATTTCATACACATTTATCATACAGCACGTGCCTTTGAGTCTGGCGTAGGCACTCATCCATGAGGTCTCATGTATCCATCTCTTTTTATTGCTGAATAACACTCCCTTGTGTGGAGACAGCACTTCTCCTCTCTCATCAGTCGATGGGCATTTGGATTGTTCCCACTCTTTGGCTCTTGCAAATGCAGCCGTGATGAACGTGGTGTATACGTTTTCGTGTGGACTCGTGTTTTTCTTGGAAGCTCGCTTTTGGAGCCAGGCATCGAGTAGTCTTTTTGTAGCTTTCTGGATGTTCAGCCCTCTAAACAGTTGAACTGTGGGAATGCTCACCCACATCCTGCCTCACCTTCCTCCAGGGAACCCCCGCCGAATCCCGGGAGAAGAACCGGGAGTGTATCCTGCTGAATTTCTTTGATGACCATGACATCTGGCACTTCCTCTCCGCCACTGCTCTGTTCTTCTCATTCTTGGTGAGTTGATAAATACCTTTTATTTTTTAAAGAAATATACTTTTTTAAAAAAGATTTTGTTCATTTATTTGAGAGGGAGAGAGTGAGCAAGAGGGAAATGGAGCAGGGGACAAGGCAGAGGGAGAGGGAAAAGCAGACTCCCCGCTGAGCAGGGAGCCCCACTGGGGACTTGATCCCAGGATCCTGAGATCATGACCTGAGCATAAGGCAGATATTTAACTGACTGAGCCACCCAGGCGCCCCTAAAAATACCTTTTTGTTAATTTCTTCTTTCTTCACATCCCATACCTTTTGTTCTTTTTTCCCTTCTTCCTTACCCTTTTGTATTTCTCTCAAACTTCCCTTTCCAATTCCTCGCTGTAATTCAGTATACAGACTATTTTATTTTTTCCCCTTCAGATAGAGCTTTATTTTCATTTTCCTTTTACTCCCCAATATTTTAAGACAGAGTGACAAAATGATTTTTCTTAAAGCCACAACGTCTGGACCGAATTGGTTATTAGAACTCACATGCCATGAACAGCCCCAGGAATCACTTGTGGCATTCACTCACATTTGGGTAACATTAGATTATTCCTCCCTGTGCTGCCCTCACATTCCTCCTCCTCTTCCAGTCTCACTGAATATCTTACAGATATTTTACAAATTCCTAGAGCGCTCAGGAGAGCAGCCCTGGCCTCTGCTGCTTCTCACCAGTCTGTCCCAGACCTCTCCTGGGTAATCCCTGCATTTCTTGTGGCCCAGACACCTTTCCAGAAGCTGTGCATAGCCTAACAACCTCGGATGATCACTCCTGGCAGCCTTTCATCCTAATTTAGAGATTTTCCTAATTAAAAGTCCCCGGTGCCTGGACACGGATTCAGCTGGCAAAACAGAGCGGCGAGCCGGACCTGTGCCCCCAGCTCTGGCCTAGGTGCGCGCCCTGCCGTCGCACGGCCTCGAGAGCGGAGCGGGGCTGCCCTCTGGTGGTCAGCTGGGGAAGTTCAACAATCCGCATAAACCTCGTTCCTCCTGACTTTTATTTCTGATAAACACTTTCACTAGAGAGATAGAGACAACAAAAGTGGGGTGAAAGTTTCCACGTGAAGAGAGTGGTGGCCGAGGGAACTAAAAATGGAGGCGGGGCGTGCGTTTCTTGTATAGCAATACTCTATATGCAACAAGACTTCCTTTCCTCTAGATCATAAGCCGAATGTCCCCATCTAAGTGATGACTTCTCTGGCCACCCTATCAGCACTTTTTTTACCTTTCCTCACCCCATAGTTCCTGTGTCCCCAACATAGTCTAATTTTTATTACTGTTTTTATTGCATATTATTACCTAGTACACCATACTTAGCTCACCTCATTAGCATGCTGTACTGTACTCAGGTATTTGCTTCATGTCTGAAGCTCTCTCTCAAACGTAAGCTCCAGAAGGGCAGGGAGGTTTGTCTCTTGTGTTCCAAACTATATCTCTGGCATTTAGAATAGCACATAATAGACCCCTGATAAACATTTGAATTAATACATGAACTATGTAATCCTAATAATCGCCTGTAGAGAGCGCTGCGTTGCAGAAAGCTGTAGGGGACAGAAAGGCAAGTAAGGGCGCTGCCCGAGACAGCCTGTTTGAGTCTCAGAGAGAAGGCAGGAGCTTACCCCGGCTGTGACCGTGCATCCCCTTCATCTCTCTGCCCCTCTCGTTCCAGGTTTTGTTAACCCTGGATGATGACCTGGATGTGGTCCGGAGAGACCAGATCCCTGTCTTCTGAGCCTCCAGCTTTAAGAGAGGGAGAGGGAGCAGTCGATCTTGGTGCTGTTTCATGAAAATACAGGGACTGCAGCAAAGTCACCACTGCCAAATGCTCCACTCCCCCTCTGTCAAGTCAGCTCTGCGCGTGTTCCCACAGGAAGGAGAGGGGCTGGAGGGACACTCAAGCCTGCGAGAACAGAGGCAGAGGGGAAGCCACGGGTATGGACAGAGGCAGGCCCTGAAGAGTCAAGGGACTCCCATCCTCTTCCGTGTGCAGCCCTGAGCCCGACGTGGACAAAAGCTGCATCCAAGTCAACTTGCTGTCTCGGGACCCCTCCCACCCTCACCTGAGATTTGCCAGCTAGGGCAGAGCGACGCTGCCCTCTTCGTCCAGCTGCCTCCAGGCCCAGAGAGGCCAGCAGCTCAGGTGTCCTGCCCAGACTTGAGATGACCCCCTCCGCACCTCCACATCTGCTCCTCTAGACATCCCAGAGCACCAGCTCGCTCCTCCGAGGTCCAGGGACGACGGAGAATCCTCAGAGTCTGACGGAGGGCTGAACCCAACCCCCTACCCAACTGGGATAGATGTTTTAGTAGGACCGGCTAATCGCCTCCTTGGAAGGAATGCTTATGTGTCCCCCACGCTCCTGACCCCATTAGAAGGGCTCTGGATTGGGCTTTGTCACACACTTGTCCTCACAGGTGACTATCTCTGGGACCAAGGCTTGGGTGCTTACCTACTTCCCAGTGTCTTCATCTCACCACTGTGTGTTGACCCCACAACTCAGGCTCTGCTTTCTCGGGAAGGCTGTTACCCCACCAGTTCCAAGGCAGAAGGGGAAACAGGAAAAACTCTTCTAGCAGCAGGAATGAGAGGAATGACCAACAGGCCAAGAGACCGGTGACATCAGCATCAAGCAAACAGACCTCACCCTAAGGACGTGGGCTCCTGGGGCAAATGTAGCAAAGGCGAAATTGCTTTCTCGTGCCTCCAATTCAGACAGCTCAATTCTGGGCCCACATCACCTGTGGAGAATAAAGCATTACTCTAACCAGGAGTACTGCACTGGGGATCCTCCACCACCAACCAGACCCCCTACCTGGCACTTTCTGCAGATCAGGGGCTCCAGATTTTCTCCCCGGAGTTCTCTAGAACTCTCGGGGTGAACACGTTTTACTCATCCTCCTGAGTTGCAAAGAGCAAGCCGATCCAGGACTGTCTTTTGTTTGCACCTGATTCTCATTCTCTCCCAGCAAGATGTTGCAGAGCTCAGCCTCCCACTTCTATCACACTGTCTGGCAATTCTGCCCCTGATGAGCCCCATCTGGACCAAGCACCCTCATTACCTGGAGTAAGATGGAATCAGAAAATAGACATACAAATGTGTACCCCATATATATGTGCCTGTGAAACTGAAGTCACCTGTCCCCTCTGCTTTCCTGATCATTCATTAGAGAAATGGATTAGGTGTCCTTTAAAAAAAAAAAAATTATTCCGTCTCTAAAATATTTGCATAATGGCCAAAAATCACATTTTGGAAGTTTGAAAAGTTTAACAACACAAAGAGGCTTTTAATGAAACTTTTTGTGATTTGCTTTTCCTAAAATGCCCCCAAGTTCGTATTTGGTTTTCTGCTCTTCTTTATTCCTTAAAAACTACTGGCTTCCATAGGCCATATGAAGACCACCTATTAAATGGTGGTGTTAGTCCAACATCTAAAACAAATTTCAAATCTGTTTACCTATGGTGTATTTGACCTAATTCTTTAATTTTAATGCACTGATGGTTTCAAATCAAAAAAAAAAAAAAAGATGCACTAAGGAAATGTGGACAGTCTGTTCCAGTGGCCCAAAGTGAATAAATTCTGAGATGCATTACCTGTGCAGTCGCTTGTTTGGGGAGTGTGTCCGTGGGACTGGGGCTGTGGTGTTCTTGACTGTTTTCCCATCGTGTCTGTATTGTGCTGTGAACTCACACACTGTGGTCAGTTCTCTTCTCCACAGCAGGACTAAAAACACAGACCAAGCCCACTCTTAGAGCCATCAATTCTACACATACTTGTTGCTAATTCTTTCTATGGTGCCAACGTCGCGGCCAGAGGACTTGAGAAGGTTATCCGACAGCATCCGTGCGGTTGATAGGAATGGGGGGGGCAACCAGAGCTTTTCACAGCTGAATGGCCCCCTGTCCACAGCTTGCGCCTGCGCCCATGCGCGTCGCTCTTTAAAGAGAAGCAAAGGTAACTCTGAAAGCCAAGTTCAGCCGGAGGGTAACCGGAGAAAACAACCACTGTGAAGAGGCTTTTGGCAGAACAGGCACAGAAGTAATCAGAGGAGGTCAGCGGGATCAGGACAGACATGTGGCGGCCAGAGGAGCAAAGCCATGCGCAGAAAAAAATGACCTCTTCACACCTCTGACGAATGCTGGAGAGGCAAGCCCACCTGTTGACGTTGCGGGGTTGAGGGATTAGCCCAGTTTTATTTTAGCAGCGGGAGAAGCCGCTGGAAAACCAGAGTCTATCTGGGGAAGGGACTTTCCGTGACTGAAGGAGCTCACTCAGCCAGCTCCCCGGGCCAGAGAAAGTGGCAGCTGCTTCCTTGAGAGCTCCAAGCAGCCACCAGAATGTTCTGTGGGGTCACCAAATGCATGGGTCGGCGAGTCCGACAACATCCAAATGTTTCTCCTTCTGGGAGATAGTGTCTCTTTGTAAAGCTTGGGAGAAAGGGAGGAACAAAGATAAACATTATTCATGGAAAGAACAGTGGAGTCTGAGAAAGATTCTGGAGGCTGATTTTAGACCAATTATGTTCACATACTCACTATGTGACCTGGGACAAGTCGCTGGAACTCTCTGATCCTCTCCTATCACTCCCGCTCTATGAGGGAGACAGAAGTAGAGATGTGCAGAGCCCCGAGGGTAGTGGGGACAGAGGAGGGTGTCACCCACCCCGCCCCTTGGGAACCCCACAGGTGGCAGCCTCTCCTCTAGGCTGGCCTCTCTCTCCTCTAGGGACTCTCCATTGACACCTGCTGTTCCATTTCCTGTCCTCACTTCCAGGAGGCCCTGAAGGGTTTGGGGGGCCTCTTCGCCTTCAGAGATACTGTCCAGAGATATCAAACCCCCCAGCCCGGGGGCCCCCTTGCCCTTTACTGCTGCACGTCACTGCCTCTGGCCCTTAATGCTCTTACTCCAACTCTGATGAAAAATCACTCCCAAAGCTACAGCCAAGTGGAAAATCTGGCTCTGTGGGTCACACCTCATTACCGCCATCTCTGCCCGGGAAATCTCTAAGAAAACCTGGATTTGCTCCTTTCTCAAGTAGCCGTTCCTACTGTCCTTCAGGGAAAGCCCTGTGCAAACGTTCCCCACCCCACCCTCCCTGCCCCGTCAGCAAATGCTCCGGAGGGAAAGCCTGGAGGTTCAGCCCGCATGAAGATGGGCTTCGGCCTGAGTGAAACAGAACCGCCCCCAGAAAGAAGCAGGAGAAGCTCACCCAGGTTTTGAAATGACTAATATTGCTGGCGAAACTAAGGAAAGGCATTATGAGTAAAGATACCATCTGCCCCTGCCGGAAGCAATGTAAAAAGCCTCGTTTAGCATGATTCCGCCCAGTTTGTGGTAGGTTTTTTGTGGTGGTTGTCAATGCTGTTTGGTGGAGACACGATATATTGTGTGACTAGGTTTTATTGTCCCCTCAGTATTAAAGCACCATTGCCAATGAGGTAAAGTGGCTGCTAAACCTTGGTCTTTAACACACATAAATTCAAATAAGCTTCACAGGACTCACAGATCAGCCTTCGCCGTGAGTTTCTATCAGGGCCGTAGTAATAGTTTTGCTTGGACAGGACTCCTTTGCGAGAAGAGACCCCTACTCTGTGAACTCCAAGGGAGGATTTTGTACAGTTTTCCCTCAAGTGTGGTCTTGCTGTTCTACTGAAACACAAGGAAGACTAAGTGGTTACCATTGTTCACATAAAATTACCCCTTGTTCTTTTTTTTTTTATATCCAGTGATTTATATATATGTATATATATATATCATATATTTTATTAACATATAATGGGTTATTTATATATTATATATATATTTTATATATTTTATTAACATATAATGGGTTATTTGCCCCAGGGGTACAGGTCTGTTATTCATCAGTCTTACACGATTCACAGCACTCACCATAGCACATACCCTCCCCAATGTCCATCACCCAGCCACAACATCCCTCCCCTCCCCCCAGCAACCCTCAGTTTGTTTTGTGAGATTAAGAGTCTCTTATGGTTTGTCTCCCTCCTGATCCCATCTCGTTTCATTTCCCCCCCAGCCCCCTCACCCCCCTACCTTGCCTCTCAAATTCTTCATATCAGGGAGATCATATGATAATTGTCTTTCTCTGATTGACTAATTTCATTTAGCATAATACCCTCTAGTTCCATTCACATTGTTGCAAATGGCAAGATTTCGTTTCTATTGATGGATGTAAGAATTACCCCTTGTTCTTACCAACCTCAGGGAAATGGACTCTACCCTCTTTCTAAATATCCCTAGAGTAGTAGATTTTATCATTTTTCCTGAAATTCAAATTTAAAAAAATTCCTTGGCTCTATCCTATGTCTTTTCCATTACCCAAAAGTTTCCGTCATCTCAGATTTACCCATTTCACTGCAGATGAAAAATAATTGACCACCATATTTTATACATAGAATAGCCTTAAAGTCTTATCACATCTCAGTCAAGAGCTAAATAAAGTCTAGGTGTTTATCTCTTGTTCAGCATTACAGTTCTGATTTAGAAAATAAGAGATTGAAACAGTGGAAGATATTCAAGTCAGGACAAGAGAAGTCTGACACCCAACCCCACCATGGTTTGCTCCTGGGGCCCCTCCTCTGCCCTATCTCCCCACATTCTTTATGAATTAGGACTCTAAGTCATTTGTAAATGACTATCGAGTTACCCAAAATAACTCAAAAGCTCTCTCTAACATTGCCATCACAGAAAAAAAGTTGATTTGCATTTTATGATCTTTATTATGTTGCCTATCCTAGGCTCTCATAAGGCTCAGTAGCCAGTCTTAGGCAGGTCCCTTCAGGGAAGAGGACAAATTCGACCTGAGGTTCACTCTGCTTGTCTCTCAACATAGGACACCTGATAAAGTAACCTACTTTTCAGGGGATCCATTTCTCTTTTAACCTCCCTTCCTCATCTCTTTTCTGTCCACTTACATAGAATCTGAAATACTGCTTTGGCTAATAGTCAGGAAGTACATAGGCCAGGCTCCGTGAGGACCTGGATGAAGCAATGGGCAAAACACACAGTCTCTTCCATCATAGGATCTGGGGTCCGAAAGGGAAGATGGACATGAAGCACATCCTCACAATTTGTTAACTAAGTGGGCCAAGCGCTCCAAGAAGAGAGTGGTCTTCTGAGAATCTTATCATCAGATGCGAAGCAAAGAAAAAGTCCAAATAAGTACCAGCAATTTTTATCCCCAGATGTGAAGTCCTAAACTTGCTGCTGATACAACATAGCATCTCTCCTGCTTGAACTGACCACCTCCAGTTTTTCATAAGGAAAATGAAAGTCCCAATTTCGATCTTAGCAGAGAACAGAGATCCAGAGAGAGAGTTGGAGTGGGGATCCTCTCAATCCATCCTCGAGGAAGCAAAACTGCTCCAACTGCCTAATTCTGAGGAACGGCAATAACCCATCCCTGCCGGAGGATAAGCAGGAGACTGAGCTTTTCCATCTGCCCTTTTAGTGGGGCCTTGCTGTTGGAAACCATTGTCTTCCCACCTCTAACCCTAGACCATTCGAGTCGGCAGAACTAATCGTTAAAACAGCAAACATTTGGCGTCAGGTATCATGTCAAGGGTTTTATGTACATTACCGTTTATGTCTGTTTTATGTACATTACCGTCTTTAATCCTGAACCCTACCTCCCTGTGAAGTAGGCACTGTTACTACATTTGCCAGATGGAGAAACCGACACTTAAATCACTGTTGACTAGATGAAGCAAATGGTACAGAAACCTGGATTCACAGTCCGAAATGAGTAGCTTGGGTAAAGAGATCAGATAAGGGGAAGACGGATTGTGTCCTAAGGAAGGCTCATGGATGCATGTCTATATGTGCAAACCATATAGCCTAGAATTATGTAACTATTGAACACCTTAACAAAAAGAGAAGGTTTCAGCAAAATTCAGAAGATGTGTGTCTGTTACATAAACCTGAATAACAATGAAACCTACCGGGCTTTAGGAAAGCCAACCGATAAAACCACGGCTTTGGATCACTTTGGCTCTCTTAAACTGGAACAGCTGGATTCATGGGAGGGCTGTTGCTTCAGCCTCTGAGCTTGTAACGTTAAAAACCAAAGTCCGTTTTATAAATTCAAAGATTGTACTTGGCAAAGGGCTACAGGCCCAAAGATCCATTTTAAATTAAAATACATGTAGCATAAGGTGTCAGGTCTCCACTGGAAGCGTGCTGGGTCAGAAACAAAATTAACAGCGGAGAGAAAGCACAGGAATGCAGTCGGTTTCTGTTTCCTAAAAAACATTCACAGACTCAAAAATTCACGTCAAAAAGTCTTCCAAAGCTGCCTCTCAGACTGATCAATGCTGGTCTAATAGATCAGGCAGAATTCACCAGTCCTGTCAATGGCTGAACCATCTTCTGACATGGGGATGGGGCCCAGCCCTCCCCTCCTAGAAGGGAGTGGTTTCATCTCACCAAATGGAGACAAAGGAAAAAGGCTGCACTGAACTGGGGAATCAGAGTTCTCCACTGGAAGTACAATGATAGTAGTGATAAATGTTTTTAAATGTGTCTTGAGATAAAAGCAAAAAAGAACATGACTTGGTTTGAAACACTGATATACTAACCAATTTTTTTTTCCTATCCTAAGCTGTCTGTTTGGCTTTTATGTATATATTATTTATATTTAATGTGAATTTGCACATTTGCCACTCAGCAGCATTAAAAAAAAAAAATGGGATTTAACCTAATTGAATCATGAGAGTTCCCAGAAAACTTCCCTGAAGCGGCAAGTTCTCCACCATCACAATTTGGATTTAGCCTCTTTCCAAACCACAGATCTGAATATGATTAAGACAATGTACAAAAACAAAACCCGACCTGCTCAGCCCAAACTTAGTTAAAGGCTGGGTTTTCATTATCTTCCCTAAAATCTGGATCGTGGGAACACGAGTGGCACATTGATACAGGTGAACCAACCTACCAGACTTCTGAACTTATGTAGGCAGCAAGTTAGCATTATTGCCTTAACTTCTCACAGAAAGAAGAGGTCAGAGGGGCTGTTGACATTGACCAACAAACTGTATTCTAGTGTTCCCTGCATTTCAGTGTCCTGGGTAGGGGAGATAGAAGAGAGGAAGGTCCTGGAAAATAGCTAAAATAACTGGCCTCTTTACATTCAAATACTCCTTTGCAACTGTGTGAAAACACTTTCAAATATCAAACCTCTTTTGTCCCTCACGTGAACCGTGTGAGTCAGGATAATGTTTCAACGAATAAACTAAGATGCAAAGACGTTATACCTCTTGCCCAAAGTCTCGCAGCCAGGTAACGGGAGCCGGATACAAAATACTGCCGTTGCCTTTTCTTTGTCTAAAGAACGACAGTAAAATAGCTTTTAGATTTTACTGATTCAAGAAATTGACCAAGAGAAAATCAACATCGGTTCAGACTTCCGTAGACAGTTTTTTCTTAGCCTTTTTATTTAGGCACGTATAAACTATACCACGTAATGCACGTAAACGACGTTACGTAACGCACGGACGCTATATTACGTAAGGCACGTACACGCACCCGTACACGCCTATATTCACCACTGTAACCAGCACCCACCCTGAGGTACAAAAGATTTCCCACATCCTCGTGCGTGATCCAAGTCAAATCCCTGCCCCAGAGATGACCACTTCTGGCTTTTCTCCGTATAGACGAATTTTGCCTATTCTTAAACTTCGTATAGGTGGAATTCTTCAGTATATGCTCCTTCTCATCTGGCTTCTGTCATTCAATATAATGTCAGTGAGATTCATCCATGTAAAAAAGATGAGGCTGTGACATTTGTGACAACATAGAGCTAGAGGGTGTGATGCTAAGTGAAATAAGTCAGACAGAAACACAAATATATGATTTCACTCATATGTGGAATCTAAAAGAAAACAAACAAACAGAATCAGCTGTATAACTACAGGAAACAAACGGATGGTTGAAAAGAGGAGGAGGGTAGGGGGAGGGGCAAATGGGTGAAGGGGAGTAAGAGATACAGGCTTCCAGTTATGGAATGAATAAACTGTGGAGACAAAAGGGAAAACATAGGGAATATAGTCAGTTGTACTGTAATAACCTTGTATAGTGACAGATGGTAGCTGCGCTTGTGGCGAGCATAGCGTGATATAAAAAGAAGTTGAATCATTATGTTGTACCCCTGAAACTAATGTAACATCGTGTGTCAACTATACTCAAATAAAAAAAAATTTTTTTAAGGAATGCAATAACTATTAGCACAGTAGTGGTGCCGCTGCCTTGATTCGTGCTAAAGTACCAACAGTTTCATACACCATCACTTTTGCACCATCGGTGCGAAAGCCAATACAGTTATGGCATGTCACATCTTAGCACCATCATAAAAATAACTTTGAGGGGCGCCTGGGTAGCTCAGTTGTTAAGCGTCTGCCTTTGGCTCAGGTCATAATCCCAGGGTCCTGGGATTGAGCCCCAGGTCCGGCTCCCTGCTCAGCGGGGAGCCTGCTTCTCCCTCTCCCACTTCCCCTGCTTCTGTTCCCTCTCTTGCTGTCTCTCTCTCTGTCAAATGGATGGAATCTTAAAAAAAAAAAAAAAAAAAAAAAGAAGAAGAAGAAGGAAAAAAGAAAATAAAATCTTTAAAAAATAACAGTAACTTTGACCACACAGATTCCCTAAAAGGGGCTCAGAGAGCCCCAGGGTCCTGGGGACTACATTTTAAGAACCACTACTGTAGAAGCTGTAGTGTTCTACCTTTTACATTTAGGTCTGTGACCCAGTTTAAATTAATTTTTGCGTGTAGTGTGAAATAGGGAGGCCCAGGATTTTTTCCGCCTCCATACTGATATCCAATTGCTACAGTCCCATTTATTGAAAATATCACCTTTTGGGGCGCCTGGGTGGCTCAGTCATTAAGCTTCCACCTTGGGCTCGGGTCATGATCTCAGGGTCCTGAGATGGAACCTCACATCGGGCTCCCTGCTCAGTGGGAAGCCTGCTTCTCCCTCTCCCACTCCCCCTGCTTGTGTTCCCTCTCTCACTGTCTCTCTCTGTGTCAAATAAATAAATGAAATCTTTAAAAAAGAAAGAAAGAAAGAAAGAAAATACCACCTTTTACTCACTGAAATACCACTGGCACCTTTGTCATCAATCAAGTGACTATAATGTGTAATCTATTTCTGAGATTTCTGTTCCTTCCCATTGGTCTACTATCTTTCTTTGTGCCAATATCATACTGTTTTACGTGTTGGAGCTTTATAGTAAGCTTTCGATCTTTTTTATTGAGATATAATTGACCTATTACATGAGTTTCAGTTGTACAACAAAATGATTTGATATTTGTATCCTTTCTTCTGCCAGCAATGTTGTATAGTTTTGGGTGAGTAATTTTATTCACACTAGCCGGCAACATCAATAAAATGTTGAATAGATTGGTAAATAATGATCATCCTTGTCTTGTTCCTAACTTCAGGGTGAAGTCACTAAGTATAAGCTGTAGTTTTGTGTTTTGGTGTTTTGTTCGGGTTGTAGATACGCTTCGTCATTTAGAATGTTCCCTTCTCTTCCTGTTTTGTTTAGTTTTTACCATGAATGGATGCTGAATTTTATCAACTGTTTGAGTTAACACATTTTTTTCTCTTTTATTCTGAGACAATGAATGCATAAATTGATTTTAAAATGTTAACCTTACATTCCTGAAATAAACCCCATTAGGTCATGACTCACAATTCTTTCCTTGTATCACTAGATGCACTTTGCTGACATCTTCTTTAGAATTTTCACATCTATGTTCATTAAGAACATTGGCCTATATCTTTCTTTTGCCCTAATGTTGTGACGGGTTTGGCATCAAGGTTATGTTAACTTCCTAAAACAAGGTTGTAAGTGATCCGTCTTTCTCTATTTCATGAGTTTGGATAGATCAGTGCTATTTATTTCTTTAATATTTAGAAGAACTTTTTCACTAAAATCACTTAAGCTTGAAGTTTTCTCTGTGGAAAGACATTTATTTGTTTATTTTTGTGGAAAGACCTTTAAAAGAAGACCTTTAAAAGAACAGCTTTATTGAGATATGGCAATAAGTGATCTCTAACACCCTCATTTTACCCATTTTAATATGAGAATGTAGTTTATTCATTCATAAAACCAAAACTTCAGGTCTAAGCGAGATAAATACCTGTGTATCTACTATTCAGTTCAATGGAACATACCAGTGCTTTCGAAGTACCCCTCCTTGATACAATCCCCCTCCCTCCTTTCCTAAGAAGCACCAATTATCCTGAACTTTGGGTTTATCATTTCCTTAACTTATAATTTTTATCACATCTGTAGGTATCCCTAAACAATAAATTGTTTGATTTACAGACATTTAAACTTATGTCACTTTATGCTGTTCAAGCTCCTCTGCAACTAGTTTTTCCCCCTCAAACTTCATGCTTGTAAAATGTAACCAAGTTGGGGGCTCCTTGGTGGCTCAGGAGGTTAAGCTTCGGACTCTTGATTTTGGCTCAGGCTCTGATCTCAGGGTCATGATTTCGGGGTCATGAGATTGAGCCCTGCGTTGAGCTCTGCACTCAGTGCAAGTCTGCTTGCCCCTCTCCCTCTGCTCCTTCCCCTCCTCCCTTCCTTTCCCTGCTCCCATGTGCTCTCTCTCTCTCAAATAAATAAAATCTTCAAAAAAACATGTAACCAAGTTGATGTGGGTAGCTGTAATGAAAGACCCATTTCTTGTTCCAAAGTTCTGTGCTTCAGTTTCCTCCACTATAAACACATGAGGAGGAGTTTAGCTGAATCATCTCTCAGTAGTCTTCCAGATCTGAAGTCTAATTTTACTTTTTACAATAGGTACAGATGTGTATAGTTTGCTCTAACAATATGGCACTGGTCATAATTATAATTTATTTGAGGTTGACTCTTTGATCAGGAACACATTTCCCATGGGAAATGTGTCATGGTATCATTTTCAGAATTTTGGCAAAATTGGAAGATTACTTGAATAGAAAACTTTGGTATGCAAGACAAGTAAGTCATTTGAATACCAGGTTTGAGGCGGCACATGCAATGATCAAAAAAGACAGAATTCACAATGCAAAAATGCAAAGTTTATTTTCTTAAATAAAATACTATATTCATATCTATACAAATAATTATTACAACCATTAAAATGTTACATTTACCAATAAAAATTTCAAAACTTTAAACAAGAGCATGGTTTAGAATATTCACACCCTAATACAATGCATTTGTAAAAAGATGTCAAAATAAACAGGACCTATTCTTATTTACAACTGTAGGACAATTCTGATCGTATTATACATATCTGCTCTGGATTCCATTACAAAACAGATTAGTTCCCATTAGAATTATAAACCAGGTGATTTACAGTAATAGGACACAGTACACAGCAGACATTGCTGGCATGGGAATAGATACAAATATTACACTATTGAAAAACTACAGTTAGGTTTTTTTTCTGGTGACTGCCCTACAGTAAGCCTCTCACCCAGTGTATCTATAAATAATTTGTGAAGGTAATTATGTTCTCAGATTTTTCCACCTATTTTTACCAAAATGTGTGTGTGTGTGTATATATATGTGTATGTATGTATACACACACACATATATGTATATGTATATATATATATGGCCTGCTGAACATGGAACCAAATCTTTTCTTCACAGTAACACAACTGCAGCATTTTAAGCAACACTGTCTGGTCCCTTTCTTCTTGGACGATCAACAGTTCAACTCCCTTAAAGGTTACCAATATAGTCAAGTTCAGTGCCTCGATGACCCCACAAATGAGAATGGTTTTAAAACTTAAGGGATGGGGATAAAGAGATCCAGAGAAGTGAGGAAGGAGTGAGATGGAGAAAACTCTAAGTTTCTGTAACGTAGTATGGTGTAGAGCTGTATGTACAACTGAGCCAAAAACAAAAAAACACCAAAAAGCAAAAAACCCACAACTTATGATCATCGTTTTTAAAAGTGTTAAATTACAAGATTTCTCTTCTATGTCTCATGAGCTATCTGGTGACAGATGATGCAGATTATCATCCAAAATAACACCAATTTGAATATTTTATCCAATACTTTCACCCCAAGTTGGCTCGTGTTTGTGAAGCAGCTGAAAACATGCCTGCACCCGAGCCCTACAGTTGACCGGGTCTGTGCAAATATGGAAATAATGATGTTGAATGACCACCACCTACAAGCTCAGAGTTTAAAAGGAGTTTTGCTTCTAAACAGTGTATTTTTTACAAGATCGGCATCGAAGATGGCTCAGAGAATGAATGATAAGGCAACAGTGAGAAACATCAGCTGTTCTTGTCTTCTAGGTGTTTGATTACACAGCACGTACCGTTCCGGCTGGTCCTTTGCTATATAACAGAGGAGTGGGTGAGTAGTATGTTCCAATGGCTGGTCTTCGGACCAGAGGCACAGTTTCAAGTAAAGTGCAGTACCAGGATAGAGGCATGTGGGCAGAACTAGAAGCTCCGTGTCCAAGAAGGTCCTCATGCTGGACTGCCTCCATCTAAACTTGGTGTTCCCCACAGGCTCTGGTAAAAACACTGTCTGGCTCACATAGGAAGGGTAGAATGCAGACAGAATACGGTTAAACCAAAAAAAAAAAAAAAAAAAAAAGACCCTTTTTCTGTTGGGGGCATTTAGCCCAAAAGGTACTTCAAGAAGAATAAATTTCTGGCCTTTAATTTGCATATAGGTATCATAAAATCATCACTCACAGATTAACTTCACGCTAGTTTATTTGGCTACTACTATTGCCCTCTGGAGGTATACAACCATAAGCAATTATCTCCGGGCAAAGTTAGAATTTATACAGACAACAGAATTACGACTTCCACATCCCTAAAGATATCAACCCAAAGCCATCTGATCTTGGTACCACCTTTGCGGTGTCTGAAACTCCTCCATGGGAAGAAAGGAAATTCATCAAAACAAGAAACAGAACTGTATGGCACATTCAATATTTTAAATTAATTCTAAACTCATTTTGTTTCAAGAAATTCTTGTTGCCTCTTGATAGAACAGGAGATACAGTGGTTCCCAAAGCCAGGAATTGGGAATGACTGATACAGGAGCACGACTCACTATATCAAACAATGATCCAAGAGATGGATGGGCCCAATAAACCTTTCAAGGCAGAGGAGAGTAATCATCCTAAGGAAATAAGCAGGCTCCCTGCCACCTGTTTGACACGGAGCAGATGGAAGAAAAAAGGAGCCTAGGTACCTAAAGATCAGAGAAAGGGTAAAGCCAAGAAGATGCTTGTTAGTAAGTCATTACCCGTTCTCAAATTTTCAAAACTTCACTCCCATTAAAATGTGTTTCCGCATTTTTTTTGGAGTATAAATTTTAGCCTTTCCATGACATGGATAATGTTAGAAGGCAAGAGCAAGGCAAATGAATTTTCTTTAAAGCATTTAAATAATTTTATATTTTAAGAAGGCTGATTAGGAAAACAAACCAAAAAAAAAAAAAAAGGCTGATTTTTTAAAAATTGATCTTTATTGCAGTTCACCCTGATATGTAACTGGAAATTGCTGCAAAAGAATATTCCTTCCTCATTCTTCTCTTTCCATAGTTCTATTATGTTAAATTTTAAAAAGCATGATCACTGTGGAATATCACTCCTTACTTAGAAAAAAGTTACCATCCCTGGTCCCTCCGAAAGGTCTTACAATATAAACAAAAATAAATTTCCTGAAATGATATAAAACATCCCCAAACGACCGGTATGTATCAAAAAAAAAAAGACATCAAACTTGATTTCTTTTATCCATGATTGACACATTAGAAATTTATACATAATGAGAAATCTGAAATTTTTCACCTCATTAGAAGTTACTGTGTTAAATCTTTAGAGAAATCACTCTCTCTAATTGATTCTATGTGATCAACAATACTAAAAGAGATAGAAATAATTTAATTAATGACTCTCACTTTGATTCATACATTTGTATATGTTTGTGTATTTCCAGAAACCACAAAATTATTTATGGAAATGGTTTTTACATTCTATGGTCCTATATTACCAAGCCAAGCCAAAAATAACATTAAATTTACTATAACCAAAACTGACTGTTTCCTGCCATGCTTTTGCCAAAAATCATATCCAGAGATTGCTAGGTATTAAATAATAAATTTCCTCCCCAAAATCATGTAGCTTGGATTACTAAATACTTAATATACAGCTGGTAAATCTCATACACTCGTGCTGTTAAATCAAATAAGATTACTATGCTCTGAACACTTTTAGAATTGAGTCCATATATACAATGATCTCTTACATACATATGCACGTGTCTGTAAGATAACTAGAGCTACATGTAAGCAGGAGCCAAACTATTTGCAGATGGTCACATCTTTCTTCAGATGGTCAAATAAGCTTTCCCTAAGGGTAGAGGCTCATTTGGTATCAAAGTATTATGTGCTTGGAATGAGAGCTCTGAAAAACGTAAATGCTATCTCTGAACAGGGCTGAGCAGAAAAAGAAAATCAATGCAACAGAGAAATAGCTGACAGTACCAGCCTTTGAGGCCTTTCTACCGCAATGTTCAAATTGATCTTCTCCTTAGCCTGTTACCGTAGTTCTAATTATATCGAACAGTGCTGGTTCTTCAGAACTCGAGGGCTGCCACGCTGTGCATGTGTGCATTTGTATGTGTATGTGAAAGGGAGAGAGAGCAACAGGGAGAGGGAGGGAAAGAGGAGAAGAGCCCAACATACTGAACACTATCCTTGAAATTGGCAGGTTGGACCTTTCAAGTACAGAGAAAAACCTGAATGTTATAACTTAAAACTCAGTTAAGGTAATTAATTAAAAAAAAAAAAGCCATGAATCCCACTTTTTTCCCAACTACAAGTTTTAACTACTGTGTTTATCTGTTGTCTTATTTAAGTAACTCCTATTCTTCACTATGACCATTTTGAAGGAGAAAATATAGCTTTTCTTGTTTACAATTCTTTTTTTTTTTTTTTTGCCTCCAGGAGGCTGCTTCAGTGGGCAGCAGAGAGAGGAAGGTTTGGTAAATACAGTTCAAGAGGCACACACGACCCTTTTACTGAGTCTTCACAAGAGGTATTCGCCAGAGTTAACTGCTCTGACCCAGCCTGAGGAGGCATTTTTAAGGAGGAAAAAAATAAAATAAAATGCTGGTCCTCAGGTTGGCTTTATTAACAGAGCAGACGGAACCCTTTACATGTCTCTCTCCCACTCCATCCCCTATTTGGCAGAATATAACAACAACAACAAAAAGTAATAGGTTTGAGAATATGAGTATATATGGTTGTTTTCATAGGGTTTAAGTTTTCAAAATTCAATATATTAGTGTGTGTGTGTGCGTGTGTGTGTACATAATTAACTTCTAAGGGGCTTTTAAAAACCCTGACATCAAGTTTTCCAATACTTCAGCGGGTCTCAGGTCACAATTTCCATTTCCACATGATAGGACAATTTTTAAAGGACCAGTTTATACTTTAAAATCTATTTCTGTGTACACACGCACACGCACGCACACACATACACACCTGGACATATACAAAGACAATTTTCTGAAGCACCATTTCGCATCTACCATCAGGAAAAATAATGAACAAATTCATCTTCTCATTATAAGTCTACTATGAAGGGTAATAATGTAACATACAATGCCATATTTTAAATATAAATATCAGTAAGTGAAAATACTGACAGAGCTTAAGACTCTGCTCAGAAATATTTAAAAAGTAAGGCTCAAATAATCGTGTAGATTCCAAACACTATTTACTAAGCAGCCCCTAATGATTAAACAAATATAAAAGAAATTATTTCAGGATCAAATGAACAGAATGAAGAGAGAATACGAAAACAAAATTTAATTGATGAAACAACAATCTTTAACTGAACACAAGCAAAACTCCACAACACAGCCGCTTTTATCCTATGACCTGATCAAAATGCAAGCACAAAATGGAGAATGTCTATGTACTTTGCTTTTTAGATTGCTATTTTTAAGGCTAGGTAAGGAAGACCTTTGCATTCTAGGATCTTGGCACATTAAAAGATAAAATGGCTCTCTAATGTGAAGAACAAGACATTAAATTCAGATAACTGATGAATTGTTATAATTAAGAAAAAAGCCTCTACCTAAACCAAACCTTGGGAATGAAGGTTGATTAAACAACGCATTTACCTGCTAACTGCTTGACTTTAACCATGAACATTCATTCCATATTAATCTAACACCTGCCATGGGTCAGAAACTGTTCTAGATGCTGACATCGGCCAAGCATTTGGTGATGAGCCATTGCATTGTATCGAAGTGTCTGGATTTTTGGAGAGCAATTCAACCATCTCAAGTATCTATTTTACAAATGATCAACAATCAAGTTTAAAATCTGGGTTCTTTCCTACCACCCAGCACATGCCAAAAGGATCTCCCCTAACTTCCAGCTGATTAGCATTTAGGGAATATAAGATTACAAATCAAACTTGAAAATCTAACTCCGCTCGGAAAATTTAAAAAGCACACCGTGCAGTTAAAAATGAAAGATAATTTGTTTTTGACAACCCATGATTCGCATCATCTCTGACGTGACTTCCCTATACTCAGAAGGTAACTGGCAATTGATTATACAAACACAGAGACACACACACACACGCTCTCCCTCTCCATGTGCATTACCTGTGCATGCACACACAAACACATCTGTAGCCTCAACCGATACATGTACATTTACTCTATCAATATTTAAACAGCCGAACTGCAGTCATGACCTAAAATATGGCTTATGTTGTGGGCAGGTCTGTTTGAGGACTGTTTGGAAGAGTCAGAGGCAGAGGAGTTTGCTATCGTAAGCAAAGGTGACATTGCTGAGCCATCGGGAAGAGCTGTAGCTATTTCTGGAAACAAAGATGTCATGTTAAAGTTGGACAAGTGAGAGTTGGTCATGTGCATTGGCGGCATATCAGGGAGCAGAGGAAAACTTGGTTGAGCAAAACCGACAGGTCTGGGAGGAGAAAGAATTGATCCAAATCGGTTATTTAGGCTTCCACTGTTTACTTTCTCAGTGCTAGGATTTGAGAACATCTGATTGGAAAAATAGGGGATGGAAATATCATTGGACAGTGTGGGATGAGCAGGAGAGTACGGGGGATAGAAGGAGGGCAGAGTATTTTGGGGGTCTACGGGGATGAGAGCTGGCGTTCGAGTGGCACTAGGCTGAGTAACCTGTGGAATGAAAGAAGTATTAGCATTTATTGGTGGATTCATGCCACCCTCAGGAATAAAAGGGAAACCGAAATTTTGTGATAGTGTATGCTGGTCAGGCGCTGAATTATCGTTAGGTACTTGTGGGCTATCGGGCATGAAACGAACAATACTTCCTCTTTTCTCCGTAGGGGGCTGCTGGCGTCCAAGAATCATACTGCCACTAGTAGACAGAGGAAGATGGGGAAGACTCGGATCAAAGACATTACTGTGTCTTTGGTTTCCAGAACGATTCCTTTCAGGCTGACGAAGTTTGGAACCACTGCTGTCTTGCAAGGGATGCCTTGATCGCTGGGGAACTGAAGAATTAGTTGGACGTACAGGAGGCCCTTGCTCAGCATTTCCATGAGACACGGACGGGTGGGGCAGAGCTGGCCTTGCGACCCCATGCATGTTGGTTGTGACCGGGGGGTTCATGTGGCCCTTGGTCCCATGACTGTCAGTTATCCTCATGGGATTGGACTTCTGCACAGAAACATTGGGACTTGTGTTTCGACCTTGAATATCTCCTGTAGAAGAAGAACTGGAGAAAGGAATATTCAAGGTGCTGTTCCTGGTGTTAATTGCACCTAGGGACATGTCACAGCTTTCCCTGTTCTGGCTCTCACTCTCTCTTCTAATATGCACGCTTTCATGAGCTGGGGGACAGTTATATTCAATTGCAGAGGATGGACCACACTGTGTGTTCCTCTGATGTTCCGAGAGTGGTCTCTGGCTTCCAAGGACCTGATCACCAAGGTGAGGGGCAAGTAAGCTCTGCATGAAACTCTGGTGGCATGTATTTTCACTGTCCCTCGGTGGGATGGCATTTCCTGCTGGGATACTCTGAACCGGTGGGTAAGGTAATCTCTTCTGGCGGTCGATTGGTGGTGGACCAGGGTTTTGACTGATTCGAAAAGCCTGGGACTGCATACTCCTCAGGGATGATACAGGGTTACCTATTTCATTATTTCTTGAAGACTGTACTTCAAAATTACTCGGGGGCTGCTGACTGGCTCCACTTGGTTTAAACGTCTGACAGTCCGAAAGGCGGATCTCCGGGGCAACGGGATGGTCCACGCGACCCTGCATATTGTGAAGGGCCAAGCTCTTATTCCTGGGAACATCGAGATAGCTTCTCATTTCAAGCTGATCTGAAACTCTGGAACCCTGAATTGATATGCCCATTCTCTGCTCGGAATTAGAAGACGTCTTTCCAATGAGTGCCTCGGCAGAATAACTTGAAACTCTATTTCTCTCTGGCCTGTGTGGAGTACAGGTCATGTCTGAAGGTCTCGTCACAATACTTGGTTGGGACACCATTTGCTGCTCTATGCCTCTTGACGTCAGAAGCCTCTGCATCGGGTTATGCCCGGGTACGTGTTCCGAAGAAACCCCTGCACCTTGCTGCCTGCTCCCAACATCCGGCTGCTGGTGCAGAAGATCTTGACTGAGATGGTTCTGGGGATGGTTATGGTGGTTCCGGCTGGTTGAAGGGTTTTCACAACTCTTCTCCGGCTGCGAACTTCCGAAGTGTTGCTGCATCTGTTGCTGCATCTGCTGATGGTGGGGGTGTGGCTGACCGCTCTTGGGCCGGGGCTGGTCAGTTCCGTGGTGCTTTGGTTGCAAGGCAAGCTGAGAGGCCTGAGTGCCCTGAACAAGATTCCGCTTTTTCTGCATCTGAACTTCCTGTTGTAGAGTCCTCTGTTGGTGGACGTTATGGGGCTGAGAGTGGACAGAGCTCTCTGCGTGAGGTACGTGATGCTGCAGCTGATACAAGTGATGCCTCTCTCGTGCTGCTTGCTGCTGCTGCTGCTGCTGCTGCTGCTGCTGCTGCTGCTGCTGCTGCTGCTGCTGCTGCTGCTTTAAGTAGAGGTGGTTGCTGTGCAGGTGGGACACCCCCTGGGCCGGAACATGCTGCTGCAGGGCCTGGAGATGTTGACTGGCCTGGGTCTGCTGTTGCTCGGCGACCGAACTCTGAGAACTGCACTGCACTTCCGTTTGCCTCAATGTGGGGGCCACAAAATTGTTACTAGGTGGAAACAATCGGGTGAGGCCGTCTCCGTGTGCTGGGTTGCTGATGGGCACCACAGAGTTCGCGGAATTGGGAGGGAGCTGACCGACCATCATCTGAGCCTGATCAGAAATGCTGTCTGGAGTTCGGCTCATCAGGGACATAGCCTCGAGCCTCAGCGGGGCTGGCTGGCAATGCTTCTGACGTTTAGCCGAAGACAGTAAAAGGTCATCTTGGACAGCACGCTTAGCAGAGTCTTTACGGCTTTCCTGACTTGGCTTTAAGAGGGGCTCTTGGATCTGTGGATTTGGTATGGCGCCAGTTATGGTGTTGAGCTGTTCCTGGGGATACTCGGTCATCAGAGCTGGTCCGGGAGGTTGACCAGTGTAGGAGCTAGACGCCACCGTCAGATTAACCGTTGCAGGAACAGTTGTTTGCTCTGAAGTTTGGGACAAACCGGTACAGCTGACCAGAGGATGGCTGATGCTGCTCTGGTGGATAAGATTATTCACGCTCAAACTGGTGATGCTTGGTGGCTGAGAGGTCGAAACCTGTAAAGAGGCATTGGATGTTTTCATTCCCACAGAACAACTTGGTTTCCCAAGGGGCCGATCCACCGTGGCTTCAATCGAATCCTGAGAATTAAATTCATTTGGTGTTGCTTCTGCCTGTCCTGCGCCGCCCTCTTTCGATACCTGTGTTTTGAAAGGCTGGTCCCCCTCCAGAGGTGAGGCTTCGGCAGGCTTCGAAGTAACATCCCTCATGTCAGCCTGGCTGCCAGCTCTTCCCTTCTCAAGGCTGTCCTGGTCAAAAATTGCTCTTGCCGCAAGAGCGACGATGTCAGTTTGCTCTACAAAGGTACAGCTGTCACACGTATTGGTCGTTGTACTGCTGGTGACATCCTCTCTAGTCGTTTCAGGAAGCATGGACGCCACCGAGAAACTCCGGCTGCTGCCAGAGCTGGTTGACATGGGAGAGTCAGCCTGCCTGCTGACCAGCAAGGAGCCGCCGATGACCTCCGGGTCAGGGACGCACGAGTGAGGCGGCCCCGGGTCTCTGTCGTCACTGCTCATCAGTAAGAGCTCCTGTTTGGGATGTAAATCGACACCTGCATCAACTAGTTTAGAGTTTTCCGAAGAAAAGTCAGGATGGTCCACCTGCACTGAAAGAGACAGTTTCTGAGGGTCTTTCTCTTTCGCGAGACCAGACAGCAGTGCAGTCAAACCCCCCTTTAAGAGACCCGTCGTTTGCATTGTATCAGGTGAATCTTGCTCCACCCTGCAAGGTTCGGCAATGACCTCTACCTCGGAAACACAGTCGGTATCGGCAGTGCTGGCAGTAGATGATAGACCAGAAACCTGAGAAACCAAAATGTGGGGATCATTTGGAGACGGAATCAACACGTTGGCCGAAGTGCAGGATTTGGCAGCATCTGACAACACCAAACTAGTGGGTGGCTTATCCTGAGGTGTCTCTCGTTGCAAAACGGGGGCAGAATCTTTGGATTTTGCTGGGGCCATGACAAAATGTTCACTTGGTACAGGTTCTTGGGAGGGTGAGCTAGTCTCTTCTGCTGACTTAGATTTGGGTAAAGATTCAGGTACCACTGATTCCGAATTCAGAACGTCCACAGAATGTGCACCAGAAACACTTAGGCTATTTGCCTGGGACACGGCGACAGATGGTAACCCAACAGGGAGGCTTTCCAGCAGTCCGTCATTATTACACGACGGCTCTGCTGTGGCTTCAGTGCTGGTGCAGTCTAACTTGCCCGCGTCTCTGACTGGATTCAGCGGGCACGCCGACTTGTTAGCTGCTAAGTGTTTCTTGGCACCTGGCTTCTTATTCAACCTCTTCGACTTCACGTTCGGTAAACAAGCTACGGTGTTCACTGAGGGAGTAGTTACTAGATTGTAAGCACTGGGTAGTGTGGCTGAATTTTCAGCTGTCATGGGAGATGCTACAGTTGTTGTTAATGAAACACAGTTAACTGGGGTAGTCTGACTACTTGCAGCAGTCGGAGGATTGGCAGGCTGGCTAATAGACAACTGTACACAGCTTTGCCCAGCCATCTGTGATATGCTTTGATTGAGGCTGGCCAAAGCTCCAAATGTATTCAGGGCAACGTTGGTATTTGGATCTTCGCTGGTGGTGGGTTGGATAATTTGCATAGGGGTTTGATTCGTAGTTCCTGATGAGGACATCACAGGCTGCAAAGCAAAGAGCTGTCCATTTAAAGAAATGGTTTGAGGCTGCTGTTGGTTTGACATGGTAACAGAAAAAGTTTGTGTTGAACTAGATGTTGCTAAAGATGAAGGTCTTGGTAATATATGGACAAGATGCTTTCCTCCAAAAGTCTGTGGGGTCGAAACATTTTGCACTGAATTATTAGACCCTATTAGAGCACTGGCTCCATTGACAGGGAGTCGAACAGAACCAGGAGGTGGAGCCGAGAGGAGCGGCAAGGGGTTCTGATTAGCTGCCTGTATGATCACTATCTGCTGACCTACGGTTTGGTTGGGAACCTCTGCTCTCATCACCGCTGGGCAAGGGGTCGTGCTGGGGGGCTGAAGAATGATAACGTTTTGATTAGCTGGAGCTGCATTAACAGCCGACCCAACGGGCTGAGCCATCTGAATAACCTGCATTGCTGAATTCAAAGGAAGGATATTTTTTGGAGGCTGAGATTTAACTTGCGGTTGGGCAAACAGCGGCTGCATAGATAAAGACGGGCAAGAAGGCAAGGTTACAACCACTTGCTCAACGGCCTGCCCATCTGCTGGAAAGGAATTATTCAAGTTGACGCCTGTAGCAACAGGTCTCCCATGGTTGGCTGTGGTAGGGCTGGGACCAGACTCATTTACTACCGGAGTCACAGCAGAAGGTGTCTGGATCAAGGGCTGAATAGTGTTTCCCGCCAGTTGCAAAGTAGTCCACGTTGTCTGTGTGTTTCCAGCGGAGGAAATTCGGGTAAGGCTACTCATGTTTTTTAAATCTGAAGCACTAACACTTGAAGAAGGCAAAGAACAAGAAAGCGTCCAACTGCTGTCCAAAGGGGTTGCAGAGACAGTGCTTACAGGAGCGGTGGTCTTCCCTCCTCCGGGGACAGAAGGGGCCACCACCGCGGTAAGAGCTGCCGGGTCTGCACCCTTGCTAACGCTCGCTGGACAGGAATCATCCACAGACCTGGGGGGCTGGGAGCAGACCGTGGTGGTAACTGAAACGACGAAGGTGGTTTGAAAATCATTTCTGAAATCCTGTATGCTCAGGCAGGACTTGCTTCCGTGGTGCACTTTCGCGGCAGTCGCCGAGGAGGTGGTGGGGATGCTTATGGCACAAGGGACTGTTTTCCTCACTAATTTGGGGCTCTCTTGCCCATTCTTATTTTCAGGAGAATTTTGATCATTCAGACATGTGTGCAAGGGACGATGTTGGTGGGCTTCGGGCCCAATGGGAACAGCAATCAGTGAGCCACTGGTGGCACCAAGCACACTCGATTCGCTTTCGGAGGTGGAAAGCTCAAGAATGTTTTGAGCAGAAATGGTAGCAGGAAGACAAAGAGGAACAGGCTGGTTGGCAGCCAACGCAGAAACTGTGGTCTGATGCCATGGCTTGTTTTCAGGAGGGTAAACTCCAGAAATAGACATAGGAGTCACCAGATTGCAAGCCCTCTGTACCGGTGCCACATTGGCGGTCTGCTTTTGTAAATTATGACCAACATTAAAGGTTATCCCCTGAACAGCTGTTCCCTGGCTATTTCCACCAGGCTGACTCCCATTGGAATAAACAATGATATTTTTTTGAACCTGATCACTGGGAATAACAACAGAGACCTTTGAGTTTTTAAGATTTCCTTTCCAGTGGATTGTGGGGTCATCATATAGGCATATGTCATTTGCTTTCAGTAATTCGATATATCGGCCATTTTCTTTTTGAATTTCTTCCAGTTGTTTACGTAGCTTTTTAATTTCTTCAGCTACAACGTTAAAAATAAAAATGAAACAATTACCCGTTAATGCCAGTATTTATGGTAACTTAAGAAAAAGCTGTGTGCTAACTACTCAATTCTAACCCTAGTCTTTCTAAATACCTCAACTGAGAATCTTCAGTTCTCTTCTAAAGCAAATTCTTTCTCCTTTTTACAGTGGTATATCAAGCCTCTATCCTATCCTTTTTAAAAAATGTATCAAGGGTCAACAACTCAAAGGTCAGAAATTACTCACAATGTGGAAATCTCAAAATTCCCAATAGGGCAGCTACAAAGGTAAAAGGAGGGAAGATATACTGTTATCATGGTAACATGCTAGGAAAATAACACTGAATATCAATATGATAGCATCTGAAGGCTGTAACAGCAAACATTACTTGTGGTAGTAATGGAGAGTCTCTTTTATAAATGGCTTTAGACTCACTTCTGTTTCACTCTGAAACAACAGAGCCCAAGTGGAACACATAAAAAGTAAAGTGGTAGAGCACCGAAGAAAGCATCCATAATGGGACTTGAATTTTCCTTGGGAGGGCCAAGGTATATACACTACTGTCACACCCTACTCTTTCCGAAGGGGGAGAACTTCCCCCATGGATCCTACAAGGGGGGCAGCCCTGGCTGCTGGTGTTTATGCTCTGTGACCCCACACATCCCACCTGTCTTGCCACAGTGGTAGATACTCTCCCCTCTCCCTCCACCACGGGCGGCCAATCTTCAAAGCCAATGCCCTCTGAGGGGGCCTGAAATAGAATGTTCTTTTATGATGAGGATGAGCTGAGACTAGCAGATTCTTCTTCTCAGACAGTTAAACTAGGAGACACAGAAGAAAGATGCCAGTGTGGCATGGACATCAGAAACTAATGGGCAATTATTACAGACCTAATAATAATGATGACTGTTCTCACTACACACTTCCTACATGCCTGACACTTTTCATTCATCGTCTCATTTAATAATAATAACAACAATGACCACAGCAACGGGTAATGTTTACTATATGCCAGCTTAACTCTAAGTACTGTACCTGCATTATTTCTTCTAATCCTCATAACAGCCATGAGATGGGATCTACCTATTGTCATCAATATTTTGAGATGTGAGAAACAGGCTCGGAGTAATCACAGAAATTTGTCTAAAAGTCAACCACATACATGCTAGGATTATCTTCATTTTAAGAAAAGGAAACTGAGACTGGGAGAGGGGAAGTAAATAGGCACAGATACTGAGTGCCTAAGTGAAGAGGAGACTCAACCCAGGTGGGCCCAACTCCCAAGGCCACCGCTCAGACCATGGCTTAGCCTGTCATGTGGATAGTGAGCATGTGGGGAAGCTGCCGGGGGGAAGAAAAGAGAAGAGAGAGATGCACCAAAAAAAAACCCAAAAAACAAAGAAAGGCTGGTGACGGGGATGACAACATAGTCACACTTAAAGCTGCCTCAAGCCTGGGGCCCACCTGCTCAGCCTTTCCTGAGCCCCAGGCAACTTGTATTCTAACAGGTTTCCTTTCCCTAAGGTAGCTTGACTGCCTCAGCCTCTAGGCTGTGAAACCAAAGGAGCTCTCCTTAGAAAAGTCCACACAGCGTTCTAGCCTTAATACCCCCTCTGTGACTTAGAATGGTTAGCAAATACGTATTACGAAACTACCTACCTACCAGAATCATAAAACAAGGCCTGGGTTGTAAAAGACAGCTGACTTGGGTGAGGGGGTAAGCTGTCATCTAACTTAAAGTAAGCAAAGAGAGAATTCAGAACAATGACCTTCCGGATGTACGATGAACACAGCCCAACACTGCCCCCACCTCAGCAAATTTTACCTTTGTTCCTCTCCTTTTAAGGTGACCTACTGAGTTGTCACAGGAAATTCTTTCTCTGCTCTTGTCAGAGCCATAAATAAAGGACAATTCAAACTGCCTACTGCTCTGAGCTTTACACTCGCTTGGGATATTTTTCTTTTCAGCTGTTATAAAAAACTTAAAATTTTTTAACAATGTAATTATCTAAAAAATAATGACTAATAAAAATCAAATTCCATTAAATGATCAGGTAGTCTGATACACACATTACATGCAATATAAACAATTATGAATGGAATGTTTTGACCTTTTGAGTTAATTCACAGTAAGTCTTGGCCCGGGCATATCTTTATTTTATTTTTAAGTTACATTGAGCAGGACTCTCCCCTACATCCCCTAGCTGGAAGATCCAAGTGGAATAAAAGAGATCCACCATTATTTGTCTCATAAGTTAAGCAAACATGAAGTACACAGAAGAGTCCAAAATCAAAATTCCGTACGCCTGAAAGATTAGAGTTGCTCAAGGGGGGGGTAGTAGGTAAACTAAAATGAATTTATTTTGCAACACTATTCTCTCAGAACCACTGAACACAAAATCTTAATAATGTTTCTGGTCAAAAAAGCCTTCTCTATCCTTATATAAGTTGTCCTGTGACACAAAGACCTGAACACTGAAAAAACAACAAAAAGAATCTTAAAATCTTTACCTTGTTCATTGTTTCCTCCATTAAGCAGGAGTTCATCATTTTGCCTTTTCAATTCTGTTATATATTTAAAGGCTTGGTCCAGGATCATATTCTTGCTCTGCCAAAGAGAATTAGCCATTTAAAAGTTTCACTGAAGAGTGAGAATTTGCCAGAAGAAACTTGAAGCTTTGGTTTTATCAGATATATGTGATATGTATCTTTTCAAAATTAAAACAGGCACCATATTAAAATGCTTCTACTGTTCATTTTTCATTTACTAAGTATTTATTGCACATCTACTATGTGTCAAGCTCTGTTCTAGGCACTGAGGACATAATAATCAAAACAGAAAAAATTCCTGACCTTCAGGCATACATGTTATATATATGTATATTTTATATATACATATATACACATATATATATAAATATATATATATATAAAATCAGGTAGTACTAAGTGCTATGAAGAAAAAATAAAGCAGGATAAAGAGGAGGCCAGAGATGGCAGTGGTCACTCTGTCCTATGGACTGAATGTTTATGTCCCCCTGTAACTCATGTTGAAACCCTGATCCCTGATATGATGGTATCTGCAAGTGGGCCTTTGGGAGGTAATTAGGTCATGAGGGTAGATCCCTCATGAATGAGATCAGTGCCTTTAGAAGAAAAGACATGAGAGAGGTGATCGCGCTCTCTGTCATGCGAGGACATAGCCAGGAAAAGAGCATACACCAGGAACTGATGTATGTTTACACTTTGCAGCCTCCAGAACTGCGAGAAATAAATTTCTGTTGTTTAAACCACCCAGGCTATGTTATCTTTCTTATAAGAGCCCAAACTAAGATACTGTACTATAATCTATTTTGCATGGGAAGGCTGGAGAAGGCCTCTCTTGTAAGACAAAGCAAAAATCTGAAGGAAGTACAAGAAAGTATGCCCCGTGGATACTGGAGGAAAAGGGTCCAGGTATTAGGATTGGCAAGGGCAAAGGCCTTCAAGCAGGGCTATGTTTGCACACTGGAAGAACTGTGGTGAGGTGAGAGGAACTAGAGTAAAGTATATAGGGGAAGAGTGGTAGGAGGAAGAGGCCAGAGAGGGCTTTCAAAGCCATGTAAAGATTTTAGACTTCAATATTATTCTTTACTCTATGAACAATTGTTAAAAATAAAACATAATAAGTGACATTTCTTTTGGCTTTAGTTCTTTAGACCCTATTCCAGAGGCAACTGCCATAAAGTTACTTGTATATCCTTCCAGAAACATTCTATGCTGATACATGGATCTATTTATCTATCTTTAAGAAAAAAAAAAAAAAAAAACAGATAGAAGGATACTATAAACAGTATGCTACACTCCTTTTTTTTTTTTTTTTTAAGATTTTATTTATTTATTTGACAGAGAGAGACACAGCGAGAGAGGGAACACAAGCAGGGGGAGTGGGAGAGGGAGAAGCAGGCTCCCCGCTGAGCAGGGAGCCTGGTGTGGGGCTCGATCCCAGGACCCTGGGATCATGACCTGAGCCAAAGGCAGACACTTAACGACTGAGCCACCTAGGTGCCCCTACATTGCTCTTTTTTATTTAAAAATATATGTTGGGGATATTTCCATATAGAGTTTAGATATCTATGTTATACTTTCTAAAGGCTGAATTTATTTTATTATTGGGTCTACTACTGACAACTATTTAAGCTGTATAAGAGGCATTTTGTTTTTTTATTTTTCAGCCATTAAAAATGTTGCACTGAATGTTTAATATCTATTCGAGTATGTATATTATTAAATGTCCCCAGTACTTTATCAGATAGCTCTTTTCAGGTGGAATCAGTGATTTAGGGCTTTGGTTCACAAAAGTTACAATTCTGGGTTTTTTAGACTGAGTCCCAACAGAGACCCAATATAATCTAGGAAACATTTTACTCTAGAGAAAAAAAATATTGTCCTTTCTTAAAGCAAGAATTGAGACAAAGGCAGAACCTGATAATGCTCATCTACTTGCCTCTCTACTGCAGACAGGGCTGAGGGCATGAGCAATAGTGAAGAAAATCTTAATCTACTTGGCTTCTGGGAGCCAAATACTGACTTTCATTGCACATTCTAGGACACCAAGGAAGTGGAATGACTATGATTTCCTTTCAGAGAAACTTGTAGGAATGAAAACCAAGAGTAGGAAAATAAGATATTACTGGACAAACAGCAATATTTCCTGAGAAGCTACTGTACATTGAGATGTGGAGAAAGAAAAACAATCAGAAGACATAGTTCTGCCCTTAAATTTGCTATCATGTTAAGGAAACTCAAAGTACATTAAACACACACACACACAAATGAAAAAACACACTTATGCAGGGCTAAGTACAACCCTGTAGGAGAGAATGAAAAGAAACTGAAGTTTAAGACCTTGCCAAGGGAGATGGTGTTAAGAAGCAAGCAAATTGATCTGGCCTTCTGAAAGCCTGGGAAGGTACAGGACTGGGAAGCTTCACAGCTACCACAAAAGGTAGGGTGAGGAATGGGGTTAAATTGAGGGGACTGGTGAAAAGACTCTTCTTATGCAGGACTAAAAATTAACCCCCTCCCCCCTGCACACACATTCTACGCAGCTCGATGACTTCCCCTTCCCCAACTGCAGGAGACAAGTTTATTTTCTATGTAATTTGAACCAGAGAATTTTGGCCTCAGGGATGGTTGTCACAGAAGTGGACAAGATGAGGCAACTCAATGAAGACAGGAGGGTAAAGTAAAATTCTGCCTCCTAAAGCATGAGACTCTCCAGCACCCTTTCCCCAACCCAGCTCCCAGAATATGGCAACCAGCCCTAAACTCCTCTTCCCACCCTTCCCACTCCTAGAATAGGGGGCTGAAGGATTCTTCTCTGGAAAACAAAAGTTAATAGTTAGTCCCAAAAGTAAGCAAGCTATGAATATTGATACTTTTTAGTGCCACAAAAACAATAATACTAGCTTACCACTTAATCGCTCAACAGTTAGGGCACCAAAAGTCAAGGCTATTCAATCGCCTTTTTAATGCCTCATTCTTAAATATGAGAAAACAGCTAAGTATCACTAAACATTTAAGGAAAGTCCCCAAAATGAGAGACAAAACAACAAAACAAAGGGGAAAAAAAGAAAATTAGAAGAAACAAAAACAAGAAGAAAAAAAATTTTTTTAAACCTATACAACATTCTCAGAGATGACATGATGTTGTATTCATGAACCACACATATGATATGAAAAAAACAAAGAGACTAAGAAAAAGACTCTTGAAAATTAAAAGTATGAGAGCTGAAATTAAAAACAGAAGAGTTGAAAAAGACCAATTGAGACTGAAGAAGGGCAGAAGGTTCCAGAAGTAAAGTCTCAAAGGAAAAAGAGAAAATGGAAATTATGTGGTACATTTGACTACTCTAAAGAGACAGTTGAAAGTGTGGAAAGAATTAAAGATAGATATAGAGAGAGGTGCCTAGGTGGGTCAGTCAGTAGAGCATGGGACTCTTGATCTCAGAGTTGTGAGTTCAAGCCCCACGTTGGGTGTAGAGCTTACTTAAAAATAAAAAATAAATTTTAAAACATTTAAATAAATAAATATCAAGATAGGTATATAAACAGTTAAGCAAATGAAAAGTGGTGCAATTATTAACCCCCCAAAAAACAAAAGTTACATACAAGACAAAACATAGCAATAGGACTCCTTCCTATGATTAACAATATTTTCAGTCTAAAAAACAAAAAACTGAATTTAATCAAAAGTTGGAGTAGAATTATATTGGGAGGATTAGACAAGGCGAAGCCAAGGAAAAAGAATAATAAGAAGCCAATAGATAAAATCTAAAATAGGAAAACTAAGATATAGTAATATAAGTTTATTATTTCAAAATATAAAGGTGTACTCCAGAAGAAACAGTTGAGAATGGATGCCTGTAAGTTGTTGTATTGGACTTGGGAAGCAAGCAGGCTAGGCTTGTTTTAAGTTTTTTAGTGCTATTCGTTATGTTTATATATTAATTTTCACATATATTAATTTAATTAAAAATTAACCAAAAAGCTAATACAAATTATGAAATCCCATTGTAATGAAACACTATATAATCATGAAAAAGGAGATCATATGAGGAAAGGTATCTATAACTAAAAGTCTAGTACATACCATTGAGCGAAAATGACAAGGTAGGTTATAAAACAGCACTTGGTGTTGATATAGATATAGATATAGATAGATACCTATATAAATAGATATAATCATAAAGCAATGCCTGAAGAGATGTGTAACAACATTTGTAATAGTAGTTATAACTTAGAAGTAGCATGTCAATTTATTTTTCAAACTTTTTTATGCCTTCCATATTGTTTCCATTTTGTTTTATTTTGTTTTGTTTTGTTTTCAGTAAGCACATTTTATCCTCATTATCACAGGAAATAAAAAGCTATCTTCATGAGGGAAAACTGTCCCCTTTAATAAGCTGAGATTTATGTACCACTGGAGGTTGGTAGGGCATGGAGAATAAAATAGAGATCTTTGGAAGATTATAGGTAAGAATTGAAAGACAAAAAATATGATTGACAGAAAATAAAAGAAATGCCTGGTAAATACAATGGCACATAAATAAATGTAATCATGGGACTAAATAATTCAAGATCTTAAAGATCTAAAAATTATGTGGTCCATTTGATCATGTAGAATACTCTACTAGAAGACTTCGATAAGTATGGGGAAAATTAAAGATAGGTATATAGAAAATTAAGCGAATCAAAAACAATGAGGCAATTAACTATATACCATACATAACAGGAAACAAAAATAATCACTCTGAGCAAAGAAACAACTTAGAGAATTATCTGTTCACAAGTAATGAATCAAAATATGAGTGGACTTCTTACCTGCTTCAGGGCAGGGGAACACGGGATCAGCTCTCCTATCCTGTTTATTCCGGCATTGATTTTCTTCTTTCTATGCCTCTCCACTAGACAGGGGGGAAAATCCATTTATCAAACCTTATGGTACCACTGCCAAAGTTTGTTATTCTCCCTGGGTAAAGAAATTTTAGGTAAAGAAATCCCTAACAAAATTTTATCAAACAGTATCTACTGAAGAAAAATAACTACAATTAGATTTCTAAGAATGTTGTATTTTAAGTCTAGTATTATAGGACTTGATATAAGTAACACTTTAATTAACATTTTAAAAATGTAATCTATAATAATTAAATTCAAATTATAAACAGAAGTTGCTAATTATGTTTCAAGTAATTACTAGAGATTTTAGTGATAACTAAAATTTAAGAACCCACTAACAAAAAAAATAAATAAAAAATAAATAAAAAAAAAAGAACCCACTAACAAGCGAAGTTACTAAACAGCTGCCTATTCATATGGGCAAATGAGACCTACTTAGATTACAGAACCTTAAAACACCTTTTAGGATGACTAGAAGGCATTTTCGAATGGAACAGCTATTAGTTATGACTTAAAATTTCTACAGAGTCTGGCCTACTCACTTTGGCCACATAGGACTTTTCCCATCTAAGAAATTGAGTAACTGATATCTCAATCAAATTAACTGAGAAATATTCCAGGCTTACATGCTACAACTTTAAAGATCATATGGAAGGATAAAGAGAATACAAGATAATCTAAATAATTGCAACGAGACACTGTAAGTAGAAACGTGAGTCTAGACTATTTTCTGTCAGGTTTCTGAAACCTTCCTTTCTAGTAAGATTCCAGTACTTTTAAGAGGATGATCTTTCAGATGGACTATAAGCAGGTCTTGTTTTGTAGAATACATACTTTTTGCTTCATAGTCTAGCAGTAAAGACATCTTTTCAATGACATCTAATTACTCCCTCAAAATAAATTACTATCAGGACATACTTATGACACCATGTGAGTTGATTCCAATAAAAATATTTAGTTCCTATGGCCAAAAAAGATTAGATTTAACTCATTTGGCCAAAGAACGCAAAGGAATAAAGTATAACTCACTTTTCTTCTGAATTCTCTTACAATAGCATTTATTCTATCTAAGAGTGGATTTTTAAATGTGTGGAGGTGAAAAAAAATACCCAGCAACATTAAGACTCTACCCACAGTGATAAAGGGGAATTCAAAGGCAGGAAATTCCCATTTTGGGGAGCAGCAATACTCCACCATTGTTCACCACTTCTTTCTATAGACAAAAATTTCCCTAGGGTCCTTTCGCCAGGGAAAGGAAGGTATCATTTATAGAGTAATAGACATTAACTTCTAAAATATTTTGTTTGAGATCTGGACTGTAGCCCCTGAAAAATAAAATGTTACAAAATATACCAAATTGTAAAAGTACAATTACTTCTGTAAATGTTTATCCGGCTTTGGCCTAGAATTTTGATATTTGAGATAAAATCAAATATGCATTTTCTACATTTCTTTCTGTAATTGAGGACTCCACAACTTCATTTAAGACTGTTCACCTTTCAAGGACCTTTAAGGTCTACAGCCTGCTGCTTATCTCTCCCCTACTCCTGTAGGCAGCCAGCCCCCTCTGGAATTTCTGCAAAGACACATACTCTTTATTCCACTTGGGAGAGGTAGAGCTGGGCCTCCTCAGTGAGTGAAATCACTTAAGCCACTAGTTCCAGGGGCATATTTTCCTTAAATTATCTAAATGGACAATGAATCAGAAGATAAGCAAACCATCTTCATGAGACTTGGGGCGTTTTGTCAATTAAACAATAAAGGAACAAAAAAGTAAGGAACAGGGGCACCTGGGTGGCTCAGTCAGTTGAGCATCTGCCTTTAGCTCGGGTCATGATCTTGGGGTCCTGGGATGGAGCCCCCCTTAGGTCTCCCTGCTCCACACGGAGTCTGCTTCTCCCTCTGCCCCTCCCCCTCACTTATGCTCTCTCAAAGAAATAAATAAAATCTTAAAAAAAAAAAGTAAGGAACATTTTCCTAAAACATAATGAATAATGATGCTATGCTTATAACATAAAGACTTACAATCAACTACAGTATAATTTCATTTTGAATGCAAAAAGTGCTAACAAATAAAATTGAAGTTGTTGTTTATACCTGCATTGTGTGTCTCCCGGTTTTTCTTTCTGAAACAAAAAGGCAGATAAAAGGAACATGAAAATAATGGGAAAACATTTTTACTACTTTATATTTTGAGAACTATAAAAATAAATTTTATGAATTTGTATTTGTTGTATCAGCAAGAAACCATCTGAAGAAATATTTTCTTAATATATATTATGGTATGAAAACCTAACTGCAGATACATCAATGTAAATTTAGAATCTACAATTTGTAGAAGTAACTACAATTCTCTATTCTTCCATACCCAGAAGTCATTGGTTGGGAAGTAAATAACTCACTGAAAAAACCTTAACTATTTGAAAAATGTAATTAAAAAGCTAATCAACTCTCAAAGTGAAATGCCAAGCAGGTGACCTCTGATGTTTGCCCTGGTGGCCAGCAAGGGGTGCAGCAAACGTGTAAGGGATACAAGCAACAGGAGAGAGGAAACTTTTAATCCCCAGGGAGAAAAAGGCAGCCACCAGCACCCATGCACAGACAACTGGCATTTGAGCCATCTTTTGCATTTGTGTACCTAAAAGCTAATCTCCTAAAACCACTGATTTTCCCTTTTATGTACAAACATTAGCATTCTCTAATAGCTATTTGGCAAGGAAAGAGAATGGGGATTTTAATATTAATGAAAGAACCGGGCATGCAATTCTAAGCAGAAACACTGCCCAAAATGCTAGACATTCAGGAGGGGGCTTATACAAAGAACCAGAAGTAATACTGTACTGATGTGCATATTGTAATGTCAGAAAATTGTAATGTTACAAAATGTCTATTCAAATTGACTTCAGCCTAAATGAATTTACGATCTACAAAGACTCTAATACTGTGTGCAAGTAAAAATTTCAGGAGAAAGTAAACATTTAACACAGATTTGGTATTATACAATTTTAATTACTGATTGTCATTCTTACTTGTTACACTGTTAAAAAAATAAGGAGGACATGGGGCGCCTGGGTGGCTCAGTGGGCTAAAGCCTCTGCCTTCGACTCGGGTCATGATCTCAGGGTCCTGAGATCAAGACCTGCATCGGGCTCTCTGCTCAGCGGGGAGCCTGCTTCCCCCTCTCTCTCTGCCTGCCTCTCTGCCTACTTGTGATCTCTCTCTCTCTCTGTCAAATAAATAAATAAAATCTAAAAAAAATAAATAAAAAATAAGGAGGACAGGTAAACTTTAATCTATATTCCTTTTGGTACATTTGTATTTATTTATCCACACATGTTTCTGAAGAGTAATGGTTTTCCAGGCACCCAAATGAAAGTTCCCTGAGGACTGCCTATTTAGCAAAGTAGGGACTAATCTGCTTCTTATCTGCCCAAACTATATATCATTTTTGGACCGGGGCTACATACCTGTGCTGCTTTTTTGTAGGAGTCTCATTCTCTGTCATTTCTGGCATGATTACAATGATGGGAACCTACAAGGCATAGAAAGACACACCAGAAAGTTTAAAGTCAGTATGTCAGAGAAATTGATTAAAAGTAATTTGGTTTGAAAACCAAAATGCTAAAAAACAAAAGTGACGTCATGAAAAAAGCACTGGCTTAGCTGTCATGGATAGAAAAAGGTATAAGAAAACAGGACAAAAAACATTATAACTAGCAGATGGAGAGCATGGTGAATGTCAAATGTGAGGTATAGCCAGGAAGCGCTTGAGAAGACTGCAGTAGAGAAAGATCATTATGGGCTTGGAAATCTAGAAATGCTTAACAGTGGTGTGGATTTGAGCAAGACCTGAAAAGACAGGTAAAACATATTTGACTTGGGAGAGTATGTTCTGTGTTCATGGTACTGTTTAAAGTGTTCTACAAAATTTAAACTAAAACAATAGTCCTCCCCTCCGAACACAGAAAAAACAAAAGTGACAAGCACACAAACATGTAATATTCCATACACAGAAGCAATCGCTCACTCAACTCATTCACTCATTTGCTAGCCTTCTCTCAAACTGCTAATAGTCTTACATTATCACTCGAGAGTCATTAAAATCTGGATAGGAGTATGAAAATTCTACTTATACTTAAAAAATCAGGATACTAAAGAATATACATACAATAAGGAAATATATTCATATGCCCCAAAAAGCCTGAAAACAAATACATGAAGATACTAGTCGGTCATAGTTATGTAAGGCCAGCAATATTATATAGGTGGTTTCTCTCCCTTCTCTGATTTTCAAAAATGTCATAATGAAAACCTTAATGCTTTTAAGTCTCAGGAACTGACAGCATTTCAAAAGTGGTCTGTCCAGTTGGGATACTTGTTCCTGTACACCAGAGGAGGTGCAAGGGTAGTTTCCCATTTTCTGAGTATGGAATCAGAAATCAGAAAGCATGAGTTTAGGGGCGCCTGGGTGGTTAAAGTGTCCAATTCTTGATTTTGGCTCAGGCCATAATCTCAGGGTCATGAGATGGAGCCCAAGCAGGCCCTGCGCTAGGTGAGCAGCCTGCTTGGGATTCTCTCTCTCCCTCTCTCTCTGCCCCTCCCCTTCCCCCCACTCCCCATGTATGTGTGTGCATGCAAGCGCTGTAAGAGAAGGAAGGGAGGGAGGGAGGGAGGGAGGGAGGAAAGAAGGAAAAGAAAGCAAGGAAGAAAGCAAGCAAGCAAGCATGAGTTTAAAATCTGGTTCTGCCATTTCCTAGCCATGAGGTCCTGGGCAAGCTAGATTAGCCTTTTGGAACCTCAGATGCTTCATCTACAAAAGGGATCATAATCAAAGCATCTAGACCATTATTTTGAGAAAGGAATGAAAAATGCAGGGGGGGGACACAGGAACAGGGTGCCTAGCAGCATAAAAGAATTCAATCAATGTTAGCCATGAATAATAATGAAGGTATTTCAGGTTCGGCTCTAGCCCTGGAAAGGTGGAGAAGGGTCCAGGGAAATAAGTAGAAGTGAATGCTGACAAGGTAATGACAGGAAGTATTGGCTGAAGCAGCCTATGGAGAAATGTGCACTCAAGACCCATTTCTAGCAGCTGATTCCACCTTCTCCCTAATATCAGTGATGGCACACATCAGCCTAAAAGCAACACACTCACATTAGATAACCACATAACGACAATGTGAGGCGTGTGAGTAAATAAATAAATCCCTGTCACCTTTCTCACCCAAGGGCTTGCAGAATTTCTTCACTTTTGATTCCTGGCTTCCAACGCCTCCCGTTTCTGATCCAAATCTATCATCTTCTTCCACAAGATGGTCTATAAGTTATGTCTTCTTCTTACTACACAAGAGAAAAATCAATGTATGTTTATAGTTGCTGGGTTTCCATTAGCAGCATGTAAAACGACTGGCAACCTCTGGCATGTAGGCAGATTTTTAGTGACATACAGAACGACCCTGAATTCTCCCCATCACTTGAAAGCTAATGAATGTAGTTACTTTAAAAAGTCACTCTCCAGGGAGCCTGGGTGGCTCAGTCAGTTGGGCGTCTGCCTTCAGCTCAGGTCAGGATCCCAGCTCCTGGGGATCGAGTCCTGCATTGGGCTCCTTGCTCAGCAGGGAGCCTGCTGCTCCCTCTGCCCCTTCCCCCACTCGTTCTCTCTCTCTCTCAAATAAATAAAACCTTAAGAAAAATAAATAAATAAAACCCACTGGATAGAAATTATTTAAGAAAAAAAAAGTCACTCTTCAGTGGGTTGCCCATGTCCCCCAGTGCTCCCCCACTGAAAAATGGTAGCAAGGACTACAGCCATTGGATAGTTCCCAGGAGATTCTCTCCCTCCTCTCAGACAAGCTCACTGTCCCTCAAGTTCTGACTTTCCTCCACCTAGGTCTTATACTAGGATCTGCCTTCAGTCATAAATTATCTTCCCTCAAAAAAAAAAAAAAAATTATCTTCCCTCAATCTCCTACTTCCCTCTCCTCTCTTGTGACAGTGACAGAGAACTTACTCAAGAGTCTCTCCCCCAAGGGTAGTGACACGAGAAGACAGCCTTCAGGCCTGTGCATTGTATATGCTCTAAAACATGTCGATTTGGGGGGTTCTATCCAAAGGAGAAGCGCTGGGTAGGGCCCAGAAATCTGTATTTTCAACAAGATACTAGTTAAAAACTACAAAATTGTCAGCCCATCCCAGACCCACTGAATCAGTCTCTGAGGGAGGAATTCCAATCTTTGAGGGAGGAGTCTGAAATTTAACAATGCCCCCAGGGGATTCTTATCAGGAAACTTTAGAGAGGCAGGCAGGTATCTTTAGTTGGTGGAATTTCAGGCATCTAACTGATCGCCTATTGTAGGAGAGATTATTTGGAATACAGCAAGACAGCTGAACATATAATTTCACCTATAAACCCATAAGGTCAGATTTCCCGTGTATCCATGAGTCAGCATTTGGTCATTAGTGTCAGAGTTCCCGTTGTTCCTCTGGAGACTTCTAAAAGTTTGCAGATTCATGTTCCAATTAAGATACATGAAGTAAAAGTTAAAATCTTCTAACATTTAGAATCTTAAAGTAAATGATGCTAGAGGCCTATCATATAAGTAAACATATTCATTGCACAGGGGCAGGGGTGAGACGCAGGGGTTTAATTGGAAGAGGTTTATCATCCGGTTTACCAAATGTCTCTATAACTATCCATCTCAAACCACATTTTAACCAATTCAATTACGTCTATCAATGCACAATTGTTTCCATACGCTACTCCTAATATTAAAATGTATTCCTCACATTAAGGAACGCTTATAAAAAAAATAAACTATATAATATTGTCATAAATCCTTGTCCACCGATTCATTAACCTACTAATAAGGAAATGTTACTTTTACAAATATACCTTTTAAAATATTTAAAGTGCCATGAATTTTTAAGGCAAAATTTCAAAATGTTACATTAGTAACCCAAGAATTACTATTTTTCATGGTAAGAAAGAATTATTTCTGAAATTAGTCAAATCCAGTGGTTCTTAAAGTGTGGTTTTGAAAATGGGCAGAAGACATGAACAGACCCTTCTCCAAAGAAGACATACAAATGGCTAACAGACACATGAAAAAATGTTCATCATCATTAGCCATCAGGGAGATTCAAATCAAAACCACACTGAGATACCACCTCACACCAGT
>CM052898.1:139989035-140030459 GCA_028534135.1 Potos flavus | reverse complement strand
AGTGAAGAACCATGAGAGACTGTGAACTCAGAACAAGGGACTGAGAGTTTTGGAGGGGAGGGGATGGGGGGATGGGCAAGCCTGGTGGTGGGTATTGAGGAGGGCACGTATTGCATGGAGCACTGGGTGTGGTACATAAACAATGAATCTTGTAACACTGAAAAAATTAAATAAAAGTATTTGGGGAAAAAAAAAATTTGTGTGTGTGTATATGAACTGTTTCCTTGTATTATGATTGGCAATAAATAATATCTAATTTTTAGGGATGCCTGGCTGGACAGTTGGAGAATGTGGCTCTTGAGCTCCAGGTCACAAGTTTGAACCCCACATTGGGTGTAGAGATGACTTAAATAAATAAACTTAAAAAAAAAGAAAAAAGTTGCTGATTTTTAGAATTTGAGGTTTTCCTTTAGTCCTTTTACATGATATATTTTTGTTAACTGTTATATGAATGTTTGAGAAGGGTGTGTATTATTAGCTCCTTAGGTATAAAGTCATAGTAAATATTTCTAAAAGTTAATGTTTGCTCTTTGAAATAAACTTTGATAACAAATTACTGTTCATTTTCTTCTACTCAACATTTTCCCAGGGTATATATATATGTGTATTTTATTTTTAAACTTTCTGCATTATTTTATTTTATATTTGTCTGAAGTAACCAAATTTAGTTCTATACAATCTAAGAGCCTTTTTTTTAAAAAGAAGAAAAAAGAGAGAATTTATTCCAATCATATTTATTGTAAATATTGTCCCATATGCTCAGAGTCTGTTCTCTCTCTCCTCCCACCCCCACTTTTTTACTTTTCTTTGCCTGATTTTTTTATTTTCCTCAATACCTGTTTTCCTTTTCTGTTTGATTTATGAGTTTCCCTAACGATTTTAAGAAACATACTATAGTGGACATTTGATATTTTCTCCTCTCCACTTCATGAAATTCCCCAATTTTCACTTAGGTATGTACCTCTAACTCAGCCCTTGTGTTTCACCGGTAGTCTTTGGCAGGTCTTGGCAAGTGGTTTTTTTCTGGGCACAGTGACTGGTCTCAGATTGGTCCAAACACAGCAAACCTCAGGACTTTTCTTTGATGGTGTGGGTAGCTATGCTCTTTCTCTTTCTAATTTAAAGAGAAAGCATATAATTTCAAATATAGACATCTTGCAAAAGAAAAAAGCCAGTTTGAGGACGAAAATGTACACAAAGAAAGGCAAAGCTGAGAGGATAAAATGGAGAGAAAAGGAATTGCTTATCAATAACCTAAAGTATCTTAATATTAAAATTTAAATCTATTTTCTTCCTATTAAAAACAGTATCTATGGTCTCCTCCCCTCCCACCACAAGTTTTTTTTTCCCTTAAAAATAAATAATTTTTATTTGTCAATATGCCTCAATAAAGCTGGAAAAAATTGTAATATGGTAACACAAAGTAAAAAAAATGTAAGGACTGTGAATGAGGTATGGAGGAAGTTCTCTAGATGTTCACAAAAGAGAGAGATTATTTTTGTTTGGGAAGGGGAGGAGGCCATAGTAGAGGAGGAAGTTTCTGTGGAGGAGTGTCAGGTAAAGTTTCATGGGGGAAAGTCACATTTTAGGGGCCTTGAAGGATGGGTATGCAGGGTCTGGGCTTCCCACCACAAAAGTTTTAACAGACTCTTATGTTACCCACCAACTGCCCACTGCCCATCTCCCATCCCAAGCACTTACTGCGACTATGTAGAATTTTAGCTCTGGAATGGTTAGTTCTCCTCCTAAATCTATTTTGCATGTCCAACAGTTCATAATTTTCTTCTTTGTCCTTTTATGCATTATTTAAGAAGAACTCCTTGGTTTGATTATCCAGTTTGTTAATTTAATCATCTAGTATAACCAAGCTGCTATTTGACCTGCTATTGAAGTTTTTATTTCAGAAAACATGTTTCCAGTTTCCCAAACCTTTCTTATTCTCATTTCTTTTTCATAGCACCTATTGCTGTTTTATGTAAATTACATGCTCTCAAATTTTTTGATATTTTTGGACAAAAATGTTATCTTTTGTCCACTACATTCAATTTGTTTTTCTCAAAGATCAGTTCCTCTTCACGTTCAGCTTGATGTCACTCTTTCATCCTACTGATTTTCTTTAAATATTTAGTGAGAATCAGTTAACTGAATTGGCAGATAAAGTTGGTTTCCCTAACACAGTGATCCTTAATTCTGGATGCATTATAGAAATCATCTTTTTAAAGAAAGCTCTCTACTTGTTTTTAATGTGTATCCACCACTAAGAACCAATACTTTAATACATGTAAAAATCACTCTTCTTCCCACCATGAATGTGCATGCTGACTATAAGAGTTCTGGCTGTCAAAAGTATCACACGTTGGCAAAGAAGGTGAACAAGTAGATGAGTGTCTTCCGAAGGAAGGAGCTCCATATTCACAGTGACAACTGGAAGTTCTCTAAAGTATAACCCTGATTCTCTCCCTGGCCCTAAAGCCCATGATGGAGATGCCCTCAATTTATATAAATATGTTCTAGTAGCTTAGCCCTGCGAGTAAACACTGTAATTAGGTACCCTAGTTGGTCCCGCTATGGTTGTTCTAAAGTCTGCTAATTAATTACCTTCGACCACTGCTATGATCTGAATGTTTGTGTCCCCCCTCAAAATTCATGCGTTGAAATCCTAAACCCCAAGGTGTTAGGAGGTAGGACCTTTGGGAAATGTTTAGGTCATGGGGGCAAAATCCTCATGAATGGGATTAGTGCCCTTATGAAAGAGAGCCCAGAGAGAGAGCTTGCTTGCCCCTTCCACCATGTGAGGATACAGCATGAAGTAGGCAATCTGCAATCTGGAAGAAGGGCTTCACCAGAATCCAACCATGCTGGCACCATGATTTGGACTCCGAGCCTCCAGAACTGTGAGAAATAAATATCTGTTGTTTACAAGCCACTCAATCTATGATA
Source organism: Potos flavus (assembly GCA_028534135.1). Lineage (NCBI taxonomy): Eukaryota > Metazoa > Chordata > Mammalia > Carnivora > Procyonidae > Potos > Potos flavus. The sequence continues at coordinate 140,027,519 of CM052898.1, read as the reverse complement.
TTTTGTTATAGCAGCCTGAATGGACTAAGATAACCAACCTCTACCCCCTCCTACTTTTCAAAGCCTCTGAGCTTAGGAATTTTTCAGAATTGCAGTGGGAAGACTCATTTTCCTACTTTTTCACCTTTAAGTCTATATTGGGTTGCAGATTTCTCCACACTGTATGGTTTTGCCATCAACCTGATCCCATATACTTTACATTTTTCATAAATTCCTCCATTTTTTGATAGATAACACCCTTCCCAGATTTTGAACACTAATATGGATGTGTCCTTATTTTCCTATTTTTAATTCTTTTTGTTACTTACCTAGATTTTGTTAAGACTACTTATTTCAGAGGCAGGGAGGGCCAGAGGGAGGACAGAGAGTCTTAAGCAGACTCCGTGATGAGCGCGGAGCCTGACACAGGGCTCAGTCTCATGACCCTGAGATCATGACCTGAGCAGAAACCAGGAGTCGTCATTCAACCAACCCCAGCACGCAGGCACCCCTGGATTTTTTCATTATACAAATAAAATATCTTTATATTAAATGACTCAGATCATACTGAAGGATTTAAGTTATAAAAGATGTAGTCTCTCACACCAAATTTTCCCTCCTGAAATTTCCTGTTAACATGACCCAAGTAATTACTGCTATATTACTATTTTTCCCTTTCTATACTCTATTCTTTGGAAGCAAGTACTAAGTCTAGCCCACTCAACGGGAGGGGAACTAATCTCCATCTCTTTGAGAAGGGAGTATCTAAATATATTTTTACAATTACTCTGCAAAGGAGATTTGTCTCTTCTACCCCAATTTATGTATTCAATCATTTATTTATATCTGTATGGAGTCAAGGAAGTATTTCTTTTATCCTTTCGGTCAAAGTAGAATGCTACAGTTATTTCATTGTTGAAATTGTTCAAGCTTTGGCCATTGCGCATTCTTTCAGGCTGGCTCCTGTGTCCTTTTCACAACCCCCAACTCTCTCCCATCCCCATTTTTTTTTTAGTGCTTCCTTATTTTGGCACTATTTGCTCTGGGCTCATCTTGTGATATATATCCTATTGGTTCTGTTTCTCTGGAGAACCCTAAGATAGTAGGTAATCAATAAGTATGTTGGTGAAGGAATGAATGACTGGGGCAGGTTACAGGAATTTTTTAAGGCTCCAAAAGTAATTCTGAGACATAGCCACTATAATCACTAATACCCCACATACCCGTTACCTCAAATGAATGAATGAATGGTATAGGTGGATGGGAATAGCCTTTGATGCAGACCAAGAATCAAATCTTAAAGCTGGTATTCACTAGCTATTTGGTTTTAAAGTAAGTATTCCTTGGGATGCCTGACTGGCTCAGTCCGTGGAGTGTGCGACTTTTGATCTCAGAGTTATAGGTTCAAGCCCCACGGTGGGTGTAGAGATTAGTTTAAAAAATAATAATTTTTTTAAAAGTTCCTCCATAAAATAAATAAATAAATATTCCTTCAAGTCTTGACGGCTTCACATTTAAAATTGAGAGACTGTCACCACCCTCTGGGAGGACTGTTATGACTTTACACGATAATACATTTAATGGATGAAGCGAAGTGTCTGGTACATAGCAAGCACTCAATACACAAAAGTTGCCTTTTTTCCATTTTCCTCCTAATTCACTGGAAAGATGGAGGTCACCTGGCACCAGTTCCTTAACTGTATCCTACATATACCATAACAGACCTCTGCCCATGCATCTGTCCTTTCAGCCCACCATAACATTCTAAAGCTAATTCTTCTATGAAGAGGGACTCTATACTTGATTCCATTCTCCCCTTAACCATTTCTCTTCTGCTTCCAAAATATGGAGCTTATTAAACAAGAATCCACTGCCTTTTCTATCACTCCATTCCTCGCCTACTTCTCCTCTAAAACTTCTCCTCTTTCCTTCATTGGCCAACCCCTCCTAATCCATGGCAGTCTTCTGATTGTTCCCGCCAACCAAAACTGCTTTCTTAGAAGTCAGAACTATTGTTCCCCACATCAAAGGTCTTTCTCTGCCTTCCCTCTCCTCTCTGCAGGACTGGAGGCTGCTGTTGTCTCCCTTTTCTCCACATTTCCTCTCCTAAATTGTTTTCCTCATACCCAATTACGCATCATCTTTCTCTCACATGAATCCTTGTCTCTCACTTTGATTTCCAAGGCTCAATGCTGTTTGCTTTCCTATTTGCTTTCCCTCTACAAAGCTTCAAACTATTTCTGTGTGAAAGGCATTACCTTTTTATAATAAAGCCAACTTTCAACACAAATCTTGCTCCAAACCTTTGGTTAGATGAGTTCTCTTCAGAACGTTTCATTTCAAAACCAATTAACAGGTCTTTACAACATGCTGAATTGCCCTGCCTCTTCAGAGACTTTCTTCCAATTTCTCCATTTTATTAATGACACCAGAACTTTAACCTGGCTCTAAACCCAAAAATAATCTGCAAATTTTCTCACCAAATCCTATCAATTCTTTTCACAATGTTCTTCTCTTCCTGTTTATTCCTACCACCTCCAATTAGGCCCTGTTTTACACGTGTCTGGCTCTTAATAGTCTTTTTAGCACCAGTCTTTCCCCTATTCTTCAATGGTTTCATATTCCGATGTCTCAGTAATCTTTCCAATTCACAGTACTCAGCATGTCCCTCCCCTTCTCTAGAATCTACAGTACTATTTTCCACCATCTACTGGATCAAATCCAAACTCTTGGGTCCTAGCTTTCATGACTCTGCCTAACACCACCTCCTTCACTGGCCAGTCTCACTCATCCGCTTAAACACTTAATACAACACACATAGGAGCATAGCTATCAAGTTAATCATGCCATCTACCCTTCTCTCCTCTCCAATCCAGACACGTCCTTCCCTGTGCTCCTTATCAGCTGTTCATTTTTTGCTAAATCTTTGCTACTTGCCCACTGAAATGACCTTTCCACTTCACTCTGCTTTTTCAAATACTATTATCACTTTTTTAAAAAGATTTTATTTATTTGTCAGAGAGAGAGAGAGAGAGAGAGATTGGGACTGAGCAAGCAGGGCGAGCTGTGGCAGAGGGAGAAGCAGGCTCCGCACCGAGCAAGGAGCCCACGAGCAAGGAGCCCACGGGGGACTGGATCCTGGGATCAAGACCTGAGCCACCCAGGTGTCCCTGCTATTAACCCTTTGAGGCCCAGTGCAAGTCTGTCCTCCTCTCTAAACCTTCCCTAATATTTCCAGCTAACACTAAACCCAGTACCTTTGTTCTGGATTCCAACATTCTCCTTTCTTAGTAATCTTGTTACGTAATATCTCTTCTCTCTCATATATCATTAATCTCTACTTCTCTGTTAGTGTTTTTCCATTAGAATATATCCTTAATTTTTTTTTATTTAAAAGGCAAAAAAATTTTTTTTCTGACCTTGCAACTCCTTCTATGTGTTCCCATTCTTTCTCCCTCCCAACCATCAGGCTTCTTGAACAAGTAATTTATACTCACTGTCCCTTCTTCCTCACTTCCCATCTACTCTTCTCCTCACCATTATCTGGCTTTTACTCATAAAACTGCTTGCAGAAGATCTCCACACTATCAAATCCAATGAACTCTGTAGGAAATATCTGTTGTTTTGGTGTTATGGCAACAACACCTCACTTTTCCTTTAGAGAGCTTCTCTGCCTAATTTCTGAGGTCTGATAGGACTATCAAAAATGGGCTTATCTCTAGGGTGGGCACAGGGCTGAACCAAAGGACCACACAAGGCAGAAAGGTGGCGAGGGCTGAATTAGCCCCATGGGCCCATGTGATCTTAGAAGCTGCTGTCCCCAGGCCTTCCCAAGGCTTGATTATTCTGGCTTTCTTCACTTCCGTGAGCTTACGCAATATCTATCCATAAATCTATCCATAAATTTTCTGCTTAAGTTAGCCAAAGGCAATTTCTATTGCTTATAACCAACAAGAAATTAGAGTAGAGGTGAAAGTGGTATCTCTAATGGTTATACAACTTTCTTCTCCCTATCTCCTTTACTGTGGCTTCTGCTGTTTAAGAAATTACAGTAGCTAAGGTGACAATGGTTTCACCAGGGGAGCCAATAATGGCTTCATTAATTGAGAGGTAAGGCTATGTGGGGCTCCACACGCAGCCAGGCGATAGTTAAAAGGGAAGGTACAGGAGTATAGCTGCAAACTGGAAGAATCCTGGCGTACCTCCTTGTCCTACCACCAGCAGTGAAGTTACAGTAGAATACTGCTACCCTACACAGGCAAGACCTGCAAGGGCAAAAAGCAATCAGGAATAAAAGTTTGTCTGACTCCAAAGTTCATACTCTTTAACATACTACTTTCTATTGATATTAATCTACTTGCAGCTCCTTAATCAAGAAATGCTCCCTCTTGTTTCCATGCCTTTGTACCTGTTAGTTTGTCTGGAATGTTCATATCAACCTTCCAACTGAAAACTTCTCATTATCCTCTTTGAAACTTTCTCTGATCCCTAGAGGTTAGTCCCAAACATCCTGGCATAATTCTCCACAATGTCTTAACATGTGTCTTAACAATGTCTTAGCTCTACATGCTTACTGGTTTTTCCCACTAGCCTGTAAGGCTTCTAAATGGTAGAAACCACATCTTTTATGCTTGTATCCTCAACAATTAATACTCAGGATATGGGAGTAATAAATATCTACTGAAAGAATATCTGGTCTTTCTTTTTTTTTTTTTTTAAGATTTTATTTATTTATTTGTCAGAGAGAGAGAGAGGGCACACACAAGCAGGGAGAGCGGCAGGCAGAGGGAGAAGCACACTCCCTGATGAGCAAGAAGCTCAATGAGGGACTCAATCTCAGGACCCTGAGATCATGACCTGAGCCAAATCAGACAGTTAACCAACTGGGCTACCCAGGTATCCCAATATCTTGTCGTTCTTAATTTTCTATAGTATTAACCACTGCATCTTAGATTTGGGGTACTTATATTTAAATTTGCATCTAATGAATACTGTGTTCATCCCTTAATTATTTGATATGGTGTTCCCCAATCCTTCCTATAAGTCTAAGAACTTCTTAAGAGCTGAGTTCCTAATGTTTACTATTTCTGTACTCTTTAGCACTTATGGGTATTAGGCACATGGTAAGCATACTTGAAGAACTGAATTTTAAACACAGTATTAGCACGTTAATAGGAGCAACTTATCATGCTCCACCGATCTAATTAAAAGATCTGGCCTTCTGAAATAGTACAATTGTACTCATATGGAAAATTTAATGAGAAAAAGAAAAATTATCCAATTGGACAGTTAAAAGCTTTTCTCTTAGTGAGAGTTCTACAAATATTTTACGGATAACAAGAATCAACCTCCAGAGCTCAGAGTAAAAGACTCAAGCTATATATCCCCATGCATATTGGAAGTAAGATTACAAATTTAAGGGGTCTGCCACAACCATAATTATTTAAATTCCACTAACCCTTAACAAATTCATAACAGAAGACATAAAAATATTTAATAGCAAATCAATCAATGTCAAATTAACCTATGTTAAAGATGTATAGGGCTATCTCTGCATGATATATAACACGGTAGTCATTTACTCATTCAACAAACATTTATTAAGTCCCTACGAATGACAAATGCTATGTTAGGTCCTAAAATCACAAAGATAGGGGCGCCTGGCTGGCTCAGTCAGTAGAGTAGGTGACTCTTGATCTCAGGGTTGTAAGTTCAAACCCCACATTGGGTGTAGAGATTACTTAAAATCTTTAAAAAAATAATAAATAAAATTACAAAGATGAAGAAGAGGACACAGTTCCTATGTTGGGGGTTGCAGCTTTGCCCTACTGCAATGGTATTTAAGAATACAATGTGATGGATGTGGAGCCTACTTTAAAAAAAAAAAAAAAGAATAGAACGTGAAACATACCACCTGGAGTTGCTCAATATGGAGGCTCTTGGTAGCAGTCTGGTGGAAAAGGTGGATAAACACATACCTTTGGCAATGTGATTAACCTTAACCCAGAAATAAGTACAAGGTGTTATGAGGCCAGTGAGGAGAAAATAATTAACCTACTGAAGAAATCAGGAAAAGATATGGAAGACATTGACATCCATACATGAGTTTAATGCAAGTCAAGGTGTGAGAAAGCTACCACAACAGAATCATCTGAGACAGAATGGGTTGCAAGCTGAAACTAGGGTTGCAAGCAAGGTCAGAAGGATCCCAAAGCAAAAAAATAACGCACAGCAAACCACTGTAGAAGAGCCAAAAAGTAAAATACTCCTTGCTGTCAAGCTTGAGAGTAATAAAACACATATACAAAAGAAATTAAACCACTATATGGTATAAGTATAAAAGGAGTCTTTTAAACAACAAATGGCATAAAAGTTCAAAGGGAGTCAATCACTTAAGAGTTAGAGCTCTTAGGAAAACCTTCATAAAAGTAGAGTTAGAACTATCATCGGTGGGGAGAGGAGCACAGGGAGGGCTGTCCACATGGTAAGAAAGACCAACATCATTAACAAAAGCAGAGATCTGTACTACATAGTTGTTGGACCATGAGGAGGTCCAAAGGTTTGGAAGCACTGGGTAAAAACTGGACACACGAATGAAGGCCTGACTTAGCAGAGCCTGGAACACAAGCCTAGCAGCTTGGACGCTGTTCTAGACTCTAGTTGTCAACCATGACTGCTAAATAGAAACAGCTGGGGAACTTTAAAAATTATACCTCTGGCTAGGGCTCACCTCATATCAAAAGTAAGAGAATCTCTGAAGGGAGTGGCGAGGACATTAAAATGTAAAAGCATACAAGGTGATTCTACTCTACAGTCCAGATTCAGAACCACTGGACTTGGGGATAGATAGAAAAGTAAGGCATGACAGATATGGTTAAGACCTAGCTTGATTTCAGTCCCTGTACATAAGTAACAATTCTGAACTGATTACCTGTTGAAGCTTATCTTCTAACCTGAGTTAAACATTCTGTTTTTTTAGTGTTTCTTTTCCCTTGTTGACAATGCTAAGCTCTGAAAATCAGAAAATAACCCATCAATTTCTCTCACGACAGGTTCATTGACTGCACAGTCTGAAACCTAGAATTTGATTTCCATGATGTCCTACAGACAACTAACTTAGAAAATAAATAGTTCAATCCTATGCTGCCCTTATATCCCTGCAGTGAAGTGCTTTCATATTAAGGAATGTTCTAGGCTGCATCCATGTTTGGATTTTACAAAATTTCTCTTTTAAATATAGAAAGAGTGTAATACCCACATATACAAGAGGCGTATTACTTAGGCCAGAGCAAAATGTGAGATATTAAGTATTCATTCTTGCAGTACCTGGAGACATTATACTATTCCTGGTTTCAGATGTGCAATGATTACAAAGTACTTCGCTTATTTTGTAACAAATAACTGTCAGAATACTTCCCAAATAAAGGGAAACAAAAAATGTATCCCATACAACAACTCTGTACTACATTAAACAAGTATTTGTGGGAGAAAAAAAATCACCAAGATGATTAGAGAGTAAGACAGCCTGTTGATCCTTCAAAAAGCAGGTTGGTTTGTTTGGTCACTTGTTTTTAAAGAAAAAAACAAAGATACGAATTTGCTTCCCGGTGCATGTTACTCACCAAAGTGTCTATTCAAAAAAATCTGTACTTTGCTTATAGGTCAGGAACTGTTTTCTTTACGCGAAATTAAGTTAGCCACAACTATCTTATTTTTGGTGGTTTAAGGTCACGGAATCTACTTAATGGCAAAAATGGTATGAGAACGTAAGTTGGAAGCCCACAGCACACACATAGGTCGGTTTATGCAGTCTCTTATTCCCTGATAAAGTTAATAAACTCCAAGGGCCATATCCCAACGTAACCTTGGGGCGGGGAGGGGCAGTGAGTAAAGGAAAACCCAACAATCAAAATGTAAAACATGAAAAAGAAATATAGAGCCAGATTTCAAGAGTTGGCCATTCGCTTGAACTGATTCTATTAAGAAAGAAAAAGAAAGGCTTCTAAAAAGAAAATGCAAGCCTAACTCTCTGACTATAGGCGTGAGACTTAAAAAGCAAGTCGCATGAGTCTGACCAGTGGGTCTGAGGAAAATCAGAGAGCAAAGAAAGAAGAGGGGATGAAGGAGACAGGAAAAGGTGAAGGAGGCAGGCAAAGGCCATCGGGTGTGAACCTGGATGCCGGGGTCTTTATGCACCCAGGGCAGCGTGCAGGCTCCCTCGCCCCGCGCGTATCTGGGGGCCGGGCCGCAGCGCGAGTCCCCCACCCGCCTGGCACCAGGGGGCGCGGGGCGCCGGAGGTCGGGGAGAAGAGGGGCAGGCGCCCACGCTCGCACCCCACCGGGCTCCGCACTCAGGGGTCCCCAGGAAGGAGACACACTCTGCGCTGCCCTCGTCTCCGGGACCGGGAGGGGGGTGGGTGGAGCAGAGCCCGGAGCCGCCCCCCGGAGCCGCCCCCGCAGCCCTGGCCCCCGCCCCCCGCCCCGGCTGTCAGCGGCCCCCTCCCGCAGTCACTCACCCACGGGCTGCGCGGTCTCGGCCGCGGCGGCAGCGGCGACGGCGACCCCCGCCTGGGTCATGATCCCAGGCGGGTACGGCAGGGGTGTCCGACCGCCCGGGCGAATCTCTCCGTCCGCGGCCGCCGCCTGCTCCTCTGGGGCTGGGGGAGCGCGGGCCCAGGCCCTCCTCTCCCCCCGCCCCCGCCGCCTCTTCTTGCGGCCACCGCCGCCGCTGCGAGCCCGAGCCCTCAAGGCCGGAGACCCGGCGGCAGCGCGGCCTCAACTTTCCCAGCCCCCCTCCCCCCGCCCCTCCCCGCCCCTCCCGCGGCCGCGGCTCGGCAGGCGAACAGCCTACCCTGAGTGCGCCGCGCTCCCGCCTCTGCCACTCAGCCCACCAACCCGGACCCGGGGAGGCTGCCGTGGTAGCCAATCAGAGCCCGGACGCCAGTGCGCTAGGCTGGAGGGCGGGAGGAGTTGGAGGGAAAACCGAAGAGTGAACGGGCCTCAGGCGGCCCAATGAGGAGAGCCGGGGGGCGGAGGTGTGCAAGTTGGGTTGAAGGAACAGGAAATATTCTTAAAGGTAGAGTGATGGGCAGCAAGGAAAGCCAGTAGGTGACTGGGAGAGAGGTGGGCCTGGTTCCTTAAAGGGGACGCCCTGAGAACCTAGAAAAGGAGGTGTTTTAAGAAACTACTTTGTATCTTGTTCTCTGTGCTGCTTGTCACCTCTTCCAACAGTTTGGAAGTGGAAAAACTGAAAAGGAAAAGGTCATGGAAGGCTTTTAGGAACGATTAGAGAACTCCTCATAGCTTAGACGGTAGGAAGGAGAATGATACCTCTGTCACAAGAAGTGGGGAAGAAAGAAGAGAATCCGGACGTCTCCTACTGACTGCCCTTTACCTGGAAGACCGTTGCAGACCTAAGGATGCTCGAATTTGTAGGATGTGGTAATCTGTCATCCTTCATTGGCAACAAAGCACAGATTCCTTTGAACTGGAGATGACCGTGTTCAGAAATGCCCTGGGAGCCTCCCAATTAGGGGGAAACAGTATGTGACATTGGGAGATGGGGTTTGCAACCTCAGTCTTGCGTTCCTAGAGACCTACATCTGAAAGATGTAGAGCAGCGGGTAATGAATGGAGACCTGAGGATCCCCTAACTCCCAAATGGGTTTGGAGCCCAGGAAACGCGGTCATAACTCCCTTTTCCTCGTTTCGCTTCATATTTCATAACTCTTCTCCTCCTGAAACAGGTGTCCTCCACCTAGTGGTAGTGAAAGATTTCCAAGCGCTTCTACAACTAGGTTTGGAAATGTCCCAGATACTAGATATCCATGGGCCAGACCAGGTAACTTCCAGAAGGTGCACACAGGGCATAGCGTAATGGGAATTACTTGAGCCTGTGTACAGAAGATGCTGACCTTGTATTGGGAAAAAGTGTAAAGTTAAAGAGTAACTGTATCTTAATGTTTGTATAGCGGTTTAAAGGGTATGATAAAACAGAAAGCCTTTAACATTGCGTATGAACTGTGGAACTTTTACACTTTTTTCCTTTAAAATTTTCATCCATCTTGGCATATGTAGTTCTAATTAGCCTCTGAGTGGACTTAGCACAACCAAATCAAAGCTGCAGATGAGAAAGACCCTACAATTCAGAACGTAATAGTAATGCTAATAGCACCTACATGAAGTTATATAGAATTAATATGTCTTTAAAAAACTTTTAAAAAAGCTATTCTGGTTAATAAATATCATATCTAGGGGTGTATGATTTTCTAAACAACTACAACTTATCGAGTCTAAAGTAAAATAACACAGTTTTGGTGGTTCAAGAAAACGGAATTTAAGAGTCTCTTTGGACCACTGTTAAAAATAACACATTAACACCTTTCTAGCACAATTTAGAAGTGTTAAATAAGACGAATTTCTGTTGGATAAGATCTGAATGTTAGCTTTTTAATTTTATCCTCATTCCTAACTGAAGCTGAAATCCTAATCATAGATCTTTCTATAAGCTTTGTGCATTCAACATTGGTTTACTGCCTTAGATATGAGAGGAAGACAAATAATCGCACCAGTCCAATTTTGGGGCTAGCTGGCACATGTTTGCGGTACATACACTGGTGATAAAATATGGTGGCCAAGTGTATCTGGTCTCCCTGCCTCCAGGCGAAGTCCATTCTTCACACAGTCCAGGTGAATCTGGTTTTCACTCACATACTTAAGACCCTTCAGTGGCTCTGAAAGACGGCATGAGGTACAAGCCCCTTGCTTGCATCTTCAATTTAATTTCCTAACAACTCTTTCTATTGCTGGGGATGTTCGACTAGGAAAGGGGGGCACTGACAGCACGCCGGGGGGCTTGGTCCGGGGGGTTGCGACTCCGCAGGGCTGCTCTCAGCTCTGCTCCATCTACCCGCTTCGTGTCCCCAGAAGCAGGGGGTTGTGCAACGTGCCTCCTTTCTGGGAACCGGAGCGCGGGACCTAGTGGGGCACGAACACCAGCCGAGTGCTGTCCTGTTCTCCGCGACCTCTGGGCGCCCCGCGCCCCCTACTGCCAGGTCCGTGGGGTCTCGCTCGGAGCCCCGAACTCTGATCTGTGCGCTGGGCGAGAGAGGCTCCAAGCCGGCGTTTTCTTTTCAGGTTTCAGAAATAAATGGCAGAGAGGCGAGTGAATAGTCATCTCTTGAAATCTACTTCCGTATTTCCCGTGAAAACTGCCCAATTGTTTTCCAGAGTGGTTGCAAGATTTCACATTTTCAACAGCTCTGTATGCAGATTCCCGAGAGTCCACATCATCACCAACCCTGGATATTGTCAGTCTTTTAAATTCTAGCCATTATAGTGGGACTGACGTGGTTCTTCGTGATTTTAATTTGCATTTTTCTAATTACTAATGATGTTGAGAATATTTTTGCCTGTTCATTGTCCAGATGCGTCTTTGGTAAAGTGTTCGAAAAATTTTCTTAAAGATTTTATTTATTTATTTGAGAGAGAGAGAGAGGGAGAGGGAAAGAGTGCAGGTGGGGGGAGGGGCTGAGGGAGAGGGAGCAGACTCCCCGCTGAGCAAGGAGCCCAATGCGGGGCTCCATCTCAGGACCCTGAGATCATGAGCGGAAGGCACTCGCTTAACCAACTGAGCCACCCAGGCGCCCCAAGTGTTCAAATCTTTAGCCCACTTTTAAATCAGGATTCTTGTCTTACTGAGTTGTGAAAGTTCTTTGTATGTTCTCAATGAAAGTCCTTTCTCTGATGTGTGTTGTGCAAAATATCTTCACCCATCTGTGACTTTACAAATCAAAAACAAAATAGCTTTACTGAGGTATGACTGACCAAAAAAAATTGAACATACTTAAAATGTACAAGATGGGGCCCCTGCCTGGCTAAGTCGGTAGAGCATGTAACTCTTGATCTGGGATTCTGAGTTCAAGCCCCCTCTGTGTTGAGTGTAGAGCTTACATTAAAAATAAATACATAGGGGCCCCTGGATGGCTCAGTCGTTAAGCGTCTGCCTTCGGCTCAGGTCATGATCCCGGGGTCCTGGAATCGAGTCCCACATCGGGCTCCCTGCTCTGCGGGAAGCCTGCTTCTCCCTCTCATGCTCCCCCTGCTTGTATTCCCTCTCTCGCTGTCTCTCTGTCAAATAAATAAAAAATAATAATAATAAATACATAAATAAAATGTACAACAGTTTTAAGTTTTGACGTATGTATACACCTTTGAAACCATGTCCACAATCAAAAATAATATATCCATCCTGTCTTCAGATTTCCTCTTGCTCGATATTAATTCCTTCCTCTTGCTCTCATCCTGCTCTCCAGGCATTAAACTGCTTTTTGTTGCTCTAATTAGTTTTCATTTTCTAGAATTTTATGTAAATGGAATCATTCAGTGTATACTCTTTTTTTGTCTATCTTCTTTCATTCAGCATATCACTTTTTTGAGATTCATACACTTTGTTGTGTGTATCAATAATTTATTAGGTTTTGTTGCTAAGTAGTTTTCAGTTGTATGGATATGCAATTTATATTCAGGTTGGAGAAGAGTTGGACTGTTTGCAATTTTTGATGATTACAAATAAAGATGCTAGCATATTTGTGCACAGATCTTTTTAGGGATGTTTGCTTTCATTTTCCTTGGTTAATACTTGGGTAAATATCCCGGAATGGTTGAGTCATATGGTAAGTGTATCTTTTTTTAAAAACTGCCAAAATTAGTCATAAAAAATGAGATCTTGCTATTTGCAACATGGGTGGACCTAAAGGGTATTAGGCTAAGTAAAATTAGTTCAGACAGAGAAAGACAAATATCATATGATTTCACTCACATGTGGAATCTAAAAATCAAGTCAAAGGAACAAACAACTGGTGGTTGCCAGAGGAAGAGAGAGGTGGGTGAATTGGAAATAGGTGAAGAGGATTAAAAGGTACAAATTTCCAGTTATAAATGTCAAGGAGATGAAAAATACAGCATAGGGAATATAGTCAATAGTAATAACTTTATGGTGACAGACGGTATTACACTTATTGTGGTGAGCATTTCTTAATGTATATAAATATCAAATCAGTAAGTTGTTCACCTGAAATTATTATAATATTGTATGTCACCTATACTTCAATTAAAAATAAGGTAAATAAATAGGGCACCTGGGTGGCTCAGTTAAGCGGCTAACTTTGGCTCAGGTCATGATCCCAGGGTTATGGGATCATATCCCACATCAGGCTCCCTGCTCAGCAGAGAGCCTACTTCTTCTCCCTCTGCTCCTCCCCCCTTCTCATGCTCTCTCTCTCTCTCTCTATCCCTCGCAAATAAATAAAATCTTTAAAAATATAATAATTCATACATACATACATACGTACTGCCAAACTGTTTTTCCAAAGTCGTACCATTTTATCATCCCACCAGGAGAGTATGAAATTTGAATTGTACTATATCTTTGCCAACACTTAATATGGTGATTCTTTTCGAATTTTAGTCATTCTAATAGGTGTGTAGTGGTATTTCATTGTGACTGTAATTTGCATTTCCCTAATGACTAATATATTGAGAATCTTTTCATGTACTTATCAGCCATTTGTGTATCTTCTGTGAAACACTATTCCAATCTTTGTTCATTTTTTTGGGTTTTTTTGATATTTACTGAGTTTCAAGAGTTCTTTATATTCTGGATACATATTCTTTATCAGATATGTGATATGCAGTATAATCCCCCAGTTCCTGGGTTGTCTTTTCATTCTCTTAACAATACTTTTCAAAATGTAATTCTTAATTTTAAGTCCATCTTATCAATTACTTCTTCTATGGATCATACTTATGGTGTCTTATCTAAGAAATCTTTAACCAATACAAGGTCACGCAGATTTTTTTCTCCTATTTTTTTTCTGGAAGTTTTATGGCTTTATGTTTTATATTTAGATCGAGTATATTTTAAATTAATTGTATACTGTGAAAGTATGGATCAAAGTTTATGTTTTTGCATTGGGAAATCCAGTTTTTCCAGCACCAATTATAAAGACCATCATTCCTCTCTTGAGTTGTCTTTCTACCTTAGACAAAAATCTATTGATCATATATGTACGCTTTTCCTGGACTCTTTTCTGTTCCAGTGATCTATTTGTCAATCTTAACACCAATATCACACTATTTGATCACTGAAGCTTTGTAAGTCTTGAAGTCAAATAGTATAAGTCCTCCGATTTTCTTGTTCCTTTAAAAATTGCTTTAACTGTTCTAGATCCTTTGCATTTCCACATAAAGTTTATCAAGTTAAAAAAAGAAACCTGCTAAAACTTTGATGGGCGTGATGTATAATTCAATTTGGGAAGAAGTTATAACTTAATATTGAGTCTTTGGATTTATATGTTATCTCTCTCCATTTATTTGGATCTTTTACATTTTTCTCAGGAGTATTTTATATAGCTTTCTGTATCTAGGTCTTGTATGTATTTTGTTAAATTTATCCCTAAATATCTCATATTTTATGCTACTATAAATGTTACCTTTTAAATTCTAATTTCTAATTGTTATAGCTAAAAATACAATTGATATTTTTATCCTGTGACCTTGTTACACTCACTTATTAGTTCTAGTAGCTTTTTAAAAAATATTTATTTATTTGAGAGAGAGAGAGCATGAGCAGGGGAAAGGGGCAAATGGAGAGGGAGAAGAGGACCTCCCCGCCCCCATCAGGGGGCCTGATGCAGGGCTCAGTCCCAAGACCCTGAGATTATGACCTGAGCTGAAGGGAGACACTTAACTGAGTCACTCCAGTGCCCCTGTGCTAATAGCTTAGAAAAAAAAAAAATTATAGCATTTCTACTTCATCATGTCATATGCACAGAAAGACCATTTTCTTTCTTTCTATCCAATTTGCACACTTGTTACTTCTTTTTCTTGTTTTACTGGACTGACTAGAGCTTCCACTGCCTTATTGTAGAAGGGTTACAACAGTCATCCTGCTTTCTTCCCAAAGGTATAAAATCCAGTTTTTTACTGCATTAAGTATGACAGTAGCTGTAGGGTTCTTGAAGTTTTTATCATGAATGAGCGCTGAATTTTGAATTTTGTCAAATATTTTTTTCTGCATCTTATTGAGAAATCATATTTTTCCTTTAAATTTGTTAATATGATGAATTACACCAATTGATTTTCAATTGTTAAATTAACCTTTTAATCCTGGGACTAATCCTATTTGATCGGGATATAACCTTTTAATAAATCGCTGTATTTGATTTGCTAATTTTTTTGAAGGCTTTTCCTGTCTTCATGAGGAATATTAGTCTATAGTTTTCTTGTAACATTTACAAGTTTTTTGTAATGGTATACTGGTACCAATAACTGGTATAATGCTGTTCTCATAAAATGAGTTAGGCAACATTCTTTCCTCCACCGTTTTCTTGAAAAGTATATTATTTCCTCATTAAATATTTGGTAGAATTCACAAGACAAGCCATCTTGGCCTGAAATTTTCTTTGTGGGAAGGATTTTTTTAAAGATTTTATTTATGTATTTAACACAGAGAGAGAGAGCACTTTTGCAGAGGAGAGAGGAAGAAGCAGGCTCCCCGCTGAGCCAGGGCTCAATCCCAGGACCCTGGGATCATGATCTGAGCGGAAGGCAGGCACTTAACAGACTAAACCACCGGGGCACCCCTGTGGGAAAGATTTTAGCTACAATTTCTTTCAGACATATAAGGCTATTCAAGTTACTTATTAAAAAAATATCATATATATGTGTGTATATATTGGTAGCAGCTTATTGAGTTATAGTTCATATACCATACCATTTATCCACAGTGGCTGAATAATATTCTATTGTATGAATATGGAACATTTTATTTATTCATTCGTCAGTTAATGGCCATTTGGGTTGCTTCTACTCCTTGGCTACTATGAATAATACTGCTGTAAACATTCATGTACAAGTTTTTATGTGGACATATGTTTTCATTTCTCTTAACTATATAGTAGGAATGGAATTGCTGAGTCATATGCTGTTTAACCTTTTGCAGAACTGCAAGACTCTACTTCTTGAGTGACCTAATTTGTGTCCTTCAAAAATTTTGTCCATTTCATCTAAGTTGTTGAATTTATTGAATAAAGTTGATTGCAATATCCCTTTATTATCCTTTTATTGCCAGTAAGTTCTCTAGTGAGGTGCCCTCTCTTTAATTACTGATGTTGGTAATTTGTTTCTTCCCTGTGTGTGTCTGGGGGGCAGTTTTGGTCAATATGGCTAGAAGAAAGGTTTATAAATTTTATTTTTTCAAAGAAGCGGCTTTTGTTTTAATTTTTTAAAGATTTTATTTTTTAATTTTTTAAAAGCAAACTATATGTCCAATATGGGGCTCAAACTTATGACCCAGAGAGCAAAGGTCACATGCTCTACTAACGGAGCTAGGCAGGTGCCCCTTATTTTTTTTATATTGTTGTTTTCAACTTTTTTTTTTTTAAAGATTTTATTTATTTATTTGACAGAGAGAAAGAGATCACAAGTAGGCAGAGAGGCAGACAGAGAGAGAGGGGGAAGCAGGCTCCTCTCCAAGCAGAGAGCCCGATGTGGGGCTCGATCCCAGGACCCTGAGATCACGACCTGAGTCAAAGGCAGAGGCTTAACCCGCTGAGCCACCCAGGCACCCCTGTTGTTTTCAACTTTATGAGTTTCTACTTTTTATTATGTCCTTCCTTCAGCTCATGTTAGCTTTAACCAGCTCTTCTTTTTCTAGTTTCTTAAGGTGAAAGCTTATTTTCTTGAATCAAGATCTTTAATATTTTAATACATTAATAAGTTAATATTTACTAATATTTAATAATTAATATATTTAATTCATGTATTAATGTCTCATCTATAGCATCACTATAAATGATCCTTTATGCACTTCTTTAAGTAAATCCCACAGTTTTGATAAATTGTTTTCATTTTCCTTCTGTTCAAATTTTTTCTAATTTCTCTGCAATTTTTTCTTGAGTTATTCAGAAGCATGTTGTTTAATTTCCAAATATTTGGGGGATTTTCCAGATAAATTCGCTATTGATAATTTAGCTATTGATTTGGTCTGGTGTGGTTAAAGAACATGGTTTGCAAGGTATTAATTCTCTTAAAGGGATTGTGACTTATTTAAGGCCCAAGATATGGTCCATTTGGGAGAATAATCTTTATACACTTGGAAAGAATGTATATTCTGATGTTGATGGGTGAAATATTCTATACATGTTAAATGGTTATGGGTTAAAAATGTTATTCACATCTTTTAAACTTATTTTCTACCTACCTGTCTTATCATTTATCAGGAGTTTGGAATCTCTAATTATAATTGTGGATTTGTCTATTTCACCTGTCAGTTTTTGCTTCATGTATTTTGAAGTTGTTATTAGGTTCATATACATTTAAGATTATATTTTCCTGATGAATTGATTCTTTTATCATAAATATCCATCTTTACCCCTGGATGAATTTTGTTCCAGAATCTACCTTGGTATTAATTTATCCACTCCAGCTTTCCTTTGATTGGTGTTTACATGGTATATCTTTTACATCCTTTTCTCTTTAAAGTTAACCTACTGGGGCACCTGGGTGGCTCAGTGGGTTGAGCCTCCAACTCTTGATTTCAGGTCAGGTCACGACCTCAGGGTTGTGAGACCATGCCCAGGCATAGGGCTTTGCGATGGGCACACAGCCAGCTTAAGATTCTCTACCCCAGGGGCGCCTGGGTTAAAGCCTTATGCCTTCGGCTCAGGTCATGATCTCAGGGTCCTGGGATCGAGCCCTGTGTCGGGCTCTCTGCTCAGCAGGGAGCCTGCTTCCCCCTCTCTCTCTGCCTTCTTGTGGTCTCTCTCTCTCTGTCTGTCAAATAAATTAATAAAATGAAAAAAAAAAGAAGATTCTCTCCCCCACCCCCCATTGTACGTACAGGCACACACTCTCTCAAAAGAAAAAAGCCTTAAAAAAAATAAAGCGAACCTACTAGTTCACTTATATTTAAAGATCTATTTATCTATCTGAGACAGGGAGAGAGAGAGAACACGACACAGCGTAGTGGGTAGGAGGGGCAGAGGGAGAGGTAGAATCTCAAGCAGACTCAATGCTGAGTGTGGAGCCCGAGCTGGGGCTTCAGCTAGCACTACCTGAGCTGAAACCAAGAGTCACTTATCCGACTCTCCCGCCCCTTATAAAATGGGTTTCTTATAGGGAGCTTTTTCTTTGTTTGTTTTTTAAATACCCAGTATGTTTGTTTAATATCCAGTATAAAGAATATTTGCCTTTTAATTGGCATTTAAACTATTTACATTCAATGTCATGATTGATGTGCTTGGATTTAGTTTCATCTTGGTTTGTTTTCTGTCTCATCTATTCTTTGTTGAGTACAATTTTATATCTTGCTTTTTCCCACTTTAGTCATATTATTTTTCAAAGCTAGTTAATATTGACATACTATATTTTAACCTTCCCTTATTATTCAGCATTTTTTTAAAAAGATTTTAGTTATTTAAGAGAGAGAGAGAGAATGAGCAGGGAGAGTGGCAGAGGGAGGGAGAAGCAGACTCCCTGCTAAGTAGGGAGCCTGATGTTGGGCTGGATCCCAGGACTCTGGGATTGTGACCTGAGCCAAAGGCAAACGCTTAACCCACTGAGCCACCCAGGTGCCCCTTATTCAGCATTTTGGCTGCTTCCACTTAATTCATTGTGAACATTATTACACAGGTGGCTTCCCGTAACTTGGTAATTATATCAGTAAGATTTATTTCTCCAAACTGTAGTGAGTACACTAATCCCAGCTCCGCCCCTTAACTAGTTGTGACTTTGAGAAAGTTACTTTCTCTAAGCCTGTTTCTGAAGCTATAAAATGAAGCTAGTGAAAGTTTCTACCACCAGAGATTGCTGTGTGAATTAAGATAACTTATATGGAGCATTGATCAGTGCCTGATATGTGGTAAACTCTGAAAACAATGTTATTGCAATGAATGAATCCACTGCAAGGAAGTAGGGTTAGGCCTGGCAGGACACAAATGTTTTCAAATTCTCAACATTAGGCAAAAATAAAGCCATAGTTGTTTTTTGTTTTTTTATAAATTGCCTATTTATTAGACTCCCCTTTCCCATTACTAATTATATTTCCTTTGTAAGTTTCCTCTGTAAATTAAGATCTTAATGTTTTTGTTAAATATGAGCTCTTTAAATAAAGTTGTCTTAGTATATTTTCCACTTTTTTTACTACATATATTTGTAATTCTGTTAAATCTGACCATATTTTAAAAAACTTTGTGATTTCTGTAATTTCCTCAGATACATCTGCCAGAATATTGTTGGACTTCACTGTTCTGCAGACATTTTTAGAGGCACTTTATACTCTTTACATCTATGAACGTGGTATTACCTTCTCTTCCATTAATTCTCTCAATAAGTTCCAAAGGAACTTGGTCTTATATAAACTCATAGTTTTTACTAATTTACTCCTTCTCCTTTGAGTTTTCGTTTTCCAGCTGGTGAGTGCTGACAGAATGCTCTTGATACTTGTGTCTAGCTTTTATTTACTTTTAAATTTACTTTTATTTTAGAGCAGGGGGGAGGGGCAGAAGGAGAGGGAGAGAGAGAATTTCGAGCAGACTCCCCACTGAGTGTGGAGTCCAACACGGGGCTCGACCTCACAATCCTGAGATCATGACCGAAGTTGCAATCAAGAGTCAGAGGCTTACCCAACTGTGCCACCCAGACGCCCCTTGTGTCTAGCTTTTATTAAACTTAGTTGGTTCTGTATTAAAATGTTGCTAAGATATCTTAGGTTTTTCAATTCCAAAGCTTTATAGCATTTACAGTGATTATTTTTTTAACCTGTGTAAAAAGAACAGTATTAACAAGAGTCATTTTGAACTGAGAACCGAAGCCAAATTGTTTTGTTTTCCCCAAAATTCTATAAAATTTATTATACCTCCCATTCCAACATACTACCTCATGGCATTTGAAATATTTGTTCCCTACCAGACTGTTAAAGATTACGAGGGTAGGGGGCCATGCCCATCATTTTCATTTCTCTGTTGTTAGTGCCTGACCCATTGCGGGTACACTCCCTGACCAAATCTCATGTAAGGCAGTGTAACTTAGCCCTGTATTATAAGGAGTACTCTATTTTTTTAAATTCTGAAGACTGGCAATAATCCAGGAACCATGCCCTGAATTTGCCCCAGGTCATAATGTATTATTAGCTGAATTTCGATTTAGAGTGAAAACCCTAGACAATTCTTTGTAGGTGGAAAGGTTTGGCAAGAAAAGGGGAAGCCAGTAAGTATGGGATAGTTGTAGTAGGTACAACTGCAGGAGTTAACAGGGTTTTAACTACAATCAAATAAATAAAAAGTCCCCAACAGGTGGTCGTTCTTAATATCCATCATCAGGGGAAGAGGTCTGTTAGGGATCAAAAACCAAAATGATGGAGACCTAGGGATGCAGAAGTTTACACTTTGGATTCTGGTGCGAAAGGTCAAATTGTGTTGAAGGTCATTCCTAATTTGGCTGACAGTATGATCTTCAGTTAAGATGATAGTTTTGAGCTAGTGTGCTGTTTCTAAATTGTAGCTTCCTCAAGGAAGTTTAGACTGGGATAGGCTGAGTCCAGGGGGAAAAGCAGAACCTCTACAAAGTTCAATGCTTTCTGTTGCATATTCTTATCTCTTTTGCACTCCCTCTCATACTTTAATCTCACCCTTTCTATGGGAATTTGGTTTCTTGTTTTTACTCAAACCAATGTTATGAGAAAGCAGGTCAACGTAGGGAATATTCGTCTTCACTGAGTTCCTTCCAAAGTTAAGGTAAAGCCAACATCCTTGGAGGCTCTGCTCATTTTAGTAGAGGCAAGCCTTTACTTAGACATGAATTCTAAATTAGAATTTTACTTCCTTTGAAAGAGGCCCTCTTACCTGCCTAACTTACAATTTTAGGTGCTCAATATTAATTTGTAGGAACAATTTTTAACTTTTATATGAGCAAAGGCAGGTAACTTTCTCACACAGGAAGATGGTAAGAACAAAGAAAGTTGCAAAACTGCTTTGAAGGTGCTATAATACAGCCGTCACCCTACCGGATTTTGTTACATACACAAATTATTTCAAGTTGTGTATTCAAATTTCACCTGCATGTTGTACCTAACAGTTTTAGTATACTTTGGTGTAGGAGACTGCTAGTGACAAATGATTCAAAAGATGATTCAAATTTTAGAGAACTTTTGTGGTAAATTTCAGTAAATCATAAGTATCAAAGTTCACAAACTGCAAAATATTCCATCCTGATAGGGTAGCTTCCCAAATGGTGAATTTAAGATTTTATCAGCAATTAATAATAAAACAGGCCATTAATTCTTTGAGATTTAAATTCTATGTTGAGGGTGCCAGGCTGGCTCACTTGGTAGGGCATACAACTCTTGGATCTTGAGGGTTGTAAATTCAAGCCCCCCCTTGGGTGTAGAAATCATTTTTTTTTTTAAAGTAAATTCTATGCTGTTTAAGTAGGGACTGCTACATAATAACTTTATGCTCCCAACTATTCCTGGAGTAAACTTTGATTCTAAGTAAATTTTTTTAATCTAAGAAATTAAGTGTTTTAGAAAATTGTAAAGACTGAGAATGTCCCAGTAACTGATTTCTGACTTCACATTCCTCAATGTCTTATCAAGATAACTACACCTACATTTAAAAATCCCACTCAAGCCCTTTTCCCCCCATGTCTGTTACTTGGTTTTAAGTTTTTTCCCCATGTCTGTTACTATGTTGGTTATGTTAACAACATAAACTAGGACTAAATTCCTATGGTATAGCCTTATAAGGGAAATCCAATTCAGGACCCTCTGCCATGATTTATTCCCTGAAAATTCTCATAGGCTCACCACTCCTTCCTACTGCTGTATTCAACTCAGAAATGTTCAAATCACCCAGCTAGAAAAGCACAATCTGGGAGACAGATTACTGTACGCCCCCACCTAGCCAACCAAACTCAACCATTAGAACAGAACTTTTAGGCCTACTTCCTATTTCTTTTATGCTCTGAATGGTAAATTAGTGTTTTCTAACCCTCATTTAGGAAACTAAACCCTTCAGAGAGTAAGATAACAGAAGCTTTCCAACTACCTTGCCTTGGTTGTCAACAAAACCCAACATTTTCTCTAAGCATAATGTTGTAGGAGATCCACATGGATCCGCACCTCCTACTAATTATATCCTTGTGTCTTCCCTTTCCACGCTGTAGCAGGATGGGACAGAGGTTGGCCTGTGTGACCAACAGAATATAGCAAAAATAAATATGCTGCTTCTGGAGATAGGTCATACAAGAATATGCCTTTCTAGTGACTCTCTTGGATCACTTGCTCTTGGGGAAGCCAGATACCACTTGTCACCCAGGTAGCCTTGGAGAGACACCCATATGGTGAAAAACTGAGTCCCTCCAGTGGAGCAAGTCATTTTAGAAGTCGCTTCTCCAGCCTTAGTCAAGCCTTCAATGATGTGGCCCTGGCTGAGTTTCACTGCAACCTCATGATACCTCAAGCCAGAACCACCTAGCTAAGACGCTCCTGGATTCCTGACTCAGAAAGTGTGGGTGACCATACATGTTTGCAGTTAAGTTGCTAAATTCTGGGATGATGTGCCACACAATGATAACTAAGATATATTGGGCAAAGATCACCCGTTGTTTCCTGAATGAGCAAAATTCTAATTACAACACTTCTAAGACACTGAATCAATTTATGTTAATAACAAAATTTTAAATTCATGTTTCTTTGGTATTCAGAAAAAATTTAAGCCATTCCCAATTCACTCAACTACTAAACTCCTTCCTCACTGCTAACAAAAAGAAAAAAATTTGAATATACATTACCTGTAGTCAATGCACACTAATTAGATCATAACTTAAAGTGTCAGTTGTTTTTAACAATTACATTTAAAACTTCCCAGCAGTTAAGACCTTGCCTTGGATCTTATTTTTTCTTTCACTGGGATAGAACTGCAGATATTCAGGAGTATTCCTAGCAAGTTTCAAAAGGTCTGAATTAGGAGGCCTGGATTGCACTTGGCCTATTTAAATGTTTTAAGTTAGATCTTAAAGAAATGTTAAAGTAAATAAAACAGTATGGCCAAGAGTAAACAATGACTACATATAACTGCTGATCTCAGTATTCAACACAGTGCAGGGTTTTCTTTGACATTTACCAGACATCATAGATTACTACCAGAACATCACATAAGTTTATTTCAGATGTAACAGCAATGTTAAAATCAACAAGTTTAATTTTTAACTGCACCAAGTAAACTTTGCCATTTAAGTATTTTTAAAGTTATTCCCTCCAAAAAACTGAGGGAGCTTTTCTCTTCCACCCCACAAACCACAATTTCCCAATAGTTCTATTTTTGGAGGACTTTCAATTGATGAGTAAACTGCTTTGGGGATATTTTAGAACTTCTTTCCCCAAATGAAAACTAGTCTGGACAAAATTATATATTGCATAGATTTCTCTACAGATTCTTTTCTTTAGAACCTAAATGCAATTACCATAAAGATAATCTTTACCTATTTGCCCCGTAGTAAAAACTATCTGTCCTAATATGATGGATATATGCTCTGATCTTCCAGTTAATAGAATTGTTTTACCTCAACAATTTTTATGCTCCAAAACAACCAACTCAACATGGGACATTACTTGAGTCTTTACTGACTCATTGGCATGTGAACTAGTGCCCAGCTTCTACATCCTCCTCTTCCTTAAATGGATGGAATTACTTAATACAAGTTTGATGTAGGACAATTAACCCTTTCCAAACAAGTCTGATGTAGGATAACTAACCTTTCAAACATACAATTTAGGTAAAGTCATTGTCTAGTGTGGGAAAAGAAACTATAATGATAGGGAGCCTACATACTCAATTCGAAATTTAATTTCTTTTCCTTCCTTAAATAACATGTACTTAATTGTCATGAGGCAGCTATTCAGTTTTCAATAACCACATTTAGGGATACATTCATAGGACTGATTAGATAGTCCTGGTGAAATGGTTATAGAAATAGAGGCAGTGTCATCTCAGAAAACTCATTTATATATCAAAATCTATTTTGATATCTGGAAGTTTACAAAAAGGCTGAATTCTTCAAACTAAGTATGCCTTCTGTAACTCAAGCATTCTTCTCTTGGCAAGAGCAAGCTGAAGCTTATCCATGAAGGTAAAGGTGCTTAATGCTAACATTTTTTCTAAGCTTATACTCGGACTGCTGAAGAAACTGATACCCAAGAAACCAGCATGGTCTTTCTACATTTTTACTATCTTAAGATTCAAATCTTATAAATTCATTCAACTATCTTCCTTTTCCTATATTACTCTTGGCACTCAATTAAGACTGCTGAAGTCTATTGTATTTTGTACTTTCACATTCTCAAAAAAGATTATAAAATGTGAATAAACATTGTGTAATTTTGTCATTTAACATTTTGGAGAGATGAGATTGCTATTATCAGAATGTACATGAGGATAAATATTATGAATCAAACTTCCTTTTAAAGTCAAATGACAAGAAAATTCAAGACCTGTGCATTGTTTTAAAGTCTAATGAGAACATTTCATGGGCCACTAGTATTGGCAATCTAGAAAATTTTAAATATTGGATATGGGGCTATGGAGGAAAACATGAAAATTTCAGATGTCTCCTTTCTTACAAAAAGTTATCAACCCGTCCAAGTCACTCCCTATGTGCCAGAAAATGATCTGGCATAAACCAGTCCCATCAGTAGAGGAGGTCACAGTGACATTTATGTTATTAACACTTCTGAACTTCTATTTTCCCAAGAATAGAAGCAATATGTTTAACAATTGCCCCTCCCTCAAATCCTTAAGCTCAATATCATAGGCACAGAAAATAAGCAAATCTGGGATGTTCTCCAACAGATAAGCAATAGCACAGCTATGTTATTCTCAAAAATACTGTCTAGATATTCTTCCCTATATAATCAAATGCTCTGTGGCCACGCTTTTAACAGTCTGCATTAGCTGGCATTAAATGCATTTATTGTGCCACGAGTCCATCTAAGCTTCCTTTTAGGTGTTTTTTAATATGTCCAAGAGACAATACCTGCTTCAGGTTTATCTTTAGGGGTACTGACCTATAAGGACATCAACTCCCATTTTTAAAGTTAAACTAACTATTGTGGGTTTACTGAAGAAAAAGGACATGAAAAAAAAGTAAATCACAACAAACCTTTTTAGGTCAGTTAAAGGCCATATCTCTAGCTGGGATATTAAAAAAAATTAATCTCACCAGCCACACTCTAAAAGTTAATGCCACTAATAACAATCAACAGCAGGAAAAATACACCTGCTAACAACCAGTCCACTCATTAGCAAAAAGCAGTTTAACTCAAATACTGAGACCAAAGTAAAACACTACCTACCCAAACTGTCCCACCAACCCTCCGCGAGGAAGAAGAAATAATTGCTTAAAAAAAAAAATAAGCTTAGTATTTCTTACAAGGATAACAATGGTCCAACTCCTGAGACAACACTCAGAAGGACAAAAGGTGGAGTGAAGGCAATGTCTAGGGATTAGTATCCCAGTCTTGAAAAACCCAAAGTACCACAAACACACTAAACTTGTCTTTGAATTACAGAACAAGATATTGCTGCTGTTTCTTTTTGTCTTTTGATATATACAACATTTTGTAGGCTCTGCCCTTCAATGTGAAAGCAGGAGATTAAAAAAAAAATTGACAGTGACACCCAAATTTTTGGGACCATATATATCTTAACTGTGAAACCAAACAGATCTATACCTCCTCCTTCCTACAATCAAACCACTTCACAAAATAAGAAAACTAAAACAATCCAAACATGATTAATTTTGAAAGTCCTTGGAAGTATTAAACGTTTTTTTAGAGGAAAGAAAAAGAAAGAAAGGAGGACAAACAAGAACAAGAAGGGAAAGGGGAAAGAAAGAGGGGGAAAAATCAATGGGCCTCTCTTTTATTTGGCGACAAGCAAGTGCAAGAAAGTTCATTTCTAATTTGTTCAGTTGTCTGTCTTTTGCACATCTGCATTCTGGCCAGAAGGAACTTTGAGGTTTTTCTGCAACACATGAGCATCTGCCGGCTCTATCCTCTTATAGTAGTTCTTCTTTGTCTCAATAATCTCAAAGCCAAACTTCCTGTAGAAGTCAATTGCTGACTCATTGCTGATCTGGACATGCCTGAGTTATAGGAGGGTATCAGGAAAAAAAAAAAAAAATTCATCAGCTTTTGTGTATTCTCCACGAATAGTTTCAAATTGGTTAGAGCTAGAATACTGCACACATCTGTTAGATTCTCCTCATAATCACTAGCAATCAACAAAGATTAGGTATTCATCTCAGAAAAACCTTTGATGACAAATGTACACTTTTAACCTAACTATTACATTTGCAAGATAGCTGACTGAGGTTAGGAGTCTCAGAAATAGTGTTTATTCTTTCAATCAACAAAGGGCAAAGTACCCTAGCTAGCATAACATTTTTCATTGCAAGGGGAGAAAAGATTCCAGTAATTAAAAATGGGTAAATAACCCTAAGGATGATTCAAAGACCATATTAACACATGCAGAAAGAAAACTGACAGAAAAATAACATAACTAGGGTCTCAAATACCTGAATATATCCTCCCTGATTTATAAAAAACATGCTGTATTTTGAAAATAAATAATTTGAGCTTTGTCAATTACTCTTCAAAATAGCATTATAATTTAATCTCTCCCACTGCCAAAGTTAAAATGAGAATAATCTTAAACACCCATATTATAAAAAATCCATAGTTGTGATCTAACCTTGGCTCTTAATCTGAGTTCTATAATATTGATATTATATTAATATAATATCAGCTAAGTACTCTGTGATTTTGATTATTAGACTCTACTACTAATAAACATATTACTTAGAACCTTAAACAAAACCCAGAGAACAGATAGCATGAGAAAAGTAGCATTAATGATACTAATTCTTCAATTCTAAAGACTTGAGTTTTAATCTTGGTTTAATCTCTGTGACCGTGGAGCTCCCACCCCAACGAATGAAGCAAAATGAGAATGTCTTATCTCAGATTCATTATCTATTATTGAAACAAAAGAACACTTCATAACCACTACTTCCATGGTTTTTCCAAAAGACAATGAAATAAGTAACCAGATTTTAAAGTTTCTAGTAAAGATTTCTATTGCCAATCTATTAAATTCTTTAGATAAGAACAGTAAATATCATTTTACTTACAGATAGATGTTGTCAAAAGTGCCATCTTTTTCACAGATGTTTAAGACATGATTTAACATTTTAGTTCCTATTAACAAGACAAACAACAAATAAGTAATTTCATAAAAATCAATCTTCACACATCTACCTGCCATCTTAACACTTATTGGGTCTTAATAGAATTTGAGGTAAACATGAGACAACCAGATTTTTGAAAATTTTGTTCTTTCTATTATCTACATAGGTTTAAAACTCGTAGCAGAAAAGCAACCTCTATGTATACAAGCCCTTCCATTTAAAAGGAAAACAGAAAAAGCAAAAGGGACATTGATAACAAATCTATATAGGGCTTCCAGTTGAAATATGTTAATAAATTCATTTTCCACCTTATGTAATTCAGTAACTCTTTCCCAATATTCCCAAAAGAAATGGTTTGACTCACTGGGTCAGAAACAGTAACGATGTATTTACGTTTCTTTAAACAAATAAAAAAACACAAGTTAAAATTACCTATTCCTAGCCTTCGGTATGGTGCCAGACATCCTAGTGTCATGATGTAAAGTCTCTTCTGATTCTGTGAATGATCCACCCTACAGCATACTGCACCTACTGCAATATCATTGAAATAGGCTGCCATGGAAAATATAAAAATATAAAGTTCAAAGACAGATAACACATTTTATTCAATCTTCCTCCCCTTCTATAAGAATTAAATTATTGCTATTGGCCGTAAATTTTATCAGCCATAAATTTTATCTGAATATCAATAGCTTCAAAAATTTCCTACTTTTTAGGGATTTAAGTCTCTTCTAAAGTAAACACAAATATGTGAAAACACAGGCATACACTAAAGTAGAGAAGACATTTAGCATTTCCTTTTAGAATTCAAGTATTGTCTTGGTCTCTCTGAGATTTTTCTCAGAACCTGAATCACCCCCATTTCCTCATTTGTAAAATAAGGAGATTAAATTAGTTAACTCTGCTCTAATATCAAAAACTAGGGTCAAGAACACCAACAAACAAAGGGAGGGGGAGAAAAAACGTATTATACCAAGTTTTGCTAGCTCGCCAACCTCCAGCACATCCTTGTAGAACTTGTCATTGTAGCTGACTGGAAAGATGACCTGGTTTAATCTCTTCAACTGTTTAATATTGTGTGGTGTCACATCTCCCAGCTCGATCCGGCTACTGGAACAAACCAAAATGTACTCAATAAAATATAATTAGCTTCATTTGTTATGATGAACATTCTTAGAAGAGTACCAAGTTTTTTTTACATGACTGATAAATCCAACCTTTCATAGTGACTTTATACTCCTAGAAAGATTACCATATATAAGAAGATTATGCCAGCCATTCCATCCAGATTCAATTTGTAGCTTTCAAACAACTGTATACATTTAGAGATAAATATGGTAAACAACAATTACTAAGAAGGCCAGACTAATATTCTATATAAATCCCAAAATTTTCCTTGTAGTTCACGGTTCAGAAAAATTTAGACATCTATTACTGATCAAAAGGACTAATTATACCAAATGTTGGCAAGGGGGTGGCAAATGGGAATGGCGAAAATGTAAACAGATAGAATATCTCTGGAAGACAATCTAGTACTATGTATCAAAAAGCCTGAGAGGTACATCTCCTTTATAGAAGTAATCCTACTCCAGATATTTATTCTGAAAAAGTAATCCAAATAGGCAAAAGTTATATATATTCTATTGAGCTAGGAACAACCCACAACAGTCATTTGGAGTGGTATTCCAAATCCAGATTCCTGGACTTCAACCCACTTTCAGAGGCATAATCTCTGGAAATGAAACAAAGGAATCCACACTGGGGGGTGGGGATTGAAAACTACTTATCAAGAATGCAACAGTAGTATTCCTAAAAAAACATATGTATTCAAAACAATTGGTTCCATGGGAAAAGAGTTAAGTCTAAAAAGATTCAGACTCACAGTAACAAAGTCATGTTGCCTCTAGGCTGTCAACAAAAGGACTTTTTAATAGCTCAAGTCAGTATCACCACCATAAACTAAAGGTTGATCAAACATGAAAGACAAACCTGAATACCTGGTTTGTCATTAGTAGAGTTGCTTACATACATTACATACATAATTAGCCTTTGCGAATTTTTAATTTAGTGAAATTTTAATTCGCGATAGTGATTTTTAATTCTTTAAAGAAGATAAAATTCTTTAAAGAAGATCAAATCAAATAAAAATGAGTTGAAAAATAAAACAATCTGATGCCATTCAAGTAGCTAGAAATGTGGATCCTACTCACTGGGTGCTAGGTGCTAGTTCCAGATCACAATGGCATTAGTCAATAGCAGGGAAATGCAAACAACATACCCTAATTAATCATTTGCACCATATGCATATAGGTTTTGAAAACTGTTGGAGGAATGACTAAATGAGAATGTTAATCATCGGGAGCTTGGCTGGCCCAGTTGGAAGAGCATGCAACTCTTGATCTTGGGGTCATGAGTTTGAGCCCCACACTGGGTGCAGAGATTACTTAAAAATAAATAAAAATTTAAAAAAACATGATTTCTAGGTAATTGCCAGGCTTCATGTATCTTTATAATTTTTAAAAGGATAATAACCAAGTATTTCTTAACTTCATACAGAAGGAAAAGGTGGTTATGGTTCAATGTGCTAGATGAAATCTAATAAAAATTAACTACTAAAAAAGTTTCCACTGGAGTAGGCAGATCAAGCCTAAATACAGAACACTGCATTAAATCATCAGAGAATAGGCCGCTTAATCTTTTCCTGCCTAATTAAAAAAAAAAATACATGTCTTGATTAAAAAAAAAAAGTCCATCACCATAGAAATGACTTAGGAAGTGAAAATATCCTGTAAGACTATTACCAGAAATAAGTTTGATGCATACATTCTTCCTATATTTTTCTATGCATATATATACATACATATTTCAAAACAGAATTGGGATACTATTCATATTGTTTGGTAGCTGTTTAAGAAATATCTTTTAAATATAACTTTGTCAGCAAAACTCACTTTCAAATACAGTTTACCTTTCACAAACATGTCTGACTGCAATCGAATACTTCTGTAATCTTGATCACTTAGCTCTGAATTATTTTAAGATGTGGATATTCTAAATATATTAGAGTAACAGCAACTTGTACATATAATTTAGCAAAGAACATGTTGTATCAAAGGTATAGAGTGCTATATAGAAATGTCAAGAAAATAAGACCATGATTGTAAACAACCAACAAGCTTTTAGAAGCTAAAAGAACTTCTATAGTAAGTCAAAAGGAATTTCAAAAAACCCCCAGGAATTCCTAAGTCTCCATTAGAAAATTAAATAGAGTGTCCAAGAGTTCTATCTGTGAATCTATAATTTCCTTAAGTTCTTATGAACATAATAGTTGCCTATTCAAAGCATAAATCAGGTATTTCAATAAATATTTGAACACCTGGAATGCAAAATACAGTGTCTGAGTGTGTATACTTATTACACATATTCGCACACAATAATTACACATATACATACAATACACATATATAATATATATAAAATACAATGTCTTAGTAATAGCACATGCACACAAAGTACAAAAATAATACTAGAATGAAAGAGATCCTGGGAACAGATGTGAAGTGTGACTAAGAGTTTGTTCTATAGGAAGCCAAGAAATGAATTTTTAAAAGACTTTATTTATTTGACAGAGAGAAAGAGCACAAGCGGGGGGAGCAGTGGAGGGAGAGGGAGAAGCAGGCTCCCACTGAGCAGGGAGCCTGATGTGGGGCTCAATATCAGGACCCTGGGATCGTGACCCGAGCCAAAGGCAGACACTTAACCGACTGAGCCAACCAGGTGCCTCAAGAAATGAATTTCTTAAAGAAAGATTTTATTTATTTGAGAGTGAGTGAGAAAGACAGAACAGGAGGTTGGGAGGGGCCGAGGGAGAGGAAGCAGCAGACTCCCCACTGAGCAGGAAGCCCTGACCTGCGGCTCTATCTGGGACTCCAGGATCATGACCTGAGCTGAAGGTAGACACTTAACCAACTGAGCCACCCAGGTGGACCAAGAAATGAATTCTAAAGAGAAGGTAGAACATGAACAAAACAGCAACAATGTATTCCTAAAATTATAGGCACTTTGATTTGGAAAAAAAAAAAAGAACTCTGTGGCTCTCTTGCTCTGAGCTACCTGCTGAGGGGGCAGCCATCTCCTACTCTTGGCATCATGGCCATCCTCAGGCCTCTGGTGAAGCCCAAGTTTGTTAAAAAGTGAACCAAGAAGTTCATTCCACACGAGTCAAACCAGTATGTCAAAATTAAGTACAACTGGCTGAAACTGAGGCATTGATAATAGAGTGTGCAGAAGATTCAAGGGCCAGATCTTGATGCCCACCACTGGTTACAGGAGTAACAAGAAAACAAATCACATGTTACCCAGTGGCTTCAAGAAATTCCTAGTCCACAATGTCAAGGAGCTTGAAGTGCTGTTAACATGCAATAAATCTTACTGTGTAGAGACTGTTCATAACGTCTCCCCCAAGAACCACAAAGCCATTGTGCAAAGAGCAGCCAGCTGGCCATCAGAGCTACCAGTCCCAATGCCAGGCTGTGCAGCAAAGAAAATGAATGCAGATAGCTTATATGCAAATTGCATTTGTGTTAATAAAACCATAAAACTACAAAAAAGGTGTTTGCTGTAAATGTGGAAGCTGAGATTGGAGAGGAAGAACCACCAATTTTATAAGGGGCTTGCACATCAGGATGGTACTTGGCTGTCTTCTCTACCTACACTTATTCTCTTGGTTGACCTCAAGCTCATAGTCTTACTGTTTTAATGCTGCCATCTTCCAAATCTGTCTCTTCCTTAGAAACCACTCCTAAACTCTGAAGCATCTGTAGTAGACACCTCAAATTAAAAATATATCCAACACTAGATCTTTGATCCTCCCCCAAAATCTGCTTCACCTGCGGCTTTCTCTGTTGATAGCCTCTTCATCCTTGACTACAGATTACTCTCTTACCTTACTTAAATGATACCTCAAGAAAGCTTATTCTGAGAAATCTGTTTTTCTTTGTAATGTTCCTGATAGGCTTTCTTATCAGTCAGGATTATGTTTGGCCTTGAACAAAGTTTGGAAGTGTTCCCTCTTATTCCTGAGTTTTATCAATGTTTGCTTCACGTATTCCAAGTTATATTAAGAGCACAAATATTTAGGATGTTATAAATTGAATTGGTCCTTTTATCCTTTTGAAATGTCCTTCTTTTTGCTGTAATATTCCCTGTCTTAAAATCTACTTTGTTCATTAATACAGACATACTGCTTTCTTCTAATCAATGCTGCATCATGTATCTTTTACCATCTTCTACTTTCAACTCTTCTATGTCCTTGTAATTTAAAGTGTCTTTTGTAAACAGCACATACTTAAGTATTGTTCCTCTGACAATGGGAGTATTTTTATTACACAATTCTTTTTTCTAAATATTATACAATGTGCAGGTATTACTTTTATTTATTAAAATACCATGAGGGGCACCTGGGTGGCTCACTCGGTTGAGTGAGCAACTCTAGGTTTGGTTTTGGCTCAGGTCAGGATCTGAGTCATGGGATGAGTCCTTCCTTTGGCTTCATACTCAGTGCAGAGTCTCCTTATCCCAATCCCTTCCACTCCCTTCTGACCCTCTGCAGGCACATGGGCTCTCTATCTTGAATGAATGAAATCTTTAAAAGAAAAATTTAAAAAAATAAAAATAAAAATAGCATGATGGAAAAAGGTGGAAAATGTCATCACACTGGGTCATGCTAATCTCCTCTGTAGCATTCCAATTTTAGTATATATGCTGCCAAAAGCACTAACAATTGGAGCATTTGGTCTGTCCACACTTAATATAATTATTGATGTAGTCTATTCAAGTCCACCAGCTTGCAAATTTTCTATATGTACTCTTAGTTGTTCCTTTACTTTTCAAGCCTTATTTGGGGGACCAGTTTTCATTCTTAGCTTTTAAAAAAATATTTTAAAGTTTACATAAAATTAAATTCACTTTTCTTCGTGTACAGTTCTGAGTTTTGAAAAACATGTATAATGATAACTATCAAGATACAGAATGGTTCCATCACCCCAAAAATCTCCCTCATGGCCCTCCACAGTTTCAACTGAACACCACTCCTAGGCAACCATTAATCTGCTTTCTGTTCCCCCTATCTTTGCTTCTTCAAGAATGTCACATAAATGGAATCACATAATACATAGCCATTTGCTTGGCTTCCTTCATTCAATATAATGCCTTTGAGATTCACCACACTACTGTATCAACAGTTCTTTCCTTGTTATTGCTAAGTAGTATCCCACAGTATGGATATACCACAGTTTATCCTTTTGTTGAAAAGCATCTGGGTCTACATATACATTTCTCTATAGGTTCTTGTGTTTTTACAATTTCTCTTGAGAGAGGTAATGTTGGGTGACAAATGTATGAGAGTTCTGGTTGTTCTGAATTCAGCATTTGGCACTGTCAACCTTTAAAAATTTATGCCATTTTAACAGTTCATTTCATTTCAAAACCACATCTCATTGTGGTTTTAATCTGCATGTCCCTAAATAACAAATGATGTTGAACATATTTTCATTTATTTCTCTGCCGTTCATATAACTTCTTTATTAAAGGAGCTATTCAAATCTTTTGCCCATTTAAAACAAACTGGGGGGGTGGCACCTGGGTGGTTCACTCGTTAAGCATCTGCCTTTGGCTCAGGTCATAATCCCGGTGTCCTGGGATCGAGCCCCACATTGGGATCCCTGTTCAGCAGGAAACCTGCTTCTCTTTCTCCCACTCCCCCTGTTTATGTTCCTTCTCTCTGTGTCTCTTACTGTATCTCTCTGTCAAATAAATAAATAAAATCTTGAGGAGGAGCAAGATGGCAGAGAAGTAGGAGACCTAAATTTCATCTGGTCCCAAGAATTCAGCTAGATAGCTGAATTCCAAACACCTACAAACTTAACAGGAGACCAAAGAGAAGAGCAGCAATTCTATGAACAGAAAGGCAACCACATTCTGGAAGGTAGGACATGTGGAAAAGTGAATCTGAGGCGATATAGGAGAAGATAGACCACAAGGGAGGGGCCGGCTCCTGGCAAGCGGTAGAGCAGCGAACAAAATCGAACTTTTAGAAGTCTGCTCTGCAGAGGGATGTCACTCCAGAGGCTAAGCAGGGGGTGGAGCCCTTGCTGGGGCAGTGGGGTCACAGAAAGACCTCGGGTGCCTGAGAACAGCAGAGCTCCCAGGTATCTGAGTGGGGAGGCCGGCTGCAGAGACAGAGCTCAGGAGGGGGCGCTCACCTTGGGGTTACCTTAAAGCGTGATGTGAGGCAGAGTCGGGCCACTCTTTGAGCAGAGACCCCACAAGTGGCAGATCCGGGGAGGCCCCCTCTTCCTCCACTGGGAGGAGTAGCACGGGAGCACACTGCAGTAATCTGCTGGGTTTGGAGACTCCAAAGGGGGCCGTATGTCAGAGACAGAAATACTTGGGTCACAGGCCTGGAGAACACGGAGCACGGCCAGAAACCAGGGAGACAGTAGTGATTGACTATTTTTCTCTGAGGGCTCACTGAAGGGGGTTCCTGAGCTCTAGCTTCTCCAGGTTCTGGAGGTTGGGAGGCCGCCATTTTTATTATTGTCCTCCAAAGCTGTACAGAAAGCTTCAAGAGAACAAAAACTACCAAGAGCAAACCAAACAAGACTGCTTAGCTTGACGCCTGGAAAGGGCAGTGCAATTCTGCCTCCGGCAAAGATATTTGAGAATCACTGCAAGAGGCCCCTCCCCCAAAAGATCAGCAAGAACATCCAGCCAAGACCAAGTTTACTGATCAATGAGAATTGCAAAACACCAGTGTTGGGGGGAATACAACACATAGCATTCATGGCTTTTTCCCCATGATTCTTTAGTTTTTCAAAGTTAAATTTTTAAAATTTTCTTTATTTTTTTTTCTATTTTTTTGAATCTTTCTTCTTTCCTATTTTAACTATTTCATCAATACCTTTCAAAAAATCTTTTTTAATTTCCATTTTTATAGTCATATTCCATCCCTTCATTGTATTTAACCTTATTTCTTGTATACATGTAAGTTTTTCTTTCTTTAAAATTTTGAGATACAGTTTCTTCTAACAGACCAAAATATACGGCATATGGCTTTGGTCTAGTCTCCAGCCTGATCACACGCTCTCCTTTTTTTTTTCTTTATTCAACCAATCTCATCAATTCCTTTTTTTAAATCTCTTTTAATTTTCATTTTTACATCATACTCCATCCCTTCATCATGTTTACCCTTAATTTTATATAGACGTGTTTTTCTTTCTTTAAAATTTTGGGTGGCAGTTTCTTCTAACAGACCAAAATACACCCAAAATCAAGTGTGTGGCTCTGTTCTATTCACCAGCCTAATCATATTTTTTTTTTCCTTTCTTCTCCCCCAGGTTTCAGGTGTCTTCTGATTTGGTTAGTGTATATTTTCCTTTCAGCATTTTGTTCTCTTTCATCTATTCTCTGGACAAAATGACAGGGCAGAAAAAGTCACCTCAAAAAACAAGAACAAGAGTCAGTACTGACTGCTGGGGACCTAACCAGTACGAACATTAAATGCAAGATGTGAGAACTAGAGTTCTGAATGACCATTATAAAGATGCTAGCTGGGATTGAAGAAAGGATAAAAGATACTAGAGAATCCCTTTTTGAAGAAATAAAATCCCTTTCTGGAGAAATAAAAGAACTAAAATCTAACCAAGTTGAAATTTAAAAAGCTATTAATGACATGCACTCAAAAATGGAAGCTCTTAATGCTAGGATAAATGAGGCAGAAGAGAAAATTAGTAATATAGAAGACCAAATAATGGATAATAAAGGAGCTGAGAAAAAGAGCTAAACAACTACTGGATCACGAGGAGAGAATTCGAGAAATAAGTGATACCATAAGATGTAACAACATTAGAATAATTGAGATCCCAGAAGAAGAAGAGAGAGGAGCAAAAGGTATATTGGAGTAAATTATAGCAGAGAATGTCCCTAATTTGAGGAAGGAAACAAGCATCAAAATCCAGGAGGCACAGAGAACCCACCCTCAAAACCAACAAAAATAGGTCAACACCCCGTCATCTAATAATAAAACTTACAAGTCTCAGTGACAAGAGAAAATCCTGAAAGCAGCTTGGGACAAGAGGTCTGTAACCTACAACAGTAGAAATATTAGATTGGCAGCAGACCTATCCACAGAAACCTGGCAGGCCAGAAAGGGCTGGCATGATATATTCAGAGCACTAAATGAGGAAAATAGGCAGCCAAGAATACTATATCCAGCTAGGCTGTTGTTGAAAACAGAAGGAGAAATAAAAAGCTTTCAGGACAAACAAAACCTAAAAAAATTTGCAAACACCAAACCAGCCCTACAGGAAATACTGAAAGGGGTCCTCTAAGCAAAGAGAGAGCCTAAAAGTAACAAACTAGAAAGGAACAGAGATAATATACACTAACAGTCACCTTATAGGCAATACAATGGCACTAAATCCATACCTTTCAATAGTTACCCTGAATGTAAATGGGCTAAATGCCCCAATCGAAAGACACAGGGAATCAGAATGGATTAAAAAAAAACCAAGACCCATCAATATGCTGTCTGCAAGAAACTCAGTTTAGACCCAAAGACCCCTCCAGATTTAAAGTGAGGGGGTGGAAAACAATTTACCATGCTAATGGATATCAAAAGAAAGCTGGGGTGGCAACCTTATATCAGACAAGTTAGATTTTAAGCCAAAGACTATAATAAGAGATAAAAAGACACTATATCATACTTAAAGGGTCTATCCAACAAGAAGATCTAACAATTTTAATTATCTATGCTCCTAACATGGGAGCAGCCAACTACGTAAACCAATTAATAACAAAATCAAAGAAACACATTGACAATAATACAATAATAGTAGGGGACTTTAACACCCCCCTCACTGCAATGGACAGATCATCTAAGCAAAAGATCAACAAGAAAATAAAGGCTTTAAATGATACACTAGACCAGATGGGACTTCACAGATACATTCAGAACATTCCATCCCAAAGCAACAGAATACACATTCTTCTCTAGTGCACATGGAACATTTTCCAGAATAGATCACATCCTGGGTCACAAATCAGGTCTCAGCTGGTACCAAAAGACTAGGATCATTCCCTGCATATTTTCAGACCACGATGCCTTGAAACTAGAACTCAATCACAAGA
Organism: Potos flavus; assembly: GCA_028534135.1. Taxonomy (NCBI): domain Eukaryota; kingdom Metazoa; phylum Chordata; class Mammalia; order Carnivora; family Procyonidae; genus Potos; species Potos flavus. The sequence continues at coordinate 139,990,046 of CM052898.1, read as the reverse complement.
GGAAAGTTGGAAAGAACTTAAATATATGGAGGCTAAAGAGCATCCTACTAAAGAATGAATGGGTCAACCAGGAAATTAAAGAATTTAAAAAATTCAGGGAAACAAATGAAAATGGAAACACAACTGTTCAAAATCTTTGGGACACAGCAAAGGTGGTCCTGAGAGGAAAGTATATACAAGCAATACAAGCCTTTCTCAAGAAACAAGAAAGATCTCAAACACACAATCTAACCTTATAACTAAAGGAGCTGGAGAAAGAACAGCAAAGAAAGCCTAAATCCAGCAGGAGAAGAGAAATAATAAAGATCAGAGCAGAAATCGATGAAATAAAAACCAAAAGAACAGTAGAACAGATCAACGAAACTAGGAGCTGATTCTTTGAAAGAATTAATAAGATTGATAAACCCCTGGCCAGACTTATCAAAAAGAAAAGAGAAAGGACCCAAATTAATAAAATCATGTATGAAAAAGGAGAGATCACAACCAACACCAAAGAAATACAATTATAAGAACATACTATGAGCAACCATATGCCAGCCAATTTGACAATGTGAAAGAAATGGATGCATTCCTAGAGAGGTATAAACTACCAAAACTGAACCAGGAAGAAACAGAAAACTGGAACAGACCCATAACCAGTAAAAAGATTGAAGCAGTAATCAAAAATCTCCCAACAAACAAGAGCCCAGGGCCAGACGGCTTTCCAGGGGAATTCTACCAAACATTTAAAAAAGAATTAATACCTATTCTCCTGAAACTGTTCCAAAAAAATAGAAATGGAAGGAAAACTTCCAAGCTCATTTTATAAGGCCAGCATTACCTTGATCCCAAAACCACACAAAGACGCCATCAAAAAGGAGAATTACAGACCAGTATCCCTGATGAACATGGATGCAAAAATTCTCACCAAAATACTAGCCAACAGGATCCAACAGTACATTAAAAGGATTACTCATCACGACCAAGTGGGATTTATTCCTGGGCTGCAAGGTTGCTTTGATATCTGCAAAT
>CM052898.1:139959005-139988535 GCA_028534135.1 Potos flavus | reverse complement strand
CAGGCTCCCCATTGAGCAGGAAGCCCAATGCAGGGCTCAATCCCAGGATCCTGGGATCAAGACCTGAGCCAAAGGCAGACACCTAACTGGCTGAGCCACCTAGGTGCCCCCCAAAAGACCCCATTTCTAAATAATGTCATGTGCTGAGGTTCCAAGTAGACATGAATTTTTCTTGGGGGGGGGGGGTGAGGCAGGGGTATTATTTAAAATCACTATACCTGGGGCGCCTGGGTGGCTCAGTGGGTTAAAGCCTCTGCCTTTGGCTTAGGTCATGATCTCAGGGTCCTGGGATCAAGCCCCACATCGGGCTCTCTGCTCAGCAGGGAGCCTGCTTCCTCCCCTCCCCCCGCCTCTGCCTGCCCCTCTGCCTACTTGTGATCTCTCTCTCTGTCAAATAAATAAATAAAATCTTTAAAATAAAGTAAAATAAAATCATTATACCTACCAACACCTTGATTTTAACCCAGTAAAACTCATTTTAGATTCTTCATCATAAGAACTAAGGTAATAATTTGTTTTTAAGCAATTGAATTTGTAGTAATTTGTTATAGCAGTAATGGAAAACTAGTACATTCCTAAAGTGTTTTTCCAAAGTGGCTGTACCATTTGTATTCTTAACAATAACACATTAGGGTTCTAGTTTCTCTACATCCTTACCAACACCTTTTTTTTTTGAAGATTTATTTATTTATTTGAGAGAGTGTGTGCATAAGAGAGCAGGGGGAGGGGCTGAGGGAGAGAGAATCTCAAGCAGACTCCCTGCTGAGCAAGGACACCAATGTGGGGCTTGATCCACAACCCTGAGATCATGACCTGAGCCAAAACCAAGAGTTGGATGCTTAACCAGACTGAGGCATGAGGCGGCCCCTCACCAACACTTTTTATTGTCTTTTTATTTATAACCATTTTAGTGGTATGAAGTGATAATCTTTTTGGATGTGCATTTCTCTAATGACTAATAATGTCGAGCTTCATTCTGCATGGTTATTTGCCCATCTTCTTTGATGAAATGTCTATTTAAGATTTTTTGGCCCATGGTCTAGGCCTGAGAATAAACCTAAGGTTTTTATACTAACTAATAAGAATTCCCATTTTTATATTGGATTGCTTACTTTATTGAGTCATAAGAGTTCTTTACGTATTCTGGATACAAATTCCCTATCTGATACATAATTAGCAACTATTTTCACCCAATTTTTCGCTTGCCTTTTCATTCTACCAGTGTACCATACTAATGTAAACTGTTACTAAGAGTGGAAACTGGAAATCCTCTGTACCATCTTCACAAATGTAAATCTAAAAACTATAAAAATATTCTAAAGTAAGTTTGTTGGGGCGCCTGGGTGGCTTAGTCAGTTGGTTAAGTGCCTGCCTTGGCCTCAGGTCATGATCCCTCGTCCAGGATTGAGCCCTGCCTCAGGCTCCCTGTTCAGTGGAGAGCCTGCTTATCTCTCTCCCTCTACCCCCCACCCAACACGTGCTCACCTTTGCTCCTTCCCTCTCTCCTTCTCTTTCTCTCTCAAATAAATAAAATGTTTAAAAAAATAAAGTTTGTTTTTTAAAAAAGGAGGAGAAACTGTCAGACTAAGAGGTGATGAAACATTTCAGCCAATTAAAATGTGTGGATCTTTTTGGATTTTGATCTGAAAAAGACACTTATAAGACAAATGAGAAAAAGCAAATACAGACTGGATATCAGATCATAAGATAATATTAGGTATTATAATATTACAGTTTACTTTTTTTTTTTAAAAAGTCATCCCTGATAAAGACGACTATGTTATATTATTTACAGATACAATGGGATAGTATATCAAGAATTTCCTTTGAAGTACTCTAGCAAAAAAGGAAAAAGGGAAAGTACCGATCAGGCGAAGACAAAAGAATATGAGAATTAATACTACCTACTGGAACTGAATGTACTGAGGACTCAATGCACTACTTTTACAGGTGTTTGAAAATTTCCATAACAAAAAAACAAAACAAACATTACTTATTTACATAAAGAACTACCAGCTGTAGCACTCTGCATTTATGTTGTTTTATAGCAACTTCGGCTAAGAAAGAAAAAAAAAGATGCTATTTTTGATACTAAAACTCATGGTGGAAAGCACTTGATGCCTGACTTATTCTCGACCATTTGAAAAACAGTAAAAGGCAAGAATTTCAAACCTTTAACAAACCACAACCCCTCAATTTCCAGCTGTACCAAACCTTCAGTTTGCAGAAAAGAAGTTGAGTAAGCGCTGGATAAGAATGAGCCTTCCATTCTGGTACAGACCTCCTCTTCTTAATTCATCAATCTCAGGATAGCCTGTTACACGGTCTTTGCCTTTGGTGTAAATGGCCACATGTCCTGACACTTTTTTTCCATTAAAACTACTGTCAAACATGTTTTAGGTAAGAATGATCATTTAAAAAATTATTTATATAATGTAGTTTAAATGCTACCTAATGTTATGGGAAGCAATGATGGCATTAAATAGATAAAAACAATTAGATAGTAGGGGGAATGCATCCAGAGTCTTTCCATTAATTTATCTCATAAGAACCCCCTTTTGTAACACATCACTTTCAGAGTTATTTCCTGAAATACAAATACTTCATAATATATATCCTCTGATTATGTGAACAGATCATCATATTACGAAGAAAATCATAGTGAATTAGAACATCTAAGAACACAACTACCAAAAGAAACACTTGAATTTTAGGGGTAAACAAACAGGAGATCATAAAGAAGTCCGAGAAACAATTTTCAAGAGAGTAGGGAAAAAGTCTAGAGAAACAGTGTCACAAAATCCAAGAATGGAGTCCAAACCTGCCTATACACCACAATAACTTTGCCAGTTAAAAACTCAAATTTCCAGCGTGTCTGGGTGGCTCAGTGGGTTAAAGCCTCTGCCTTCGGCTCAGGTCATGATCTCAGGGTCCTGGGATTGAGCCCCGCATCAGGCTCTCTGCTCAGCGGGGAGCCTGCCTCTCTGCCTACTTGTGATCTTGTGATTTCTCTCCTGTCAAATAAATAAAATCTTAAAAAAAAAAAAAAACAAAAAAACCCCTCAAATTTCCATATCCCACTGTGGAATCTTTAATAATTAAGGCTTCTTATGTTAACCACACAAGTTTAGAATCCACCTAAATTAGTAATCTTCCCACTGCATATATGTAAACTTCCATATCCAAGAATTCTGGTGAGGGAAAGAGAGGCTAAAGACGGGTATAGAGAAGTGGATTTCATATAAAATGTTAAATCATTTTCCCTATGTAAGTAACACAATATATTACACTATAGCTTTAATGTTGATGACATAGCTAGTCTTGAGAGTCTCAAATTCAAATCAGCCTGACTCTTGAAACCTGGTTATTAATTACTACACTGTTAACTTACTTCAGATAAGATTTCAATGTAATTTATTCTTTTTTAAAGATTTATTTAGAGAGAGAGAGAGAGAGAGAGAGAGAACACGCACAAGCAGGGTGAGAGAGAGAATCCCAAGCAGACTCCACACCGAGAGTGGAGTCCTAACAGGGGCTTGAGCTCACAACCCTGAGGTCATGACCTGAGCCAAAATCAAGAGTCAGATGCTTAACCCAGTGAGCCTCCCCAGTGTCCCACATTTCAGTGTAATTTAACAACATATACTGTCTTAATTTATCAATTTAGGACCTCTACTCTGTAGATTAGCCCCAAATTCCTGGACTAAAAGTCAAATCTGCTACATCTACTAGACTCAACAGTTTCTTGTTTTTAATTTAAGTTGGTTGCTAGTATTTAAATCAGAAGCTTTTACATAAAGCCTACATTTCTGCTTTTTTACTCATTTATCTTATCTGCCTTGTCCCAGGTTCCTGTTGGCACGAGTTTACAACCCTAACTGTAAAAAACTGAATACAGTAATTTTTTTTTCTGAATACAGTAATTTAAGAAACTAAATTATTCCCTTGGCTCAAATAAATTCATGTGACATGTCATTTTTTTTTTCAAATCTCTAACAAACCCCCATGTCTCTTCATACCAAAGATTTTAGAATAAGAATCTAAAAGGGGAAAACTGATACAGCAGAAGTACCCATGTATACCAAGTTCTGAGATCTAAACAATTACTTGTCCCCTACTTTGTAGAGCCCATTAGTTACTTATTCATATCAGCACCACAAGATTAATCTGTTAGTCAAATCTCATACCATCTTCATGCTTAGAATATGGTAGAAAACCTTTACCTGTGGCTTAAAACAAGCACTGTGATACAATGATAATGCATGTTAAGTATTTAGCACAGCAATATCAGATAATAAACACTCAAATGTTTTTAGCTATTAAAGGTAATGTCAATTATGCCCAAAATGATAAAAACAAAATTTAGTGGCAATATTCTGAAGGACCACAAGATGGAGGTGTGACTACACACAAGTATGTCTTTCTCCACAGTCTGACTGAAGTTATACTGCAAAAAAAGAGAAAATGAAGTACTGTATAGAGAAAGTTTAAAGTCTAACCATTTATATTTAAAATGATTATTAAGTACACCTTAGCACAAAATTTTAACTACTTGGTCACTTCTTGTGCAGTGTGTGATCTGGAAGGGACCTTAGAAGCCAATGGGTCCATTCCTCTTCTTTTCACAGATGATGGAACTGAAGCCCAGACAGATGTACCTATGGTTATGGTTATACAGCCATTTATCAATAAAGCCAGAACCAGGCCTATGCCTACAAATTTCCATTATAGTGCAAGATCAGCCATACAAAGGACTCCCCTTCGAAGGAGTCATCTTTACTCAAGGTTATTAAGAGAGAGAAATACCAAACCAGGAACATTTATATAAGGCATATTAATGATAAAGGAGATTTACATAAAACTTAAAAAGCATCTTAGCAAGGATCAAAGTATGCCAATGGTCCTTTGATACAAAATTTCGAGGGGCTTAGGGTAGGTAATTTTTTCTCAGCTAGCAGTACTCTGGTTCTAAACTCTTGCCTTCAAGTAAATTACAGGAAAGAGTGATTCCTCTAAAGTATAAATTCCTTGGGGCGCCTGAGTGGCTCAGTTGTTAGGCGACTGCCTTCAGCTCAGGTCATGATCCCAGTGTCCTGGGATCAAGCCCCACATGGAGCTCCATGCTTACTGGGAAGCCTGTTTCTCCCTCTTCTGCTTCCCCTGCTTGTGTTCCCTCTCTCGCTGTCTCTCTGTTAAATAAATAAATAAAATCTTTAAAAAAAAAAAAAAAAAAGAGAAAAAAAAATAAAGTATAAATTCCTTTAACTTAAAAGTAAGTCCACTGGAAATTTATCAAAGCACAACTTAAAAACTAATTGCTCAAAAATTTAAAAAAAAACACACACACACAAAAACTAATTGCTCATGAGGCCTTAACCTGTCACCCTAAAATTTCCACCTCATCTGAACTATATTATACTGTTTATACCCTTTCAAGGCACAGCACATCTGTGCTACTGTAAGCATTTATTTTTATACCTTACCTCTTTTACTGAGCTACACGACTTACAGCAGGACCTCAAATATTTTAAGGAATTGATGAACTACTTCCAATAAGTCCAAGAATCTCTAGGTCCTTAATTTAACTGATGGGCTCTCTCTCATTTCATCTAGATTTTAGGGTTTCTCAATCCTAGTACTACTGATATTCTGGGCTGGATAATTCTTTGTGAAGGGGTTTCTGGAGCACTGTAGGATATTTAGCATAATCTCTAGCCTCTACCCACTAAATGGCCCACCCCACTGTGACAACCCAAAATGCCTCCACACATTACCAGTTATCCAGGGATGGGAGATGTAACCCTGGTTGACTATCACTGTACTAGAGGTTTAGCGGGTATCAAGAAAGTGATGGTGGATTAGCTCTACAAGCTGCATGAGTGCAAGTATAAAGTGTGCAAAAATCTCAGCAATTATTTGCTTGGACACAAGAAGTGCTAAACACACACTAGATATAATCTACTTAAGGTTATAACCTAAAGATAATCAAATAATTCTTGTAAAAAGTTTTCCATGGTCATCCATATGTTCAATTAGAGCTCCTTCCCAGCTATGGCTTTTCCCTTACTACCACCTAAATGTTGCTTTTACTTCCAAGTCTCTGAATCCAAGCACACATTTTCCAACTGCTTACTAGTTATCTCTACAGGAATCTCACATTCAACACATTGAAAACTGAACTCACCATCCTCCAAAGGAAGTTAAAACATCCTATTCTTTATCTTTAATGAATAGTCCCATCATCCATCCAATACAAAAATTTAGTTTTATATGTACTCTTTTTTTTTTAGGATTTTATTTATTTACCCGACAGAGACAGAGAGAGAGATCACAAGTAGGCAGAGAGAGAGGGGAAGCAGGCTCCCTGCTGAGCAGAGAGCCCAATGCGGGGCTCGATCCCAGGACCCCGGATCATGACCTGAGCCGAAGGCAAAGGCCTCAACTCACTGAGCCACCCAGGCGCCCCTAGTTTTATATGTATTCTTACATCCTATTTTAATCTGTTAATTCTGCTCCCCAAATATCTTCATAACCTGCTCCTATACCCATTCTCTAAGCAGTATGCTTCAGACCATCATTTCGACACAAATTCTAATAGCCTAATGAAGGGGAAAAAAACTAGAGCCAAGGAGACAAAGCCATCACGATGGAGTCAGAATCAACTTTTGAAAACACAAATCTGATCACTTTACTTCTAATGCTTAAGCTCTTTCAATAGCTGCACATAACCTACCAAATAAAATTTGAATAGCACTGCATATAAAGCCCTCATCACCTAGCTGGGGCCACTGGCCTAGCCTTCTCTCTCTCTCCCACCTTGGTTTTTGACCATAGAAAACTTCAAAAATTCCAAAACCCACCAAACTTTCTTTCCTTCTTGGTTCACCTCTGTAATGTTACTTCATTAATAGACTAAAGATACTAAACCTATAGATACATCAGTTGATTATGGATGCTTTCTTAGAGCTATTGTAAAGATTAAGTGCGAATTTATTGCCTGGAGGAGATGTACTAGGTTGCTATAAAAAATAAAAGGGCCATGAGGGAATAAAAGGGAAGGATGGGAGAGGAGGTCTCAAAAGGCAGACACAAAAGCAAAATGAAGAAAGCAGCTTAAAAGAGAACAGTTCAAATATGATTCCAAAGTTTTGTTTCTTGGTATCATAAAGAGAGAGAGCTAATAAGAGACAAGGGATGGCAAACATGTTAACACACACGCCACGGCAGTCATGGTAGATATTAATAATCAATGACATCACTTTTTTTTTTTGTTTGGCAATCTGAGAACTCATCAAAGCTATCAGCAGATTAAATACTGATTGATTAAATATTATCAACAGATTAAAAAAGGCACATGAATTTCAACTTCTGGCTGTTATTATTCAGGTTTAAGCTATTCTTTCTAAAGACAAAGAAACCAAGGCCCAGAGGTCAAAAAAACTATTAGTGACCCTACTGCTAACTACCATTACTGGCACACTGAACTACAAAGTGTGGTTGCTTTTAGTTCAATGCTTTTTGTGTTAAAGTTTCCTTTAAGAAGATAAATTATGCTGGAGCATCTGGGTGGCTCAGTCTGTTAAGTGTACGACTCTTGATTTCGGCTGGGGCCATGATCTCAGTGTCTTGAAACCAAGCCCTGCGTGGGGCTCCATGCTCAGCAGAGAGTCTGCTTGTCCCTTTCCCTCGCCCTGTCGTTCCCCCAACTTGTATGTACGCTCTCTAATAAATACATAAGATATTTAAAAAAAAAAAAGATGAATTATGCTATGAATAATAATCTACATGGACGGGCAGGGACGTAATCCAAGTATATCTTTAAATATACTGTAGTTTTCTGGAAAGAGAAATAAGAAATCTTTAAAATGCTCCTAAGTACAATTCTCCTTGCTTAACCTACTTTATAACAAGTTCCATCTGTAAAAAATTGCTTCTCATGAGCTGGGTCCTAAACTGCCATCACTCTGACAATATTTACTAATTTGAATGTCTCGACCCCATTTTCTGAAGAACAGTATCTTTGGTTGTTTTGCAATTTGAAGTCAAAACACACTCAATATCCAAATTAAAAACTGGCAAGTTGCACGAGTAACAGGTCAGTCACAAATATATACAAATGGCCAGTAAAAGTGGGAAATGTCCAAATTCACTAAGTAATGAAATTAACAGTAACAAAAAAAAAGGTGGGGAGAGAAATGCCATTCATCACCTAATCAGCAAAGTAAAACTAGAGTTAGGCTATTATGTGAATATGTCCTCAAACTCAACTTGTAAAGAAACTGTTATTGCTACCATTTTACAAATGCTCAATGTATGCCATTCATCCCAGAAGAAGGTAATTTATACCACCAATGGCTGAAATGGCAGCCATAATGTCTTCCTTCATTTCCTTAAGGTTTTTGCAAGTGTCCCTCCACTCCCCCATCAGCCCTTGGGGAAGAAAAGGGCACTCTCATATACTGCTGGCAGTATGAAATTGCTACTATCTTTCTAGAGGTCAACTGGCAACAAATATCAGAGCTTTAAAAATGCCAGTATCTTCTGATCCAAAAAATTCACTTCTAGGGAATTATCCAAAAGAAATAAGGATGTGTGTCAAGTAGTTTTATAAACAAGCATTCACTGCAGCACCATTGAGGACTGAGAGAAGCCTCTGGACTTAAAAAACAAGGTTTTCCATTATCAGCTTCAGCAACGATACAGGCAGAATACAGGTGGCACTAGCTCAGGAAAGGCAAATACATACTTCCAATTATCCCTTCTCCATCATGGCAGACAAGGTGACTGGTTTACAATATTTTAATCTAAAACCAAGAGTGGCCTCAGAATCCTTCATCACAGACGTATATGACCAGCCACGCACTATCCGTTGGCTCACAAACTGCACATTTACTATTTAGAAACACTATCTAAAATTGGATCCTAAGAAAAGAGATCATGTTTTACACCAATTTTTTTTCAGGATCTAGCACGGCACTGTCCAAAATAAATGCAATTCGAGTCACATATGTAATTTTAAAATTTCTAGTATCTACATTAACAAGGCAAAAAGAAACAGATGAAATCATTTCAACATGCAATCAAAATAAAAATTAATTTCACTTCTTAAAGAATTTTTTTTCATACTAAGTCTTTTTTAAGTTTACTTACTTATTTTCGATAATCTCTACATCCAACATGGGGCCTAAACTCACAACCCCAAGATCAATAGTCACCTAGTCATTGACTGAATCAGTCAGGCACCCCTCATACCAAGTCTTTTTAAAATCCAGTGTGTATTACACTGCAAATCTCAATTCAGTTGCTAATCTTCCTTGGAAACACTTGATCTATATTTACATTTCACAAACTTTATAGATTCACCAATCCAGGTTGTTCCAAACATACGTGAAAATTGTCCAACAACTGACTTTGAATATGTTTTTAAAATTAAAACTTTAATTAAAATTCAGTTCCTCAGTAACACAAGCCACATTTCATCTGCTCAACGGCCTACCGTAGCTAGTCATTACTATATTGCACAGGACAGGACTAACATTTTTCCACTAAGTTAGGCAATGAATGTGTATAGGAACCAATGGAAGACATCAAATCAAGAGAAAGCAGTGTTTGCCATAAGACAAATACATAGTTTCTTAGTTATTAAACTATAATACATACAATTTTCATTTCTGTGATGAAAAGAAGTTTCTACTGATTACAACTGGTATTTTAATGGCTTCTGTAGGCTGTACTTAAAAAAAATAAAGACAAACATTTAAATAATTGAGAAGTTTTATCTTTTCACATAGCACAAAGCTGGAAGCCACAGCTAATATGTGTAAGAGAAAATCAGAACTCAAAAGGATTTCCACAGGCCAAAATGGAAAATATAAGTAAAGTGAAATTTAATATAGATATTAGTTTGGTCTGGCAAAAGCACTGGCTTTGAAAGATAATGCTTTGTATAGATAACCTTTAAAAATCTTTTTCAACCCTGAAATTCATGATTATTTTTTGTTCAGAACTTTACCACCAGTTGTCCACAATTATTAGAAAAAAATCACAACACTGACGGCAACATAGCATTAGTCACCAATGCACACATCTGTATTGGTAGCAGATCTGATTTCTAAATTATATAGTGATTTTACTTACAGACAGATGCAAATATCTGATCTTATGATTTATGGTGTAGTTGTACCTGATCATTTACATATTGAAATAAGTATATTATAGATTACTTTCACTTCTCTTATGTTGGTTACACCATTATATTGATTTTCTAAACAACTGTGGCACAGGTAGGTTATATTTTATGTGAATTCATCTCAATGAAGCAAGGGATATTACAAACTATTTTAAAATACAGTATCTCAATCCACATCTCACAAATTATTGGCTTCATAGAAGCAAGAGTATGAACTGGAGGTTTACAAAAGTTCCTGAATTCTCCTTCAGCCTCGCTGCCTGTCCCCCTACAAAAACAGCAATACAACCTTAAAAACAAATCTGTTTTACTGAAGTATAGAATTTGTATGGTAAAGAGCACAAATCTTGTTCACAACTCACTGACTTTTTTACATATGTATACATCTAGGCAATCAATATCCAAAGATAGAGAATATTTCTAGCACTTCAGAAAACTCTCTTATGCTTCCCAGTCCATATGCTGTCAGAGGTAACCATACTTCAACATAGATTCTTTTGACTGCAGAATCTTCTACTTTGAGAACTACACCGTTCTATATACTGTATTATATTATTCTTATCTACTTCCCCATCTTTTCTTTGCATGTATTCATATCTTGTTAAAGACTTTTTTTTTTTTAAAGTAAGCTCCTCCCCAGAGTAGATCCCAACATGGTGCCAAACTCCCCAACAGGAGATCAAAACCCAAGCTGAGATCCAGAATCAAAAGCTCAACAGACTGTGCCACCCAGGCGCCCCAAAGACATTTTCATTAGAACTAATTTATACCTCTTTGCTACAATTCAAAGGTAAATGGATTTAGTTTTACTTTCTATTATACTGACTAGTTATATTGCCATCTCAGTCATGGCTGTGACTTCTTGCTTGAGTATCACCTTCCCTAGAGAGGAATAATAGATAAAAATTATCAGCTTATCATCCACAAATTCAACCTACAACATCCCTGGTCCATAAAAATAAGCAGCTTCAGTACAAAGGAAATAACATCTTGTAATATACCCTCAAGTTTCTAGACCATGTATATAAATACATGTAGTAATTAAAAAATGGAAATTTATCTACTATGGAGGAAAGGCAAAAATACATGCCAACGGAAGGGAATGTCCTACTGCTACTAATAAAAAGAAAGTATAAGTATGAAGAAAAATCAGATAAAATAGTAAGTTTTAAAAGTTTGAAAATGATATGCGATACAGATAACGACATAAAACATTTAAATAGATTTATAGTTCTTTATGTTTCCAATTTTAGATATTTCTATTCAACTTACAGTTCAGTTAGCTCAATATACAATAACACTTAGAAAATAAAATTTCATACAAAAATACATAATCAGGACCATGGTTTCATTTCATAGGCCTTTCCAAATTAAGAGTGAGGACTATAACGCTAACCACATTGTGCATGGTGATACAATTCTTTGAACTAAAGGAGCTTGGAATCTTTTAAATAATGTCTATTGTCTCCATTTTTTCTGTGCCTTAAATACAAGACTTAGAAATGAAAAAAAATTTAAAGTCCCACCTTCCCTGGTAGTTATTCACCTGGGAAGTTAAAGGGACTATTCCTGTGAAATCATCTTGAAAGTTTACCATTAGGAACACAACTTTAAGTTTCCAATCATAAGTGATAGGAACCAGACTTAAAGACTCTTCATTTGGGGGATAGCTGTTGGCTTGCGGTATAAATTCAGTAACTATAAATTTCCTCTACCTTTGGCCAGTTACTCTTTTCTGGGGATTTGCCATCATCATGTTGTTACACATAAACCACCATTTTAAGTAAAAAAATAATTGCCTCATGAGTGTATTAACTGAAGGTAGACTGTGAATAATACCACTGTTTGACCCCATTTCTATTGCCAAGTTAGGTATCAGAAAGAACATTACACCCTAGCAAGACTGAGCTAGACCAAAGATTTTGGATCTAAACACCCAGAATAATTCTCTTGGAAGTCCTCCTTTATAAATCCGTGCAGTCTGGACTGTGGCAACTATTCAGCCTCATTTTTAGTACTCTAACAGAACAAGATGAAAAATACTGTGTACTGAGAATAAAAGATAAGAATAAAAAACAGGGGGGTGCCTGGGTGGCTCAGTCAGTTAAGCGGCTGCCTTCCTTTGGGGTCATGGCTCTCCTGGGATCCAGCCCCCCAGGGCTCCCTGCTCAGCAGGGAGTTTGCTTCTCCCTCTCTCCCCTGCTCCTGTTCTCTGTCAAATAAATAAAATGCTACAAAAAAAGAAAAAAAAAGAATAAAAACGAGTAAGAGAAAGGGAGAAAAAAAAGAAAAATCTCACTAAATTATATCGGATCATATATAAAACAATCAAACTTCCTAGGTCACGATTCAAGCGCTGCAAATGCTTCTCATACCTCAATTAGTATCCTGATCGGAACTCTTTAGAACTTGATGTTTAATATGCAGGCACTATGAAAATTTCATCATTTCTGAACTTTAATGTAAAACATACAATTCAACATTAGAATGAATTTACAGTATTTAAAGCAACATCAGAATAAGGAATCACGTACAGACCTAAAGTCAGTTAACCTTTCTTGGGCCTCTTCGATCCCAATCACATATACACGCCGAGAGCCTTGTTTCAGGCAGCATGGGATTTTTCGGAGACTGACTTTTATTTCATCCTCAAAAGGCTGAACAGTTTGAAAGACTTCACTAACTCAACACATAGTTACAATTCTTTAACTGACTTGCTATAATAGAAAAAATTCAGGTATCTCAGAAAGCTTTTAAGATTGATAAAAGGAGAGCTCCAAAACGGCTAATTTAGGAAATGTTTGAAAACACCGTGTTATGTAGTTAATATTTTAATAGTGTATAACTTAATAGTTAGGTCATATCTAAATGGAAATAGCTGGACCAAAATAATTCCTCATTTTATTCAAAAGGGAAACTGAAAAAAGTATTAATTTTGCTAATCACCTGAAAAAAGCTTGGTTGTAATATCCAAGGACCGCCCCTCACCCCCCAGAACAGGGGCAATAGCAAACTACTGGAGCAATAGCTCCACCTACTGATCAGCAATACTTCCTTAAACATTTTGGCACCCCAAGACTACAAGAGCTCACGCTCTCTCCCCCTCCTCCACTCGCTCTGACCCAACCCAAATCCAGTTGAGTCACTAGCTCTTAATACTCATCTCCATGCTCTTTATTCCAATTCTTTCTCCCTCCAGAAGGTTCTGCACAGCTCCCAAGTGTGAATAAGACTGAAAAGTGTCTAAGACGGCAGGTCCCAGGGTTGAGCCTGGATCCGAAGAGGACAACCAGACCACTCTACTTGGAGTGGCGGGCCGAGGGTGGCTCAGCCGTCCGCTCCCGGGTAGGAGGCCCAAGGCGCCTCACAAGAGCTTTTCCCTGTTACCCCACTGGGCTGTTAGTCTCTGTTCAACCCACATTCATTCTCCGGGCCGAAATCCTGAGTTCCCGGGGTCTTGCCTCTGCTGGCCCTTCATCCCGCCAACAGCCCCGCGCCAAGCATCCGCCCCCTCCGCTGAGCAGAGAGAAGCCCAGAAATCTCCCTCCGTCGGGTCTTCGCCCCGAGTCTCTCCCCGTCTTCGCAGCCCCTCTACCCCGCCCGCCTGGCCCTACCCGGCTGCCCTTCCTCACCCTTTCATCTTCCCCGCCTGCTGAGGCCGTTGTTACCACCGATATCAACGCCGTTGTCGTCGCCGCCCTGAGCTCTCCGCGCCCTCAGCTCGGGCCACTCAACCCCCACAAGCCGGCCTCCCCGCCTAGGGCAGGGAGCTGAGCGGGTGACGGAGGCCGCGAGAGTCAAGCGCAGCCCTGCGTCTCCGGAGGGGGCGGGGGTGTCTCCCGCCGCCGCGCTGTGCCACCGCTTCTCCACACGTGCACACCGGGTTATCCACTCCCGCCGGCCGCAGCCGCCAGCCAGACCCGCCGCCGCGCTCTGACCTTTCACCCCGCCCCCTCTGCGCGCCGGCGCGCCGGCCGCCTCGCGCGCAGCCGCACTGCTGTCCTCCGCGCACCCTTCCCCCTCCATTTCAGGGCCTCCATTTTCCTACTGGGCTGTGGCCTCTGGCGTCATCTTTCTCCTCCCATCCCTTACGACACTACTTGTGGGGCTTGTCCGGTAGGCCCTGGCGGTAAAATCCGGATTTTTCCACCCCTCCCTCTCGTCTCCCAATTTTAGCAAGATCGATCTTCCCCGGCTCAGTCCTGTTCTTCCAGTTGGTAGTCTCCCGAATGACCTTCAAACGCTGTCTTCTAATAGGATTTTATAATGGTTCTTCTAAATGTAAAGAAATCTGTGGAACACTCAAACAAATGAGATATTTTTAAGACTTAACGTAATTAATCGGCCGGAAAACTTGGCTTCCGTCCAGCACGATCCAAGTTTTGGACGTCACGTGATTGCCTGGGTTTAAGCCTGGGATTTCAGCCGCGGGCCACTGTGGTACAGAATGCCGTCGCCATTTCCGGTCCCTAGATCATAGCATAAACGTCACTTCCTTAGCAATGCACTTTAACCCATTTCAACGCACGCCCTCTACATTACACTTTACGACACAATCTTTGTGAAATTTTTTTTTTTTCTCTGGTTTTATCGCAAGAAAATAAATGGTCAAACGGTTCGCAAAAATACAGGTCCCCGAAATGCAGCACGCCTGCCTGGGGGCGGCAGGGCGGAGCTCGAGGTCACGTGACTGTCTAGGCCCGCCCCCCTCTGCAGCTGAAGACTTCCCCTCCCGCAGTGACAGAGCCTCTGGTCGGTGATCCGTACTGTTTCTGCACCTCGCGCCCGGGCAGGTGAGCGGCGACCGGTAACCGGCGACTGGTGGGAAGAGGAAAAGGGGTGGTGGGAAGAGAAGAGAAAGTGTGAACGGCCGGCCTCCGTTGTCCGGGGCTTCCTCCCCGCTGTCATCCTGCACTAGCTAGGAGCTCTTTTCTCCAGTTCTGACTCTCTCTTCCCCCACTGTGGTCGCCCCCGCCACTTAGGGGTGAGACGTCCACCTTTCCCGGGTTTGGGGGGGTGAGTGCGACTATTATGGTTCCCTGGAATTCGGAGTCTTTGGGGCTTCGGGTAATGGGTTTGGTTCAGCCATTTCTCGGGGTCCGCAGTAGTCTCCGGGTTTTATTCCCCAAAGCCCATTCTTTTGCAGAGGCCCTGCTCCGTCTTTATCTTCAGCGTTGGGCTGGGAAGCTGGGAGGTAGGAAAAACCCTGGAGGCGAGGCGTCTCCGGTGAGACAGGCTTGGGAGAGAATGTCACTGATGTGGCCTCACTGCGGAGTCACTGTAAAGCTTGCTCCGAATGTGCTTTCTCAGTAATTCGGAGTTTTTAATCTGACATCTCTGTATGAGTCGTTCTGTAGATGTTCACATAATTTGGTTGGTCCTGGAAGGGTGAAAGCAGGCTTTTTACCTTTTTCTGATATTTATGGTGTAGGAAGAGAGAAAACAGTTGAAAGAATAAAGATATACTAGCTTCAAAACAGGAGGTGTTGGTAATGCGCCAGTCTCAATTGAATGGGGAGGCGTTGAAAGATGATGGTGTTGCGGTTTCGTGCTCTGCGGGAGACCCAGACTAGCTTATGGAAAACTGACTGGGTTTCCCCGACAGGGAAGTAATTCTTCAGAAACTGATTGGGCTGGAAATATAATGAAACCAAATGTATTTGCTCAGAGGTAAGAAGGTTCAGTCAAGATACCGCTTACTTCGTATTTTCTACCTTTGACATTCTCTTTTGTCCTTTCTACCTGAAATCCTAATTGCTGTTCCATTCAATTCCTTGACCAGCGGGTAAATTTATATTAAGTAGCACTTATATTCCTCCTTAGCCTTCCCTATTTGTATAACTCCAACTGACTTCTTCAGATTTTGATGAATAGTGTTTTGTGAAAATACAGAAATTATTTTGCTTAGGTTTTTGCCCAACCCAGTGTACTCCCACTTCGTAAGTAATGTATAACCAGTGTTTTGACCCTAAACAATGTGCTTTAGGGAAGAGTGTTTTTCAGTTTGGGGTTAAACTCTTTTATTTACACTGCAAACTCAGAAAGTCCCCTGGTTCTTTTAAATTGAAAGGCCTTACGGAAATTACAAATTTGATTTTTAAAATTTAAATTACACTTCTTTAAAATCTGAAAAGTCATGTTCTCTGTTACACCTTGTAGTTTTCTAGCCAATGTAATAAAAGAATCCATTAGATGGCTGAAAAGTGAGGAAGATGGAATTCTTTATCTTTGAGTAGTGGCTGTGATTGATTTGTTTTTGGTTTTCTGTATCATCCAAATTCTCTACAATCAACTGATTTTGTTAAGGGGAACAAAAGGTTAAAATTCTAGTGTAATATTAATTTAACAAAACATTTTTATAGTAAGTTCAAAATAGAAAAATTGACCTATTAGATGCTCCTTGCTAAAAAACATAACTAAAATGGTCTTGCTTTCACTAAGTAATAAACAAGACCTCTATCCTGGATTTACAGTTTTAGCATTTTGTGCTATTGTCCTGTCTACTGATATGTTTATGTAGCCATACCTGCTATCAAAATAAATATGGTTTCATCCATTAGTTTGCTCCAGAGTGATGTTCTCTGATCTCTAGAGGAGAGAAAAACATAAGCACTGTTGCTTCATTGGCCAGGTGACATTCCAGCAAATAAGCCACATTTTTTAAAAGCCCTGGAAGTCCAAACCAGTCCTGTCTGGGTGAGACCAAAGTAGGAAAGAGAAAAACCAGCGAAAGAGCATTGAGTACTAGAGGGGAAAATGTCAATATGAAAGAGGTTGTGAATGAGTCTGCAGTTTTACTTCACAATTTCCCCAATTTTAGGGAACTCTGAAAGCAGTAGCTTAGACCACTAATGAAATTAGCAGCAGGAATTGGTGACTAAATTGCTATTAAAGTTGGGTGTGAAAAAGAGCTTTAACTTTATGCATAATTCATACACAAACAAGTGATTTGAAGCTAGGAAGCCATTTCTGAAACTAACTTGTTTTTTGTTGTTTAAAGATTCATTTATTTATTTTAGAGGACTAGGGTAGGAGCAGAAAGAGAGGGCTAAGCAGACTCCACGCTTGAGCGCAGGGCCAGAGGCTTGGGGCTTGATCCCACAACCCTGAGATCATGACCCCAGCTAAAATCAAGAGTCGAACGCTTAACCCACTGAGCCATCCAGGCGCCCCGGAAGCTAGCTTTTTATCAGTTTATGAGTATTACAAGGAGAAATCTTAACTTCATTAGAGAATTTTGCTGTAGTCCCAACAGTAAATGACCCACAAGAGTTTTTGTGTTAAGATCCCTGACACTGCTTGTAGGCAGTGTCTGAGGTCTTTCTTAATATTTCTCTGCCTTTATAGATTATCACCACCACCAAGAATGCTTTGTCCCCCTATTGGCAGAACTAGCCCCTCAGTCCTATAGCACATACACTATTTTCTGTTCTTCTATTTTCACTTATAGCGCATTGTATTTGATTACTGTTGGCTGGGCTGTTCCTTAGTAAACCATAAAGCTCCTAGGAGTTCAAGGATAGTGACTCTACTGTTGGGTCTTCGGAACCAGGATGCTGAAGTACCTGATGAGTCTTTAGTAAATTTTATTTTTTGAATGTTTGACAGTAGAAAGGTTAAACTAGTTTTAAACCTCTTAAAAATCATAGCTCCTTCTATGGTTGTATACTAAGTATTAGTTTTCAAATATAAATTGGTAATAATAACCATCCAAATCATGGTCAGAAGAATAGACAGGAACATAGACTTTATTAATGCTGTAATCAACTTATTTTCACAGCATATATGTTTACTAGTAGGTATGGTTATTGTCCAAATATGGAAGGGAAGGGGAGTGAGTTGGTCTTAAAAATGTGGCTTTGTATAGGCTACAAGTGATATAGCACTAGAGTGAAAATCAGGAGATGATCGTTCAACCTTGCCACTTTAGTTATATGCTTTTTTAAAGTAAAGTTGGGAGTGGAGGCTTAGGATTTGATGCTTGAGAATCTTCCTCTCAAGGGTATTGTGAGTTCAAGTGAGATAAACCCTAGATAATCTATGTGAAAGTATTTTTAAAACTAAGTGGTATTTATTTTAAGATTTTATTTATTTATTTGACGGAGAGAGAGAGTGAGAGAGGGAAGAGGGAACACAAGCAGGGGAAGTGGAAGAGGGAGAAGCAGGCTTCCCGCTGAGCAGGAGCCTGATGTGAGGCTCGATCCCCAGACCCTGGGATCATGACCTGAGCTGAAGGCAGATGCTTAACAACTGAGCCACCCAGGCGTCCCCAAAACTAACTGGTATTTAAATGTAAAGCAATATAGTGTAGACTTTATGAGAATAGATTTCCCAGTCATACAGACCTGGGTTCGGGTTCTGGCCCTACCACTTATTTAGGCTGTATGACCTTGGACAATTTAATCTAAGCTTAAATTTTCTCATATTTAAGTTTATCCCGTACGTGCTATTAAATTAGATCATGAATACAGGAAATCTAGTACATACTTTGTAAATTTTTGTTAACTTTGCTTTTATCTGGTTTGGTTTTATATCTGAATTTTTTTTTTAAGATGTTATTTATTTAAGACAGAGAGAGAGAGCACACGCACATATGCGCACATGAGCAAGCATGAGCAAGCATGAGCAGGGGGAGGGGCAGAAGCAGGCACCTTGCTGAGCAGGGAGCCCAATGTGGGGCTTGATCCCAGGGTCCTGGCATCCTGACCTGAACTAAAGGCAGCCGCTTAACCTATGGAGCCACCCAGGCGCCTCCTATATACTGAATTATTAAAGACACTTAGGCATCCCATAAAATTGAGGAACAAGTTTGGGATGTAGAGAAACAATTATAATTTGAAATGAGGCTATCACCAAAGAATAGAGGACTAGAAAAATGTACTTATAGCAAAGATTCTAAAACAGATTTATCAAAAGAAGCTGAGAAATACAAACATATTTGGGCAACTTCAGTGACATAATATTTTTTATATAGATTTTTCAAAGCTTGTGATTATTAATATGTGGAATCAATTTAAGGAGGTAGTTCTTCTCTTCCTAAATTTTTATCCCTACAGTGGATTATAGAAATATGTTAAAATTGTACAGAGCTATAGAGCAGGGACTTTTGGGTTTATGCTTATGTTTAAAAATTTTACCTTTTATTTTACATGTCTTTATATTTCATTTTTGTCCTCATATGAAGTAGGGGTATGTAGAGAATATAACAGGGACATGAACTGGAGTGAAAAAATTTTCCTTCTAAATTCATGATTCACAAAGATTAGTGGTTTTATATTGGAAAATACCAGTAAATTAAACAATAATTGAAATATAGTTATCATGAGTTTATGTTTCACCTTAATCCTGAAAAATTTATTACTCATTTGTTCTAAGGAAAGATTTATGAAGAGATTATTGAATTTAATGTCAACCTCTATATTTTGGTGAAATAAATTGTGGTCAGTGTTTTCCATTTAATTTCCTTCTGCAGAGACTTTAAAAGTTTTACAATTCTGTTTTTTCCTATTGTTTAATGAAAGTGACTCTGGTTTGTATAAGTGTATTCTTTTATGCATATAGTATATACAGTAAATACATATATATACATATATGTTTCTTGTGTATGTATTTATAAAGAGAACTGGAATGGATATATATATTCACAGTATAAATTCTTTTTACTTGAAACTGTCAAAGCTGTTTTTAAAATTAGCTAACTACTGTGAATAAAATTATCTATGACTAATTTATTTAAAACTCCCCTTTATATTTGTTTGTTGTTAGCTCTATTTAATAAATTTTACAACCACAATTAGACTGCTCTTAAAAATTGATATTCAGGGTGCATGAGTGGCACAGTTGTTAAGCATCTGCCGTCAGCTCAGGTCATGATCCCAGCGTCCTAGGATTGAGCCCCACAATGGGCTCCCTGCTCAGCGGGAAGCCTGCTTCTCCCTCTCCCACTCCCCCTGCTCCTGTTCCCTCTCTCGCTGTCTCTGTCAAATAGATAGATAAAATCTTTAAAAAATGAAAAAATAAAAATTGGTATTCATAGGTATTTTCAGATTTAACCTGTGCTACTTTCGTGGTATTAAAAAATTTTCAGTTTTGAATCTTAATGCTCTCTATAAAAACTATTGTTCTTTTGGTGATAAATCTTTAAAAGTTATACCTAGTCATGTTTTGTTTCTTTTCTGAAAAATAGTTAAGCATGCTTCATTGAAAATAAAATGGATAATGCTTGGTATGATGCAGAAGAGCTCCAGATGTGTTTGAGCAATGAAAAACCACCAGACTTCATATTTTGTTTTAGTTATTTCTTTAATTTTTAAAAAAGGAGTGTTTATTTAAAAGTAAAATGGAGAAGGCTAATTAATTTGGAAAGTATTTGAAAAATTGAAGAAAGCATGATAAAAAAATTATGTAGTAGTGATTATATATTCATATTGGAAATGTTGGAAGGAAATACATCAAAATAAGTGATTATCTCTAGACTAGGACATTAAAGAAAGATTTAGAATTTGTTACTCTTCCTTTTGTGCTTGGGAATTTCTACAATCAATAGTCATTGCTTTGGGCAGCAAAATTTTTTTGATTTGATATGGAGAATTAAGACATTTAAATAATGATTTCATCTTAATTATCTGAATATCTTAAGTGAAAATGTTTCAGTTTATCTAGATAACTAGATAAATTATTTAATTTTATCAGTGCAGATATATTTTTAGGCTTATATAAGCACAGCAAAATTTTAAAAGCAGAAGTAAATTCCTGCATGTAAAGGAATTTAATACATGACCAAGCTCTGTTTCATTCCAATGGGAAAAATGCCACATATATAGTAAATGTAACTGACACAACTTGTCTGCCTAGAAGAAAATAAAATGGAGCTGCTGCTTTGCAGCAAAGGCACAAAATAATTTCAGAGGGATTAAAAGCTTAAATGTAAACAATAAAATATTTAAAATATTAATCCCCTGAATTTTCTTTGTACATAAAGTCTAGATGTAATAGCTTTCAATGGCAAAGATAAAGGACAAAAAGCAGATTAGAAAAAAAAGTGTTCGAAATATGTATAACAGCTAAAGAGTTAACATTTGTAAGAACTATTACATATTAAGTAAAAGTCCATACAATAGAAACATATATAAACATGTGACCAGAACTTCATAGAAGAGAAATCCATTCAACAAACATAAAAAAAGACATAAAACCTCACTAGTAATCCTTATGCTAACAATGAAATATTCTTTTCTGTCTAGCAAAAATTAAGTGGTAAACCTATTGCTAGTAGGGATCTGTGGTAGATTTTCTCATAGGATGCTAGTAGAGATGTGAATTGTTACAGTTTTTTTAGTAAACAATCAGGCAGTATCTGTTAATACTGAAAATATATATTCTTCCATCCAGCAGTCCCCCTCTGTGGCATCTTTTCCTTAGAAATAAAGACAGGCTGGGGCGCCTGGGTGGCTCAGACGGTTAAGTGTCTGCCTTGGGTTCAGGTCATGATCTTGGGGTCCTGGGATTGAGCCCCTTGTCAGGCCCCCTGCTCAGTGGGGAGCCTGCTTCTCCCTCTTCCTCTGCCCTTCCTCCTACTCATGTGCGCTCTCTCTCTCAAATAAATAAATACAATCTTTTAAGAAAGAAAAAAAAAGAAAGACAAGCATTTACATGAATGTTGATTACAGCAATGTTATATTGTAGCAAAAACCTGGGAACATAGGGAATATCTGTCAATAGGGTATCGTTATATATTAAATCATGGCACAGGCATATCATGGAATATTTTTGAAGTTATTAAAAAATAGGATTTAAATCTATACTGATGAGTTGAAAGAATCTCCATGTATCTTAAGTGATAAGGCAAAGTTAGAAATGTATGTAATGAGATCCCATTTTTGTAAAACAATTGAAAAAAACACTTGTAGTTTTGTGTATGCTTAAACAGTTAACGTTGGAAGGAAGAAATACGCAAAAGAAAAAAGAAGGAAAGAAGAAAGAGTACCCGCAATAACATGCATGTAAAACTGTTTACGCATGTCTGTACAAGATGAATTGCAGGAAAAGATAGTCACCAAAATGTTTAGTGGCCATCTCAGAGTGGTTGGCTGGGCATTTCAGGTGATTTTTGCTTTCGTTCTTACACTTTTCTATATTACTGTGTTTTTATTTTTACAGTGAATATAGTGTTTCTGTAATTACAAAAAACAAAGCCGTTGAACTTAAAAAAAATAAACATTCTGATAGGGCAAAGAAGGAATTAATAAGGAGGAAAATGCCACTTGAAATGACCAGAAATGGCAATTATCTAAAATATTTTTTGACTTATTTATTCTCATATCTTTAGGGAAAATGTATAAATTATCCTGATAACTCCATAAGTTCTCCTTAATTTTGTATATGTGGTAACCATTGTGTACTCAATAAGAAATTGTCATTAAAAATCTGCAGGGAAATGCTAGGCATTACGAGATTAGGTTGCCAATATACGTTTTATTTTTGGTGTAGATATTAAGTTTCCCAGAAACTCTTTATGCCTGGAAGATAGAGAATATTGCACAAATATGGGGTGTATCACCTGACTTAATCATATGACAAAATCAGAATAAGGAAAAGTCTATACTTGAATTTTAGTTAATTAAAAAAAAAAACAACAAACCCAGGGCGCCTGGAAAAAAAAAAAAGCAAAACCCAGGGCGCCTGGGTGGCTCAGGCAGTTAAGCGTCTACCTTCAGCTCAGGTCATGATCCCAGAGTCCTGGGATTGAGTCCCACATCACGCTCCCCGCTCAGCAGGGAGTCTGCTTCTCTGCCCCTCCCCTAGCTCGTGGGCTTTTTCTCTCTCCCTCTTGCTTACTTTCTCTCTAAGTAAATAAATAAAGTCTTTAAAAAAAAAACCAAAAAACAAAAATTAGATACATGAGTAACTCTCCTTAGGGAAGCTTCAAATAATATCTTTTTTTTTTTTTTTTTTTTTTAAGTAAGCTCTATGGCCAACTTGGGGCTTTGAGATTAAGCATTACATGCTCTACCCACCGAGCCAGCCAGGTGCCTCTCAAATAAGAATGTCTTTAAAGAGGCAAAATTAAAAGTGTTGATGATTATTTAATACTTTATTTCAGTCCTTTTAAGAGGCTGATGTTAATACATCGTTCAAGGCTGTAATAGAAAATGGCAGGGCACCTGCATGGCTCAGTCAGTTAAGTATCTGCCTTCAGCTCAGGTCATGATCCCAGAGTCCGGGGATCAAATTCTGCATCAGGCTCCCTGCTCAGTGGGGAGTCTATCTTTCCCTCTCTCTCTTCTGTTCCCCCTGCTTGTGCTCTCTCTCCCTGACAAAAAAATAAAATATTAAAAAAAAAAAAAGAAAATGGCAGATGCTTTAGAGTTAGATTTGTTGCATGTTTAAAATATCTATTTGTTTCTCATGTTCATCTTTTTTGTTTTCCTCTTTTCATTACCAATATTACTAACTTGATGGTATATATGTTCTTTATCACAACACATACAGATTTCTTTTTGAAAATAATTGGGATATTTGTAAATAACAAGTAATTTTCAAGTAGTATCGAGAGGCAACATAGCAAGGAGGTTAAGGGCATAAGTACTGGAGACGGACTGGGTCACCTCCTGGCTCTGCTACTTCCTAGCAGTGTGACTTTGGAGGAAGTTGTTTTTATCTTTCTGCATTTTTCTCAGCTTTATAATACAGATGATAGGAGTATTTACTTTGTTTAGTGTTGTGAGGATTAAATGAATTATATAAGAAAAGGGATTAGATAACTATTGGCACATAATAAGATCTATATAAATATTTGCCATTATTATTTAGTTACTGTGCTCTTTGTTCAGTTAGGTATATACAGTAATTTTATTTCTTGGCTTAATTATTTTAGCACTCATTGAATCGTTCAATAATATTTTTAATTAAGTTGAATGGATAATACATGTACAACTGCAGTAAAAATTATGTACTTATATGTGTGTGTTTTCTCCTTCTCTCCCAATCCTTATTTTTTTTCACAAAGGTAGTACCTCTTCACATTTTGTTCTGGACATTACATTTTTCACTTAGCAGTGTTATCTTGGAGACCTTTATACATTTGTACAGTTGAAGCGACATCATTCTTTTAAATAATAGTCTAGTATTCAGTTGTACTAATGTGTCATCATCATCATATGTAACATTTATTGAAAGTTTACTACTGATCCAGGCACTTTTTCTTAATGTTTTAGTTGTATTCATTCATGGAAGCCTCACAGAAACCTAGTGAAATAGGTGGTGTATTTATCCCCATTTAATAAATGAAGCAAATTAGGCATGGGGTGGTTAAATGCCCAACAGTGTCACACAGCTCATAGTATGACTCAGGATTTGAATCCAGGGCATGTCTTTCCAGAGTCTATCTTAATACTTCTGAGTATTACAGCTGTTTATACTATGATAAATTATCTAACTAGTCTCCACAGTAATGGACGTTTCCAAACTTTCGATATAAGAAAGAGGCTATGATATTTTGATAATAGGACATTTTGTACACATTAAGGAAATTCCTGGAAATGAAAGAACTGGGTCAAAGGATATGTACATTAAAATTTGGTGGGAATGGCCAAATTACTCTAGAATTTAGCAATGCACAAAAGTTCAGATTTGTCCTCAGTATTGTGCTGAAATCTGCCAAATCATTTAGCTTGAGTCTTTGGGAAGCTGGGTAGCTAAATGCCTTGAACATTTCTAGCATCCCTGAATTATGAGTGATCTCCCATCTTATGATAGCATAGGCTACCCATCATATCTACTCAGTGTAACAATGTCAGTATAAGAACAAAGTAGGACATTTGGACTTCTTGTTACTTTCAAATAATGGTAAGTATTCTTATTATGATTTGAAGTATTGCTTATGTGATTTATGCATTGAAATGCTATAAATTGAAGTTTGAATGTGTACCATTGAAAGAACAAAATGCTATGATTGTTAATAATTGTGAAAGTTGCCAATTTTATGTACCAAAACAATTATGTAAGTGCTTTCAAATAATTAAATAAGGAATCTGATTGCCAATTAATAAGACGATTGAGAGTGTGATAGCTAAATGTACGAATAATTATGTATTTTCTTGTGAAAAATGGATTTTCAGTTATTTGTAAATCCTGGTCTTAGGTAATGCATAATTGGGCAGTAGGGGGTTTTATTCAGCTGAGTTACAACATGCACAATATGTTTTAAATATACTTCTGCTCAGTGTCCTCTGTCTCGTTTGTTTCAAGAAAGGGAAAAAATTATCTTTAATTCAAAAAAGCAGGCTGATTGATACTAAGTTCTTTAATGTGATCCAAAGCAGGCACTTAAAATACAGAATCTGCTCAGGTCCCAACTTAGTCTACCTACAGTGCTCGAATGTACCTACAGCACTTGAATGCAGATTTATAGTACTTGCTATTGTTCAGCGGTGGGTGTGTGTTTTAAATATGATTTCATCCTCACCCAAAGATACCGTTGGATAACGAGGGTGGGGGAAATACCTGTAACGAGGCAGAGATAAATAGGCTATCAATTTTTATTGTGAACTATTTCTACTTCAAACTAGAGCAGTATAAAACAGTAGACAGTAACTCTCCCTCTACCTTTATCCTCCAAATGAATCATTGAACCATAGCAACTGTGATATCCAAAATATTAGAGCTTTGCCTGCGTCTTGGAAAACAAACCTTTCTATACCTCATATTTCAAAAATTCATTCAAGATGCGGTTAAGATTTTTCTAAAATCCTCATCCAAGATACTACCATTAAGTCCTGTTCTGAAAACATAGATGAGTAAGTACTTTAAAGGCATATCTGACTTCTGTACTCCTGAGCTGTTAAGTACTCCCAGAATTTGCTGAATTTGATGATACTGAAGTGCGCTCATGCAGCCTTATCAGGAGCCACATAAATTCATTCTAAACAAACAGACAAAAACTTGTTTGGCTGTTTTTGACAGTTTTCCCTGTGATGCTCCTGAGGTTAAGATTCTCTTAAGAGTTTCATAAGCTGGGACGCCTGGGTGGCTCAGTGGATTAAAGCCTCTGCCTTCGGCTCCGGGTCATGATCTCAGGGTCCTGGGTCATGATCTCAGGGTCCTGGGATCGAGCCCCGCATCGGGCTCTTTGCTCAGCGGGGAGCCTGCTTCCCCTTCTCTCTCTGCCTGCCTCTCTGCCACTTGTGATTCTCTCTCTCTCTCTCTCTCTCTGTCAAATAAATAAATAAATAAATCTTAAAAAAAAAAGTTTCATAAGCCATGTCGTCTTTTACAACTATTAGTTGACAAGTAAAAACAAAAATGAATGTGATATATACTATGTAAGCGTTTATGACCTGTAGGAGTCATATTGCTAATACTTTGTGCTTTAAAAAAAAAATAGTTTTATTGAGGTATA
Organism: Potos flavus; assembly: GCA_028534135.1. Lineage (NCBI taxonomy): Eukaryota > Metazoa > Chordata > Mammalia > Carnivora > Procyonidae > Potos > Potos flavus. The sequence goes on along the minus strand of CM052898.1, from coordinate 139,961,947 downwards.
ATTGACATACTTGCACATATTTAAAGTGTACAGTTTACACATATTTAAATACACATATTTAAAGTGATGTTTTGATATGTGTATACACCTGTGAAACCATCACTGCAAGCAATATAGTGAACATGTCATCACCTCCAAAAGTTTTTTTCTTATTCTTCCTTGTAATCCCTTCCTTCCATACCTCCCCACTATGCATTTCTAAGCAACTATTGATCTTTCTTCTGTGACTGTAGGTTAGTTTGCATTTTTCTAGAATTTTACCTAAATAGAACCTTTTTTTTTTCTGTCTGCCTTTTAGTTAGCGTAATTATTTTGGGATTCTTCCAGGTTATTAAGCATTAAATGAAATGAAATTAAATGAAATTAAGTTTCATTTTTTTTCATTGCTGAGTATTAGTCCATTATATAATTATACCATGATTTGTTTTTCTATTCATCTGTTGATAGATATTAGGGTTGTCTTTCCACTTTTTGGCTGTTATAAATAAAGCTGCTATGAACATCCATATAAAAGTCTTTGGACATAAGCTTTCATTTCTTTTTTAAATTGTTTTTATTTTAAGGTATTTTTTAAAGACCTTCTTATTTTTAAGTAATCTCTATACCCAATGTGGGGCTCAAACTAGTAACGCCCAGATCACAAGTCTCATGCTCTACCAACTGAGCCAGCCAGGTGCCCCATAAGCATTCATTTTTTATGGGTAAATACCAAGGAATAGAACGGCTGGATCATACGTAGGTGTATGTTTAACTTTTTAAGAAAAAACTACCAAATTGTTTTCCAAAATGCTTGTATCATTTTACATTCCTACCACCAGTATATGATAGTTCTAGTTCTATATCCTTACCAGCCTTTTATATGGTCGGTCTTTTTAATTTTAGCCATTCTATTAGGTGTGGAGTGCCGTTTTATTTTGCTTTTAATTTGTCTCTTTTAATGATGTTAAGTATCTTTCGTGTAGTTACTTACCATCCATATATTTTCTTTGGTGAAGTATACGTTCAAACCCTATGCTCATCATTTTAATTGTGTTTTTTTAAACCCGGTTTTGGGAGTTTTAAAATATATTTTAGATATATCCTTTATTACATTTATGCTTTGCAAATATTTTTGCCTAGTCTGGAACTTGGCTTTTTGTTCTAACTATATTTTGAAGAGCAAAAGCTTGTAATTTTCATGAAGTACAATGTATCAGTTTGTTCTTTTATGGATTGTTTTGAGTACTATAGCTAATAAATCTACCTAGTCCAAGATCACAAAGTTTTATGGTTTTAGGTTTTACATTTAGGTCTACTATCCATTTTTAGTTTATTTTTGTATATGCTACAAGGTATGGATTGAAGTACCTTTTTTTTTGCATTTGCATATAAACTTGTTCTACCACTTATTAAAAGACTTTCTCCACTGAATTGCCTTTGCACTTTTGTCAAAAGTCAGTTGTCTGCTTATATCTGTGTTATATAGCCATTTTGAGCTAATAAATGTTTATAGAATTTTAAATCATAATACAAGGCAGAACAATGGAGATTTTATCTATTTGTAGAATGATTTGGTGTTCTAGCATTCATAATAAGCAAAATAACCATTAAAATTTCAAGATTTTCAACTTCTAACAAAAGTTTTTATATTAGAAGGTCATTCTATGATTACGTATTTGGTTTTAGCTTTGGCCTCACCTAAATATTGTTTTTTTTTTTTATATCTTGGCCATTGGGCATTAGGCCAAAATGTGTACTTAGTACACTTCAAAGTTGTATCAGTTTTCACTCAGTGAATGAGAGTGCTTATTTCCCACACAACCTTTGCCAGTATTGTCACTGAGCAGTATTTAGTAACTGTCTACTATTGTGTCAGAGTGCTTTACTATGTAATTGGGGTACTCAACGAATGAAACAGCTATAGTCCCTGTTTCCCTAGCATTTACAGTCTGGCAGTGGAGACAGACATTGAACAACTCTGTTCACAGATTTTTAATTACAGTAGTAGCAAGTATGACAAAGGAGCAATATTGAAGACTGAACACATACCCAGAGGAACTGGAAGTTCATTCCTTAGCAAACCATACTACTGAAAATCTCTGTGATTAAATCCTTCTCTCCCCACAGCCACTTTAGTTAAATAAACCCTGGTTGTTATTAATCATGGAATACTAGGCAAACCATTAGAAATGCAACTTCTTGCCCTCTGAATTGGAAATGTCTGTGAACTTTTGACTAAAGTCATACCTTTAAGTCCATGTTGTGAAGTGTTTTCTCACCTATACTTGGCACCATTCTTTCCCACCTCTGTGTACACTTTATCCTTTAGGTCATATATTTCACTGCAGAGATTTCATGAATTCCTGAGTTGAAGGTGAGCCTGTTTATGTTGATGCTTCTTTTAATATTGGGTTAATGTGTCTTTGTACACTTTGTAAACCTTCTATCTCTTCTATTCCATCCATGAAATAAGTGACAGAACAGATCCATTTAAATACATAAATATCACTTTATAATACAAATGTAATATTATTTTCACTGCAACACTGTTGGTGCTGACTCTCCTATGTGCATTGTTCTCAGATAAGTGTATTGCTTAAATTTGGCCAGGTTGGCTGTTCGGGATATGTTTACTTGGGAAAACATTCCAGAAAAATTCTCCTTAATTAACAGTTAAAATTTGAGTGACATGGTAATTGTAGGCAGTTTTCAAGAGAAGTTTCTTAGTCTTATGAGCAATAGTTGAAAAATTTCTAGGTTGATTACTTTTTTTTTTTTTCCCCAAATACTTTTATTTTATTTTTTCAGTGTTACAAGATTCATTGTTTATGTACCACACCCAGTGCTCCATGCAATACGTGCCCTCCTCAATACCCACCACCAGGCTCGCCCATCCCCCCACCCCCTCCCCTCCAAAACCCTCAGTCCCTTGTTCTGAGTTCACAGTCTCTCATGGTTCTTCA
>CM052898.1:139919690-139958505 GCA_028534135.1 Potos flavus | reverse complement strand
AACTTGCATTCCCACCAACAGTGGAAGAGTGTTCCCCTTTCTCCACATCCTCTCCAACATTTGTTGTTTACTGTCTTGTTGATTTTGGCCATTCTAACTGGTGTAAGGTGATATCTCAGTGTGGTTTTGATTTGAATCTCCCTGATGGCTAATGATGATGAACATTTCTTCATATGTCTGTTAGCCATTTGTATGTCTTCTTTGGAGAAGTGTCTGTTCATGTCTTCTGCCCATTTTTTGACATGATTATCTGTTTTTTGAGAGTTAAGTTTGAGGAGTTCTTTATAGATCTTAGATATCAGACCTTTGTCTGTAGTGTCATTTGAGAATATCTTTTCCCATAGGGGATAATTCTCATACATAACCACTGACACTTTTTTTTAATTGGTACGGTCACTTCAGCTGCACTTTACCTGAGACAACCTATCCAAAAGCTAAACAGCTGTTGCAGTGCTCAGAGGCCATGAAGGTTAAGGGTACTCTCAGAAGAGAATTTGCTAAGGATGGTGCTTAGTACTATGAACTTGGACTTGCAGACTATTTAACACAAGAAATTTCATTATTATTATTAAATACCCTGGGGGTTGGGGGAAGACTGTAGGATTTCAAATAAATTAATACTTCATTTTGTTATTAGATCTTAAAGATATTTCAAGTTTTTCACTTTTGCAGTGTTAAACACATATGTAAATAAATCCTTATCCATATGTCAAATATATTCCCAGAGGTACAATTTATAATCAAAGGGTTTGAACATTTAAGGCCTTTGTTCCATATTGCCAAATTGCTTCCTATATTTCTTTGAAAGTAATAAACCCAAATTGACCTTCCCTTGATGATTATAGGTAATTCTTATGACCCTTAATTCACAATCTCTTTCATTATCTACTTTATTTATTCTTGGAGTGTAGCCCTCTAATAATTTGGTATTTTGTTACTTTAAATCTGCAGTGATCTAAAATATTAGGTAATATTTTTTAATTGTGCATAAATTGAGTCAAGACAATATGAAGGTCTCTTGAAACTGTAGAAACTTAAAGACAGGGGCGCCTGGGTGGCTCAGTGGGTTAAAGCCTCTGCCTTTGGCTCAGGTCATGATCTCAGGGTCCTGGGATCGAGCCCCACATCGGGCTCTCTGCTCAGCGGGGAGCCTGCTTCCCCCCCCTCCGCCTGCCTCTCTACTTACTTGTGATCTCTTTCTCTCTGTGAATAAATAAATGAATAAAATCTTAAAAAAAAAAAGAAACTTAAGGACAGTCATTTTAGCAGTTTAGAAATCCATTTTTCTATTTCTTCATCTGATTCTAATGACGGTTGACAAGTCTGACCTCCTTCTATATAAATATTATTTTACTGTATTCAGTTCTAATACCGTATATTATTATTTCTAGGAAATACATTTTCCCCCCACACTTTAACAACTGTAAAATTAATGTCTGTCCTGCAATTTCTGGAGTATAATTGAAGAGTTTGTCACAATTGATGGTATTTTAGATTAGATGAAATATGGTATTATTTCTGGGTAGGGGTGTGTGTGTGTGTGTGTAAGAATTGCTCGTATGAGACATCAGCATAAAGGGTATCCTTATGGATCCATAGTTGGTTGCCTTACTTTGGCTTCCCCTAGTCAGTTGAGTTAAAATAAATAAAAGTATACTAGCAAAGTGTAAAAGATAAAAATAGCAAAAAGTGGGAAGCTGTCTCGGTACCCAGTAAGGAGAATTATTGGGTAAGCTATGGCATCCCTTTAATGAAATATTACACAGTTTAAGATAATACTCATGTGAGAATTCTCACAATATGTGAGAATATATTACAGTACTGATTACAAGAATATCAAAAATTGTGAGGAATTAAGTCAACATATAAGTTATGAGACTTACTTTGAGTATTTTAAAAACTGTAAGCATATTGCTTTTGAAAATAAATTTTAAAGGAAAGTATGTAATACATGCTTATTTTCTTTACTGTTAATATCATTTGGCTCTCTTGGCTTTTACATCGTAGGTAAGTTAGGAAATTAATCAAGGGACTTTCTTCAGGGACTCATTTTTTTCAACCCGAAATCGAGAAAATGTTCTAAAAATTCACAAAAAGTCAAATGGGATATTAATGTTAGCTTCACTAGAACTTTTTTACACTCCAGTTTAAGTTTTATCCAAGAAGAAGAAAAATTAGAGGAATTTCTCACTTGGGTACTATTTATGTAGCTTCATTGTTCCAAATTTATGATAATCTATTAACCAGCAAGTTTCCACTACTATTCCCTGTTATTAGCAGTAACAGAATTAGGTCTGTTTTCATTAATACTCTTATTTGCTCCAAAGATGCTCTTTTTCCACTTAGATGTGCCCATTTATTTTGCACTTCATTGACAGTCCGTCTGTCTTTCTTTCTCTTTTTTTCTTTCTTTCTTTCTCTTTTTCTTTCTTTCTCTTTCTTTCTTTCTCTTTCTTCTTTCTTTCTTTCCTATTATACTAAATTGGTTAGATTTGTATTATAAAGCTAAGCACTAATAAAATATGGCATTTGCACTGTTCTTTAAGAATTTCAGTTTTTTGGGACACCTGCGTGGCTCACTTGGTTAAGCATCCAACTCTTGATTCTGGCTCAGGTCATGGTCTCAGGATGGTGGGATCACGCCCTGCATCAGGCTCCATGCTCTGCGAGGAGTCTGCTTCTCTCCCTCGTTCTCTTCCTCTACCCCTCCCAAACCCCCCCCAAATAAATAGATAAGTTTAAAAAAAAAAAAAAAGAATCTTAGTGTTTTTAGAAGATGGATTTTTTAGGAGCAGTCAATTCCTGGTTGTTCTACTACTTATTCTTTAGTCTGTGAATAATCTGTCACCTTTTTTTCATCTCCCTTTGCCTACATATTAACCTTTGTAATTTTAATATAGAGTCAGTTACTAATGAGAAACAGGCACCCTTGGTTTTAAAAAAAGAAAAAGTAATATAGCTATTGGCTGAAATAAGGTCTTTTGAATTATTTGTTGTAAAATGCCTATGCGTTAAAACCAGACTAAACCTGGGCTTCACCACCGTATAGCTCTGTCGTCTTGAGTAGGTGGCTTAAGTCTCAAAACCTATCACCTAATCAAACACCACCAATGTCATAAGACTGTTAAGTGTTAAATGAGATGTGCCCATTTTTTAACATAATGCCTGGAGTGTAATATGTGTGTAATGAATAGTAGTTGATATTATCTATTTTCATTTTCAGACATTTTTATCAGGTTACTGCTGTGCAGGGCACTTTGCTGTGTGTAAGGAGAGGCCAGAAAATAATAAACATTCTCCTTGAAAGCAGGGATACTCAAGTATATTCATAAAATGCTTTATAATTGATTATAGCCTTCTAGCCTATAAATTCATATACCATAGAACTTACACAGTAAATAAAGTATTTTGGTTTCTTAGCTAAAACTTTGGATTATCACACTATATAGTACCATTTGACTTATAAAAATTTGAAGTGAAAGGAATCTAATTGCTTATGTCTAGAAATACTATAAAAATTGTGGGCAAGGCTGTGAGTAAACCTAAAGCATATGTAACTGATAGTTTAAATTCTATTCCCCACTTAAGTGTCCACCTAGCTTTTATAGCTACTGTTTCTTTTACAGGAATGCCTTTATTTTGATAAATGGAGGGGTGTATGTGTGCATGTCCTCAAAAAGTTTTATCCCAACAGGAATAAATTTTTCCTGATTCCATTAGTCCGGTTTGCCATCTGTGATTTTTCTGTACTCCTCTACCTTTGGTTCTCACGTTTGTCTGCACATTTCCTTATTGTCCATCTCAGTAATTTTTGTAAACTATTTAATGACCTTATGTTTGCCTTTATTCTTAACTTTTTGATATATCCATTCTTATTTACTTATTTATTTATTTAACTTTTTTTTTAGTGTTTTTTTGTTTTGTTTTGTTTTTGTTTTTGTTTTTTTGACCAAGAGAGAGACAGCGAAAGAGGAACACAAGCAGGGGGAGTAGGAGAGGGAGAAGCAGGCTTCCCGCTGATCAGGGAACCTGATGCGGGGCTCGATCCCAGGACCCTGGAATCATGACCTGAGCCAAAGACAGACGTTTAATGACTGTGTCACCCAGGTGCCCCTAACTTTTTTTTTTTTTAAGTAGGCTCCACGCCAAGCATGGAGCTCAATGCAGAGCTTGAATCAGGACCCTGAAATCAAGAGTTGGACGCTTAACCGACTGAGCCACCCAGGCATCCTCATTCTTCTTTTTTAAAATAGCAATATGAAATCTGTATAACATAAAAATGTTTTTTTCTTGAAACTCTTTCCTTTCTTCTTAGATTGGTTAATTTAGCAGACCAGTAAAAGCAACAAGGACCCAGATGCGAAGTGGCCCATCTGCTTAAATTAGCTCCCTACAAGGTCCCAAGTTGGCTGCACATTGCATGCAGATGAACACATCCCAAGGGGAAAAAAGTGTTTCTCATGGCCTGTATCTTTTAAAAGAGCAAAGAAATTATTTCCACAAGCTTTCCAACAGACTTTCCCTTACCTCTTATTGGTCAGAACATCATTATATGCTCATTTCCAAACCAGTTATTCTCAAAGAAACTAGAATTACCTTGATGGGCTTACCAAAATTGGAGCCAACTTAGGGTTTTGTTGGCAAGATAAAAGTAGAAACTAGTTAAACATAGTCATCGGCTGCATAAACCTTTCTAATGGAGTTGCTGGATGGGTAGATTAAATAAAATGAATAGGAACATGTTTCACAAAATGATGTAGTACTGTACTCTATAAATACAAGGTAATGTTATTAGCTGGAATTCTACTTATTTTATAACTTTTCGACTAACCGTAAGAATATCAAACAGATTTATGATGCCTTTTTCTAAGAAGGTAAACTGTGTACAAAATGAAGTATGAAGTGCCCCAGGATTTTACACTTGATCTTAGCCAAAAGGCCGAGAAGCGATTGCCCCAGGATTTTATTTGTAAATAATATTGTCCTGGAACCTTGGTATGTAGCTCTTAACATAACACCTCATACTTGCACCCCGGGAGCTCCTATTATTTCTGGAATGATGAAATTACAGTACAGTGCATCAACCAGTAGGAATTTAGAGAGGACCTTGTAAAATAGAAGAAACAGAACTGGGCCTCCAGTGTTGTGATTTGCCACTGCAGTGTTCTGCAGGGTGGAGAGACTGATGACTCATTAGATCAGATGGTTGCCTGTGCTAGCTTTCTGGATTTTTCCCCTTCTATAGCGGGGTTTTGTTTTGTTTTTAATTTTTTACAAATATGGGTGGAAAACCCTACAATTTGTGACTATAGGAATCTTAGTTGTAAATTGCATTTACTTTTTATCCTCCAAGTAGGAATCAAGCAAGTAAAGGCAAAATTTTTATATAATCATTGAGTTGATTTCTCTATGAGTGCAACTATGTATGTCACATTGTTTTGAAGCAAGCAATTGTTTTTAAAGTAGATATCGTGCTTTTTTTTAAATGATGGAAAGCAACAAGAATAGGTGTGTATTGTAATAGGAAGGAGTTATTAAATAGAATATTTAACTTAATGTAGCATGAAATCATGTTATTTTGGATTATTATGGAGATTTGGGATAGGATTAACTTTCAGTATAATGTAACTTGCAATATAATTTGCTTATTTCAAGTTAAGATGTTTTGAGATGTTGTTGTCTTATACATCTTTAAAAGCTTATGCTTTTTCACATAGAGGCATAAGCATTAAGTAATGACACAGAAGATTTTAGTGTGGAGTATTTTTATTCTCACTATTTTCATAGATAACAATGAAAGGTGATTAATGGTTACAAAGTAGCATGTTGTATGACCATGCTTATCAAACTGCCAAATGCTTGGCCCTATTCAGTGATTAAGTCAATATAAGGCTATCTAATGAATAATTTTTATTTTATTTGTGGGAAGGAAGCAATTTCATATTTATTTTGTAAAGTAGATATTGTATATAATAGAGTGCAAAACTTGCTTGGATTAAGAGAATATACAAGAGGATACAAAGAAATTTTTCTGGGGGTGCCTAGGTGTCTCAGTTGGTTAAGTGTCCAACTCTTGATTTTGCTCAGGTCATGATCTTAGGGTCTCGAGATGGAGCTCTGCATTGGGCTCAGTGCTGAACAGGGAGTGCTGAACATGCTTAAGATTCCCTCTCTCCCTCTCTCTGCACTCCTCCCCTGCCCCCTGCTAACTCGAGCATGTGCATTCTGTCTTTCTCTAAAAAAAAAGAAATTTCCCAGCTTACAGTAGACTGCCATAATATCCTGTTCTCTGCCGGGAAGATTGGGAGGAGAGAGAGTAGTATTTAGTCACTGTTTACTTGTTTTTCTTCTATTGGGGTGCTTTGGTGAAAAAGCTTTAGAAGTACAATGGGAACCCTTATCTTAGTACTGTGGGAATTGAAAATTTAATGTTTAAAAAAGATCATTACCTTGGACCAGTTCATGGAAGTTTCTCAAAGTGTTTAAGTGTTAAGAAGTTGGAGCCAAAAACTTCCAGACCTGGAAAACATGTTTTCCAACTCTGTCAGAAAAAGTACTTTAGAAGTTAAATAAACTCTTAATTGGGACTCCGTTCCTATAACTACTGATGATGGGTTCTAAGTTTTATGTTGAAGGACAAAAAACAAGTTCCTGGAAGAAACTAAGGCTTTGGTTGTATGGGGACCCAACCTCTATGTCAGTTGGTTGACTTAGCCCAAGTATTGTCCTAAGTGCCCTACTTTCTAAAGCCACTTTTGTATTTCTTTCCTCCTTTGCAGAATAACTAGTTATAGGATAACTAAGAAAACAGGCCAAAGATCGTTGTGTTTCAAGTGTGAGTCTAAGTTTCAGTTATCCAGGGAGTAATTATTCACTTTATTCATTATTTGAGCATTTGGGGTTCTCTGGAATCAGATGCCAAGAAAGAGTTGTATAAGATGTTCATTAGAGATCAACATATGTGAAAGGAAGGGGGCAGACACCAAATTGGTCAGAGAAGAAGTTGAAATGCGATTCAAGCCTGGAAAAGCCTTAGCTGACCCTGTGGGGAGATCTGGAGTGAGTCTTACTTATGACAGTATCCCACATCCGGTTGACATGGCTGGGTCTTTATACCTCCTCTTTGCTCGATCACCAAGTGCAGGTGGCTAGCGAAGGATGTGAATGTCGGCCAGGCAGCTCTCTGCATCTGAGCCCAACCCTGAAGGGGTGACAGCTGCTGGCTATCTGCTGCCATACTCCCTGTCCTTTCTTGAAGGGGAATCTGGATGCTGCATCTCCCTGTCTAATTTGATAACACCGTTGCCTGGAGGCAGAGACTGATGTCCTTCCTGCCACATAGGATTGTTTGATGCAACCTTAGAAATGGGCCTAGTTAATCGAGGCGGAGAGTGCAGGGCTTTACTGAGCATGGGCATTTGAGTCAGACTGCTGATGTTCAAATCCTACCTGTAATGCGTGCCAATTTTGTGATCTTGGGCAAAGTTACTTAAATCTCCATTCCTTGGGTTTTCCATTTGTAAAATGGCAGTGGTATTAGTGGGTATGAAGTTATTAAGTAACTCCCTGCTGGAGCCGAGATTAAAATTTAACTGTGTTAAAGCATCAAAAATGGACAAAAATCCTGGGAATGCCTGCATTTTATATTTTAAAAACTCATGTTTTCATAATTTTCTTATTTTGTCCTGAAAGATGTATTAAGAGCTGGTTTGGGGATGTATTTACAACCACTTCTCTGCACATAACACAGAGGAGTAGGAAAAGCTAAGTTACACATAACCATGATCATTTATTTCTCCTCTTAACATTGACTTTAAAAAATATAATCATCTTGATTCGCTATATAAGAATATTAATCAGATGAATGCAAGTTTGTGGATCTGGTGAAAGCATCTCTAAATTTATAGAATTATTATTTAGGCTCTTAATTTTCTTATTAGTTTGATATCACTGTTTCTAGTATATGTGCTGCCGAAGCGAGCACGATCCCTGTTTCTAATGTCTGCTCCCTTTGGCATAAATAATACATGCCTAAAAATAATGCAGTTAAAAACTATAGAATCATTAGTTTCCATGGTGGCTAGGATTAGTCAGCTGAGTGATAAACCCACAAGGCAGCTGAATCATGAATAACCGCTTCGATTTCCACTAATCATTGCTCATACATTTGGAGGTTCTCACTGTTTTAAAGGGAATGTATATAAATACTTATTTTTAAAAATCAGGACAGATACCTGTATTGCCTCCTGAACTCTCTCCAGAATACCTTCATGAACCCTGGAAGATTCGAATCATCTGTGAAGAAGCTACTGAATAATGTCTCCTTGTTCATCCTTCAAGACTCTGCTTACCCTTTTCTAAGTCATTCCTGTCCTGCCCGAGTCCAGGTTTGATGCCTTTGCTTTATGCTCTTCCAAATCAGCCTGACAGCTCCTATGAGAGCACACGTGGCACTTGTAACTATGTATTTGCCTTTATATCCTACCAAGCCAGAAATTCCATAGGGGAGAGATTGTGTCTTATTACTCCATTATATTTTATATTTTCAACCTGTAACACACAGCACCTGGCACATCCTTGATGCTTAAAATCTATTTAGTTTTAAAAAATAAAGTTACGGTAAAATACACTTAATAGCTAAGAAAAAAACTAGCCAAGTGACTAGATTTGGTTCAAGTAACCAGAAGGTAGGAATATACTAGGTGCTTTTTAGAAATTAGGTAAGACTAGCTTAGTAGTCATCACTATTACTTTTCTGTTAGGCTTACTTTTAGGTCCCATGCAACAACCCCATTAGATTTTACAGATGAAACTGAGGTTCAAAAGTTTGAAAGAGTTTGATTTGCCTGAGGATATAATTTATAAATTCAAACTCAGTCTGTCTGACTCAAAGCCTTGGTCTCTGTTTCAGTAAAAAGAAGCAGCCAGGAGAAATGGAATGGTACTCTTCAGTTCTCACTTGTATAACATTTAGAATACTATTTTTTATTTTATTTGCTCTCCTTTAAAGGAAACATTGAGGGGCACCTGGGTGGCTCAGTTGGTTGAGCATCTGACTCTTGATTTTGGCTCATGTCGTGATCCTCTGGGTTGGGTTGTGGGATTGGGCTCCATGTTCAGTGCAGAGTCTGCTTGTCCCTCTCTTACTGCTCACCGCTCCCCCCCTCCCGTTCATGTACTCTCTCTGTCAAATAAAATCTTTAAAAATAAATAAAACAAACTTTGATATTATGAAATCTTTCCAGAAAAGAGTAGCCTCAGGAGAGAAAGATCTGAAAAAAATTTTTGAGAGTTAAAACCACTACAGAATTTCCTTGGGAGAGGGACATCCTCTGTGTGGCTACAGCAGTTGGAAGAAATAGGGCCAGAGAGTAGAAGCAATGGGGAAGTAGATTTATGTGGGGTATCAGACACTTAGAGGAGATTTTTTTAAAAACACAATGGCTTTTTCAACATTGAAGCCCTACTTAAATAGTGGTATTACTGATAAAATTCTTATAAGCATTTTATATTTCACAAGGAACATTCAACAAAGTTATAATTCAGTCACAACTGTGGTGTAGGTATTAGCATTATTCCTACTTTTCAAATGAAGGTACACAGAGATTTTGATTTGTCCAGATCCTCCTGCAGTATGTCACTGGTGGAACCAGGGTGTCCAAAGTCTGCTGACTCAAAATTTCATGCTATTTCCACTTGATAGGCAGGTGATCATGTATCATGCATGCAATGTAGGAAATACCCCTATTTGAGGAAGAAGTTAGACTGTGATTATCACATTGTCTTCTGACTTTGAAAATCTCTTTTTCTGAAGATTAAAATTTGACCTCATTTGTTTGTTCACTACTTCTTTGAAGACTTTGCCCAGCCCATTTCCCAAATACATGTTTGTCTTTAAACTTTGTTTTTTTCTTATTATCTAAGTGGTTTCTAGAAAAATTTGTTCTTTTTATATTCCAGTCTTTTGCAGTTCCATAGCTGCTTACTTAACAGTCCCTTCTACTGCATCTTTAGGAAGCTGGAAAATCCTAATAAACCAATTTCCCCTTTTCTTTACTTCCTCCCTCAACTGCCCTTCTTCCAATTTAATTTACCTATTGAGAACACAAAAATCTTTATCTCTTTTATTGTGACACTTATGACTGTGGTTATCTGGTTTATTTTTTTCTTTCTAATTCAATTCCATTGTTTCCAGTGGGCATAAGTATACCCTACCCTTTATCAATAAATTACCAGCCTTGATAAGTCTCTACCTTATTGCCAATGCCATCTTTAAGTTCCTGATACTTTCCTTGACCCTTTGATCATATTCTTCTCACTTGCAAGTCTCCTGTATCTCCATGTGGTTTTCATCTTTGTTTTCACTCATACTTGTTTCTTTAATCACTTGGTTCTTCCTTGTTAGCCTTATCCACCATTCCCCTTCTGAAGAGTGTATCAAGCCAGAACTCCACTGTTAATGACTTCATTGTTACATTCTCCTCCCCAATTCTTTGCTGTCTTGGTTAATGGATTACAAGTTGTGCCCCATGGAGTAAATGGTTCCATAGTGATCCTTCAGTGGCTCCAGAAAGACAAAAACACTACTCAACCCTGCCTAAATTAATCCCCAAGTCTCAAGTTTTCTTTGTGCTTTTTCTTTCTGTATTCTTTCTATCTGGACTAAACTTAGCCTCAAAACTTACTTTCCACCTCCCTGTTCCCCTTACCTCATCCATATTGGTTTGTACTTCTCCCACATCTGAATCAATTTCTCCTCTGCTTCCAGTGCATTACCATTTTGGAAGGCAGCTGTGCTCACCACTATACTACCAATGCTCAGTGTGTTGTGATTTTGAACACTAAAGTCATTTTGCTTTATAATACATTTGTTTAAAGCCAGCAAAATCTCCTTTTATTCATAGTCCTTATTCCCTAAGTTCAACACAGTGCCTTTTCAAAGTAGGAGCTCAATAAACATTTAATAAATTGAATTCTATTGACACTCAAGCCATAACTATTTCCAGAGCTTTTCAACTTATCATCTTGCCTGCATTCCCTCCCCTACTTTAATCTGTTAGTTGAATTAAACATCATCCTTCTCATAACAGGTCCCCGTTGGTTGTTTCCTATTGTTTATAGGCTAAAGTCCACTTGGCATTCATTTCAAGACCCACACATTAGTCTCTCTACCTTTGAATCCTTATTTTTCACTTTTTACCTTAATATAAACCTTTTATTCCAGTCAGACTGGTCTCTTAAGTGTTCCTGCAAACTTTATTTCCATTCTTTTGTTCTCGTTATTTCCCCCACCTGGAATGCCTTTGCTGTCCTCCTTTTCTTAGTTTATGCTAATTCTATCTGACCATCAAGAAGTCTTCTCTAAACATTCTAATCTTTGTACTTTAGTAAATAAGTGTGTATTATTTGGTACTCAATTATTTATTGATCTGTTACCCTTACTTTATGGTTGTTTGGGGACATTATTAGCTTTTTTTATGTACACGTATTTTATCTCCCTTATTAAATTGCCAATAAATTATTAAGTTAGACCAGCAATCAAAAATAAACTTTCTGCTTTGGGATCTGCAATCGGTTTTCTGTTTGTACTTGAACAGTTCATTCTTTGGGTTTTTGAGATTGCACACCTATGAAGTAAAGAAGTTGAACTGAATTTCTTAAACTGTTCTGTGTTCTGCTTTAAAAAAAAAGAAAAGGAAAATTGCTTCCAGAAAAATTATAAAGATAGATAATACATTAAAAAAATTTTATTGTAAGATATAATTTGTCAGAAAAGTTATAAAGATAGATAATACATTAAAATACATTTATTGTAAGACGTGATTTGTCAGATGGTGAAAATAAGCAGGAAAGGAGAAAGGTATGTTGCAATATAGATGACCAGAGAAGTGCCTGAGAGAAGGGGAAATTTAGTAAAAGACCTGAAAGAGAGATAGGAGTATTCTAGGAGAAGAATACTCCAGGCATGGGGACAAGTACAAAGATCCTGGGGCAGAATACATGTGTTTTTGAGAAATGGCAAGGAGTTCAGTATGTGTATGCGGGATAATTAAGGAGGAGAGTAACTGGAGAGGAGGTTAGAATGGTAATGGCAGGGAGAACAAGGTGTAGGACTGGATAAGCCATTTGGAAAGACTTCACATGGTTTATTATGCTCCTTGGTATTTTCTATGGAATACATTGCATAGGAATATGTAACTTTGAATTTTAATAACTGTAGACCATTCAAGAATGAGGTACTTTCAACTAAATTTTAGAAGTTTATATTTTACTCTAAAGAAGTGGTAATAGCTCAAGAATACACCAATGATGAGAGTTGACTACTTATGTCAATTCTTTTGCCTTAGGGTTTGTAGTTAAAACTTTTCTTTTTTTTAACCATAGGTAAATTAACATGATGGATTTCTCCAAGCTACCCAAAATACTTGATGAAGATAAAGAAAGCACGTTTGGTTATGTGCATGGGGTCTCAGGACCTGGTAAGTAATATGTAATAATCTCAATATAAAGATTCCTAACTTCAATTAATGTCTTTTTGAGGTGTTTTAGGTAAAATATACAGGTTTCTGTTCACCCATATAAGTTCCATTTGTCCCTAAAAGATTTCATAGTTGCTGTAAGACTGAGTTAATACCTCCATCATAAGAGCTTCTCTGGCATTCATTATTTTAATTTGATAATTTTTGGATACTAATTTGTGATACCCTATTTATCATGTAAATATATAATTGGAGTTCAGAGTTTTAGATATGTCTTAATTTTTTTTGTTAAATCTGAGGTCTCTATAGCTTTTAGTATGTAATACTTTGCAGGTAATAGGCATTTGGTAAATATATGTTTATGTGGTTTGACCTTAAGTAATTTTTTTCAGAGCTTTTCTCAACAATATCATCCTTGGCTCTTTGCATATATAAATCTTTCTGAACATTTATTTTAGATACCGCATAACTAGCTATTTGTGGGAAAGAAGTTTTATGACAGAATAATAGAAAGCAGTTTAAAAACTTTGTTTATTCTGCCAGAACTTGGGGTACTGCATTTTAAATGATAAATCTCATTCTAGTATTCATTTTACTTCAACTGCAAAATATGATTCAGTTTTTCATAGGTAAACCACTCATCGATTTATAGTCCTTAGTGCCATGAATATTTTTCCTTACGTCTTTTTGTAAACGTCATGCTATAGGCTTTTTTGTTTTAATCACAGTAGAGGTGATGACCTTTTTTGGTGTTTAGGCAAGTGAACTCAGTCACAGTGTTTATTTCTCTCTACGAAGCTTCTACAGCTTAGAACTTGGTGTTTGAGCGTGAACTCATTGGCAAAAATACATTTAACTCAATCTCTTGTCATTCCAAGAAACTGTTTTCCCCTTGATGATGAGAAGGGTCTTTGGAAAAGTCGGGCAACACTCAAGAACTTTTAGGGAAAAGACAAAAAAGAACACCAGCAGGGGCGCCTGGGTGGCTCAGTCATTAAGTGTTTGCCTTCGGCTCAGGTCATGATCCCAGAGTCCTGAGATCTAGCCCGGCATCGGGCTTTTTGCCTGCTTCCCACTCCCCCTGCTTGTGTTCCCTTTCTCTCTGTCAAATATACTAAAATCTTAAAAAAAAAAAAAAAAGGAACATCATCAAAAGAGTTTAGGCAAAAATATTTTTCTGAAACTTATAGTAAACTGCTCCTGCAACCTCTTTATTTTTCTTAAGTACTGAATAAAATGATGGCGAAATGGCATACTTTTGGGTTTACGAAATATCATTTAAAATTTTAGGGGCAGCAGTGTGGCTCAGTTGGTTAAGAGTCAAACTCTTGATTTCGGCTCAGGTCATGATCTCAGGGTTGTGAGATCGAGCCCAGAGTTGGGCTTCATGCTGCGTGTGGAGCCTGCTTAAGATTCTCTTTCTTCTTCTCCCCTCCCTCCTTAAAAAAATAATAAAATAACATTTTAGTTGTATCTATCATTTCAGTTCCTCTTAATTATTCTTATATAGTAGGTATAGAGTTAAATATTTATGAAATTAACAAATCTTCATTGTTCTAACCCAAGTTAATTAAATATTAATACTTTAATGGTTTCCACTTGAATATTAGCTAATACATAGTTCTAATTAATTGTATCAGAAAGCTAAATACTAAAAATAGTTATTCCTACACATATCTGAAAATGTGCAACTTTCCCTGTCTACCAAAAAAGTAAGTTTTACTTACCAGACAATATAATCTAAAGTAGTAAGTAGAAAATCTGGTTCAGTGTTCATAAGAAATAGGGATTCTTAATCGGGACTTGACCCACTGGTGATGACTGATTATAAACATCCTTATGAAAGGATGAAAGATCTATGGAAAAAAATATTATTATTTTTTAAAGATTTTATGTTTCAGGTAATCTCTACACCCATTGTGGGGCTTGAACTCACAACCCTGACATCAGGAGTGGCATGCTGTGCCAACTGAGCCAGCTAGGTGCCCCTGAAAAAAATTTTTTTGATGCATATGTGAGTTTTTCTAGGTAGAGTTGTCATTAGTTTATCAAAGGGGTCCTTGTCCCGGAAAAGCTTTAAGAACCAGTAATATGAAGTGTTAGAAATGAAAATAAAGATGTTATTTTAGATATTGTTTCTCAAAGGAATGGTGACAACACAGCAAACTGATAATTGTGTGGCATTCTATCATGCTACTAGCTAAAGCTCTTGTTCCAATTTTAGTTTAAAAAATTTTTTATTGTTCCCTAATCCATCATTCCATGTTTTATAGCAACTTGGGTTGATCAAAATGTGTCTCAATGCTGCTAGGTAAGAGTTTGCCATATAGAACTTGAGACTTTTTGAAAATAATTTTCATGTGTATTATGTAAATGAAATGAGTAAGCTTTAAGCAAATTTTTTTTTTTTTAGCTTTAAGCAAATTTAAACAAATTTATTTTGTTTACCTGTATATCATATGCTTTTTAAAAAAAGCATATTTTTGTGAAACTGTATGTATGCTTCATAGCGGGTGTTTTATTTTTCTTAATATGTGAGAGAGATGTATTACTGGATTAATCAGATATTTCAATTATCTGTAACTATTCACAGAATCTTAAGTTACCAAATACTCATTTGTTCTTTTCAGTGGTTACAGCCTGTGACATGGCAGGTGCGGCCATGTATGAGCTGGTGAGAGTGGGCCACAGTGAGTTGGTTGGAGAGATTATCCGACTGGAGGGTGACATGGCTACTATCCAGGTGTATGAAGAAACTTGTATCCTTTTTGGTTCAATTTCTCGCCACTTTCTACAAGTCAAAATTTAAGGATTTATGGCAAAGGTGGAAGCAGCAACAACCAATAGTAACAAAAGCATGAAATGTTGGTGTTGTAAAGAAACCTGATTTAAGAGTGACATACTGTAGAGGAAAGCATAAACAGAATAACAACATCGATTTGTATGATTAAAATTCTCTGATCATGATTTCTGTTCAAAATAGAAAATTCATAAATAAATCAGTCACTACTGTTTATCTTTATCCTAATAAATAATGCTGGATGACATGTTACATTATAGCTTTAGCACTACGGAATCTTTACTACTTGTTTGATTATCATACTTTTGGCTTTTAGACATAGTATTTATTTTCAGTTTTCTATGAAAAAGAGATAATGTGTTAGGCTTTGTGAAGAAGAACCACTTTTTTTAACTTCACTTGTATATTTTACTTAAATTGATTCTCAAGAGCAGCATTAATTCTTATTTATTATTATTATTTAAAATTTTTTATTGAAGTAGAGTTGACATCCAATATAATATTACTTTCAGGTGTATAACATAGGGATTTGACAATTGTATGCTTTGTGAAATGCTCACCATGATAAGTGTAGTTCCCATCTGTTACCAAAGTTATTACGATATTATTGACTATATTCCCCATGCTGTACCTTTTTATCCCCATGGCTAATTTATTTTATAACTGGAATTTGTACCTCTTAATATCCTTCACCTATTTTGCCCATCCACCCAACCTTCTCACCTCTGGCAACCACTAGGTTGTTCTCTGTATTCAATGAATCTGTCTCTCTTTCTGTTTGTTCATTTGTTTTGTTTTCTAGATTCCACACATAAGTGAAATTATATGGTATTTGTTTTTCTCTGTCTGACTTATTTCACGGACCTTCTAGGTCCACCCATGTTGTCACAAATGGCAAGATTTCATTGTGGGTTTTTTTGGCTGAGTAGTATTTTATTATGTAATATAATATACATATGCACACACACACACACACACACACACATATATATATAACACAATATAATCTGTTTATATACACATGCCACAGTATTCTGTACACACACAAATATACATCATCTTTATCCATTAATCTATCAGTGGACTCTTAGGTTACTTACATATCTTGGCTATTGTAAATAATGTTGCTATAAATATAAGGGCAGCATTGCTTCTTTGGCTATTTAATTAAGCTTTACTTGATACAACTTTTTTTGCCATACTAAAATAAGTTTTTTCAGGTAACTGTTCTCTCTGTGTGAGTGCTAGGGTGCTAAATCAAAATAAAATCATCTGAAAATTTAAATAAAATTAGAAGTCTTTGTAGCTATGAAATCATGACTAATTAAAAAGATTTCTTAAAGGGCTTTTTTTCTGATGTTAACTTTATCTTTCAATCTTTTATGTGGTTTGAAGACTTAAAAACAAATGGAGATGTATACAGTGACAACCCTCTCCACCATTGTCATCCTATATCTGACCAATTTTCCAAACACACATGCATGCATGCAGCCATTTTTATTAATTCCTTTTATTGTATATCCTTCTAGTTGTTAATTGCATATATGAACCAATATAAATATGTTCTTTTTCTAACCTTTTTTCCCCAAAAGACCGCATATTATATGCACTGTTCTACACCTTGCTTTTTTTACTTAAAAATACGTGTATTATGGAAGATGGATAGGTATGTGATAAAGTATAGGAAAATGTTAATGGTAAGATCCAACTGGTAGAAAAAAGAATTCACTATAAAATTCTTTCAGCTTTGCTCTAGGTTTGAAAAGTTTCATATTGGGGTGCCTGGGTAGCTCAGTCGGTTGAGCTTCTGCCTTCCGCTCAGGTCATGATCCCAGAGTCCCAGAATCGAGCCCCACATTGAGCTCCCTCCTTGGCAGGGAATCTGCTTCTCCCTTCCCCCACCCCGCTCATGCTCTCTCTCTCACTCTCACTCTCTCTCAAATGAATAAATAAAATATTTTAAAAAGAAAAAAAAAGGAAAAGTTTCATATTGGAAATGAAAATACATTTTGGAGATCTTTCTAGAGCAATTCATTGACGGTCCTATTTTTTTTAAAGCTACATAGAATTCCATCATAGGAATATACCATAATTTATTAATCTCTTTAATGATAGACATTCTGGTTGTGTCTATATATGTTATAAATGGTGTTATAGTATAACTATAGTGCGAATTCATGGAAGTTGGATTCTTGGCTCAAGGTTTATGTGTTTTAAATTTAGATAGATTTTGCTGAGTTGCTGTCAATAAAAGTTGTACTGATTTTACTCATATCAACAAGTATGTGAGAGCACATGGTTTCGGTGTGCTTATCAGCAGGTTTTATTCTTTTCCTTTTCAAAATCACTTAATTCTTAAGATTTTAAGGTTTTGCCCAGGTACTAATATCCTTTCTAGGGGACTGATGTTCCTCAGTAGTATAGTTGAAACAATGTATTAACAATGTATTGCTTCTGTGTTTAGCTCTGTGGTTCCCAAACTGTACAGAAGGCACACTGGGCAGCTGCGGCATATTCATGTGACATGCCAGGATATTTAAAATTTTTGAGGTTATCATAAGAATATTAGACATATTATCAGACATCAGGTGAACCAGTAGTTTCAGTTAATAGACACTTTCATTATTCAGTCATACTATATTCTTAAAAATTATGTCATATCTTTGCAAAGCTGAGTGGTGATTGTTAAGCCAAACAGCAGGTGTCATACAAAAATGAATGTGGAACAGGTGTTTGTCTGATTCTAATGTTTGAAAATTTTACAGTGCATTTGAAGAACTGATGTTATTTAAAAATGAAATTAAAATACCGTTTTTTTTCTTTTAATTTCTATATATTTTTCTCTTTAAGTGACAGTTGTTAGGACATACATATTTGTTAAGTTGGTTGGATAGAACTATTTAATAAATGGAATTATTAAATATATCTTTTGTAATAGGCCACTGTGAAAAAGTTACTGAAACACTGAGGATGTTGCAAACTAAGAAAGTTTGAGAATTTCTGTTTTAGCTTCTTAAGTATCATTTCCTCTTCAACTGTGGTATTTCCTTCTTACGGTGTCTCTAAACTTACATAGTGAGTTTTCCTCAACTACTATTTCTAGCTGGTGTATCTGTTGGAGATCCTGTACTCCGCACTGGTAAACCCCTCTCGGTAGAGCTTGGGCCTGGCATCATGGGAGCTATTTTTGATGGTATTCAGAGACCTTTGTCAGATATCAGCAGTCAGACTCAAAGTATCTACATTCCCAGAGGAGTAAATGTGTCTGCTCTTAGCAGAGATGTCAAATGGGATTTTACACCTTGCAAAAACCTACGGGTATGTCTTTATAAACAAGATTTCTAAAGTTGGTGGAAGAATGTGAAATGGATGTTTAGTGAACTATTGTGTATTTTAGCCAAATAAAAATAGACCACAAAAGCATAGTTTAAATTTTTCTTTAAATCTAGAAGAATTATAGAACTAATATGTTTTATTGATAAGTGAGGCAGATGATTTAAACAATAGCAGCAAGGATGAATCTACTTGACACTTATTTAAACATTAAACAGCTTGATGTTTATTTGAACATTAAACAGCAAATGCACTTGTTCTCTAGGTTGGTAGTCACATCACTGGTGGAGATATTTATGGAATTGTCAATGAGAATTCACTCATCAAACACAAAATCATGTTACCCCCACGAAACAGAGGAACTGTAACTTACATTGCTCCACCTGGAAATTACGATACCTCAGTAAGTATTATATAAACTTTATTTCATAGTGTGGCCCTACCTGATAATTGTCCTATTTAGGACATTTTAGTGTCCTAAATAGTCATAGAATTGATACTTAATGTGTAGGTTTTAAATAGCTCCCATAATTTTTTTTTTTTTTTTTACCATGATGATTTGGTACCTTTCTCTATTGCAAAATGATTATCACAATAGGGTTAATTAATACTTTCATCAGAACATTCAGGTATTTAATTTGTGTGTGTGTGTGGTGAGAACATTTAAGATCTACTCTGTTAACAGCTTTCAAGTATATAATACAATACCGTTAACTATAGTTATCATGTTGTACGTTAGATTCACTTTTTCATTTTTTTCCAAGTTTTTATTTAAATTCCTGTTAGTTAACATACAATACAATATTGGTTGCAGGTGTGAAATTTAGTGATTCATCAGTTAAATATAACATCCAGCGCTCATCACAACAAGTGGCCTTTTTTTTTTTTTAAAGATTTTATTTATTTATTTGATGGAGAAAGAGAGAGTGAGAGAGGGAACACAAGCAGGGGGAGTGGTAGAGGGAGCAGCAGGTTTCCCACCGAGCAGGGGGCTCGATGTGGGGCTCGATCCCAGGACCTTGGGATCATGACCTGAGCCAAAGGCGGATGCATAAGGACTGAGCCACCCAGGCGCCCCTACAAGTGGCCTCTTTAATACCCATCATCCATTTAGCCCATCCCCCACCCACCTCCCCTCCAGTAACTCTCAGTTTGTTCTCTACAGTTAAAAGTCTGTTTTTTGGTTGCCTCTTTTTTTTTTCCCTCTCTGTTCATCCTTTTTCTTAAATTCCACATACGAGTGAAATCCTATGCTGTTTGTCTTTGACTTATTTTGCTTTTAGCAGAATACTCTCTAGCTCCATCCATATTGTTGCAGATGGCAAGATTTCACTCTTTTTCTATGGCCGAGTAATACATATATATACAGATATATATGTGTACACCACCTCTTTATCCATTCATCAGTGGATGGTTATTTAGGCTCTTTCCATAGTTTGACTATTGTTAATAATGCTGCCATAAACATTGGGGTGCATGTATTTCTTTGAATTGTATTTTTGTATCTTTTGGGTAATCACCTAGTAGTACAATTTCTGGGTTGTAGGATAGTTCTATTTTTAACTTTTTGAGGAACCTCCATACTGTTTTCCAGAGTGGCTGCACTACCAGTTTGCATTCCCACCAACAGTGCGAGAGGGCTCCCCTTTCTCCATATCCTTGCCGACACCTATTGTTTCCTGTAAATAATTCCTATAATAATTTTTTAAGATTTTTTTATGATTTTATTTTTAAACTTGGGGTTGGGAATACAAAAAGCAGGACATACTGAGTTTTTTTAAGGGAAAGCAAAATGTAGTATAACATTTTCTTACCTTCTTAACTTATGCTACATTCCTTAAAGCTTGAATCTTCAGGCATAGAATAGACTTACTTTGCTTTTAACTGTAAATCTATATTTATGTGGTAAATTGTATGATGGATTATATGAATTCTGACTCTGGATGAGCTATTTAAAACTTAGTCCTTGAATGTTATTGATAGTCACATCATATCAAATACAGTAGACACATAATAGTCTTTGTGGGTATGAAGATAACTTTATTGAGAAGACCATTGTAACAAATAATCTGTTCCCAACAAAATGTGATAAAAGAATATTTTTCTAATCATTCCACAAGAATAAGTCTGTTCTCTACAAAATATAGAGAACAAAAGAGTTAAGTAACGATTGGGATTCTGGGCCGTCAGCCAGCCTGACTCACTAGCTTTGAGACTCATACACTCCTACACGGAAGAAACACTCTGAGGTAGGTAATTCAAATTCATGTATCAACAAAATTACTATAAGTCTGGATGTTGGGATTCTGAATAGTTGAAACCATCCCAGTGTTCATAAATGTTAGAGTAGTACTCATCTTTTTTGCTTTTGTAAATATTTAATATTTAACTTTATTAAATATTTTAGGGTTCTTAATAGGTAAGCATTTTTAATTAAATCAGTATAAGAACATTGTAATAAAGTAAACAAAAGAAAGAGTACAAAGTAAATTGTGAAAGTTTTCATTTTTCCCCCAGTCCCAAGAGTGTCTTCTGTATCTTTTAAGACTTGTTCCTGTGCATATCCAGATAATTTAACTATTCCTCTGTTACTTGAATACCTCTTTCTCAAAAACTCCTATTTCTTAATTCTTTTTTTTTTTCTTAATTCTTGAAACAGTAGTAAGTGCACCTGGTTTTAAAAAATGAGAACTGTATATAAAGATTTGCATTAAGAAGTACAAATCTCCTTCTCTACTTCCACATACCATCTCTCCACCCCCACGAGTAATCTGTTATTACTTTGATTTTAGAGGAAAGAATGTTCATAAATTTGACTGTACTTAACATCCTGCCATATTTTTTTAGGATGTTGTCTTGGAGCTTGAATTTGAAGGCATAAAGGAAAAGTTTAGCATGGTCCAAGTATGGCCTGTACGTCAAGTTCGGCCTGTCACTGAGAAGCTGCCAGCTAATCATCCCTTGTTGACTGGCCAGAGGGTCCTTGATGCCCTTTTTCCGTAAGTTTGAGCTGTGTCCTGTGGTTTTTTCCCTCAGGATTGTATGTGCTTATTGTTTCAGTGGTTTATAAAGATTTCCTGTGCTAATCCTATAATAAATTTTATCTAGAGAAATAACAGTGAACTAGTTAAATATATTCATATATTACCAATGCTTGTTATAGAGTCAAATCATTAAAGATTTATTGTTTCACAGTTGCAAAAGGAAAGTTTTTTTTTCTAAAACTTTCTGAAAAAATTAAATTTCCAGAAGAAAATCTGTGTCCAAAGATATAACTATCTTTATATTAAGTTATCCTAGAATTAGTAGATTGGTATCATTCACTATAAGTTGATGGTTTCTAAAATCAGCAGAGCTCTCCATGCTGCCCAGGACTCTTTCTTAAAATTTATAGTCTGTGCTTTGCCATTTTCTTCGACTGCTTAAAAACCTCTTTAATTCTCAGGCTTCACCATACCCTGCTTTACTTTCAACAAATGACTTCATCATTTAATTCACAGAAAAGACTGAAGCCATGGTACAGTAACTCCTTCAACCTTGATCACCAACCCACATATGTCCCACTGACCCTTGAAACCTACTCTCTGAGTTGTTCTCACTATTTTTCGTTAAGATCTTTGATCCTTTGACTTTTTATTAGTCAATATCTCCTGTTTCCATATCCTTCAGTATCTAGCTTAAGCTTACTAGTCTGTCAATTTTCTGCATATTTGCCAGGATACTAAATTTTCTTGTTCTTTTGTTTTTGTTACACCCAGCAACATCCCACCCAGCAACATCCCAACCATGAATCAGCCCAGCTATCCCCTTCTCTCAGGTCTCCACACAGGCTGCTGAGAAAATCAAATAACCAGTGCAAGTTAGTACCTCACTGCTGGGTCGCAGTCCGGCATTTCCCTGTTTACCATCCTCCTCCTCTCCTCAGCAGCTGTTTCAGACCTCTACACCTGCTTCAAAGCCTCAGCTCCATCCTTCTTTCTTTCTTTGGCAACAAATGATCATGCTAGAGCCTTGACAGAGAAGTTAGAGGCCATCACATTTGAAACTCCTTCAGTTAATGTGCACTTCCATTCATTCCTTCTTCCTTTCCTCTTTCTGGAGTATATCCCACCTCATGTCTCCTCAGAGACCTCACTTTAGGCTATCTCCCTTTAGATAAGCTTCAAAGCTATCTTCCCTTTATTACCCATCAAATGAAAAAAATATCTACCTTCCACCCCTTTCCCCTTTCTACCTTCCACTACTTGTCTCCTCATCTTCATAGCGAGACCGCTTGAAAAAATAAATTGGCCATCTCCACTTTTCCCACTCTAACTCATGTTGCCCACCCAGTTGAAACTATGCTCACTAACATCATCATTCACTCCCATACTGATAATTCAATAAATAAATTTTAGTATTTCCTTAATTCCTATAACTTTGGATATTGCTTTCTACTCCTTCCTCCTTGAAATACCCTCTTTCTTTGTTTTTCCTATTAGCTTCTGTCAACAAATTCTTTTTTTTATACAAATTTTGCCATTTTATTTATTTTTAAAGATTTTATTTATTTATTTGACAGAGAGAGAGAGAGAGAGCACAAGTAGGCAGAGAGGCAGGCAGAGAGAGAGGGGGAAGCAGGCTCCCTGCTGAGCAGAGAGCCCGATGCGGGGCTCGATCCCAGGACCTTGAGATCATGACCTGAGCCGAAGGCAGAGGCTTAACCCACTGAGCCACCCAGGGGCCCAACAAATTCTTATTCTCCATTTCAGGTCCCTTGTCCCTTCATTTTGATATTTCTTAGAGTTTTGTCACTTTTAGGACTTAAATATTAAAAATTAATATGAGGACTTCCAAATCTGTATCTTCTTTCCAGATCTCATGTAAGTTCCAGACTCATATGTTCACTTCTATTCATACCTCTCCTTTTGAATGCCTTAGAGGTGCATCAGAGTCAGTACGTTCATAGCTAAAGTCATCATCTTAATCACCACTCTCTTCTTTGAAACTTGCTCATCTTTTTTTGTTGCCTCTTGGAACCAATGTCACTATCATCCATCCAATAAATGCTGAATTTAAAATCTGTGATTTCTCGGGGTGCCTGGGTGGCTCAGTGGGTTAAAGCCTCTGCCTTCAGCTCAGGTCATGATCTCAGGGTCCTGGGATTGAGCCCCACATCGGGCTCTCTGCTGAGCAGGGAGCCTGCTTCCCCCTGCCTCTCTGCCTACTTGTGATCTCTCTCTCTCTGTCAAATTAAAAAAAAAAAAAAAAAAAAAAAAAAAAATCTTTAAAAAAAACAAAAATTAAAATAAAATAAAATAAAATCTGTGACTTCTCTCAAGGATCATTCTTACCTGCCCACATCTAATTATTGAAAAAGTGCTTTTATTCTATTACCTGGATATTTTTTAATCTATATCTTTCATCCCTACTCCATGATTTTAATAAAGGATCCTACCCTAATTCCTGCAATAATCACATTTAATCAGACATCTTCTCTTCAGTCTTGCCTTCTTTCTAAGTGATTGTCCATATTACATAATGACCCATCTAAAACACATATCTGGTCCTGCACTGTTTTGCTTGAAACCCCTAAGTGCACTTCATTGCTCTTCAAACAAATACTCCTAAACTCGTTACAAAACTGGCTGTGATCTGGCTATCGCTTACTTTCCAGTGTCTGAGCCACTTGACTGCCCAGGCACCTTATATACCATAGTCCAGGCATCCTGAGGGACTTTTAGTTCCTCAAGCAGCGTTCCCTCTTGCCCCTGGGCCTTTGGGTATGCTGCTTCCTCTGCTTGGAACATTATTTCCCTTCATCTGGCTAATTTCTGTTTCCTTTCAGGTCTTAGCTACTGTGAGAAGGGTCTCCTAACCCCACTCCAATCCAGTGTCAGACTTTGTGTCCCTACCTGTGTTCTCCCATAGCACCTTGGATGTTCTCTATGATAGCACTTTTCACACTGAATTGCTGAATTTCCAAACTGGGTCACACCCAGCCCTGCCTCCCCGCCCAAGTTAAAAGTGATTTGAGAGACAGCCTCTTAGTTTATCAGTCATTGAAAAGTTTGAAGGGGAAAAAACTTTAATGCATGTTAGTTTTATATTGAAGAAGTCTATCATTATTATTAAGGCTATGGTGTTTCTGTGAATTTTATAATAAAACACAATATTACAAAGAAATTTCCCTTAGCATTACATTTCATTTCTCCTCCCCACATCTGCTGCTCTACATGCATACACACACACACATACACGGACACACACACGGACACACACCACGACATGCACTTTCCTCTGCCCTTAAGGGCGGTTCACTCTCTGGTGCCACTTCACAGGGAAAGTTTGAACGTAGCTGCTAAATGGCACTATAATCACTAGCTGCCTCTTCATTTTACCCCGCTGGAATGTGGGCTCTGTGCAGACAGAAACGTGGCTATCCTGTTTGCTGGTGTCTCTCCAGCATCTCCAAGCAGTTTTTACTGCGTAGAAAGTACTTCATAAATAGTTACTCAATGTATAAAAGGGGATTGACAGTGACACCTTAACACAAGTCTTTGTTCATTAACCTTTATGGCAGGATATGATTTTCTTAGGTCTTATTTTTTGCCTCAGAGGATAACTTGGTAAAGTTGTTTAAATTTGTCTTTTAGCTTTAATTCCTATATTGTGCTTTCATGAACTAATTTATATAAGCATTCCAAAGATCATTAGTACTGTTTTATTTATTTTCATATTCCTTTTCCCCAGGTACCTTATGGCATATATTCTCACATTCCAGCTATTAAAGATGGTAGAGATGGTTAATGATAATAAAAAAAAAAAAACATACACTGTTATAGGTATCAACTGGGGGAGCAATTTTTGTATCTGTCACTGTATAACTATCTTTGTGTATATAGATATATATAGATATAGATACAGATGAAAATATTTCAAAGTGCTTTCTTTCCTTCACTTGTATTTCTGTGTCACTTACCTACTTTATTTGTTAGTATTTATTAACAAGTAAAGTAATCCGCTTTGTTTTCTTTGCTTAGATGTGTACAGGGAGGAACTACTGCAATCCCAGGGGCTTTTGGCTGTGGAAAGACAGTGATATCACAGTCTCTATCCAAGTATTCCAACAGCGATGTGATCATCTATGTAGGATGTGGTGAACGAGGAAATGAGATGTCTGAAGTGCTCCGGGATTTCCCAGAGGTCTGTATGTATAAAGCTTCAAATATTATTCCAGAGAAAATACCACTAATCAACTTTCAGTGGCAATTAATAAAGCTTTTTGTGGGATCTGGAGCAATGCTCTCATTTGTCAAGGATCTCTTAAGAAATTTTCTAATTATATTTGTTATTCAATTCGTGTATTCAAGGAAAGGAATTTGACTTTTTCGGTCAAATACTTTAAAGTTGCTTTTTGTGGTCTTGCAGTTTTCAGTTATTAGGAGAAAGATAAAATAGACAAAGTATTTATAGATAGGAACTTTATATTGGTTTTATATGATCTACTAGGTTGCTAAACTAATATTCCTTCTTCCATAAAATAATGGATTTCATTTATGAAATAGAAATAATGCCTATCTTCTTACAGCACAGTGGGGCAGGGAGAAAAGGTTGGATGGGAAATACTACTTGGGGAAAACTGATTATAAAAGGGATTAAGTATGGATAAGTTGTAAAAAAAAAATGGGGGACTAAAATGTTCTATTTGGAAATTAGAGGATCAAAATAGATTGTTTGCCTCTAGCTCACGATGGAAGTTGATGGTAAGGTGGAATCAATTATGAAGAGGACAGCTTTGGTAGCCAATACCTCCAATATGCCTGTTGCTGCTAGAGAAGCTTCTATTTATACTGGTGAGTATATGAATTGGAATAAAAGCAGTTTACATCTGGGGGCACTTGGGTGATGCAGTTGGTTAAGAGTCCAGCTCTTGATTTTGGCTCAGGTCATGATCTCAGGTCCTAGGATCGAGCCTCGCATTGGGCTCTGTGCTTGGGGAGTCTGCTTGGGATTTTTCTCCTCCCTAAGCCCCTCCCCCATTCTCTCACCCTCCATTTCTCTCTCTCTCAAATAAATAAATAAATCTTTAAAAAAAAAAGGCAGTTTACATCTCTTCTTAAGTTTAAAGCCAGCATGACCATAAGATGACACATCTTCTACTATTTTTTTTATTACATGTTTTACCATTGCTCTAACTCCAAATATATCTGTATCTCTATAACTTGAATTATCAGTTTTGAATTATTGTATCTTGATGACTGGATATAAAAGATAAGAAAATCAGTGTGTTTATGTATTACCTCCCATCTTTGCTCCCACTTCTGTCTCAGCTTTTGGTACTCTTATTTCTACATTTTCAGGATTTATAATATTCACATTTTGTTGTGTAACCATACATACAATATTTGTATTAGTCTTAAACCTAGAGTAAAATGGAGTCAGTCCCCACAGCAGTCCTTTGGCTACAATCTCTCCATTTGTTTCATGGTTGGCTAAAATCTGATTTTTTGAAGTTTCTTCAAGAAAGGCTTAGGGAAACTATATTTCATGGATTCTTTTTTCTTTATAAGTTTGTTTTTTTTCCACTGCCTTTAAATTTTCTTTCTTTTTTTCTTTTCTCTTTAAGTAATCTCTACACCCAACGTAGGGCTCGAACTAATGACCCCAAGATCAAGACTTGCACACTCTTCCAACTGAGCCGGTCAGGTGCCTCTCCACTGCCATTAAATTTTAATAGTAGTTTGGCTGGGTATAAATATTTTGGATTAATGTTTGTTTCCTTGAGACCTCTTATTCTAGCATTAAATACTAGGGAGAGGGGGGCATCTGGGCGGTGCAGTCAGTTGGCCTTGGATTCTTGGTTTTGACTCAGATTAATATCTCAAAGTTGTGGGACTGAGCCCCACATCAGACTCCACACTCCCCGCAGAGCCTGCTTGGGATTCTCTCCCTTTTCCTCTGCCTCTCCTTGTGTGCTCACTCATTGAGCTCTCTCTCTCTCTCTCAAAATAAATAAATCTTTAAAAAAAAAAAATGCCAGGTAAAGATTTGAAGCCGATCTGCTTTTTTTCCTTTTATAGATGATTTTTCTTTTTGCCCAAAGGAATTTCTCTTTAAAGTTTTATAACTTTATTAGGATATATGCCAATATCTATAGTTCTAGTAAATTTTTCCCGAAATGTGCTTACCTTTTCAACCAATGAATAGGTCTTTTTTTTTTTTTTTTTTTGGAAAATTTTCAAGAATTGTTTCTGAAACTTTTTCTCTTCTCTTATGGTTATCTTCTTCAAACTAGACATACTCGATCTCCTTTGTCTATTTTCCACACGTTATCTTTTCTCTCTAATCCTTTTTATTTAGCCTTTTGTCCATTTGTTCACAGGATAATCAGGGTTTACTCTTTGCTTTGCTTCTAGTGAAACCTTCATTTCTGTGATGGCTTTGTTTTTTTCTTCCAGCTCTTTGAGTTGAGTTCTGCTGGCTCATGAAACCTCTTTTCTGAGCTTACTGTATATTCCTTGAGATTTTATTTTGTGGTAGGATGCGTTATTAACATTTTCTTTCGTTAATGAAGTGTGGCCACAGTTTTCATCTGTTCTTTGGCAGGTTCTTTGACTATCATCGTATTTGTTGTTCTGTCTTTTTTCTTTTGTATTTTTGTGTAGTTCTTATATTGATGTGTATTGTTACTATTACCTTGAGATGGGAGGGGGTGGCAGGATTTCTTCATGGGAATCCGTGAAGTTTGTTATGGCATGGAGTTGTGTAAGTAAGTTATTCTGCTCCTCTCTCCTACCACAGAAATCTACGGCTACAAAGTCACATACAATGAATTCTTTCTCTTCTACCCTGCCTCACCCACTCTTCCTTATTGTAAAGGAGTGCCTGCGTGTGTTTTGTTTGTCGCCATCTCCCTGCTTCTCGATGCCAGATGGGATCCAAGGAACCCTGTATCCCTTGTGCAGTGTTCCAAACAAAGAATTCTTGGTTTTCCTTCTGCTCTGCAGAAGCTTAATCTGAGATGTTGCAGCTTCTTGTGAATTCTTGTTTGGGTTTTACCTCATTTAGGTGACTTTCCTCATAATTTTGTTGTGGGACTAAACATATCCCCTTGTTTTTATATTTCTTATTCTCCTTGTTTGGTGATTACTTGTGTGAGAAGGAGAAAGTGACATATTCATCTACTATCTTAAGATAGGTCTTCTTTTGGGGTGCCTGGGTGGCTTAGTGGGTTAAAGCCTCTGCCTTCGGCTCAGGTCATGATCTCAGGGTCCTGGGATCGAGCCCTGCATCGGGCTCTCTGCTCAGCAGGGAGCCTGCTTCCCTCTCTTCTTCCTCTCTGCCTGCCTTTCTGCCTGCTTGTGATCTCTCTCTCTGTCAAATAAATAAATAAAATCTTAAAAAAAAAAAAAAGATAGGTCTTCTTTTAAATAGCTGCATAATATCCCAGCTGTAGGCTACATTGTAACCAATTTAACCAGCATCTTTCTAGTAGACACTTGGATTATTGATCTTTTTTTTTGCTATCACAAACCTTCTATCACTAAAACATCTTTATGTGTGTTTTTTATAGTTTCTTTTCATGTTTTGTGCACATTTCTTTGTACATTTTTGTGAGATAAATTTGTAGAAGTAAAATTGCCAAGCATACAACGGTTAATGTAGATTTTAGATTTTGATAGCCCTTCAAAAGGGGTAACAGCGAACAAAAGTTCTCTTTCTCCATATCTTCACCAGTGTAGGTTTTGTACCACTTTCTTAGGATAATTATCAAATACATAGACATTTGAAAGAATATTGCAGTGAACGCTAATGTTCTCAGCATCTAGATTTGACAATTAGCATTTTACTATCCATGCCTTATTAGATACCTATTCAGTCTGTATTTCTTTCCATGAGCTAGCATTTTTCCTCTCCATATTAACCATTTGAAAGCTGCTTTCTATCCATGTTCCTTTTGGATAGGATTCCTTTTTCATACTGATTTATAAAAGCTCTTTGAAATTAGCCTTTTATCTGTCATGAGTTGCCAGTGTTTTCCCAGTTTGTTCATCTTTTGATTTTGTCTGAGGTGTTGTTTTGTTTTTTTAACTGGTAGGCACTGATATCGTTAGGTCTGTGAAACTCCTTTGAAGTTTACTCATGTGTATCTGTCTCTTCCACCCAGTCTTTCTAATACATACACACAAGCATTAATGAGCATCATCACCGAGACTGAAAATGTAGCCATGCTAGTATGAGAGGACCTGATCCTACCATCACATTGGAATATGTGATGACGAATGTGTTTTTTTAAGCCTCAGCAATGAGAAGTGATATTTTTTGAAGACTTTGATCATGGAATCATCTTTTTAGAAGCCTTAGATATCAGTATTCCTTATTCTGAAAGATGTAATATGATAAATAGTAAAGTGCTGAATATTTTAGTGCATTTTGTTTTACTTATATATGCCTCTGTTTCTTTACTGGTAAAGTAAAGGACTCAGAACATTAGATTTTGGAGTTCTTTCAATGTAGAAACAACCATAATTTTCTAGTATCTTAAAGTCGTATAGTATATTGTACTTTTCAGAGGGCGTTTATACGTATCATTTCATCTGGTGTGTACAGATAGATAGAGCAAGAGTTATTCCATTTTAACAGATTAGGAAACCACACTGGGAAATGAAGCTACCTTGCCAAGGTTAATGACAGAACAGAAACTAGAACCTGGGACTTCTTTCTGTATGTTAGGCTCTTCTAAATGGTTTACCGTAAGTAATTTAACAGAATGGAACCTGATATGCACAGCAGAATGATCTGGATAATTAAGATATTACTCAGGTTAATAACATTTTCTACTTTTGAAAAATAACCAAACAAGCTAATTAGTTGGGGTGTTTGGGTATGTGTATGTGTGATATGTAGATAAAAGCTGCAGTGGAAATTAATTTCAGATTTAATTATCTCAACAAGAATAGGGAAAAGGTCTTTTCCTACTTTTTAAAATGTGTATTATATTAGAATAGGCTATGGCAACAAATAAACCCAAACTTGTCATTGCTTAATATAATAGATGTTTTTTTCAAGTGGTCAGGGGACTCTTTTTTATTCTGTCATTCTGGGCTGGGACCCAGGCTGAAAAGTACTCTTTCACTTTCAACTCATGACTTCCAGGGCTCCTGGGAGTCCTCTCTATCTCAGTAAGTGAGAAGGAATAAAGAGCATGGAAGGATGTGTGGCTTGCCTGATGGTAGAAATCATTACTTCGACTTTCATTCTGTCAGCTCGAGGTCAGTTACATGGTCATATCTAAATATTAAGGAGGCCAAGAAACATAATTCAACTGTGTTTACAAAAGAAGAGGGAGAACAGATTTTGGTGAACAGCTAACAGTCTACCTCATGTGTTTATTGTTTTAAAGTTTTCTTAAGGGTGACAAAGTCAGGATTCTACGTTGTAGAATTATAACTTGCAATATCCTTCCCAATTTAGGAATTACGCTGTCAGAGTATTTCCGTGACATGATATTGTTTTAAAGTTTTCTTAAGGGTGACAAAGTCAGGATTCTACGTTGTAGAATTATAACTTGCAATATCCTTCCCAATTTAGGAATTACGCTGTCAGAGTATTTCCGTGACATGGGTTATCACGTCAGTATGATGGCTGACTCTACCTCTAGATGGGCAGAGGCCCTTAGAGAAATCTCTGGCCGCTTAGCTGAAATGCCTGCAGGTAAGTCTTTGTATTGCTTATCATGTAAGAAGGCTAATAGGATTTTTAGGATTGGCTTAGAACCTCTCTTAATTTCTTTTTTGTTTTTTCAGATAGTGGATATCCTGCATATCTTGGTGCCCGTCTGGCCTCTTTCTATGAGCGAGCAGGCAGGGTGAAATGTCTTGGAAATCCTGAAAGAGAAGGAAGTGTCAGCATTGTAGGAGCGTAAGCATCTCAACTGTTTACTTTTCAAAAGAAAAATTAAAAGTCATTTATTTTAAAGAGAAAAAGTTCAGCTTCCTCTGAGGGTGATGGTTCTTAACCAAGATTGCACTCCAGGGTCACCCAAAGAGCTCCTTACAATGTACGTGTTTAGGTTCTCTCTGCATATTCTGGTTATTCGACTTAACTGATCTATTATATTTAAGTCACAATGTCTTAATAACTTAGAAAATTATAGACCTGTTAAGGTAACATTGTATCATGGTAAAAACAAAGTGAAGATCCATGATCACTACATAAAGCCATACTTTGTTTTTAGAACTTTTTCTTCCTTCCTGTTTCATCTTTTGATTAGAATCATGAAACTGATTATATCTCTCATTTCTAGTACTGGAAGGTGTTCAGTAGTTACCATTGTTATTTGCGACTTAGTACTGATTTTTATTAACATTTGTATATACGTTTCTCTTATTCTAAAATTTAGGTCTAAAGGTTAATTCTAGGGGTAC
Source organism: Potos flavus (assembly GCA_028534135.1). Classification (NCBI taxonomy): domain Eukaryota; kingdom Metazoa; phylum Chordata; class Mammalia; order Carnivora; family Procyonidae; genus Potos; species Potos flavus. The sequence continues at coordinate 139,926,484 of CM052898.1, read as the reverse complement.
CTGGGTGGCTCAGTCGGTTAAGCATCTGCCTTCAGCTCAGGTCATGATCCCAGGGTCCTGGGATTGAGCCCCGCCTCAGGCTCCCTGGGGAGCCTACTTCTCCCACTCCCTCTGCTATCATACACCCATGCCAGCCTGCCCCCCCCTCGCCCCCCCGCCACCGCTTGTGCTCTCTGGCTCTCTCTCTCTAATAAATAAACAAAATCTTAAAAAGAAAATAAAGATTAGTTCTAAAGTTATTTACATTAATACTTTCAGACAATTTTTATTTTCATATGCCAGTTATTTTTCTTAAACTTCTCTAATGACTTTTTTTCCCCTTTAAATATAGGGTTTCTCCACCTGGTGGTGATTTTTCTGATCCAGTTACATCTGCTACTCTTGGTATTGTTCAGGTATATCTTTTCCTAGCATAGTCAACTCCTGAGCTTTCCCACCCTGACTCTGCTCTAATGTTATTATCTAAATCATCGTGAAGTATTTAATTTATTCACTAAAGAGTAAGCAATAGGAAAGTCTGTTTTAGAAACATTCTGGTCTCTGAGAGCTTTTAATACCGTCTATTCTTTCTTAGCTCTTTGCCTAAGATTTATAACAAACTTAATTTCTTTAAGTGGAAAATACATCCAGAATAGCAAAGTTTTATTAGTGTTAGAATAATACTAGCCTTTAAGCAAGAGTAACCCCAGTTGTAGAAACAAATAGGCCTAAAAATGCATAATGGCAAAAACTCAGTAGAAGTTTCTTTTTTCTCATAGTATGGTCTAAAGCAGAAGATCGTATCAGAGGGCGGCTCTTTTCCACTCACTAGTAATTCAGAGACCAGGGTTCCTTCCAGCTTGGGGCTTCACTGTCACCTAGCCTGGTAACCGTCTGCATCGGGCTGGCACGGGGGAAATGGTGGAGAAGGCACACCCACACTGTGAACTCTGGGCTCAGAGGCAGTCACCCTACTCATTCTGTTGGCCACACCCAGAGGAAAAAGCCAAGTTGGAAAATGTAGTTTCTGCCTACACAGCTGCTTCCCAGCGACAAGGCATGAATTGTAGTGGATAGCTAGTCAACTTGGCCATCAAAAAAGGCTAAACGAAAGATGTGTACAAATCAAGGCTATAGTAAAGAAAATAGTAAAGAAAATAAATGTTGATATATTCATAAGTGTGCGCATTGTTAATGGGGGAAAAGAGAGTATTTGCTTCCGTTTCTGTCAGTATCTCATTAAAAGAAATGGCAGAGGCTATATTTATAACTCTCAAGGTGTTTAACCTTTGCTAACATTTTGAGTTTCAATTTCAGGGAAAGGGCGAGCAAAGTTAAGAATGCATAAAATATATGTGAACATTTGGCCTCAAAAATGACTGTTAGATCTTATTGGATTGGCCTTTAATAGGGAATTGAATTTAGTCAGAATGTTTCAAGATGTTTAATCAAAGTGAAGAATCTATTCTATCTCAGTAAGCATTTTTTGGTTCCTCTGTTTATATGGCGCCATAATAAATTTTCAAAAGAGTCCATTCATTTTTCTTCTGACTATCAGATTTGCCACACTTAAGGAAATTCAGATACAATTTGAATTTGATTTATAAATAATATCCATCCTGAAACTGAAAGGAATATATTTTTTAATTGTAAGTTGTATTCTATTTCAATTATATGTGGGGTATACTAAAAAGATTGATAATTTGACCAAAATATTATAGAATTGCATATTTAGGATAAATATACTCTAAGACTTAAAAAAAATTTTTTTTTAAAGAAAAATGACTATTTGTCTGTTTGGTTGTTTTTAAATCAGGTGTTCTGGGGCTTAGATAAGAAACTAGCTCAACGTAAGCATTTCCCCTCTGTCAACTGGCTAATCAGCTATAGCAAGTACATGCGTGCCTTGGACGAGTACTATGACAAACACTTCACAGAATTTGTTCCTCTGAGGACCAAAGCTAAGGAGATTCTGCAAGAAGAAGAAGACCTGGCAGAAATTGTACAGCTTGTGGGAAAGGTGAGTGGTTACGTCCCATGAAGGACAGGTCTGTGAGTTATACTGGTCTGTTGTAAGGACAGACAGAACCTTGGATATGCAGGTTCTTGCCTAGCAGGATGAGTACTTATTAAATATTTTTTGAATATTAGAAGTTTAGCTTATTCTTTATCCAGCAAATATTTGCAGGTCCTATTTGTGTTATGGAAGGTAAAAAGATGATTATTGTTTCGATTATCTATTGTTGAGTAACAAACCACTCCTAATACTTAGTGGTTTGAACAGTGTTTTACTGCTCATAGTTTTGGGGTTGATGGACCATTGGAATTCTTGCTCAGGCCCCTCATACAGTCATATGGTGGCTGAGGTTGGCATCATGTGAAAGTTTCTTCCCTCATATGTTTAGTGCCTGGGCTAAGATGGCTAGAATAGCTAGGGGTTGGCTGGACATTTCTCTCTCTATGTAGTGTCTCCTTGTGACAGTTTAGGGCTCTCAGAGAGAGTTGATTAAAAAGAGAGGAAGTAGAACCCAACAGCCTCTTCAGCCTGGGTCTCACAACTAGTATATCACTTCCATCTTATGATCTGGTCAAAGCAGCCACAGATCCTGCCCAGATTCAAGAAGAGGGGCTTGTACTTCAAAATGGTCAATCAAAAGGAGTAACTAAATTGTTAAGGCTTTTGTATTCTTTTTGATCCTTTGTAGCACTTGGCATAATCCTCTTTATACTCTAGATGAGAGAAACACTTGATTTACTTTTATTTCTTAAAATACAATATACCCATCACCAACCAAATTAGAGGCGGCATGGTTTGGATCTGTTATATTTTTGCAGGAGTACCAGGGCTAGGAATCAGAAGGATTTATAAAGTCACCTCCTAATTTCTTTTTCCACAAATGATAGTATTATTACATAGCTAGTACATATTAAAAACTCATTATTTATAAATGAGTAATGTGGCCCCTAGGTATGAGGAAGTAGAAACAAAGACCTCCAGAACCAGACAAAGACAATATAAGACCAAAAAATCTCAAGCTAATTTTATTTATGAATGTAGGTATCAAAATCCTAGATTCTACAGGATATTAAAAAGAATAAAATATTATGAGCAAGTAAAGTTTATCTCAGGAATGCAAATATGATTCAACACAGAAAATCTATTATTGTAACTCACCAATGTAATGGAAAAAGGACATCTCAACCAATGTGGAAGATATTTGAAGTTCATTACTTATATTTATAATTGTTTGCTTTTTTTAGAGAGAGAGAAAGAGAGAGAACAAGAGTGAGCGGGAGAGGGACAGAGGGAGAAGGAGAGAGAAAATCCAAGCAGGCTCCATGGTCAGAGCAGAGCCCAACACAGGGCTCAATCCTACAACCCTGAGATCATGACCTGAGCCAAAATCAGGAGTCAGGCACCTAACCGACTGAGCCACCAACTATCTGTCTGACTCTTGATTTCAACTCGGGTCATGAACTCGTTTGTTGTGGGATCGAGCCCCGCACTAGGCTTTGCACCGGGTGTGGAGCCTGCTTGGAATTGTCTCTCTTCCTCTGCTCCCCCTTACCTCATATGCTGTCTTTAAAAGAGAAAAAAAAAAAAGAGAGAAATTGCACACCTTGGAGAATGAGGTATGCAAGACCTGGAAGCAAACTCTGTGGCACACGGCAGCATGGATGGATCTGAAAAAGTGCCAAAGATACAAATGTGACTGCTTTACATAATTTAAAATACTAATACAAAATAAAATACACATTTCACATGAATTTATGCACATACAAGGATACACAATTTAATACTTATGGTTGAAGAGGGAATTAGGCATAAAAGGGATTAAAAAAAAAAACAGGAGAAAGAAAAGAAAGATAACTTGATCCTTACCTCTGAGAAGCTTAGTTGCACAGAGATGACAAAGACTGCAGTTAACTTACTGGGCTTGTTCCTTTGCCACCATTTCCAACAAATTTTTACTGGCTAGGCTGATCAGAGGGATTGCCAAAGTTAAAGCTTTTGAGGCAGTGATTGTTAAAGAAGCTCTAACGGCACTCAGACATAGATAAGTACATGCTTACTATTTTGCATTTACATAGTTTCTTTTTTTTTTTTAAGATTTTATTTTTAAGTAATCTTCACCCCCAACATGGGGATCAAACTCATAACCCCGAAATCAAGAGTTGCACATTCCACTGACTGATCCAGCCAGGCACCCCATGCATTTACATAGTTCTAAAAAGCATGTAATGTTTTCTTTTTTTTTAAGTAATTGTTTAGGGGCGCCTGGGTGGCTCAGCTGCTAAGCGTCTGCCTTAGGCTCAGGTTATGATCCCAGAGTCCTGGGATCGAGCCCCGCGTCGGGCTCCCTGCTCAGCGGAAAGCCTGCTTCTCCCTCTCCCACTCCCCCTCTTTGTGTTCCCTCTCTTACTGTGTCTCTGCTCTGTCAAATAAATAAAATCTTTAAAAAAGAATAAAAAAGTAACTTTATGGGATGTATAGTTTTTTTGAAACAAACTCAAGACTCAGAATTCAAATAGTTAAGACAGGATGTGAAGAAAGTGTTTCAAAAAAACCATTAATTTATTTGTATACCCATGTTCATAGCAGCACTTATTCATAATAGCTAAGAGGTAGAAGCAACCCAACTATCTTTTGATTAATGAATGGATAAACAAAATGTGGTGCGTATATATGTAATGGGATATTATCCAGCCTTAGAAAGGAAGGAGAAGTCTAACACATGCTACAACATGGATGAACCTTGAGGACATTATGTTAAGTGATATAAAGCAGTCACAAAAAGACAAATACAGTATGATTCCACCTAAAGTAGTCACATTCATAGAAACAGAAAGTGTGATGGTAGTTACCAGATTCTGGGAGAGGAGGAAAAGGAGACTTGCTATTTAATGGGTATAGAGTTTCAGATTTGCAAGATGAGCAGTTAGGGAAATCTGTTTCACAATAATACAAATATACTGAGCACTACTGACCTACACTTAAAAATGGTTAAGATGAAAACTTGTTTTATGTTTTTACCACAATAAAATCAACAAGCATTTATGAAGTGAATTTGTTAATGATAGATGATTATGTGTTGATTATACAGTTCTTGCTTGCTTAATTGATTACAATGACTGGTTCCATATTATGGAAGTAAATTTCTTAAAAAAAAAATTTTTTTTTCTAGGCTTCTCTAGCCGAAACAGATAAAATCACTCTGGAGGTAGCAAAACTTATCAAAGATGATTTCTTACAACAAAATGGATATACTCCTTATGACAGGTAACCTATCCTGATTTTCTTTTTTTATTTGAGGATTTTCTGTTGAGTTTTGAAGAAAGAGCTGCCTCCACATTAGAAATCCTTTTCTTTCCTCATACACAACTCTGACACAACTCAATACTCTGACTCAATATATAGGTTTATTTTGTATTTTCATAGCAAACATCTAATGACCTAATATGTTCCCTTAACTTTGATTTTACTCATTTAAGCAGTTATGACAGTGTTTTCAGTCATTATCCAGCCATCTTTAATTAGATTAGATTGTGGTGTAGGGTGTGGAGCCCGGGGATCATTGCCTCCTTCAGATGCTTTTCTCACTACCTCTTACAACCGCCCATGCACTTCTACTGTTTCCTAAGTAATTATGTCCTACTTTCCTACTCCGTTTCCCAACAGTCCTAGTCTCTTTCTTTCTGCCATGGTCTCTGTTAGATGTCCCACTTGTGTCTGCTACTGCTGTGGGTTATTTAAAGTTTCCATTTCTTTTAAACTTCAATAAATTGAGCCTTTTCATCATAGGCTAGCTTTTCTCCCTCAAATCATATTTGGACTGAAGAGGGAACTGAACACATAGGAAAATTACCAGAATGTAGGACAAGCAGAAAATATGGCAATATGATCAGTAAGCCTCAAAAATCTGTATCAGGAACATAAGAAGCTCCAGCCACCCATACAAAGATAACTTAACCAAAGGAAAATTCTTCAGAAAGTGTAATACAGAATGTGCATAAAATTGTGTACGCAAGTGTGTTTAAATGTGTCGGAAAGTTGATAAGCATGCATGTGATCCAAGTTGAATATTAACTTGTGTGTCCTCATTATTAAAAGGTGTAGGTAAGTGAAAATGAACACATTAATGGAGGAAGGAACTACTATTCACTTTAGGAAATTGCAGTTTTCTACTTTTCTATTACTCATTAAACCTTAACCCCACTGTCACAAGGAGTCTTTGCAACGTGGTTATTTTACTATCTGGGTTATTCTTTTAACTGCACTGTACAAAAACAAACCTTCAGAGAGTTGTTAGATTATAGCAGTACTGTTTGATTGTTCTTCTTCTTTGATTAATTTAGTAGATAAAAATAAACATCTCTCTTTATTTTTTTCCCCAAATACTTTTATTTTATTTTTTCAGTGTTACAAGATTCATTGTTCATGTACCACACCCAGTGCTCCATACAATACATGCCCGCCTCAGTACCCACCACCAGGCTCACCCAACCCCCCACCTCTTCCCCTCCAAAACCTTCTGTTTGTTGCGCAGAGTCCATAGTCTCATGGTTCATCTCCCCCTCCAATTTCCCCCAATTCACCCTTCCTTTCCTTCTCACAATGTCCTCCATGTTTTTCCTTATGCTCCACACGTGAGACCATATGATAGTTGACTCTCTCTGCTTGACTTATTTCACTCAGCATAATCTCTTCCAGTCCTGTCCATGTTGATATAAAAGTTGGGTATTCATCCTTTCTGATGGAGGCATAATATTCCATTGTATATATGGACCATATCTTCTTGATCCATTCATCTGTT
>CM052898.1:139890088-139919190 GCA_028534135.1 Potos flavus | reverse complement strand
TTGCATTCCCACCAACAGTGCAAGAGGGTTCCCCTTTCTCCACATCCTCTCCAACATTTGTTGTTTACTGTCTTGTTGATTTTGGCCATTCTAACTGGTATGAGGTGGTATCTCAGTGTGATTTGAATCTCAGTGATTCGAATCTCCCCGATGGCTAATGACGATGAACATTTTTTCATGTGTCAGCCATTTGTATATACATCTCTCTTTAAATAAATAAATAAATATCTCCATCTATCCATCCACCCCATATTCCATCTCTACCCAAAAGCTCTGGTCAAGTAGTTGTTAATCTTTTCCACTTTTTTTTTCATTCATTATTATCATCTGATAAATATAAGTAGTCTCCATATTTAAATAAAGAAGCTAGTGCTCCAGTATTTTATGGGTGAAGTATGAACCTGCTTTGGATTTTATTTTTATTAATTATTTTGATTTTCACTTATACCCTAGGTTCTGCCCATTCTACAAGACAGTCGGGATGCTGTCCAACATGATCGCATTTTATGATATGGCCCGTAGAGCTGTTGAGACCACTGCACAGAGTGACAATAAAATCACATGGTCCATTATCCGTGAGCACATGGGGGAGATCCTGTATAAACTTTCCTCCATGAAATTCAAGGTATATTTTGTTTCTACCAAACTTTTTTTAGTAGGAGATATTTCTTTTTATTTTTTTAACTCTTTACAAACAACCTATTTATTCACAAACCTGGTGTGTGAGACTTGCGTTTATCATTTTTACACATGCTCAGGTTATGTAAAACCAGAAGAGACCGCAAATTTACGTTCAAATGGGAATTCTAGAGATAAAAATTATAGTGTGTCATGTCTAAAATAAATGCTGACATGTTTTCCCTTTGTCTGAACTGCCAGCCAATTCAGAGCTAAAATCATGGCTGAGCAGCAATTACTTTTCCTCAAGTACCTATTACCATCTTACCGCCATGCTTATCTGAAATGACTTATGCTGTTTACTTTTTTTTTAAGATTTTATTTATTTATTTGACACAGAGAGAGAGATTACAAGTAGGCAGAGAGGCAGGCAGAGAGAGAGGGGGAAGCAGGCTCCCTGCTGAGCAGAGAGCCTGATGCGGGGCTCAATCCAAGAACCCTGAGATCATGAGCTGAGCCGAAAGCAGAGGCTTAACCCACTGAGCCACCCAGGGGCCCCTATGCTGTTTACTTTTAAGTATCCTATTACACATCATTTTTTTTCCCCTGTTACACACCATATTTAACTTCTGGGTGGATTCTCTTTTTTTTTTTAAGTATACAACATAATTAGATAATTAAATGAAATTATCAGTAAAAGCTTGAATGTGTAAGATTGTTTTAAAAATAGTTGATCAATTGGGTTGTATTCTAAGTCATGACATCCAAGTATATTTACTAATCACCTATTGAGAAATTGAGAACAATTTTCTGACCATGTGTTACATATATAGTGTTTGTTTACACTATAGGTTGAAAGTAAATCTGTAAAAATAGATACTCACCGTATTAAGAATTTTAAAATACTCACACTCTTTGAGTCCTGTCATTCCAATTCAAAACATATAACCCAAGGAAATACTCAGATTTTTTTTTCTTAGTTGGAAGTATAGTTGACACACAATAATCAGAGATTTTTGATGTGAATATGTAAAAGATTGTTTATTAAACTTCTTAAATGTCATTCAAGAGTGAACAGGGTCAGTAGTATATTATGGCATGTACAAATTATAGCAAGAATATTATGAAGACATTAATATTATTTTTTCGAAGAAAGTCCAAGTTTATGGGGAAATGCTTATGGTATGAGTGAAAAATATCAGGTTGCAAAAAATTCCATATGTAATTTGATCCAAATTTTATTTTTAAAAAGTATACATTCATATGGATAGAGAAAATATAATACACACATACCATGGAGTATTACTCAACCAAAATCTTGCGCTTTCAATATGGATGGATCTAGAGAGTATAATGCTAAGTGATAAGTCAGAGTAAGGCAAATACTGTATGATTTCACTCATATAGAGTTTAAGAAACAAAACAAATGAACAAGGGAAAAAAGAAACAAACCAAAAAATAGACTCTTATATAGAGAACAATCTGGTAGTTGCCAGAAGGGAGATGGGCATGAGTGAAATAGGTGAAGGATTAAGAGTGCACTGTTACTAGGGCGCCTGGGTGGCTCAGTCAGTTAAGTGTCTATCAGGCTCAGGTCATGATCCCAGGGTCTTGGGATCAAGTCCCACGTCGGGCTCCTTGTGCAGCAGGGAGCCTGCTTCTCCCTCTGCCTGCTGCTCCTGCTGCTTGTGCTCATTCTCTCTCTGACAAATGAATAAATAAAATCTTAAAAATAAAAAGATGAAAAAAATAAAAGAATCTTAAAAAAAAGATTAAAAAAAAAAGAATAACTATATCGTACACCTGAAACTAATACAACACTATATATTAATTATACTGAAATAAATAAAATTATACATTCATAGGAAGAGGATAAAAAATATATGCAATAGGGGCGCCCGGGTGGCTCAGTCAGTTAAGTGTCTGCCTTCAGCTCTGGTCATGATCCCAGGGTCCTAGAATTGAGCCCCATATCAGGCTCCCTGCTCAGTGTGTAGCCTGTTTCTCCCTCTCCCTCTCCGTCTCCCTCTGTCCCTGGCTCATGCACTCTCTCTCTCACTCTCTATCTCAAATAAATAAATAAAATATTAAAAAAAAAAAGTGGTGAGAGTGGACCTCCTCCTCCTGTTCCTGAACTGAGGGGAAAAGCTCTCTTTTTAAATAAATATATATTGAATATATATTGAATACATGAATAAATACTTATATATTATATTTATAATATTATAATATATTAATATAATATAAATATATATTCAATAGTAATAGAGCATATATAGTATATTACTATATATACTATATAGTATTGTTCTGTCATAATAGTAGTATATATAATATATACTATAATATACATATTTAGTAGTAATACAGTGATGATTTCTGGTAGTGTGATTCAAGGTGGTATCTTTTTCCTGTTTACATGCATGCTATATGAGATTGACATCTCAGTTGTGTTTTTTTTAAGCTCTTGTTTTGTTTTTAAAGATTTATTGATTTATTTATTTGAGAGAGCATGAGCACAAGTGGGGCAGGGGCAGAGGGAGAGAGAATCCTCAAGCGGACTCCTCACCAAGTGTGGAGACACAGGGCTCAATCCCAGGACTCTGAGATCATGACTAGAGCAGAAATCAAGAGTCGGCCACTTAACTGACTGAGCCACCCAGGCGCTCCTCTTATTTTTTTGTCATTAAATATTCTTCTGTAGCATTATTTGTGGCTGGAGAGTAATATTTTTCTATCGTTAAGTCTTTAAGAAATTTCCAATTTTTGGTATGGACACTTTTGTTTATGTAGTTGGTTTTATGTATTTTCCTATTATAGGTTCCCAGAAGTAGACCGATTCAGTTAGAGAGCTTAAATATTTTAAAGTCTCTTTTACACATACTACTCAATTAAGTTTTCCATAGGGATTCAAAACGTGTTGCTTTTTAAGATTATTTTAGAAATGTTACTTCCTGTGCAAATGTGATATTATAAGACCTTGAACAGTAAATTATGTTTTGACTAAATTAATTCCAACTATCATGTACATGCAGTAGAATGCATCTAATATGTGATATTGCATAATTCTCCCTTATTTTGCGTATTGTTGAGGATAAATCCATTGGTCATTGAATACAGTTAGCAAGCCAAATACAAAACCAGAATTTTGGTATTTTTTAATTTTGTATTTAAATGCAATTTAGTTAACATATAGTGCATTATTAGTTTCAGGGGAATCAAAATTTTGTCTTCTTTCTGATAGGTTGGGGTATTCCTCCTTCCATACATTTCTACCTTAAAGGAAAACAAAGATAGTTTTTACTCCTGCCTATGTTTTGCCAGTATACCTCACTTAACCTAATACTCAAAATATGTTCAATATAAGTAACTTACTACCTGTCCTGAAAATTATTTTCTAAAGGCGAGTTGAGTTCTGTCATGTCTTTTTTCAGGATCCAGTGAAAGATGGTGAGGCAAAGATCAAGGCCGACTATGCACAACTTCTTGAAGATATGCAGAATGCATTTCGTAGCCTTGAAGATTAGAACTGTGATTTCTTTCCTTCCTTTCCTCAGCAAGCTCCTCTCATATGTGTATATTTTCCTAAATTTCTCATCGCCAAACCCTTGGCTTCTTTATTGTGCAGCTTCGACACTAGTGCCTATGTGTGTTACCATTTGTTTCCCTGTTTATCTGGTAGGTCTTATACAAAACAAACATTCCTTTGTTCCAGTGTTTGAAGGCCCTCCATGATCCTTTCTCCGAAGTGGTGAATGTAGTAAATATGATATATAATGGCTACACTACTGTAAACTTGTCTGTAGGGTGACATCCCTCGTTGTCCTAGATTTGCCCTTTCCTCATCGCCATTAAATTGTAAACAGGACTACTGCATGTACTCTCTTTGCAATCGATTTGGAATGGAAGGCCAGATTTCTATACATTTTGACAGGTACTTTGTGAAATGACTCAGTATCTATGTGGTAAGGTTATTTGCAGCTTAGCATTTTGCTAAGTAACTGCTTTGCAGGATATAATTGCTTTTTTAAAAACATGAATGATTAATGTTCAATTATGCATTGCTTCTCCCAGTATAAATCAGGAATGTTTATAGGAAACTGTTGGGAACTCTACTGTTTCTGAAACAGGCATTTGTGGGACTCAGCACAGTATATGAATCAGTACCCTCTAAAAAAGTGGAAAAGGAGCCAGGTGGTCAAACTTAAATATCCTCTTGTTAAAGCATATTGTATTTCAGTGTGAAAAATTCAGTATCAAGGACTATGCTACTGCATTACCAGGAAATTCTTTTTAAAATCACATTTAAAGCAATCACCGGGAACTTGATCCACATCACACCCTTTTCTTTTTCTCAAACGTCTTAGAAGCCTGAGCTTCTAAGAATCATGTGGCAGTGGGAGGGGCAGTAAAATGCCTCCAAGAAGGGGTTCAGTGTGGTTAAAGGCTGTTTGCACCGTTAAGGACCAGCTGGACTGTAGTGATGCTTGGGGCCAGAGTGGCATTATGTTTTTACAAGATAATGGTATGTGTCACGTGTTTGCATGTTTGTTTGTTTTGTGAACTTTTGAAAAACCAGTTTACCGGTTTACTGGCTCAAAAGATTTCTCAGAATATCTGTGGCAATAGCAGCATAACAGTTTCCATTCTGGTTAATAGGGGTGAAATTAATTCTTACATCTGCTAATGACAGAATCTGGGTCGTGTGAAAAAAAGAGAATTTCATCCTGTCTTTTCAGTATATGTTTTCAAATAATAATTTCTGTGTCTGTATAAGGCACACTGCAGAACAGCTCTGAGAGCAACCGTTTCTCATTAACTCTTTCTGACCAATAGTGCTGGCACCATTGCTTCCTCTTTGGGGAGAGGAAAGGGTATGTGAACATGTCTAACAATCTCAAATACCCAAACGTAATAGCATAAATAAAGTATTTATTTTATGCCTCAGTATATTATTATTTAATTTTTAGATAACGTGTTTCTTTTGGTCCATTTAGGAAAGATGCCGTGAGTAGAGAATTCAGCTATAGTTTGTTGAAATCCTTGCGGATTGCATGTTTTTACAGTGGCTTACTCTTCAGGATAGATATTCTTCCATGCAGCTTTTTTTTTTAACCCTTCCGAATATTGGAAGATAAAAATTATGCAGTGATTTGTTGAGATGTGGACTTAATGGTGCTGCTTTATCAATTTGCTTCCAATGTGGCTTCCTACCCAGAGGCCCTAAGACCAGTGGAAATGAAAAGGATTTCAGAAATGTTCTATTCCTACCTTAAACCTACCAGCAAACTAGGATTGTGATAATAATGAATGATATGATGAAGAAAGTTTGACCAAGTTTGTTTTTTGTTGTTCTGAATTTACGATGCAATTCTTGGTCCCTTCTAAGAATGTTGATGTATGGGTGTGAAGATGCTAGAGATAGAAGATGCTTTGATATTCTTTGTAAGTGTCCCTCCACCTATGTGTTGTAGAATTTCAAATTGGTCAGTGGTCATATTTCTTTGGTAAGAATGTGTTAAAATTACAACAATCTTTTAAAAAGATGATGCAGTTCTATATTTATTGTGCTATGCCTGGTCCTGAGTGGAGCCAGTTAAACAAGTTTCATATGTATTTTTCCAGTGTTAAATCTCACACATTGTACCCTTTGGAAATTTCCTTCCATCCTGAAGAACGAATAGGAGAGGCCATATATATATTGCCTCCTTATCCTTGAGATTTCACTATCTTTATGTTAAAAGTTGTGTATAATTGTTAAAATCTATGAAAGAATAAAAAGTGGATTTAAATTAACATTTTTTCTTTATGTGAGTGTGTTTTCTAGAGAACATGCCATCTATTTGTATTTTGACTTATTGTTTTCAGTATAAACTTCAAAATTTTTGTTTCTCCCATTTTTTTAAAAGGTTTTATTTATTTGACAGAGAAAGATCACAAGTAGTCAGAGAGGCAGGCAGAGAGAGAGAGGGAAGCAGGCTCCCCACTGAGCAGAGAGCCTGAGGCGGGGCTCGATCCCAGGACCCTGAGATCATGACCTGAGCCGAAGGTAAAGGCTTTAACCTGCTGAGCCACCCAGGCGCCCCTGTTTCTCCCTTTCTTTATAGATCATTACTTAAGATCATAAAATTGAGTCGGAGCCTCATGATAGACTGCAAAAAGTCCTATAATCATATACTAGTATGATTTGGAAGTGTAGTACACAGAATCCCATGCCATCCTGAATATTACTTTAAATTGAAAAAGTGAATGGTTTCTAAAAGTGCACTTAAAAATTAAAGATCAGTGGTACTCATTTCTATTTTTAACAAATGAACTAAAGCCTTGTAATTCACGATTTGCAAGCCAAATCATTTAAGATCCAATGTAGCAACATGTTACTTGGGACACATTTTATTTCTTTAAATGTATTTCTAACAACATCCAAAGGAGTAAAGAGAAGTGTGAAGTAGGGGTGCCTGGGTGGCTCAGTGGGTTAAAGCCTCTGCCTTTGACTCAGGTCATGATCTCAGGGTCCTGGGATCGAGCCCCGCATCAGGCTCTCTGCTCAGCAGGGAGCCTGCTTCCCCCTCTGTCTCTGCCTGTCTCTATGCCTACTTGTGATCTCTCTCCTCTCTGTCAAATAAATAAAATAAAATCTTTAGGAAAAAAAAAGAAGTATGAAATGAACCACTCTATATTAGTATATTACTATCAAGTGTCAAGTTTTTATAGAGAAATGCTTAAAAATTCATAGGAAAGCTTATTCATTATATAATGTTTGGGTAATTTTTAGTCCACTTGGTAATATCCCAATATCTTTGGATTATTCTTTTAATGTTTTGCTACAGTATAAGAACACAGGGGCCCCTGGGTGGCTCCCTCGTTAAGCGTCTGCCTTCAGGTCAGGTCATAATCCCAGGGTCCTGGGATCGAGCCCCACATTGGGCTCCCTGCTTGGTGGGAAGTCTGCTTCTCCGTCTCCCACTCCCCCTGCTTGTATTCCCTCTCTCGCTGTGTCTCTCTCTGTCAAATAAATCAATAAAATCTTTTTTTTTTATTTTATTGATTTATTTGACAGAGAGAGAGATCACAAGTAGGCAGAGAGGCAGGCGGAGAGAGAGGGGGAAGCAGGCTCCCCGCTGAGCAGAGAGCCCAATGTGGGGCTCGATCCCAGGGCCCTGAGATCATGACCTGAGCTGAAGGCAGAGGCTTAACCCACTGAGCCACCCAGGTGCCCCAATAAATAAAATCTTTAAAAAAAAAAAAAGCACAAAGAAGGAAAGCAACTTTCCCAAGTGGGCTGTGATAAAATGCTACTGCAGTTGTTCTAAGGGCCACCTCTTAGTTTGGGTTACCCCAGATATTGAGTCTGAGACAAGTAGTTGAGTACAGGGAGTTTATTTGGGATGTGATCTCAGGACACACCAGTAGGGGAGAAAGAATTCAGACAGAATTGAACAAAGCCAGTAAAACTTCATTATCAAATAAGTTAACACTTGGGACTATTCAGCACAACGCTGCTATGGAGTTCTGGGAGCAACTGAAGAGTATGCACCTCCGTTATCCCACCTGTGGTACAAGAGAACTGGAGTGCTTGCATCAGTTGTTGACAGCCAGCTCCTGTCAGTGATCCAGTGAAGGCTGTTCCCACAAAGACTGGGAGACTCAGTGCCCAGCACTTGCATACTGGTAGATCAGGCACTGGTGGCCACAGAAAACCCTGCAAAGAGATTTGGGTGCAGGGAGTTGGGATGTTGGGTTGCTGTGCAGTGAAATGGTAGGCATGGCCCAGGAGATTTCGGTGGGACACTCCTAGCAACTGCTTCAGCCTTCTTAAGAACCCAGGGAAAAAAGATCACTCGATCGGTAACTGAAAAGCCACTGTTCTACACTGTTCTAAAAATAAGGAAGCACCCTGTAAAAGAATAGACACTCTTAAACCCAGGCAGCCTGATGCCAGAGAGCGTAACTCTTAATCACCATACTACATTCTGCCTCTGTATTTGGAAAGAGTTTTTTTTTTGTTGGTTTTTTTTTTTTAATTGAGAGAGAGAAAGAGAGTGGGAGAGGGAGAGCACACACAGGGAGAGTGGCCGAAGCAGGCTCCCCGCTGAACAGCGAGCCTGATGCAGGGCTCGATCCCAGGACTCCGGGATCATGACCTGAGCCGAAGGCAGTTGCTTAACCTGCTGAGCCACTCAGGAATGCCTGGAAAGAGTTTTTCAAAGGGAAGATGTTCTTTAAAGAGCAAATAGTACACCTATTATGGTTATAAACAGGCAGATGTAGGATTTAATACTCCTGAAATAAAAGAGCTTCTTAGATTAATGAGAATTTTGGTCATTTATCCCAACCTTCTCATTAACACAGAAGAGGAAATTGAAGTCCAGAGAGGTTAACTGATTTGCCCTATGTCTCACTGCCACTTAATACCAGCATTCAAGCCTCCTGATTTATAGTGTCTCTTTGTACTAAATCATACCGTATATCCTTTCCTTATATATGTACTTTTCATACGACCAGGAAGTTGGTCTGAATAAATGTGACATACATAGATTTATAAACCAGAAGAAAGGTAGGGAGGACTGACTGGCTGAACAAGGTAGTCATAGACAGTGTGATCTCATTTTAATAAGGAAAATGTAACTGAGAAACAGAGTTTGAGCCAGAGGTTAGGGAGGTGAGTCTGGAAATAACCATTTTTATCAAAATTACAAGAAATCATCAAAACGTGGAGGAACAAGAACATAAACAATTCATGACAAATATCTTAAAAGGACTTGTATCCAGCCAGAATTCATAAAGAACTACAAGTCAAAAAAAAAAAAAAAAAAAGAAGATCTTAATAGATAAATGGGTAAAAGACTTGAACAGGCACCTCACAAAATGTCCCATTAATATATGAAAAAGATGCTTAGCTTAGTCACCAGGGAAATTCAAATTAAAATTACAATGTGATACCTTTTCATACCCACTAGAAGGCCTAAAATGGAAAGAAGAGTGTTGGTGAGGATGTGGATTAACCAGGATTGTCATACATGTGGGAATATAAATATAAATTTGTACAGTCATTTCAGAGAACTATTCTGGTAGTATCTACAAAATTGAATACCTAATAACCTAGGAATCCCATTCATAGGTCTCTATACACAACAGAGATGAATACCTATATGTTCATCGAAAGATGTGTGCCAAAATATTCATAGCAGTAAGATTTACAATAGCCCCAAACTGAAAACCACCAAAATGGTAGTTTGGAAGAATAGATAAGCAAATTGCGTGTTCATACAATGAAATAGTATATAGAAAAGAGAGTTAACGCAACAACATGCATGAATCTCACAAATATAATGGTTAAAGAAGCCAAACAAAAGAATACACACTGTATGATTCCGTTAATATAGAATTCAAAACCATAACACTAATACATGGTGGTTGAAGTCAGGATAACAGTCACACATGGTGAGGAAGGAGATATTACAACAGGAGGCTAGCATATGGGGGAATTCTGGGGTGTTGATGCTCTGATTCTTGTGGGTCCTGCTTACATGAGTGTGTTCATTTTGTAAGAATTCACACATGATTCAAGCACATTTCTGTACATATGTCCTAGTTAACAAATTTGCCAAGAGAAAAAAAGCTTATACTAAAGGATTTCTATTTATTTAAAGTAACTTTGTTGGGCGTGGAGCCTACTTAAAAAAATAATAATAATAAATATATAAATAAAGTAGTTTTTCACTAAGAAGTGTTTAGTGGTGGCTTTAAAATGCTTTTAACTTCTACCTAATAATAAAATCATGTTTTTGTTTGATTTTTAAACTTGCACTTTTCTAGAAGTGATGATAGACTTGAATTTTTCAATTCAGGAACTCTCAGTTCTCTTGACAAACAGTAATTCACTTTGTCAAACAGGTGACCAAGATTTGGACAATAGTCCATTCTTAGAACAGTGACACTAATGAGACCACACAGATATGGTAGAGCCAATCACAAACATGTATTCAGATGTCCATGAATATATACCACAGTTTTCTAAGCACCAATGGATGACTATTAAAAGGTTTGATATTTTAAATAACTGTATGTGTCTTGATTAGCTGTTTCTGAAACCTCTCTGAACATAAGAAACATATGGGGCTGTATTTATGATCGAGATTCCCAGGACTAAATGGACTGAACTGAAATGTATTCTAGGGAAAAAGTATAGGAGCCAATTTAACAAACATCCCAGGTAATTCTTAGCATGGGGCAAGTTTTGTGAAACAAGTATCTTTACTCAATGCTTAGACATGAAATGTAACAAAGGAGAGTTAAGTATTCTCCAAACTTAACTAGTTGTGCCACAATCTCAGAGTTACGAAATTTTACTGAACCGTGTATCCTATTTAAGACATCCCTTTGTCAATGACCTTAAACACTGCTGTGCTGATTTACGTGTTTTCTGACTGATTTAGATTCAGAATGGTCTGACAGTAGGACAAAGTATTCCGAAATCATGACATTCTAACAGTAGTAATTGTTATATGTAAGGATTTCAAGCAGGATTGTTACAGTATTTACTGAATGGACTGGCAGTTTCTCTTCTGCCCATTTCTTTATATGCAGGCAAATTCGAAAAGGAATCAAAATTCTGTGACATATTTGAATTTTGTCATACACAGGCTTAGTTTGTGAATATAATTATAAAAGAGTGTAATTTAGTTCCATTTTTTAAAAACGGCATTTGTCTTGGGATTCAAATTCTTTTTTAAAAAATCCATTTAAGATAATTTTTTAGTTTGATTTTTCAACCATCATCTGAATAGCTCTTATACTATTGTAACTTCCAAATAGCTAATAACATCTAGCATTTACTAGACGACTCAAAATTGCACTAAAAGTTTTGGATACCCTGTATAAAAACCAAATTGCCTCCAATCACATAAAATCATATTCATGGCCTTTATCTTTAAATTTCATGCTTTATCTTAAAGCCATTATGAAGACCTTTGACACTTGTCCTAAAAACAGGATTTGGGACAGTATTTCCTCAAGCGTGGCACTGCAGGTTAGACTCTCTGGAAACATGCTAAGATGGAGATGGGGGTGCAAGTTGTTCCTTCGGAATCAACGTTGAGAAAAGAAGGAGCAAAACAGGGTATGCATAGTGGAAATCGAAATACAAAACAGACCTAACAAAGACTTGGCCACTCCTGGGAGGAAACTCTGGAGCAAATATGGCCAATGGCAGTTGACACGCATCTGGCTGAAATGGCCTGCCCTTATTGCTCCTACCTCTCTTGCACTCCAGGTTGAGGCTGCCCTGTGAGGACACGACCTCTAGTGAGGTGGCATCTGCAGAGCTGAGCCAGAAGGAGCTAACAGCAGAAGGCTGTCCCCCCGAACACTTCTGGCAGCTGGGCAACACACGTGCATGTCTTTCCTTGAAGGGAGATCTGCACAGCACAGCTCTGTGCCCGTGAGATGGCTTTCAAAGAAAGACATGTTACATTTCAATGTATAGAGGTGAACTTTTACACTTCATATCCAAGATTTCAAGGATTTTCTTAGGGAGGAAGTCAAACAGTAAATATTAAAAGTGAGTTATTGTTAAAGAAAAATATGAAGTATAGAAAGTTATAGACAAAAAGAAAACACGACAAAAATTGTGAAGGTAGTCTTCAAAGTAGAAACTGCAACAACCCTGCCTATAAGTTGAAAGCCAGACTGATTGTTTTAGTGCTTGTTAAAATATAAGTTCTGGCCAAATACTTTTAAAAAGGACCCTAAATGTTGGCTTGATTCCAGATAAAAAACTCATCATCAAATGCAAAACTCCTCAGGAGGTGACATTCAAAAATAATAGAACATATTTCTCAACATTTGAATCATGTGACTGTTCACCTACTCAAAAAATTAAAACTATAAATTAAATGAAATAGAATAACTGACAAGACACCATTTCAAATATATTTTTTCCTGTACCAGCACCTCTTGATACTACCTAGTTTAAACTACTTCCAGGAACGCTTGAGAGTTCACGCTTACTATGCTTTTTTTTAATAACCATAATTAAATAAATCCCTGTTTTTTACAGAGCTACTCAAGTAAGAAATAACACAACATACTTCTAAAGCTGCTTTGTTTCTTTGAGGTGTCTTTTTGGGCTTCCCAATGGGAATTTTGCATGTGCCACATTGCCTATAATATTTTATCCCAAATTCAGTGATCAACTTACTTGGACCCTTCAGTGGTTAGATTATAACTTTAGTTATAATATATATAACTAAAATATAATATATATATATAATATAATATAGTTATAAGTATATATTTTTTATTTATTTTATTTATTTATTTATTTTTACGGAAATATAAGCATCCCAGGACTGGTAAAGTGGATAATGACCTTCAGGTATGCAAGTTTGTTTGTTCTTCTCCATCCTCAATACATGTCTTTCATCCTCAAGTCCAAAATGGCTGCTCCAGCTCCTGCCATCAAGCCTACAAAGCATATTCCACCCATCAGGAATAAGGAAATATATCCTTTTCCTTTAAGGGCTGGGACATACTTAGTTACAAGGCCATGTCTACCTGCAAAACAAATTGGGAGATGTAACCTTTATTCCAGGCAGCCGTGAACCAAGATCATGAGTTTCTTGTGATGGTGATCTCACCATGATCTCAAAGATCAGAGTTTCTCAGTGATGGATTCATCATCCCTCGGGATGTTTGGGAAATTTATGAAGGTCTTAATATTTGTCACAATGAATGTGTGGGTGCGCGCACGCCCCTGTATGTGTACATGTGCGTGTGTGTGTGTGTGTGTGCGCGCATGCATGTTTTGAATGGGGACTTCTTTGCCAGGGACATTTAGTGGGCGGGGCCAAAGATGCTAGATATTTTGAAATGTGAAGGAATGAAAAGTCACCCTGTCTCCCGCATGAATCTCACATATTCCACCAGACATTCACATAGGCTAAGCTCTTATTTATAATTATCTGTTCCTACACTAATAAAAATTCTGAATTATAATATCATCAAATGTATTCTCCCTCATGATTGGTACTTTTTTTTATCTTGTTTTGAAAATCCTGGAATTCATGAGGATATCTCTAATATTATCTTCTGAAAGTTAAATTATTTGTCTTTCACGTTTAGGTGTGGTGGAAGGTAGAAGAATCCAATTTCATTTTTCCAGATGAATGCCCTCTATTTGGAGAACCAGTTACTGTAAAGCCCATCCTTTCCCCCGGGCTATGCAGTGTCACTTCTGTCATAAATCAAGAGTTTACGTAAGTAAGGAATTTTTGGGTTGCCTATCATTTTTCATTGCTCGTATTTGTCTATCCCTGTACTATAACTACTCTGTTTTTATTACTGCAGTTTTATAATAAATTTTGATATAGAACAGGACAAATCTTACCATTTGCTGTTCTTCAAAGCTTGCCACTTTGCTGTTCTTATTTTGGCTGTTCTTTGCAATTCTAGAACAAGATTTTAATTTTAATTAGACTTACATTTAATCTAAATTTTTAAAAAAGATTTTATTTATTTATTTGAGAGAGAGATAGTGCAAGTGGGGAGAGAAGTAGAGGGAGAGGGAGAGGGACAAGTAAAATGCACTGAGCATGGAGCCCAACACTGGGTTCAATCTCAGGACCCTGAGATCATGACCTGAGCGGAAACCAAGAGTCAGACTCTTAATGGACTGAGCCACCCAGGCGCCCCTAAATTTAATCTAAATTTGAAGGATATTTGATATTTTTAAAATATTGACTATTCCAATCTATGAACATGCTACATCAACCCATTTATTTCTTCTTTAAAATTTCCTAATATCTACTTAAAAAAATTTATAAAGAAGTCCAGTACAATTCTTGTTAGATTTATTTTTAAGCATTTAATATTTATACAGGCAATGCATGTATTTACCTCTTCAAAAATATATATTTTTCAAACAGACATAAAGAACAGGGACTTGAACAGATATTTATTTATATACCTAAGTTCATAGCACCATTATTCACAATCCCCCAAAACTGGAAGTAGCTCAAGTGTCCATTGGATGAATGGATAAATAAAACGTGGTAGGTAAATCTTCAACAAAGCAGGAAAGAATATTCAATGGAAAAAAGACAGTCTCTTCAACAAATGGTGTTGGGAAAATTGGATAGCCATATGCAGAAGAATGAAACGGGACCATTTCCTCACACTACACACAAAAATAGATTCAAAATGAATGAAAGACCTAAAGGTGAGATAGGAATCCATCAAATTCCTAGAGGAGAACACAGGCAGCAACCTCTTTGACCCTGGCCACAGCAACTTCTTGTTAGACACATCTCCAGAGACAAGGGAAACAAAGGCAAAAATGAATTATTGGGACTTCATCAAGATAAAAGCTTTTGCATGGCGAAGAAAACGGTCAACAAAACCAGAAAACAACAGACAGAATGGGAGAAGGTATTTGCAAATGACATATCAGATAAAGGGCTAGTATCCAAAATCTATCCTAGGTAAGGCTAGTATCCAAAATCTATCCTTCTAAAAGGACCTATCAAACTCAACACCCAAAGAACAAATAATCCAATCAAGCAATGGGCAGAAGACATGAACAGATATTTCTCCAAAGAAGACATCCAAATATTAATAACCATAATTAATTACAACAATGTGAATGTACTTAATGCCACTGAATTTTATATTTAAAAATAGTTAAAATGAAAAAATAAATAAAAATAGTTAAAATGTTAAGGGGTATCTACCTGAATCATTTGGTAGAATATCTGACTCTTGATCTCAGGGTTGTGAGTTCAAGCCCCATGTTGGATGTAGAGCTGACATTAAAAACAAAAAGTAAAAAATAGTTAAAATGTTAAGTTTTATGTTATGTCTATTTTACCACAAAATTTTAAAAATGAAAAAAAGACGAAACCCTAGCATAAGATATACTTCAGAAAAGCAACTACTTTTTCTGTTTATCCTTCTGGAAATTTCCCAAATACACAAATACATACTTAAAAACCCTCAGAAGCATAACATACACGTTATTATATATCTGGTTTCTTTTTTACTTACTAATACATGTTGGAGAGCTAACCATTTGTCTGCATAAATTTCTTTTTTTTTTTTTTGAGATTTTATTTATTTATTTGACAGAGAGGAGAGAGATCACAAGTAGGCAGAGAGGCAGGGAGAGAGAGAGGGGGAAGCAGGCTCCCCACTGAGCAGAAAGCCCGACGTGGGGCTCGATCCCAGGACCCTGAGACCATGATCTGAGCCGAAGGAAGAGGCCTTAACCCACTGAGCCACCCAGGCGCCCCATGTCTGCATAAATTTCTATGTCATTGTTTATAAAGGCCAAGTAATGTTGCATGGCTATCATTTTTTTTTTACTTATTTTTTATTTTAATTTTAAATTAAACTTTCTTTTATATAATTGTAGATTTACATGCACTTGTAAGAGATAATGCAGAAGTAACACATACCCTTTTTTTCAGCTCCCCCCAGTGGTAACATCTTGCAAAACTGTAGTATAATATCATAACACGATAATAGCATTGATACAATTGAGCAGTCTCATTCAGATTTCCCCAGGTTGCTTTCTTTTGGTGTGTGTGTGTGTGTGTGTGTGTGTGTGTGTGTGTGTGTGTTTAGTTCTATGCAATTTGATCACATATGTAGGTTCAGGTATCTACCAGTAGTCAAGATACGGATTCCAATACCACAAGGATCCCTGCTATTGACCTTTTGTAACCACACCTCCTTCCCTCCTACCACCCCTTTGCTCTCCAACTCATCCCTAACCCCATAACTACAAGACTTAATTTTTATAAAATTCTGATAATGAAAAATTTCAAATATACAGAAAAGTGGATAATAAACACCAGGGGTGCCTGGCTGGCTCAGTTAGTAGAACACTGGATCTCGGGTTTGTGAGTTCGAGCCCCACATTGGGGATGGAGATTACAAAAAAATAAAATTAAAAACAGCAACAACAAAACCCTCAAGTGCCAGTTAACCAGATTGAACAATTATTTATATTTGCCACATTTTATTTATTATTTTTGCTGAACTATTTTGAAGTAAACCATACCCGTCATGAAATTTCTCCACTAAATATTTCAAAATCCATCTGCAAAAAGTAAGGGCTTTTCTTTCTTCTTCTTCTTCTTTTTTTTACATAACCACAATAACTGACAATTACATAACCCCGTAACCACAATTATCATGCTTAACAGAAATAATTTCTTAATATTAGCTAATACACAGATGGTATTTATATTTCCCCAATTGTTTTTAAATAAATTCTTAGGACTAAATTCTTGGGATTTTTTTTCAAATCAGAATACAAATAAAAGCTACAGATCACTTTGGTTCTTATACCTCTTAAGTTTTTTTAAATCTAAAGTGGACCTCCTTTTTATTCATGTCCTTGATTTGTCTTGACCCCATATTCTGGATCTAATTGCTTCCTCATGGATTCATTTATTTTCTTCCTTCATCCACTTCATTTATGTATACCAGTATATATGATATCTTTTTAAATCAACTTCCTTTATTAAAGTATACAAATAGAAAAGTGCAGCTTGAGTTTTCACCAAATGACCACTCATAAGTAAATAACAACCAGACATACAATTAGATCATTAGGGGTACCCACAAGACTCTCCAAGCCATCAACCCACCCCAGAGGTAACCACAATACTGAGGTCTAAAGACACGGTACCTATATTTTAATGTTTTATGAATGGAATTATTAGAATGGTTCCCTTTTATCTGGTTTCTTTCATTCTGAATTCTACTTGTGAGAAGCATCTGTGTTTTTCCAGGTAGCAATTATTTTATTGTTATTTTATTTTCTTCCATCTATATATTCAATTCTGTGACTATATCATTATTTATCAGTTTTGCTGATGATAAATATATATTTGAGTTGGTCCAATTTGGGGGCTACTACAAATAATATTGCTATGAGTATTCTTTTATATGTCTGTTGGTATGCATTGAATGCGTATTTTGGGCATAGCCCAAGGAGTGAAAGCACTATGACATACGGTATGCTTATGTTAAAACTTTAGTAGATATTGACAGTTTTCCAAGTGATTCTACCAATTTACTCTCCTAACAGCAAGTGAGAATTCTAGTTCTCTACATTCCATCAACACTTGGTATTGTCAATCTATATCTAATCCATCTGTGGGTGGGTGGTGGCATGTTATTGTTTCGATTTGTCTTTTTCTTATGGTTAATGAGATTGAGGGCAATTCCTGTGTTTATTTGGATATATGAAATACCTGATCAAATATTTTACCTATTTTAAATTGAGTTGTCTTGCTTTTTCTTGTTGACTTGTAGTTGTTTTAGGTTGTAGATGCAAGTCCTAGGATGACTGTATGTGTTTAAACAAATCCTGTGTGTGTGTGTATGAGTGTGTATTAAAACTGATCGTGGGTTTACATGCTGTCAGCCAGTCTTGACTTTAACATTCTTATATTTCACCTAATGATCTTAGCAGCCTTTGATGATTGTTGCTTTGATCGAGACTGCTCAACAGAACTTTCAGTTAATGAAAATATTCTAAATCTGTGCTGTCAGAATGATAGCTAATCAATTGAGCATTGAAATACAGTAGTGTGACTGAGGAATTGAATTCTAATATCAATTAATTTAACCTTATTTATTTTTAAAAGATTTTATCTATCTATCTATTTATTTATTTCAAGAGCATGAGCAGGGGGAGGAGCAAAGGGAGAGGGAGAGAGAGAATCTCCAGAAGATTCTGTGCTGAGCTCAGAGCCTGATTTGGGGCTCGATCCCATGACCCTGAGATCATGACCTGAGCCAAAATCGAGAGTCAGATGCTTAACAGACTGATCCACCAGGTGCCCCTTAATTAATTTAAATGTAAATAGCAAATTGTGGTTAGTGGCTACTGTATTGGAGAGTACAAGTCTAGGTTCATTATTTCATGCTGTGACATCCAATTTTATCATCCCTTCTATACTTGTTTTTTCTTTAAGATTTTTAAAAATTTTTATTTACTTGACAGAGAGAGAGAGAGATCACAAGTAGGCAGAGAGGCAGGCAGAGAGACAGAGGGGGAAGCAGGCTCCTTGCTGAGCAGAGAGCCTGATGTAGGGCTCAATCCCAGGACCCTGAGATCATGACCTGAGCCGAAGGCAGAGGCTTTAACCCACTGAGCCACCCAGGCGCCCCCCCCCTTCTATACTTGTTAACTGAGATTCTTCTAGGGAAAAAACGACATCCAGGATGGCTTTATATTAAATTCACAGCTTGAAGTTTCTTTGGACCAATGAGTGTGAATATGGTCTGCAAAGCAGAGTAATGGTTGGTTTATAATTGCAAACTTTCAGGTATGTGCTCCCAACTACCTTCTAATTTTTTGCAGGTGAGAATATGGGATGGGTTTTCTTTAAGTTCACTCCCTGCTTTGTGGGAAGATGGTTCCCATTAGATTCTCCACACTGGGATTTTGTCTTCTGTCATTCTCCTCACTGGGCCTTGAAAACTAAACCTCAGAGTCTGACCAGTTTCAGGGCAAAAGCAGTTTCATTACTTGACTCATTTTTCTGTGTTCCTTAGACATTGGCCTGTTAACTCTTACTATCTTGTCAGATCTCTGATGATTTACAGGAAGATCTCTGAAAATATCTTATAAAGTATTTTTAGTTATTCCTGGTGGGAAGTTTGGTCCAATGATGTCGCCCACCCTATTTCCAAAACGAGAAATGGAACTCTATCGTGTATTCTTTAAACCTCACAACAACTCTAAGGAGTTACTATTATTCCTCTTCCTCTTTTTTCCCCCAGATAAGCAGATGAGGCACACAGAAGAAACTTGCACACAATCACACAGCTAGCAGACACTGGAGCCAGAATTTAAATCCACTTCTATTTTACTCAAGCCTTTTCCCTTACACACCCAACTACATACATTATTTAGATCAAAGACTTTCAGTGGCTTTTATGAAAAGTAATTTAACTTTTTAATTTTGTTTTTTTAAAGTATTCGATAACAATGAACCCAGATGATAAATAAAAAGGTGTTTAAATATTAAAATCCGGTTTTATTTTTAACATATTAATGACTACTACCAAAAATTTCTGGAGTTAAGATATGTACCTGAAGTAAATGGTGAGGTGTTAAGATAAAAGCAAAAAGAGCACAAATAAAAATATTATTTGTAGTTGTTCCGTTGGTAAACTGGCCATAGCTCCTTTACCAGAGCAACTGAGTGTTGGCAGCCAAGAACTCACGGCACATTCATACTGAAACTTGCCCTCAACCAACAGGCGGTGGCACATCTGGCAATGTCTAGAAGGTTAAGGATTCCGTGTCTGCGCTCCCGCGGCCCCCAACACCCAGTGGTCACAAGCCAATATGAGGGTATCGAAGACCAATCCTCTTGCCTCAAGGAGACACAAGTCTGTGATAACATTCATTCTCTAGAGTTCCCTGTGGGATCAGGCTAAACATCTCTCATCAGTGTCTCCTCTTCTTTCCTGCTTCCCTCACTCCCTTACACATTTCTTCAGAGCAGCACTTCCCTCAGGAAATCACTCATGTGATTCTTCTCACACTCGACTTCCAGGGAATTGAACTGAATATGTTACCTCCCATTTCCTCCCTCTGCTCCTTTTTCTCTTCCACTGTACTCTGATTTTTCCAGCCGTGTTGAATATGGTCAGGCAAGCATCTTGTTCTGAGAAGTTTTCATTAAAAGAAGGTCTTGAAATTGTAGCCTTCGGGGCACCTGGGTGGCTCAGTCAGTTAAGCGTCTGCCTTCGGCTCAGGTCATGATCTCAGGGTCCTGGGATTGAGTCCCCCAACAGGCTCTCTGCTCAGCAGGGAATCTGCTTCTCCCTCTCTCTCAAATAAATAAACAAAATCTTAGAAGACGAGAGAGAAATTGTAGAATTCAAGTCCACATCTTTTTCTTCTATGTCTTTCTTCTGTTCTAGAATCTGAATCAGACATAGATGTCATTTTCCAAGGGATTGTACTTACTTTTAAATGCACCATTGTGTGATCCAAGGTAAGTTACCCACTGGTATTAGTAGTCCCTGCTTGCAACAAACATAGCTACACAAAAAAATACTACTTATTTTACAATTTATATGTATTTATCATTGAGTTCTAATCACAATGAGCACAGTTTCTATTCTTATCTTTAGTAGGCAGAATTAACACTTATCCATGAATTACAACTGCTAAATTGCAAATGATCTCACTAGAGATTTTTAAAAAATGATACTCCTGTGGCTTGTTAGATTCAATAAAATGGATAATGTAGTTTCTAAATATATCTAATTTTCAGGAAGAATATTATATGAAAGAAAACATTGTCTCAATAGGTTTGATGATCTCTAAATTTAATTACACTATCAGTAGTGTAAAACATTCGCTTATATTTTTGTGAAAGCAAAGTGTTCCTACATGAAATAGCAATGCTAAAATTGCGAAGTTATAGATGTGGTTAAGGCACAGGGATAGGAGAGGGGTGAGAGGTTTGGCAGGTCAAATTCAGGTATGTTTATTTATTTAACATCATAAATTAGAGTGCTACATTAGATATTTAATATAAGGCATCCCATTTCAGAAATTGGCTCCAGGTGGATTTAAATAATTCACAGTTTAATGAAATGCAATCTAGAAACCCAATACTTTTAGCAAATGATGTAGCCTCTCAGCCTCTCAGTTTGCACTTCTCTCTTTTACCCCAACATTAGCTTCTATTTTGTATGTATCCTTCACTTTGACCAGTCTCTACAGTAGTTCTGTCCAGTGGATCTCTTCCTACTCTCCCAGGAAATATTATCCTTTCTCAGTCTTAAACTTCTTTTGGTTCTGTTATTGGCTTTTCCCTGGTAGGTTAAAAATATATTCCAGCCACTTGCACCTTACAAAAACCCTTCAAGTCAAAACAAAAACTTTTCTGTCCATCTAACATTCAATAAGCAACACTTAAATAAAATGATAATTATTTTTGTTAATTGTTTTTTAGTTACTTAAAAGTACCATGAAATAGGGCGCCTGGGTGGCTCAGTGGGTTAAAGCCTCTGCCTTCGGCTCAGGTCATGGTCTTGGGGTCCTGGGATGGAGCCCCGCATCGGGCTTTCTGCTCAGCAGGGAGCCTGCTTCCCCCTCTCTCTCTGCCTGCCTCTCTGCCTACTTGTGATCTCTCTCTCTCTGTCAAATAAATAAATAAAATCTTAAAAAAAAAACCATGAAATAAATCAAGCGTACAAAAGAATATGTAATATCTACATGGCCAACTTAACGATATAAATATGTATGTATCCATTACTCAGATTAAGAAATAGAACGTTTACATAACATAGAAACCCTCCATGTCCCTCCATCAATTGCATCCATCTCTCTTCCCTTGAAGATAAACGTTACCCTGACATTTGTGTTAATCAGTTCCTTCCTTCAATTTATAGATTTGCTGGGAGCCTCGGTGCCTCAGTCAGTTAAGCATCTGCGGTTGGCTCAGGTCATGATCCCAGGGTCCTGGGAATCTAGTTCCACGTTGGGCTCCCTGCTCTGCAGGGAGTCTGCTTCTCTTTCTGCCCCTCCTCCCACTCGTTCTCTTAATCTTTCTTTCTGTCAGATAAATAAATGAAGACTTTTAAAAACATTATAGTTTTGCCACCTACATATGTACCTCTAAATAATACATTCCTTAGTTAAAAAAAAAAGAACAGAACAGCTGAGTGTCAAGTGAGTAGCAAGAAACAGTCTCTCCCTATGAGGAAGGGTGACGCTGGCTTCTAGGAGAAAATAGACTCAACAGAGCCTGTGGGTCATGATTTGGCGTCAGGTTCCCTGAGCATTTACAGAAATCCTTTCTAGGGAGGTCAGTGGCCAAGGGCCTTCCAGCATCCTGGCAGGCATAGGGTTGACCATATTTTGGGTACTTGGACCAGATACTAGACATTTAGAAAAATTATAACTAGAGAGGGGCACCTGGGTGGCTCCGTCGGTTAAGCGTCTGCCTTCGGCTCAGGTCATGATCCCAGGGGCCTGGAATCAAGAGCCGCATTGGGGCTCCCTGCTCAGTGGGGAGTCTGCTTCTCCCTCTCCCTCTGCTCCACCCCCTGCACCCGCTTATGCTCTCTCTCTCTCTCTCTCTCTCTCTCGCACATACACTCTCTCTCAAATAAATGAATAAAATCTTAAAAAAAAAAAAAAGTATGGCCAGAGAGAGTGGAGCAGTCTGTTTTCTGCTTCTAAACCTCCCCTGGCTCCTTCCAGTCCTCAGGAGAAAGTCAAAGCAGAAACCTGTAGAGAGAAGCAGCAGAATACCTACTTTACAAGCTAAGTACAGAAAAGAATCTGAGCGCGGCCTGGGGGGGGGGGGGGGGATTCTGTCCTCAGCTAGAGGAGAAGGAAACGGAGAAAAGGAGGAGGAAGAAGGCGGTGGCAGCTGACAACAAGGATCCCAGGGATGCCAGTGCCCACCCGGTTTGTCTCTTGAGCTGCCTTCCGCATCTGGTCCCCAGCCGCCATTCTGGGATCCGCCTCAGGCTCCTCTTGGAGATTCTCTTTTTCCCTCTTCTGGTTCCATTTCCAGTTTTTTTGTATCCCACATTTTGTCTTTACTGGTTTCTCAGTGGGCAGTTTCTCCAGGAGCTTCTTTCTCAGGTAGGGGTGTCAATTTTTGAGACATTGTACATCTTAAAATCACACGGTTGTCCGGCAGCCTGGAGGTACTGAGAGGACCTAGAAACATAACTGCTTCTCAAACAACTTTGGCCATAGTCCTCTTTATTGTAACTACTATTCTACTCCTCCTCCCCTTGTTATTTATCACCAGTTCCAAGGTGCTCTGGTGTTGCCAATTTCCCAGCCTTTTCATGATTCTGAAGTATAAGTTAGATCGGTCCTCAGTTTCCCCCAATATCAGTGGAGGACTTGGCTTTCTCAGTTTTATAAATCAGTTACCCCTCATTCTACTGCTTTCTAGCTTATGACATTTCCTTGCTCTGGTGTCCTCTCCTGTTCCTCTCTTTGGGGTTTTGGTGGGTTTCTGGAAGGAACCAAATTAGATACATATGTACAGATACAATGATTCACCATTTATGGGTTAGTAGCTCTAGAAAAAAAAATGATGAAAATTTAAGAAGGGTCTTTTCCAAGGATCTGTGCTTAAGTCAGTCATAGTAAACATTTAAAAAAAATTGGAAGAGTGAAATTTGTAAACTCTTTAAAATTCTAATAATAAAACGGAAGGGAGAGAGTTATAATTCAGGAAAATTTCACTTAGTAAAGGGGCGAAAAGTAGTGTACTTTCTGTTTTCACTTTTTCCTTTTTTTTTTTTTTTTTTTGGCCTGGCTGGTGGAGCTCAATGAGAAGGAATAAAATGATGGTTCCAGGGCCTTACGTGCTCCTAGAAATACCCATAGCTATTTCCTTAACACTCATATCTTCACCACAATGATCTGCCTCAAAGACATTGTGATGGTTAATTTTATGTGTTGACTTGACTGGACCACAAGGTGCCCAGATATCTGGGAAAATGTTACTTCTGGGTGTGTCTGTGTGAGGGTGTCTGTGAATGAGACTAACATTTGAATCTGTAGACTGGGTAAAGCAGTTTGCCCTCCTTAATGTGGGTGGGCATCATCCAATTTGTTGAGGGCCCGAAGAGAACAAAAGTCAGAGGAAGGGAAAATTTGCTTTCTCTGTTGGAATGCTTGAGCTGAGACATCAGTGTTCTGCTCTTGGACTGGGATTATACTGCTGGCTCTCATATTCTCATATTCTAAGAACTGCCAGCTTTCCTGGATCTCCAGCCTGCAGAAAGCAGATTGTGTAGTTGCGTGTGTGTGTGTGTGTGTGTGTGTGTGTGTGTGTGTGTGTATTTCTCTGGAGATTAATAAAGCCATCAAGACTAATCTGGTTATGCCCTATAATTTTATTTATGTCAGTCAGTACAAGACATCCAAGGCTTCCAGCTCCCTCTACTCCCAAACTCTCATCACCATGCAGCTCTATCTGTCCTCTTGCTCTCTCTCCCATCCCCTCCATCCCTAACTCTCAAATTCCTTCTTGGTGTGCTGTGGAATTCAAGACTGAACATTAACAAAATCCCCAATAGTGTAAATTCTCAGAGGTTTTTTGTTTTGTTTTGTTCTTCCCCCTGAAAATTCTCTAGAACTTCTCTTTCCTTTGCTGTGACTGAAACCTAGCTTTCCCCTGAGATTGCTTTCCCTGCAGTCCTCTCAAGTGGTGGCTGTTTTCTCTCCCACACAGTCACAGTACTTGTGGGAGCTTCACTCCCAGAAGGCCTCCAGTGATCCTGCCTTCTGGGAGTCAGGCCCTGTAGAGTCGCCTCCCACAGAGAATCAGACCTGACCCTTTAACCCAATAGGAGGCGGTGTGTGAGACAGTGCATAATTCCCAAGGCTAGGTCATCAAAGGCGCTGCAACTTTCAACTTGGTCTCTTGCATCAACATGCTCCTCTGCCGTACAATGAGGGCTCAAGCAGCCTCTTGAGGAGGCCCATGCAGAGAGGAACTGAGGCCCCAAAGCACTAGCCAACACCAGGTTGCTGGTCATGTAAATGAGACACCTTGAACGTGGTTCTTCCAGTTTCAACCAGACCTTTTGATGACTGGAGCCCCACATGGCTAATGAGGGCAAGCTCATGAGAGACTGTGAGCCAGAACTGCCCAACTGAGCTGCTCCCAAATCCTCGACCCACAGAAACCTTGAGACATAAAGAAAGATTATTGCTGTTTTCAGCCACTAGGGTTTTAGATGATGTGACATGCAGCATAGTAAGTAACTGGAACATAACTGGGCCCAGAGAAGGTGATTGCCTTTTCCCCCGTTACCTCCAGACTCCTCTCCTTCCCTCTTCCCTAAAACCCTCACTTTGAATTTCATGTGAGAAAAGAATGCCACATGGGGCGCTTGGGTGGATCAGTCGGTTGAGCATCTGCCTTCAGTTCAGGGGCCTGGGATGGAGACCTGCATCAGGCTCCTTGCACAGAGGAGAGTCTGCTTCTCCCTCTGACCCTTCCCCCTCTCATGCTCTCTCTCATTTTCTCTCCCTCTCAAATAAATAAATAATATCTTTAATACATGCATACATACATAAAATTTAAAAGAATAAATAAAACAATGCCCCAGACTACCTGTCTTTATTATAATTGTGTACCAACTCATTCATGTTCCTTTTTTTATTGAAGCTCATGGTCATTTTCCTCTATGCAGCTGTTTTTATACTTGGTGTTTGGGTTGTTATAACAAAATACCATAGACTGGGCGGCTTATAAACAACAGAAGTTTACTTCTCACCGTTCTGGAGGCTGGGAAGTCCAGGATCAAGGTGCTGGCATAGTTGCATTTTGGTGACACCCTCTTCCTGGTTCATAACTGGCATCTTCTCTCTGTGTCCTTACACGGTGGAAAGGGCAAAGAGCTCTCTGGAGTCTCTTTTATAAGAGCACTAATTTCATTCATGAGAGCGGAGCCTCCCAAATGCCCCACCTCACAAAGGCCCCGCCTCCTGCTGCCATTACCTTTGGGGGTTAGGATTGATGCAACATACAAATTTTGGGGGACATATTCAGACCATAGCACTTGGTGATTTCAATATCCACTAAAATTATATCTCCAAACCCTGGCTTTTTAGTTCCTTGATCTCGCCCCCATCATTTTGTCTACTCTAGGCAGCCACTCACTCTGACGCTCATATCAGAGAACTTACTGTTATAACCGCAGCTTGTCCATAATCTCAATTACAAGCACCATTTCCTATTTTTCCAACTCGTCGCCTCTAATTATTTTCTTTAAAAAAAATTAATGTTCTGGTGCACCCGGGTGCCTCAGTTGGTTAAGCATCCGCCTTTGCCTCAGGTCATGATCTTGGGGTCCTGGGATTAAGCCCCACATTGAGATCCCTGCTCAGCTCCATGCTCAGCAGGGAGTTTGCTTCTCCCTCTCCTTCTGCCCCTCACCCCTACTTGTGTGGCCTCTCTCTCTCTCTGTCTCAAATAGATAAATAAAATGTTTACAAAGAATTAATGTTCTTACCCATTGTTGTGATGAGCATCGGGTGTTACATGAAATATTCAATCACTACATTGTACACTAGTATTACACTGTATGTTAACTAACTGAAATTTAAATAAAAACTTAAAAAAGTTAATGTACTTATCCAAATTTTTATAAATTTTGCCGCGTGAGAAACAGAATGAGCTTCTTCTTGTCACATTGTTTATATAGAGCTGACAACTCTTAATCGTAGCTATTTATTACCAGCCATCCTTCAACCCCAACTAGATTTACCAGCCTTTAATCCTAGTATTTTTCACTTGTCTTTCACACTGCTATAACCTTACTTTACCTCTTACCCAGTTTGGATTCCAAGGACAATCATTACTGGCTCACGCATGCACACTCATCTCCCTTGCTCCTCTCTTGCTTTAGCATATTCACCAAGTAAAATTCAACTCTAATTAAATCCAACAGCCCTTTCTGTGCTTGCACAAGTGCCACAGCAGAAAAACACACACCTGTGCAGGTGGGTTTTGCTTTATTTTGACAGGTTATAATAGTTTTTAATTTTATGAAATAAGGGAAGTTGAGAAATAGTATAAAGACTTCCCATATACTCTTGACTCACATTCCCCAATTATGAACATTTCTGTGTTTGCTTTATTTATAATTTTTTTCTGGATATTTGAGAGTGAGTGAAACCTAAATACATGACTTAAACAGAAATAAATATATGGCAGTATATTCCGCTAAACAAGGACATTCTGACCATAGTATGATTATCAAAAATGAAAATTATATTGAACAAATACCATCACCTCATCTTAGACTTTATTCAAAGTTTTCCAGTTGTCCAATCATGTCCTTTATAGCAAAAAAAAAAAAAATTCTGGTTCAGGATCCAATCCAAGATCATACACTGCAGGTAATTGCCACATATCTTTCCTCTTCTTTAATATGGAGCAATAGTACAGTCTTTCTACGGCTTTTAGGAGCTTGATATTTCTGAGGAATTCATGTCAACTATTTGTAGAATGCCCCTCAATTTAAATTTGTCTGATGTTTTCTCCTGATTAGATTCATAGCATATAGCATGCTTTCTTGATATCATAGGTAGTTTTATACCTTGCTTTTGTTCTTTAACAATATATTTTGTAGATCTTTCCATAATCAATACTTACTGAGTTTCCTTATTCTTTTCTTTTCTTTTTTTTGGGGGGGGCATTATTTCCTCAAATATTCTTTCCGTCTCTCTCTCTCCTCTTCTTCCGAGACTTTCATTTATGTATGTTTGTCCATTTGATGGTACCACAGATCTCTTAGATTCTGCTCATTTTTCTTCAGCCTTTTTTTTTTTCTCTTCCTGCTCCTCAGAATTGATAACTTCAGTAGACCTATCTTTAAGTTTGCTGAGTCTTTCTTCTGCCAGCTCAAATCTGCTACTGAATCCCTCTAGTGAATTTTTCATTTCTGTGATTGTACTTTTCAACTCCAGATGTCCTATGTGGTCCCTTTTATAATTTCTTTATTGATAGTCTCTATTGGGTGAGACATGGTTCTCATAGTTTCCATGTTTGTACATGGTTTCCTTTAGCTCTTTGAGCATATATAAAATAGTTGATTTAAAGTTTTGTCTGTTCAGTGTCTGGGCTTTATTAGGGACAGTTTTGATTAACTTTTCCTGTATATGGGCCATACTTTCTTGTTTCTTCTTACAAAAGCCTTGTAATTTTTTGTTGAGAACTGGATATTTTGAATATTATAATATGGCAACTCTGGGAAATCAGATTGTCCCCCCTCCCCACAGTTTGTTGTTGTTGCTTATTCTAGTACTTCTTGGTTTTTTTTTTAATTGTGATAAAATATATATAAGATGAAGTTTACCGTTTTATTCATTTCAAATGTGCAGTTCAGTGGCAGTAAGTACATTCATGTTGCTGTGCAATCATCACCACTGTCCTCCTTCAGAACTTCTTCATCTTCCCAAACTGAAACTCCATACCCCTTAAACAATAGCTCCCCATTCTGCCCTTCCTCCAGCCACTTGAAACCACCATTCTACTTCCTGGCTTTATAAATTTCACTATTCATAAGTTGAACTAATTTTGTAAATTTATGCTCTTTTTCATGTGTGGCCATAGAAATCTCTATTCTGTTAGCTTAGTGATCTGACAGACATTTTTTTTTTTAAAGATTTTATTTATTTATTTGACAGAGAGAGAGAGATCACAAGTAGGCAGAGAGGCAGGCAGAGAGAGAGAGGGGGAAGCAGGCTCCCTGCCGAGCAGAGAGCCCGATGCAGGGCTCGATCCCAGGACCCTGGGATCATGACCTGAGCCGAAGGCAGAGGCTTTAACCCACTGAGCCACCCAGGCGCCCCCTGACAGACATTTTTAAGCTCCAAAAACCAAAGGAAGGAAGGAAGGAAAAAAGAGAGAGAAAGAAAGAAAGAAGAGAGATAGAGACAGAGAGAAAGAATA
>CM052898.1:139868197-139889588 GCA_028534135.1 Potos flavus | reverse complement strand
TAATTCATTTGCCTGCAAATGTTTGCTACCAGCCCTCCCCTTTAAGGTACCTGTCCCATCCCTGGGAGAGTTGTGAGTTAGGTGAAATAAATTCAAATCATTGAGCTGTCCTTCGGGGAGCCACCAGACAGGTCAAAGCAAACAACCTCAATTCTTTAATAAGTTCTGTGCTAGCCCTTCCAAGACTAGGAACTTCAACCAGGAATGTGGGCTGTTGTGGAGTGGGGGGTGGTACCAGAGTAAAATAAAATGTCATAAAGCTCTCTTACTGAGACTCACCTGGTTTTTATTTTGTTTTGTTTTTGTTTTTGTTTTAGAGAGGCAGAAAGGCAGGGGGAAAAGCAGAGGGAGAGAAGAGAGCAAATCTCAAGCAGGCTCCATGCTCAGGGAGAGAAGAGAGCAAATCTCAAGCAGGCTCCATGCCCCGGGCAGAGCCCAACAAGGGGCTTGATCTCACAACCCTGAGATCATGACCTGAGCCAAAGTCAAGAGTCGGATACTTAACTGCTTAACCAATTGAGGCACCCAGGCACTCCTGTGCTTTCTATGGTTAGGTATCTTAATAAATCATCTGTAGAAGGTGGGAAGAACAAAGTGCAGTGAAAACTGTGATTGACAGAGAAGCAACAGTGACTCTGTCAGCAGCATAGGGGATATTTGGTCCTTTTGGTCCTTTTTGAACCATGTCCACATTTTTGTCTCTGTTGACATGACCATGGACTGGACTTGTTTTGGTCTTGCCCTATCATGGTCACAGAGTGGCTCTTTGAAAACACTGGTGTTGTGTGTGATTTTTTATGTACAACAGACCACTGTGGCCTGCTGGGAGTGCCCTGCCATCTCCTGGCTGTCAGGGACAGGGAAGCAATCCCAAAAGAACTTGCACAGACTCAACTCAGCACACCAATCACTTGCTTGCACTTGTGCCCATGTATTCTTTTGTGATACTAAGGACGATCAGTCCCCATTCCTATTCTAGGCCAGCCCATCCACTTGCATAGCAGATCCTACCCCTTTACCCATTCAAGGTCATCACTCCAGCAGCCCTCTCTACCTCGCCAGCATCAGAAATTTTACCTCTCTGTTGGATCATTCCCATAAGTATTCAAATATGCTGTTATTGTTCCCATCTTAGAAAAAAAACATATAAAAAAATTGAAAACGAAGCAAGAAACAAACCCTCCTTTGACCCTAAGTCACCCCTCTGCTACCAGCTGATTTCACTGCCTCATTTAGAGCAAGACTCTTCCAAGTAGTTGTTTATACATACTGCCTTCTACTCCCTTCCCTTTTCTCTTGACTCTACTCTCTACCAAAGTTGTTCTTGTTAAGGTCACTAATGATCTCCAGATCACTAAATACAGAGCGATACAGAAGTATTCTCAGTTCTCATCCTACTTGACCTGTTAGCAATATCTGACATCTCTGATTTTTTCATCCTCCTTGAAATATTTTATTTGGCATCAGGGTGAGGTCTTCTAGTTCACTGGCTATTCCTTCTCAGAGTCTTTGCTGTTTCCTCTTTATCTCCACAGCTTCTAAATCTCTATTTAAAAACTATGTTATCGTTGGGCACCTGGGTGGCTCAGTTGGTTAAGTGTCTGCCCTTCGGCTCAGATCATGATCCCAAGGTCATGGAACCAAGCCTCAGGACGTGGCGGGCTCTCAGCTCAGCAGGGAGCCTGCTTCTCCCTCTTCTCGGCCTGCCGCTCCCCCTGTTTATACTTTCTGTCAAATAAATAAATAAAATCTTAAAAAAAAATAAAAACTATGTTATCCTTTTAAAATTGGGTCTAAAACCTAGATTCACTGAGCCCAACCTCAGGATCTTTATTAAATTATTTTCATTTTTTTTCCTCCTTTACAAACCATTTAGTGGGGTGGCACTGTGAGGGGTTTTAAAATCTGAGCAGCATAAGACGGGTGTACATACAGAATGCAGTGACCATGATGCCAGGGAAAGGGGTGTTGGGTGGGATGGATGAAGAGGGAGTCCGTGCAGGGGGCATTTAATATTGCACATTGAAAGAGAAATGGCAACAGACAGTAACATGTGATTTGGGGCTAGATTCTGTTACTGCAAAGGATATTATTGGGAAAATTGGTGGAATTTTAATGTAGTGTAAGAATTAGAAGGTAGTAATATAATGTTAATTTCCCAATTTTGTTGGTCATATTATGATTGTTGGGGAGAAATACTCACCTAAGTGTTCAGAGCTGATAGGGCACACTGTTGATAGTTTACTTTTAAATTGCTCAGGGAAAAGGCTATTGTAACATATTTGCAATTTTTCTGTAAGTTTGAAATTGTTTCAAAATTTAAAACAATTTAAATAGTTTTAAAATACTTTACATAATAACCACATTCATCTTGTACTATTAAAAAATATTGACAATATTAAATCCTTTCAATCCAAAGTAAAGTTCTTGGCATGACTTCAATTCGAAAATTAGGCATTTTTGATGTGGCCTATTCTTGTACACAATACTGAAGGAAAACACAACTTATGCTAAGTTTTGCAGGAAAAAGACAAGAGTATATCCCTTCTTGATTATCTTATTAGGTAATTATTCTTTAACATGTAATACATTGAAAAAATATATGCAGTATCTGACTGTGTGTGAAAGTGGATTTGACTCTTTCTCCCTCTTCAACTTTACATTATGATTATTTTCAAACATACAGAAATAGAAAAAGAATAACTGAATAGTGGTACACCTCCCACATAGATGGCATAATTGTTAAGAGTTTGCTATTTTGTTCTCTCTTTCTCCTTATCTATTGTCTTAGTTATATAGGTTGTTAGAACAAAAAATACCATAGGTTAGGTGGCTTAAACAACAAAACTTCTTACAACTCTGGAGTCTGGGAAATCCAGGCTTGAGACACCTGCAGATTCTGTGTCTGGTGAGAACCCATATCCTGCTCATAGACTGCAGTATTCTTACAGTGTTCACATATGGTGGAAGGGGGTTATGTATCAATGTATGAATTTGGGGAGGACACATTCAGCCTATGACATCTATAGTTGTTGAAGCATTTGAAATCAAGTTGCAGACAACATGACACGACTCTCCTAAATACCTGAGCACGAATTTTCTGGTAATAAAGACATTTTCCAACATAAGCATAAAGTATTAATAATTCATAAATGAATATCAATAACTTTATCCACGAATTGTTACTTCTTCCATAACACTAACTTTCATATATATTTCATATTCAATCTTCCTCAAGTTCTCTAGAACGTCTTTTATAGCTGTTTTTTGGGAGGGAGGGAACCAGGATCTGCAACAGTCAATAGCTTTTAATCAGTAACTTCAAGCCCTTATTTGAAGGAGCAAGACTGCCATGCAATTCACTTTTTTGCACATTGGAGCAGAGTATGTATTGCGAGAAAGAGAGGGTGAGGGGGTGCTTTATGAGTGACTTGTGCCCGGAAGCCATTTCACCACAGGCACAGGCGTTTGAGGTTGGGAGGTAGGAAAGGACTGGGGCTCATCTTGATCCCTAGTAAATACTGGACTCCAAGCTAACGAATTAACATTACATCCTTACGAGTTAGCCAAGGACAACTGCCGCCAGAGGGCGCAGGGCGCCGCCGCCAGGACCCAAGGTGGCCCTCGGAGGTCTGGCGGCGGGGACGCGCGGGGCTCAGAGTCCGGAGCGCGCGCCGGGAAGAGGGGTGGGGGTGGGGTGGGGTGGGGTGGGGTGGGGTGGGCGCGGGGCGCACGCCGGGCCGCCCCCTCCCCGCGCGGGGCGCGCGTGCGCGGTTCCGCTGCGGCGGAGGGAGCCGCTATGGAGGGCGCTTTGACTGTCCGCCAGGTAAGCGCTGCCTCGCTTGGGAGCGGCTTCCCTAGCGGTGGCCCGACCGGCAGTTTTCTACACGATAGTGGTTTGAGCCCTCTCAGATTATGATAACTGATTCCTGCCTTCCCTTGTCTTGGTGCTCTTTGGAGTAATTTGGAAAGTTGTTACCGAGGAAACGGTTTCCTGTGCTTCCTGCGAGCCTTCCCCTCTGGGCGACGGTGGAACGTCTGCTTCTCTGTGGGCGTGGAGAGCTGGAATTGGGTCCCGAAAAGCCCTAGGCCAGATGTCTCAGCCTCAGGCCGCACTGCCCCAGGCTCCACGGTCGCGATTCTGACCCGACATCACGTCGTTGCAGTCTCACCCGCTTCCCCTAACCATCAGCTCTGGAATAAGAGGCCCAGAATCGAGTTTAAATCACTGTGCTGTCAACCAAGCTTTTGGTTTCAACTAGTTTTATTATTTGTTAACTGTCTTATTTGATAAACGGAAGAATTTGCTGATAAATCTTCAGGGTGAAAGCCTAGTTTTGTTGCAGGAGTACCTGCATTTCTGAACACGGTGCTCGTTACTTTTACATTAGTTGTGCGTATAGATTTTACTTTTAGAGAATTGCAATCAGTGTGATACCTTTTTCTGAGAGGCATTTTATAGTTTACAAAATTGTAGAAGCATTCAAATAATTGTTGAGTGAACAAATGAAGGTACTATTTCAATTGATTCTCATAGCATTACTATGAAATAGGCATGATAGATATTAACGAACCCAATTAGTTATTTATTCACCCCTATGTCTGGTACTGGGTGTTGAAATAAGATGGTGAGCAACAGAGACATGATCCCTGCTCTCAATGAGTTTATAGTGTAGACCAGAGAAAGCTATTACCCCAACTTAGAGTGGGGAAAACAGATTTAGAGAGACTGACTGCCAAGATCACACAATTAATAAGTTAAAGAGGTAGGATTCTGTTGCAGGCTCTATAAAGCCAGAATGAACCCCCCCTCGCCACCAAGAATTTGATTTGGGTATAGAATGATCACACACACACACACACACACCATGAGTTTATGAAAAGGCTTGTTACTTATATATAATGTCTTATTAAATACATACATAATGAAAAGGGAAGAGCGGGTACAGGCTTCTTAAGCAGATCCTAAATGACTTAAAAGGGCAAGGAAAGGAAGCTAGATCGGGTTTTTATTGAGGTTAAAGTTGGGGTCAGGGTGAGCCTTCCTGTGTGTAGGCTGGGGCTTGCTTGGTTTGACCCTCTCACCCACACCAAAGGTAAGATGGCCCACACTTTTTTACCAGTTTCCCCATTTGAGAGACAGAAGAGGAAGAGGAGGGGCTTAATAGCTGTCAGCAGGCAAACATAAAAAAATTGAATGAGACTCTTTACTGTAATTCACCCTGCATGTTCGGCTCATGACTGAAATGTACTATTTTTCATTTAGTTTTTTACCTTTTGTAAGTAAGCTGTCATGGCTGTTTATGAGGCCTGCCGCCTGCGCGCAGTAGGAAGATGAAAGTTCCATTGAATACCTTGTTCAAGAGCCCAACAGTGTATTTTGAGAAATAAAATGAGTGCCTTAGTTCCTGTTAATGTCTGGAACTCTAACAGGGATAGGAGTGTTTTGGTGAGGCCTTTTATTATGGTTTTTGCATATGTAGAACGATGTATGATCTTGATTTATATTTTGAATATCTGTGAAACAGATTTCCAGAATTCTTTACTCCAAAGGGTGCAACTCTTAGGCAGTGCCCTAGGAGTCTGTAAAAATGTGCAGCTGGAGCCAATTGTTGGCCCAAGCGTCCTGTAAAATGACTGTGGGAAGTTCGAAAAGCAGTAAATATCTAGTGAGCTTCATTGTGTGTAATGGTAGTAATGCTGTCCACTGAACAGAAAGTTTGTCCATCGAACTTCCAATGGAAGTTTGAAGCGTACGAGCTCTGCAGTTCACGCAGTTGAACCCAAGTTACTCCTCAGGTTTTCAAGGGATTCAGAAGAGTGGTGACCTCTTCTAGCACCATGACGTCTGACAAAAGAATGAGGACAGGGGAGAGCAGTCCTTCTGCAGGTGAGATATGCCATGGGGCCAGATTTGGTTTTATCCTATAGCAAGGAGGCCTTGGTGGTTGTGCTGAGCTGCAAGGTGTTGCTTTTAGGTCCCAAGGCGTGAACAGCTGGATATGGAGGAGTACAGGCACAGGGCTTGTAGATCCTCTATTTCCAGGAGAGTCCATTATGCTGTCAATAACTGCTGCTCTAAAGGCATATAGTGTGGGGCTAGGGGGATAGTTTCTTGCATCAGAAGCCTGTGGACAACTTACAGACACTGTGGGTGGTGCAGAGACTCCAGGAGTCATGGAAAGAAGCTGCAAAAGTCTCTATGGTAAAGGATTCTGTGTGTGTGTGTGTGTGTGTGTGTGTGTGTGTGTGTGTTGGGGGAGGCGGATAGCACTAATGGGAGTGTCTGTTATATGGTAATTTCGACAAATTTTAGAATCATTTTTGGGAGGGGTCCTCATTCAGCATGACTCATTTGCAAGTAACAGTGTAGATAGGCTTAAGTAAAATTTGTAAATGAGGAATGTATTTCTCCAGACCCCCCAAATGGCTAATAAATTTTGAGCTTGTTTTAATGTTGTAGGTGCTGAGAGGGTTTTCTTGACATTGTTAGGGGTGGAGAGGCCCTTGGTTTACCAAATAATTTTCAGGAATTTAACTAAGGTGGCAGTCCTTACGCTGTTTGGGGCAATGCTCCATCCCCTTTTCGTGAACTCCTTTGTACATATTTGTACATATTTGTCCTGACTGGTATGTCAGAAGAATGTCTTCAGAGGAGGATGTAATCAATGTAGTGTCATACCTGTCCTCCTGGAGAAAAATGGATACAATTACGATATTGCCCATAAAGATTGCATGGGATGGCAAGCCTTTTGAGATATCATGTGGCTAGCTAGATAAAGGTATATCATGTCCCACTAGAG
The DNA here is from genome assembly GCA_028534135.1 of Potos flavus. Taxonomy (NCBI): domain Eukaryota; kingdom Metazoa; phylum Chordata; class Mammalia; order Carnivora; family Procyonidae; genus Potos; species Potos flavus. Next base: position 139,882,785 of record CM052898.1, on the reverse strand, counting down.
GTGAAGGCAAAATGTGACTGAGAGGTTACTGAAAGAGACATTGATTAGAATATTAGCCAAATTTAGAATATCAAATATTTACCAGTTTCTGATTGGATAGAGTCAATAATTTCCATAGTATTGGGGACAGGGGCCTTTATGGGTAGGAGCACAGCATCAAGGGCACAGTAATCAAGTGTGAGGCACCATTCATTTTCCCAACTTTAACAGGCCACATTAGGCTGTTAAATGGAGAAGCAGTAGGGATAATCAATCTTTTACTAATTAGGTCTTATATAATAAATCCCAATCTTCGAAGGCCCAGTTTTATGTTATATTGAGTTGTATTTACTATTTTAACTAGAGGTTGGGGGGGGGGCTGGTCCATAGGGTCCAACTTTTTAAAAAGCCATTTGTAAGCTCCAGAGACTCTATTTAAATTTTTTGTTGGGTCAGAGCATCCATTGCCAATATGGGATATTTTAGGGTGATGTGTACTATACTATATTACCAGGGAGAATTTAGGCAATGCAGTACTTCTGGGGATTAAAGTGATGCGTACCTATTTATGGTCCATTTTATGTTGATTCCCTTAAGATTATAGGAGGTGCCTTGTTTAAGATTAATTCCCTTAAGATTATAGGAGGTGCCTTGTTTAAATTTAGTGGGATCTCCAGGTGTAACTGTAGTTTGAGCCCTGTATTGATTAAAGTCATGAAAATTTGCCACTTAATACATTTCAACAGATGTCGAAGTTAATTAAAAAACCTTTGCTGTACAGGTACGAAAGCCAATCTTTATCTTTTGTTGTATAAATTATTTTAATAAGGTTTGGATTTCCAACTGGGCCAAATTGTGGATTTCTGTTTCAGTTTTTTTGTTTGGTTTCTTTTTTTCTTTTTTGGTTTGTTGCTTTGTTTGTTTCTTTGTTTCTTTTTCTCTCCCTTTTGGTGAGTGAATATACTTCAATGGATGGAGTCCTCTCTACCATTTCATATTTATAAATTTGAACCTCCAGAGAGCCTCAAGTCAGTATCACCAGGGTTAAGGGCATGTGATTATTTTATGGAGTTTAAAAACCCTAGCTTGGGGCACCTGGGTGGCTCAGTTGGTTAAGTGTCTGCCTTCAGCTCAGGTCATGATCCCAGAGTCCTGGAATTGAGTCCCACTTCAGGCTCCCTGCTGAGCAGGGAGCCTGCTTCTCCCTCTCCCTGCTTTTCCCTTTCTCTTTGCCTGCTGCTTTGCCTGCTTGTGCTCTTTCTCTCTCTCTCTCTCACTGTGTCAAATAATAAATAAAATCTTGAAAAAAAACCAAAAACAACTCGGAAGTTAAGTTGAGGTTGAATTACCCCTCTGCTGTCCACCCGGGTGCCGTGGGTGGTTTTCTGTGTAAACCCGAGGATCAGGATTTTTGTTACAACAGAAGCATAGGTGGCAGCAGTAGCAGGACAAGCAGGAACAACAGAGGTATTTAAGGGGCCTGGCAAGCTCTAATTGTTCTCACAATGGCTGCTCCCTTCCCTCCTCCCAACTCTTTTCTCTCTCTTTTGTAAACTCCATAATGGCTCTCTTTCATGAGTGACCACCCATTGGGCCCACATCTTGCACAGGGTATACTCTCCCCCACCCCCACCCCCCACCAGGGCTCCATAGATTAGGGGCCAATGCCTGATTCATTTATTTTTAACTCGGTTGTTTGTATAAATCACAGTGAATTTACCAACTTCCCACAAATGGTTAGTAAGGTTGCTTCCACTCTCTTAGTATTACAAACATTGTTGACTCCATGTACGCAGGGTTTTAGTTTATACCCATTTTAGGCCTTACTAGGCACTGCAGATTACTCTCCAAAGAGGTTGAACTAATTGTCACTCCCCTTACATGGTATTTTTTGCTGTTTAATGTTTCTCTACTTGACTATGAACTTCTGGAGGCTAAGGACTTTGTTTTATTCATTTTTTAATTCCCGGTGCTAATTAAACTACCTAACAAGTAGTAGTAATTGGAGAATATTTGTCACATGTGTGAATATATGAACTGTAGAAGAAAAAAAAATTAATTACTGTTTTCTAAAAGCTTAAATATATTTTCAAGTTAATTTATCTAGTTTGAACATTAACTCTTTTCATTTTAAAATGAGCGTTTCTCAGTAAGTAATTTAAATTATTGATCCTTGTTTCCAGGTAATAACCGAACGGGAGTCAAGCTTTGCCGCTGAGCCCCAGGAAGAGTTAGAGGAGAATCCTAGTCCAGTTGTGGATGAGAATAATATAGTTTCAGCAAAAAAACAGGGGCCAAATTTACATAACTGGAGTAGTGACTGGAGCTTTTGGGTAATATTTTTTCTTTTTTATATCTTCATTTTAATCTTAAATGCAAATTTTCTTTAAGTTTATAACAATTCATATAATATAATATTGTGTTATTAGCTTCTAGATTTCAGATATTTAAGTTTTAGTCCAGAGTCCAAGACATTTTTGATTATGCTCTCCTTTGGCCACTAGAATGCACTGTTGTCTGGTTTGTTGGAATGGAATAGTCTGCTTCGGTTTCCTTGGGAGAAAACTACACCACAGAATTGGATTCCACTTACACCGTTGTTCACTGTATTGGCAAGACTAATGTTATGCAGAAACCATATTTCTAAATGTTACTGAGAAATCAGCTATTTTGCATAATTTTGATTTAAAGAATTAGTTTCGGTACCTAAAAGGAAGTTTAACAATGTTTGACCTGTAGTATATAATAACTATAAGGTAGGTTTTAAAGTTAAGAGTTTCACATTCTATTTGCACTGTACTTACTTGGTTGCATAACCTAAATATGGTTCAGGTTTCCCCCACTGTAAAATGAGACTCCTGCTTGTTGATTTGGTGCACAGAGTCTTTTGGTAAGAATAGCATTTCTATTGCTATATGAATACTAGCATTTACGATCTTAAAGGGCTCCTTCTAAATCTAGCAGTTCCTATGAGAGTTATGAGATATTTGACAGAATCTGGTATAATGCAACTATAAGTGAACTTTATATAAGATTATAAGGCGTTTATAGTTCAGTATTAATTCATTAGGAAGCTGATCTCTTGACGATTATGTATATACTTGGTAGCAGAATTTCTTATAATTTTAGAGTAGCCTAAAAAAGACATTATATTAACAGGTTATAAAGATTAGTAAAAGTACCATTATTCTGTTCATAATTAATAGCTCAGTTTTTGAATATTATTGAAACTTTTTTTTTTTAAAGATATTATCTATTTATTCATGAGAGACAGAGAGAGAGTGAGAGGGAGAAGCAGGCTCCCCTAGGAGCAGGGAGCCAGACGAGGGGCCTGATTCCAGGACCCCAGGACCACAACCTGAGCCGAAGGCAGACACCCAACTGACTGAGCCACCCAGGTGCCCCGAATATTATTGAAAATTAACATGAATAACAGTTTCTTAATTCCCATTAAGAAACTCAACATAAGTTTTTAAAAACCATATCCTCAGGAAAATGTTTAATTACTAAGAAATATACCAAAAACTACACATCCTGAAAATTATGTCACCTATATTGATTATATTATTTTTGGTTACATTCAGAGAAGTTTATGACTATTAGGTTTTGCCCTTCTGCACTATGATTTTTATAACTTTGTTATAGATTGGAAAACCTTTATAGTTCCAAGAGCTATCTACAGAGCTAAAAAGTCATTGTGGTTATTCTTGGCATACTTAAAGCAAGAAGAAGGGTAAAGCAAGAAAAGGAATAAGCAGGGGAATGAGGATTTAGTAGTAGGAGAGAGGAAAAAAAAGATGTGTGCGTTCTAGAGCTTTGCTACTCAAAGTGTAGAACGTCAGGCCAACAGACTTGGCATCACCTGTCAGCTGATTAGAAATGCAGTCTTGGGCCCAAACTCAGACCTACTGAATTAGAATCTTTATTTCACAAGAGTTCCAGGAGATTTGTATGCACATTCAAGTTTGAGAAGCACTTGTTTAGAGCATCGAAGGTCTACTTTGGCTGAGTTTAGGTCTCTGTGCTGATTACTAGCACATTATTTTGAGGAATTTTTTTTTGAGGAATTTTTTTTGAGGAATTTTTATATGAATTCACATAGAATGGATTTATTTATTTTTTTAAAGATTTCACCTATTTTTTTGTCAGAGAGAGAGCAATCGAGCGCAAGCAGGGGGAGCGGCAGACAGAGGGAGAAGTAGGCTTCCCGCTGAGCAAGGAGCCAGATGTGGGATTTGATCCCAGGACCCTGGGATCATGACCTGAGCCGAAGGCAGATACTTAATGGCTGAGCCACCCAGGTGCCCCCACATGGTATAGATTTAAAGACAAATACAACATCTTAAAAGTTTTACTGAGTTTTTCAGAGGTCACTTACTCAGAAATTGTACTATCAGAACTGAGAAGCAAACAAAAACAAAAAGAGCTTGAATAGCTAAATCAAAGGTCATGCTTATGTATCTTGTGGAGGAGAATTCCTCAAGTAGTCATTTGGAATATCTTTAATATATTTTTGACCTATTTTTATAAGCCTAAATTAGTTGGTTCCCATTTTATAGTTGAATAGGGTATTGGAGATAGGGGAATTACTTGGTAATAACACATGGACAATGGGAAGAAAGGACATCAGAAGCTCAAAAAGTGTAGCAATGTGGGCCTCTTAATGTGGAGGCCAAAGGTCTATGCAGATTAGCCGGCTCTAATATAATAAGATTATTGGTAGAGGCGATGGTTAAGAAGTCTGCAAAATAATGCACTTTTTCTCTGCCATTTTAAATCCACTGCTTCTACCACTGACACCACCCTTTTGCTGTTTTCACGTTCTCCTGGCAGTAAAGTTGAAATTGAATGAGGGTAGTAAGATGGCTGCATTCACTGAGGGAGCCAAGATCAACACAATTAAGACCAGTACCAAAGCAGGAAAATATTCGTGAGGCACATGACCTGATAGTTAAGCAAAGAAATGAAAAAACGTCAGAGCCATTTCACTGGAATACCCAAGGAATCTGGATGTGTGCCTTTACACTTATGGAAGGTTTCTGCCAAAAGGAATTGATAACTTTTTAAAGTTTTGATACTTAAGGAGTTAAGCTCTGGGGACATGAAAAAATCACTGGTGTAGAATAACTCATATATTCTGGCCTGGCTGAGGGCAGTGTGATTATCATTGAGCGAATTAGAGATTGGGAACAAAAAATCTGGGATGGAGTGTACACTCTGTCCCTGGTGATTTCACTGTGTGGTGCTCTTGAGTATGTTGTTTAATCTGTCAGGTGCCTCACTTATAAAATGAGAGATTGGGACATAGTATAACAACATTGGTGTGTCTTGAATCAATATGAGAAAAAAGGTGCGGCGGTGTTTGGCTAGCAAGCGCTCATAATTTACATTCCTGGTAGCTGCGTATCAGTCATAAAAAACTCTAGGCATATACAGTGGGAGTATGTTACATGGAGAACACCTTTCCTTAAGAGTGGTAAAGGATTGAAAAGTGCTGGATAAGAGGACCTCCTACTTGTAATATTGGAAAATATATTTTGATGATTCCCCATAAATAAAAAAATTGTGAAAACTTGGCAAAAGGATATAAGACAGTGAAATAGAGTTCAGTAAAGGTTTTTTGTTGTTGCTGAGGCTGGTTTCATTTTTAGACCTTTTCCATTTAATCTTGTGCTGCTTAACAGATTGGCTAGTACGTGTCTTTCTGACAGTAGGACTTTATTTATTTTTTAAAGATTTTATTTATTTATTTGACAGAGAGAAAGAGATTACAAGAAGGCAGAGAGGCAGGCAGAGGGAGAGGGGGAAGCAGGCTCCCAGCTGAGCGGAGAGCCTGATGTGGGGCTCAATCCCAGGACCCTGAGATCATGACCTGAGCCGAAGGCAGAGGCTTAACCCACTGAGCCACCCAGGTGCCCCAGTAGGACTTTATTTTTTTAAGTTTCATTTATTTAATTCTAGGGCAGTTAACAGCTGACAGTAGGACTTTGATTTAAAGGAGTTTGATTAGGGCACCTGGGTGGCTCAGTCTGTTAAGTGTGTGCCTTTGGCTCAGGTCATGATCCCAGGGTCCTGGGATTGAGTCCTACACTGGGCTCCCTGCTCAGGGGAGAGCCTGCTTCTCCCTCTGCCTTTGCTGCTCCCCCTGCTTGTGCTCTCTCTCTCTGTCAAATAAATAAATAAAATCTTAAAAAAAAATAAAGGAGTTTGATTAAATCACCATAGACCTGATAGACCAACAGCAGCATATTTTGTATTTCAATTCTGTAATATAGAAATAGGAATCTTAATTGTTATATTTCTTTTTTAAATTTAAAAATTAAAATATTTCTCAGGTCATGACCTCGGAGTCCTGGGATCAAGCCCCGTGTCGGGCCCCTTGCTCTGTGGAGAGCCTGCTTCTCCCTCTGCCTGCTGTGCCCTCTGCTTGTGCTCTCTCTCTCACTCTCGCTCTATCTCAAATAAATAGATAAAATATTTTAAAATAAATAAAATAATAAAAAATTAAAATTAAACTATTTAATCCTAGTATGTGGGAAATGAGTTTTATTAATAACTTTTAAGTCCCAGTGTAACAAAAATTATGTGAAAGGAAAAAGACCTTGAAATAAACTTAATGGCAAGTAAATATTTATACTTTTGCTCTTTAACTCTTAGTAAAAGTACATAGCAGAAACAACACAACAAAACCAAACCCCCCCAAAACCCACAAAACAAAAACTCTTTTTTTTTTTTCCTGACTAAAATAATGGTATATTCCAGGTGGATTAATGTCGTAGAGGAAAAGCATACATAGATTTGCAGCAGACATATTGATTTAATGTAACTTCTTTAAGTGATGTAGGGCTAGTAAGTACTGAGAGTAGAAAAAAGCCTTTGAGATTTTCTTTTGCTTATGTTTAGAAAATGACATACTGGAGTACCTGGGTGGCTCAGTTGTTTAAACACCCGACTCTTGATTTCAGCTAAGGTCATGATCTCAGAGTTGAGAGATCAAGCCCCACATCAGGCTCTGCACTTGGCATGGAGCCTGGTTAAGATTCTCTCTCTCCCTTTCCCTCTGTTTCCCCTCCTACCCCCCTACTTGCATGCTCTCTCTTTCAAAAAATAAATAAAGTAAAAATAAAAAATATTTTTGTTCTAAAACATTTTTTTTAAAGATTTTATTTATTTGCTTGAAAGTGAGAGAGAGCACATGAGCAGAGGGAGGAGCAGAGGGAGAGGGAGGAGCAGAGGGAGAGAGAGAAGCAGACTCCATGCTGAGCATGGAGCCCCACGTGGGGCTTGGTCAGACTTGAGCCAAAGGCAGATGCCTACCGACTAAGCCACCCAGGTGCCCCTGTTCTAAAATAAGAATAAAACAAGTCTAGATTTTGAACCATTATATATGTACGAATAATAAATACTATACTTATGTTTTGTTAGGAAAATATTTAAAGTTGAATTTTTCTAGATCATAATCAAGTTTTTTCTAATTATACAAGAAATCAGAAGTCTTGACTCTATCATTGACTCACAGCATGATCATAGTCATGTTATTCTCAAGTAATCTTTCTGCTTATAAGTGGGGATAAAACTTGTCACAAACCTGATTTAGAGGTAGGTACATTATGAGGATTAATTAATGTTACTCTGTTAAATAACAATAAAAAACAAAACCCAAGAGGATTAATTAGTATGTTTGTAACATACTTTGGCAATTTTGGAGAGGCGTTTTCTATAATCATATGTTAATCTTCCCCAACGTACCTTGGATTTATTCAAGCTAAAAAGGATATTTTAGACTTTTACTTTGATAACTGATGGAAAGAATAAACTTATTTTCCAATTTCTATTGGATTCGAAAGTCATATTTTATCCAATTAAAATTTAATTATACATAAATTTCTTTGAAAACCTAGATATCTTAATTCTTTTAGATTTAATTATAAGGAAATAGGAACTAACATTTCTGGCAATATGGAAAGAGGACCATTTAATTTAAAAGCTCTTCTACTACAAAGTACCTAGAAATACTGGATGAAATGTAACAAACATGTTTTTAAAATGAATGTCTGGGCTCACAAAATAGCAAGGGAAATACCTAAGGGCTAAAAAAGAAGAAGGAACTGATTACCAGAGTTGTAAGCACAGGAGCTGAGGCTGAGGCAGCCCTGAGGAGTTTATTTGTCTCGGTAACAAAAGCTTTAGTGGCCACACTGGGATCGGAGATGATGCCTTGGACTTGTATGAATTAGAACTGGAAACTCCTTATAAAGCCATGACCCTCAAAGAGTTATACATTCTGTGAAGGGTAGACTAGGAAAGAAATTCACCTACACCTGCCTATTTGAAGATAAGGAAGCTTACTTGCCTAAACTTGTGCTTGGAGTGATGGAGGGTAGACATCTTCCTGACAGTACACAACAGTAGTCAATCTCTCATGACATTTTGGGACCAGAATTTAATACTTTATGAATGAGCAGAAGGAGATTCAATAAATAGCACATTAGACCCTCAAAACTTCAGATAAAACTACCAGATAAAGACTATTAAACCATCATTTGATATTATTAAAGACTTAATAGAAGGAATTAAGCATGTGATAAATGGATAAAACATTTTTTTTTTTTAAATTTAGACAGAGAGTGAGCAGGGGGAGGGGCAGAGGGAGAAGGAGAGAATCTCAAACAGACTCTGTGCTGCACACAGAGCCCAACATGGGACTTCATCTCATGACCCCGAGATCACGACCGGAGCTGAAACCAAGAGTCAGACATTTAACCAACTGAGCCACCCAAGCACCCTTGGATAAGACATTCTTAAAAACACCAGGCAGATTTGGGAAACAACCAAATACAATTTCTAGAAATGAAAAATGTGGTCATTGAAATAATAATTTAAACATCAGTGGACATGGGAAATAGCAGGTAAAGAGAAAAATCAGTAAACTGGTATATGAGGAAATTGTTACACTATGCCACTGAGAGATAAAGATAGAAAAATTTGAAAGAGAATGGCTTAAGTAATAAAGAGAAGAGTAGAGGAGTCCAGTATGAATCTAATAGAAGTTTCAGAAGATCAGCATAAAGGAATTATTCAAAAAGATATGACTGAAAATTTTCTACTCTTGATGAAAGACCAGAATCAGGAAGTACAGTGAGTCTCTCACAGGATAAATGAAAAGAACATGTGAGCAGAGACATTGTTATCAAACAAGTGGCAAAGGTAGATATACATGAATTAAATAGGAATAGCTTTTTTTAAAAAAGTTTATTTATTTTTAGTAATTTCTTTGCCCAGCATGGGGCTTGAACTCACCACCTTGTGATCAGGAATCACATGCTCTTCTGACTAAGCCAGCCAGGCACCCCAGGAATAGTAATTTAATAATTCATTTGAGTGTCTTCTTTGCACCAGGCTGTTCTAAGTGTCTCTGCCATTCTTGAGCTGATTGGGAAATGAACAGTATACACATAACCAAATGGGTAATGTATTTCTTTTGTTTCAAGCTTTTATTTAAATTCTAGTTAACATATAGTATAGTATTGATTTCAGGGGTAATTTAGTGATTCATCACTTACATACAACACCCAGTGCTCATCCCAACAAGTGCCCTCCTTAATACCTATCACCCACTTAGCCTATCCCCTGCCTACCTCCCCTCTAGCAACTCTCAGTTTGTTCTCTATAGTTTATATAGCTAATAATCTCTTATGGTTTGCCTCTCTCTCTCTCTCTTTTTTATTTTTTTTGCAAATGTGTAATATTATGTCAGGTAGTTATAGAAGACCATAGAGGAATCTAAGGTATAGAGAATCACATGGAAGGGAGTAGCATTTTCAGTTAGGATGGTCTGGAAAAGCTTTTTTTGAGGAGGTGCTCTTTGAGAGAGCCCCACATCAGGGACAAGGAAAGAACACAGGCGTATCATGTGAGGAAGGGGAAAAGGAAGTGGTGTTCTGTGGAAAGGCAAGAAGAGTCAGGAATAAGATTGGCATGTTTGACAAACAGCTTACTGATGGAGTCAGATGTGGTAAGTGAGGAAGAAGAAAAAAGTCAAGGATAATGATTCCTAGATTTCTGACCAGTGCAACTAGGTGCAAGGAAGCATCACTTAGGAGAAGAGAAAGACAGGAGAGAAGTAGTTTTGGGGGTTGGGGAAATTAAGTTGGAGATGCATATATGATATGCAAGTAGAAAAGTCTAGTAGGCTATTGGATTTATGACTTGAATCTCAGGAGAGAGATTGAATTGGGAAGTAAATTTGGGAGACTTTGAATATGGATAGTATTTAAAGACAGATTTATAAAGATTAAATGAGATCACCTATGGAAAAAATGTGGGTAAAGAAAAGAAGTAGACTCTCCAATGTTTAGAACCTCTCTCCAATGTTTAGGTGCTGAAGCAGGAACTAGCAAAAGAAACTGAGATTTGGCTAATGAGATAAAATCTTAGGAAGTGTGGTATCCTCGAAGGCAAATGATGAATGTCTTTTGAGGACAGAGTGACCTATTGTGATAGGTAGAGTGAAATGAGGCTGAAAAATTGACTATTGGATTTGCAAAGTAGAGGTTACTAGTGACATTAAAAAGTACAGTTTGGGGGCGACTGGGTGGCTCAGTCGGTTAAGCATCTGTCTTCAGCTCAGGTCATGATCTTCGGGTCCTGGGATTGAGCCCCGGGTCCCGCTCCCTGCTCAGTGGGGAGTCTGCTTCTCCCTCTCCCTTTGCCCCTCCCCTCTGCCCCTCCCCTCCTCTCTCGCTCTCTCTCTCTCAAATAAATAAATAAAATCTTTAAACATGTATACTTCTTTAAAGATGACAACATCAACATGGGAAAATATTTTGGAAAAGTAACATGACTCCTAAGGAATTATGAATAAATTAACATATTTAATAAAGGACATAGAGCATATGGAAAATACTGAACGAGTAATTGGGATATTAATTAAGTCTTCATCCTAAGTATATCCTTTTGATTATCTAGTATAATGAGAAATTTGAAAGATTTTATTTATTAGAGAGAGAGAGAGAGAGAGAGAGAGAGAGAATGAGCGGGGGTGGGGCAGAGGGAGAGGGAGAAGCAGGCTCCCCACTGAACAGGGAGCCCGACTGGGGGCTCAATCCTAGGACCTCGAAATCATGATCTGAGCTGAAGGCACTCAACTGACTGAACCACCCAGTCTCTCTAACATGAGAAATTTGAAATACCACATATAAACCAAATCTAAAAGAATACAAAAATTCTAACCCAGCATTCTCTATCTGCCTTTCCAAAAAACCTTTTATTAGATATGAGATGTGAACTTAAAAGCCATGACATTGATCCTATGAGGCACATCTAAGAGGGAGTTTCTATTACACCAGTCACATTTTTCTCAATTATTAAATAATTTTACTTGTGTTATTTCTCTGGTGATGATGTTATTAACAAGGAATAGTAAAATGGCCTAAAGATAGGCAGTTGGAGGGAGAACACAGAAGAATGTGAAGATACAAATGGCCAACAGACGCATGAAAGAATGCTGAACATCACTTGGCATCTGGGAAATTCAAATCAAAACCACAGTGAGATACCACCTCACACCAGTCAGAATCGCTAAAATTAACAAGTCAGGAAATGACAGATGTTGGCAAGGATGTGGAGAAAGGGGAACCCTCCTACACTGTTGGTGGGAATGCAAGCTGGTGTAGCCACTCTGGAAAACAGTATGTAGGTTCCTCAAAAAGTTGAAAATAGAGCTACCCCACAACCCAGCATTACAATACTAGGTATTTACTCCAAAGATACAAATGTAATGACCCAAAGTCACTTACACCCCAATGTTTATAGCAGCAATGTCCACAATAGCCAAACTATGGAAAGAGCCCAGATGTCCGTTGACAGATGAGTAGATAAAGACGATGTGGTATATATTCACAATGGAATATTACTCAGCCATCAAAAAATTGAAATCTGGCCATTTGCAACAACATGGATGGATCTAGAGGGTATTATGCTAAGCGAAATAAGTCAATCAGAGAAAGACAATTATCATGATCTCTCTCATATGTGGAATTTAAGAAACAAAACAGAGGATCATAGGGGAAGGGAGGGAAAATAAAACAAGGTGAAATCAGAGAGGGAGACAAACCATAAGAGACTCTTAATCATAGGAAACAAACAGGGTTGCTGGAGGGGAGGGAGTTGGAGGATGGGGTAGCAGGGTGATGGACATTAAGGAGGGCATGTGATTTAATGAGCACTGGGTATTATGTAAGACTGATGAATTATTGAACTCTACCTCTAAAACTAATAATATACTATATGTTAATGAATTGAATTTAAATTAAAAAATTTTAAAAAGAATGTGGAGAATGACCTGTGAATCAGCTTTAAAAGCGCTTCAAACATTTTTGCTTCTTATGTAGAATTAACACATTTATTCTAACCCTACAAAGTTTCTCATTTTATTTTTTTCTACTTTTACTTTGAGATAATTTTAGACTCACGTGCAGTTGTAAGAAGCGATACAGAAAGGGGCACCTGGGTGCCTCAGTTGGTTAAGCATCGTCTTCAGCTCAGGTCATGATCCCGGACTCCTGGAATGGAGCCTTATGTGGTCGGGCTCCCTATTCAGTGGGGAGCCTGCTTCTCTCTCTCCTGCTGCCCCTCCTACTGCTTGTGCTCTCTCTCAAATAAATAAATAAAATCTTAAAAAAAAAAAAGAAATGATACAGATAACCTGTACCCTTTAAACAATTTTCCCGCATGATAACATCTTGCCGAAGTATAGTACAATATCACACTGATACATGCTGATATCACATTGATACAGAACATTTTCATCACAGCAAGAATCCTTTTTATAGACACAGCCTTTTTATGGTGCCCCCTCCCCCTACTCAACGCTTGTCAACCACTAATCTGTTCTCCATTTTTATGTCATTTCAAGAATATTATATAAATGATATACAGTATGTAACCTTTTCAATTTTCACTCATAATTTGCTGGCAATCCATCTATTTTGTTTTGTGTACCAAGAGTTCATTCCTTTTTAAAGTTTATTTATGTATGAATATATGTGTGTGTGTGTGTGTGTGTGTGTGTGTGTGTATATTTTTTAAGTAGTCTCTATACCCAGTGTGGGCCTCAAACTCATGACCCAAAGATCATGAGTCACACACTCTTCTGACTGAGCCAGCCAGTTCATTCCTTTTTAATGCTTAGTAGTATTCCATGGTATGGAAGTACCACAGTTTTAATCATATATCCATTGAAGACTATCTGGGCTATCTCCAGTCTGGGGCTATGATGAATAAAACTGCTGTAGATATTCATGTACAGGTTTTTGTGTGAGTATAAGTTTTCCTTTCTAGGGGTAAATGCCCAGGAATGCAATTGCTGGGTCATTAATAGTTGCATTTTTAGTTTTTAAGAAATTGCCAATCTGGTTTCCAGAGTGGCTGTACTATTTTATGTTCCCACCACAATGTATGGGTGATCTAGTTTCTCCATATTCTTGCCTCCTTGCTGAGTGCTTTTGTCATGAAAGGAGCTCTTCCATGTAAATTTTAGAATAATTTTGTGTCAGATATTTTTTAGGATACCATTTTAATTCCTTTTGATATTTTCACTTCTGGTGCTCTTCATTTCTTTTTGTAGATTTGAGTTACCATACTGTAACATTTCTTTGCAGCCTGAAGGCTTCATTTTGCATTTCTTTAAAGCAGGTCTGTTGTCCCCATTGTTTATGATGAGAAGTCAGCCATTAATTGTCCTGGTTTTTATCTGTATTTATGAGACATTTTTCTCTTGCTGTTTTCATGTTCTCCTTTGTCTTTCAACAATTTAGCTATGCTATAGTTCTTTAAATATTTTTTAATTTAAAAATTTGTTTTAATTTCCATTATTTTTAATCTTTTTTATTTTATACATAGTTATATGTTTTAAGATTTATTTATTTATTTGAGAGAGAGAGAGAGAGAGAGAGAACACATGAGAGTTGGGTAGGGGCACAGGGAGAGGGAGAAAATTTCAAGCAGATTCCCTGCTAAGCACAGAGCCTGATATGGGGTTCCATATCACAACCCTGAGTTCATGACCTGAGCTGAAATTAGGAGTCAGACACTTACCAATTGAGTCACCCAGGCCCCCAGAATCTCTTTTCTTGGTTAATTGTGCTTCTTTGATCTATCAATTAATGTTTTTCCTCAGATTTTGAAAGTTTTAACCGTTGTTTCCTTAAATGTTTTTCTGCCTCCCTTTTCCTTCTGTTACTCCCATTTCATATATTTTGAATCAATTAATGTTGCCTCACAGGCCTCTGAGTCTGTTAATTTTCTACAGTCCTTTTCATTCTCTTCTTCAAATTAGATAATTTTTGCTAATTTAAATTCACACTCTTTCCTTGCCGTATTGAATTTTTTGTTGAGCCCCTCTGGTGGATTTTTTATTTCAGTGAATTTAATTTCCAACTCCAAAATGTCTTTTTTTTTTTTCTTGAAAGAATTTAAAAAATGTATTTGTTGAGATTCTGTGCTTGTTGAATCATTACTGTCATATTTTCCTTTAATTCTTTTTTTTTTTTTTAAGATTTTATTTGAGAGAGACCACGAGCAGGAGGGGCAGGAGAATAGGATAGGAA